>OX104039.1:19422356-20682945 GCA_944470415.2 Schistosoma rodhaini | reverse complement strand
CTGAAACCGCGATCTAATAAACTAAAGGTGGGGTCCCGTTTTTCTCATCGAGTGGTCAATGACTGGAACGCTTTACCAGAACAAGTGGTATCAGCACCATCAGTGAACATTTTCAAAAAGAAGCTGGACCTTCACTGGAAGGAAATCTGTCAGGATTAACACAGGTTCATCAACCTACTATCCTTATTACTGAAGACTGAAACTTTGATGACACCATAATTTATAAACGACCTTTGAGCGATGCTAAAGTGACCTTGGGAGTGTTCACCGACTAACTAGGACTAAATGAGGGTCACAAACCAGTGTAAGGAAATAGAATTATGATCTACAGCTGATAGTCAAGGTTAAAAACTAGGTTTAGGGTTTCCATCACGAACTGACGTCAGCCATAATGCCAAAACGCTATATCAAGCTCACATGGGTAACTCTAGCTTTTAGACAGACCAATTTATTTATTCTTCTTGAGTCACATTTTCACTTTGTCAATTATCCGCTTATTAACTTGACTGTTTGTACGAGTGTGTATCACCCGCCTCATTTATCACATACTTTTAGCTTACTTTTGTCTAGCCATAAATATTGAGTCAAGCGTTACCAAACGGAGTTAACACGTTGCATTCTCCGCTTTTCACTCTTAATGTCTGTCCGAATAAACGAGTGACAAGGTGAATTCTTTCAATACAACCCGTATTTGGCTTTTCATTTCTACCGCCGCACAAATGGGGTTAGCATAGATGTAATATACGGAGTTGAATGAAAATTTATTTTCGTGGCACAATGTGCCACGATGAACGTATGAATATTAATACGTTTTTAAAATGGGAGTCATATCACTGGACCAAAAAACTGGTGTTACCTTCTTCTCGATTATTGTACCATTGTAAGACACAAGGTTCCAAAAACCCATTAAATAAAAACCGGACATCATGATGCCTGAACAAACCTGCGAGTTAACGTAGCTCAGTCATTTGAATAAGCACGGGTTGATATCAAAGTTATACCTCATTTCGTTAATGAAAGATTCATGCAACATATCGTACACTAAAACAAACAAACTTCAGCCAGTTTAAGAAATATCTATCGTAAGCATGAAAAGACGATCTGATAAAGAGCTATGCGTAGCTGATTAGTCGATCATATATTGGTCAATAACTCCTCAAGTAGTTCTGTAAGTCTTCGACATTAATGTCGACCTCTTCAATTTTATTGGACAAACTCTATATGAAGGTGGAAGGTCACGCACCTGCACCAGATTAGCATCAGTTCTTCTGTGCTACGCACCCTTCATAAATAGTAGCCAGCTTAGCTCACATACATCTCAAAACACCAATTATCTTCCAAATATACCTTTGAATTCATTTGTCTCTTACTTCCGTTTTGGCGCGGTTCGGGATCCTTGATTCTAAAGATGATATCAGTTTCACTTTCATTTAGAATAGGACCTGTCCAGGCTTGATGGCTTGTGTTAGTCCTGGAGATGATGGTCTCTCAGTTGATCCGACTTACTTTTGAAACAATCGACTGATAGAGCCCCAACCACGTGCTGAGGTAATGAATTGCAGTCGTTGATGATTCGATGGAAAAATTGATAGTCAGCTGACAAGTAATTTGTTCTGGGCTTGTGCACTTTTTTGGAGTGTCCTCGTAAATTTGAAGGCATATCAGTTGCAGATTTACCACTAAGCAATTTGAAAACTGTAATCAAGTCACCTCTGGTTCTGGACAGCGGGAATAGGTTTAGCTTGGTCAGTCTATCATCATACTGGAGCTTTGCTCTGAACACTTTCCAAAAGTTCACTGTCTTTTTTAAGCAGGGGCTAGCTGCTTGTATGCAGTACTCAAGTTTAGGACGCACGAACACTGTATACAAAGTCAAAAACGTTTAGGCGCCGAGATGACTAAAACCCTACGTATGGACCATAAAGTTCGAAAACCTTTGGCGGCTATTGCACGGCAGTGTGCAGTAGTCTCTAAGTCTTGGTAAAGGATGACTCCAAAGTCATTGCGTGTCTGGACAATAGGTAGCTCAGTTTTATCCTTCGTTTATGTATCTGTACCTTGATGACCAATATGCATCACAATACACTTGGAAGTATTTATCGGCAACTGCCAGGCTTGGGACCATTCAGATAATTTCTCCAGGTCGTTTTGTAGTTCTAAGATATCACCCTTACTTTGTATCGCTCTCCATATCTAGACATCGTCAGCATATAACAAGATTGATGACGATAGTAAACGAGGTAGGTCATTTACGTAAATGAGGAATAACACTGGCCCCCAAACTGTACTCTAAAGGAAACTCCACTAAGCACACTTTCCCAGCTAGCCAACTTGTAGTTCACCCCTACTCTTTGTCGGCACTCAACTAGGAAGTCTTTTATGCACATCAATAGATTGCCTTTAATCCGGACATTTCTGTTATAAATTCGCCCAAATATTACGTATCACGATAGGACCACACGAAATTCTACCGATTGACCAAATTCAGATATTCTAGTTCGACCCCAATACTGTTCCCCAACTCCAATAAATCAGAACACAGCCGTCAAATGAGAATTGTTTATGGGGTCAGCAGAACAAAAATGATTTACAGGCAAGGCATATTTATACAGTTACGATGACTATTAACAGTAACCGATGGAAAGGAAGGACACGTAAAGGTTATAATTAGGACAACTCAAAATTGACCAATAGGGAAACGACACATGAAAGTCATAGTTAGGACAACTGTAATAATGGCCAATAGGAAATAACATGTAAAATATGTGAAGAGACTGAAAACATGCCAATTTACATTCGAGATAATCTTTGGGATATTCCTATGAATATCCTAACAATTTCTTAGCCTATATAACAGCTGGTTGTGCGGAACTTTGTCAAAAGCTTTTCTGAACTCGATGTAGGCTACGTCTACAGGTAACGTTTGGTCTTTACGGGCACACCAGCTTTCACGAGCGAATAATAAGTTAGTGAGACAAGAATAACCTCTTCTAAAACCGTGCTGCTTCTTCAAAAGGATCCGGTTTTCATCGAGGTACTTAAACAGCTCCTTCCGAATGATCTTTTCTAAGATTTTAACAACCATATTAGTTGGAGACAGAACAAGAATAAACAACTATTTATGTATAGCAAAACGAGTTATAAAAATAAAATAAAACACAGTAAATTAATCAGTAAATAATTTATTTTTGCGGTAAGATATGACGTTAGAATAAGTGTTTGTGCAGTCATAGTTTGGAGTGATGCTATGAAAGTCTCAATTAAGTGCAAAAGATAATCAATATGTATGTGGTGTATATGCATAGTGAAGATAAAACGAGTCTGAGGAGTTGAATTCAGCGTAACACAAGTTATTGTCTTAATCCAAAACTTCGTAATATTAAGAATAATATTTATTTAGAAGGAAAAAAAGAGAGAGAAAAAAAAAGAAAATGAACACATAGTGAAAGAGTCCAACCATGATAATAATAGCTTAGTGGATATAGACTTTTGAGATAAACGAATAAAATGAATAAATAAGGAAAATCAGGTACAAAATAAAAGTAACAATAATATTAAACCGTTATTGCACTCGGATAAATACGTGTAGGATGTCGAGCTTATTTAGCGGACCAAGGACACCGAGTTCTTTAACGGTCACACTGACCAGTGTTCGTGTGGGGGGATTTTCATGAACTGGTGGGAAGGGTGCTTCTATGGTATATACATTGCTAAAGTAGTTTGAGAATACTTGAGCCTTGCTAAGGTCGTCCTCCACTAATGATGAAGCAGTACTGTCTCCCCCTAGTGAAGGAGCATTTCTTCTTCTTTTGCCTTTTGGTTTATATAGAAATACAAGTGCTTAGGACATTTTATGGATTCCTTAACAAATTTCTCTTCGTACAGCTTTCTAGACTTACGGAGGGTTGAGGCACAGGTGTTCCGAGCTTTTTGGTACTGTGACTTTGCCTCATCGGTCCCCAGTAACCCAAATCTATCCCACATTTTCCTTCCCTTACGGAGAAGGATGCGAACCTCCCTACTGAATCATGGTGGGGAGTTTCTCGGCCCCCTAGGTGTAGTCCAAGGGATAAGAGGGGCGGTATTTTTTAAGTATAAATTCCTAAATACATCCCAAGCCGTTTCGATTGAGGGCTCTGGGTCTATTTTCCAATCTACTGATGATGCTGAGTGCATGATGTCTTGTATGTTTGCTATCCAGACGTTAGGTCTGGATTCAGCTGACATGTCAAGATTCACTTCGCAGATTTCCCCAGTCTACCATGGGTGCATTAAAGTCCCCTAGGACTAAACATCGAGCACTTCGTGGCCAAGGGTTGAGACTGCTTAGCAGGACCTCATTTACCCCACAACTTGGACTGCGATAGGTCAAACCAACCAGCAGCTCTTGTCCCTTGCATTTCAAGTGGCAACTAACTAAGTCACACATTCCACTCTCATGGGGTACACTGTCGATAGTGGCAAATGGAATAGCATTCCTAATGAGTAGAGCTAACCCCCTCCTTTACGCTTTTGTATTCTGTCGGCCCTTACCAATGTAAAACCCTCGATATCAAGTTCTCTACTATCTATTAACTGTGTCAGCCACGTTTCTGCGACTACGATTATGTCTGGCTTAGTACAGTCAATCTGTACACCTAGTTCTAATCGCTTATTGAACGAGCCTCTGGCATTGGTGTATAAGATCCGAAGCCTATTTAAATGGCCTCGTGCTTCACCCAGAGTGGCTTCGGCATCATCCTCTGTCGAAGCCTCACAACCGGAAACTTTACAATTTACAACAGTGTTGACATGCTCTGAATGTCCGTAACATCTTTAGTAGCAGGTTCATGGTAATCTGGTACACTAAATTACTTAGTTACTTACGCCTGTTACCCCTCGTGGAGGAGGATAGGCCAACCACCAGTTTTCTCCATCCAACTCTGTCCTGAACCTTCCTTTCCAGTTCTTATTCATCCTTTTCATTTCTGCTTTTATTTCCCGGCGTAATGTGCTATTCGGTCTTCCAAGTTAGGGATTGCCTCGTGATGCAGTTTGGCGATTTCCTTAATGTATGTCCTATCCACTTCCAACGACTTTTCCTAATTTCCTCTTCAGCTGGAAGCTGGTTTGTCCTCTCCCTTAAAACGCTGTTGCTGATAGTATCCGGCCAGTGAATGCTGAGTATTTTGCTTAGACAACCGTCTATAAATAATTGTACCTTCTTCACGATGGTTGTAGTAGTTCTACACGTTTCAAATCCGTATAGTGCAACTGTTCGTATTAAAGATTCTGACCTTGAAATTGGTTGAGAGTTGTTTTGAGTTCCATATGTTCTTCAATTGTAGAAATGCTGCCCTTGCTTTGCCAATCCTTGCCTTTACATCTGCATCCGATCCTCCTTGTTTATCAATGATGATGGTCCCAGGTACTTGAATGTTTCCACCTCCTCCAGAGTTTTGCCATCAAGTGTGATTGGGTTGGTGTTCTCCGTGTTGCATTTAAGGATTTTACTTTTTCCTTTGTGAATGTGGAGACCTATCGATGCGGAGGCTGCTGCTACGTTTGCGGTCTTCATCTGCATTTGTTCGTGTGTATGAGAGAGGAGGGTTAGATCATCCGCGAAGTCCAAATCATTTAATTGATTCTGAGAAGTCCATTGTATTCCGTATTTCCCCTCAGATGTCGAATTCTTCATAATCCAGTTAATCACTAAAAGGAAGAGAAATGGGGAGAGTAGACAGCCTTGTCTGACTCCGGTCCTTACTGGAAATGCATCTGTTAGCTGTCCTCCATGCACCACTTTGCACTGTAATCCATCGTATGAGTTTTGGATAATGTTGACGATCTTCTGAGGAACTCCATAGTGTCGAAGAAGTTTCCACAATGTTCTCCTATCCACGCTGTCAAACGCCTTCCCATAGTCGATGAAGTTGACGTATAGTGATGAGTTCCACTCAACTGATTGTTCAACGATGATCTGTAGTGTCGCAATCTAGTCTGTGCACGACGGATCCTTACGGAATCCAGCCTGATGATCCCTAAGTTCGGCGTCTACTGCGTCTTTCATCCGATTCAGCAGCACTCTGTTGAAAACTTTTCCTGGTACTGATAACAAATTGATGCCTCTGTAGTTCTCACTTGGCACAAATCTCCTTTCTTTGGTATTTTGATAAGATATCCTTCTTTCCAGTCCATTGGCACTTGTTCCTCTTCCCAAATCTTCTTGAATAGAAGGTGAAGCATGTTTGCAGTTATTTCAATTTCTGACTTCAGTGCTTCTGCTGGTATATTGTCAGGTCCTGTCGCCTTCCCACTTTTGATTTGTCTGATGGCCATCTTGACTTCTTCGATCGTTGGTGGAGTGACATCTATTGGAAGGTCTGTGTGGGCTGCTTCGATGTTCGGTGGATTCAATGGGGCTGGTCTATTCAGCAGTTCCTCGAAGTATTCTGCCCATCTTTTCTTCTGTTCATGAATCTCAGTGATTGTCTTTCCTTTTTTGTCCTTGAGTGGTCTCTTTGGTTTACTATATCACCCTGCCAATTTCTTCGTTGTATCATATAGTTGTTTCATATTCCCTTCTCTTGCAGCTTTTTCCGCCGTCGTTGCTAGTTCTCCCATGTATTTCTGCTTGTAAGATTCAAACCTAGTTTCCAACTAGGTTTGGGATGTTGAATAACTGACGAGTAAAATTAGAGACGCGCACCACAATCGCAATCAGAACAAAGTGATTGGGGTAATAACGGTTCTAAAATTCATCATATATACAAATGTACAAATTTACCTAAATAAATATTACCACCCAGTTATTCAATCAACAATTGATACCAAATTATTTAATCCAAATTACAACGAATAGCAAAGTGTTAAGAAATATATGAAAATTACCGAAAACACCAAAATGTAAGTGTTATTCTATTCTTTCTGCATAGATCAAGTAAGATTCCGTTTGAGCGGCTGTTTTATAACACAGTGTTTCAATTTCTGGGAAAGTGCTCCAATTTACAACCAAAATACACGATCCCTGTCAAAATGAAACCGCACAATCAAAGAGCGAGCAGTCAATATGGCAGCCGCCAGAATAATATCAATTAAAACAAATTATATACAGTTCAAGAAGAATATAGAAACCAAATGAAAGCAACAGAAGAAACAGAAAAAACTATCATGAAATGAAACACCACAATACAAAATGGCATCAAAAATACTAACAATAATGTACAAACAACAAGGCTATGGATGTGTGCATGGAGGGATTTTCACACACGAAACGTTCACATGGATTCTACACTGCTTGTCAGCTTTATTGCTTTTCTTCACTTCCCTTTTTGCTTCTGCGTAGTCTGCCTGCGCTTTGACTTTCTCTGCTCGTGTTCAACTGTTGTTAACTGCTATCTTCTTGCTTTTCCTTTCCTGAATCTTGTCCAGAGTTCTCATAGAGATCCATTCCTTATGATGATGCTTCTTGCGACCCAGCATCTCCTGACACATTGAAGTTAATGCTTCTTCGATCCCTTTCCAGTTGTCTTCCATCGTAGTTTCTTGTTCATTCAGTAGATTCTGCAGAGCTTGGAACCCGTTTTTGAGAGTTATCTTGAATTGGTTGAGTTTGTTAGTATCTCGAAGGAAAGTTGTATTGAACCTTTATAATGCTGTTCCCTCAGTTGTCCAGTGTTTCTTTAGCTTCAGTCTCATGTCGGCCACAACCAGATGGTGATCTCAAGCCGTATCAGCTCTTCTCCTGGTTCTCACATCTCCCATTGCCTTTCAGAATTTTTGGTTGATACAAATATGATATATCTGGTTCTCTGTGGTGTGGTCCGGTGAGATCCATGTAGCTTTGTGCATGCCTTTGTGCCGCCTTTAACCAATTTGTTGAATGCACATGGATTTACAAATCTCCCACCATTCTCATTCCTTTCTCTCTCCTTGTTCAAGTCGACCAATTATATCTTCATATCCTGTGTTGTCCACTCCGACTTTAGCATTTAGATCTCCCATCAGGATGGTCAGGTACTTTCCTGGGTACTTCGCTATGATTCATTGCAACCTGTCGTAGAACTGATCTTTATCATCGTCGTTGCTATGATTCGTGGGTGCATAACATTGGATGACATTCATTGTGATTCCCTCCTTCTTTGTTTTGAATGATGCTTTGATTATCCAGGATCTATGAGATTCCCATCCGACAAGTTCATTTCGGGCTTCTTTCGACAGCATTAGAGCAACTTCCTGAGTGTGTGAAGCATTTTCCCCTTCGTGACCGGAGTACAGCAGCATCTCTCCTGTACCTAGCCTTTGTTGTCCAGTTTGTGTCCAATGGGTTTCGCTGATTCCGAGTACTGCCAAGTTGTATCTCCTCATTCCCATTGCTATTTGACTGGTCTTTCCTGTCTCCCACATTGTCCGGACGTTCCATGTACTTATAAAGAGTGTTGCTCTGGTTGTTAGAAGGTTCATCGGCCTCGTGACTTCCGAAAAGTTTCGGCTTTCAACATGAGACGTCATAATTTTTCCTTAAACGCCCAGGGCAGAGTTTTAATGGTTTGAATTATTTTTTCTGGTTAGCGTTTTTTAGTGAGTTAGTTTTTCTACGGGATGGGGTCGCTAACCCCATTCCCAACCCTCCTCCTTTACCTGCAGTAACTTTAGGAGAGTTACAGGCGGAGTTGATACACTAAATATTAAACTATAAATTTGTTACATGATGTGACATCACGTTTGAATTTTTTCCGCGTTTCGTGACATCATTTTTGTGTTCTCATATTTGGAAAGTTTATTATAATGATTTTAAATGTACACTCAAGCTGCACAACTTTAAGACACAACCTCCTTTCAACTCATCCAATCCTGGCCTGATAATACCGAAGCCTGGTTCCCCAATACATAGGCCGGCTTACACGAGGATGGATTAGCAGGTGCACATGCACAAGTCTTCGCTGTAGTGAAGACATTACCACATGGTCTGAAAAGGTACACTACACCCAATATATCTATTAGTAACTTCTTCGAACTTTAAGAAACCTTAAAAGTGACTGCACTCGTTTGCCTATACCTGTTGGCAAGATTTTTGTTGTTGCTGACGGGTCATTATCAGTCACTGGCATAGGCCTGCTGCAACACCATAATTCACCCGTCGACCCAAACAAATGGAGGTTAGTAGATGGAAATACTAAACTATATGACTGTAGAACCTTACTTTCCGGTTGTAGGTTATGTTAGGTCACGCTTAAACATAGTATTGATTCACAGTTCCGACAAACATTTGACAAGTGTCCTGAACTTTACAAAATGAGACGAAAACTATACTATGTAACCAACGATGTTGGATTTCCAGTTTTTCAATTTGTGTACAATTATGTCCATGACTGTCTGATCGAAAGTCTGGTCTGAGAATTCTACATCCAGCATCTGGACTTTATTTTCCAACAACTGCAAATACATGAAATCACTGTAAGGATTCCAGAATGTAAAATCAAAACCATCTCCTCGGACTTTCTCAGATAAACCCCATAGACACTCAGTCACTCGTCTTCTGCGAAATAAAGTGGATTGACCAGAACCTACCACAGTCAAGTAAGTGCATACATTCAACTGATCAATTCGTTTCAGTTAGCGGCCCGTATGGAATTTAGCGTCAGTTATGTTACTATTGACAGACCAACTTCGTTTAAATATGACAATCACCAACTTTGACGAAAACGTGAGAAATTCATTTACTACGTCGAAGGGCATTATCATCAACTTCCACGTCTCAACATCAGAAAATCCATTATAATCGCCGTAAATGCATCTAACTTAATAATCAGATGAGTCTCACAACAGTGGGTGAACGAAACTTAGCAACCGTTGACATTCTTCTTGAGACAGCTCTAAGATACTGAATCGGGGTGGAATGATTTAGGCAGGAAACCCCTATCTATGTAATGTGCTGTACTTCATTTCCGACTTTCAGTGGAGAGAGGATAACTCAGTCAGTTAATCAGCTACAAACCCCTTATGTAGCTACCGAAATTCTAGTATTTGGTAGGTTACATCTTACCCATATTCTTAGCTCTCTGACAAACAAGAACTCCGCTGGTGAGTCTTGACAACTGATCTTTATTTCACAGCTTACTTCTGGCATGCAGTATATTTCTGGGAAGTCAATGTAATTACAGACCTATCTCGTACAATTTACTTGCGAAGTTTCCCAGGAACCAAGCTTCTTGAACCCATTCACTTGATAAATGACGACACATATCTTCAACACGAGTTATCTTAACCTCGGGTCAAGGAATCTACCGGAAAAGACATAGGTAAGGCAACTTTACTTTGTGGCACATTGACAGGAGGGTGTCGTTAAATTGTGCCCAAACATAATCAATGAAATGTCTTCAGAAGGTTGCAAAAACGTTTAGTGTTGGTGGTCGGTTCACGTTTTATATATGGAAAGGGCCAAATTAAAGGTCGCAGTAAGTTTTTTATTCAGATCGGGGAACTGAGCAGTTGAAATGAGAGGTTCTAAATTAAACAAATAAATCTTTCAACGCCATTTTTACAGACATGATCTACAATTTACAACATATACTGGTTCACAGTATGCATCCCAAGAAAGGTTGTTTAGTAATTATAATCTATAAAAGTTGATAGCAGTTCATTCGTTCAGATATAATGTGTTTTTTCATAAGAATATATTTCCAAAGGGGCATAGCGTCCACGTTACATACCAGATCCAATCTCGACAAAAAGTGTAATATGGTTTCGGTCGTGTTAAGTATTTATGTAATGCAGCTTTTTAAGTTTATTGTTGTTATAAAGTAGGCTTGTGGAGCGCCTGGTTAGAACTATGACCTTGGGAAAGCGCGTTCGTCGAGCTTGTTCCAGATGTCCCAAGTTACATAGCTTCACCCTCAGAGCAAGATTCTGAAGAGAAAAAATAAAAGAGAAACCGAGGAGCAGCAAGGCGTTTGGATATGAACGATAACCAATGCTTAACATTTATTAGTGGAACAGATGGAGGTATGATAAATTATTAGATTAAATTGATACTAGTTCATGTTGCAAGAGTGAACTGCGATTAGGGGCCCCAGAGAAGAGAAGGCAGTATTAAAGAACTATGAGTTGTGATATTTATCAAGGTGGAGTAGGTTCCAATGAAGGAGGGAAGTCAAGGTTGGAATGAGGAAGAACAGAGAGTGCATATGGAGAGAAAAGAGTGTTGAGTAAAATAGCAACCATATCCTTTCCAGTCAGTTTTTTTGCAGCTTTTTCTAACTGGTTCCTCGGGTCGTACATTTTTTTAGTCTTTTTGGTGCCAGTTGAAATAGCTATATATTAGTTTATTATAGTTTCCTCATTTTTCTTTTGCCTTCACTGAGTTTCTATGTTTCTTCCTGAACTGTATTTATGTTGTTTTAGTTGGTGTTTAATCTTGGCAGTAGACATATTGATTGTTCCCTCTTTGATTATGTTGCTTGAGTTGACATAGATCGTGCGTTTTGATTGTGAATCGAATCACTTTTCCAGAATTGGAAACACTCTGTGTTATAAAGCAACAAACTATTATCTTTTGAACGGATTTTTCCTTAATCTATCCAGAAAGGATAGAATAACACTTATTTTTGGTGTGTTCGGTAATTTTCTCATATTTCTCGTCAATTTGTCTACTTTTTGTAATTGAGATCGATTGGGATCCACGCGTCTCTACGTAACTGGACAGTTATTCTTCAGCCAAACTTAGTTTGGATTATAAAACTTTGGCTATATTATTTTGATATTATCACGAGAATTCGATCAACCCTTAATTACTCAAATTAAGTTGTTACATCAGCTTCATCTAAGAATCAACTTCCGTGGGAGTGTTGGTTTGTTGATTTTATTACACAAAAACTTGTTAGTCCAATTTCTGCGACTATATCAATCCCAAATAGGCTATTCTAGCCAATGGACAGACCAGTGTATCCATTCTTCCCAAGTCACGTTTTTACTTTATCACTTATTCACTTAATAACTCTGACTGTTTGAGTGCATGTTTGTTAACTGATTGCCCTATTCATTATGTCTATAAATTACTTTACTTGACCATGAATATGAAGTCACGCTTGACCAAAGTGAGTTGGTCCACTCGCTTTCCTCACTTCGCGTCACTCCTTTTCTCCTTGCTCTCTCCTCTCCGTTTCCCAGATCAATGACTGTATGAAATATACATATACGAAATCCATTCTCGTATTTGGCTTATTTAAATCCGTTATCCACGAAAGCCATTTAAGTCCATAATTATATGCGAGGGTTGGCGGTATGCATATTTCAGTAGCAATCATTCATTCAATCAAACTGGAGTCAGATGCAGGACCATTAAACTTCAACAACTGATCAAGGTAAAAAAATATTACGGTCAGACTCACTATGGGCATATATGGTTTGTTGGTTCAGTATGTGACCCAGCACCCGGAAGGACGATGGTTCGAGTGTGTGCAGATGCAGTACCTTTGTGTTCAAAACTCGCACTTATATGCAATGACATCTGGATGCAAGCTACTCAGACATGAGGAAAAAGAAAAGACAGAAAAATGCGTTTGACCAGAACAAGTAATGGATTCTCAAACCTAGGTGACTTCTGTTGTTATTATACACCATTGGTCATTTTTCTTCTTAACCAAATATAAGTTAGCATGGTCATAACGACTGCCTTTAAGTTTTGTAAATTCATAGAGAAGCCAAAGCGGTTATAATTTTTAAGAGCAAAGAGTATTGTTAATAATAGCCACAGTAATAATGAATAAATCTAACTAATTAAAGTGGTAGCTTTTAACTTGACATATTAATAATTTATTCTCAAATAACAGTTTGTTAAGTGAGGCATGCCTGCTTACAAACATGATCAAATTGTTACAGAAGTTACAATTTTCGCTGTAGTAAATTACTGAGCAGGGTTGATATTTTATAAGATATGAATGTAGATGGTTTCAGTAAGAAACGTGTCGTCAAAATTACAGTCGGTGCGCTTTACGAAGGTGGCGTTGCGACGTGCAACTGATGGTCGAGAATAGATCCATATGAAGTTGGAGGCTTCCAGAAACTTCAACCTTATTTCCCCCTGGAATATCTGAGGCTTTAATAATGGTGCAGGACGAAGTCACCCGTTCCATATCTGTTTTCGGTGGCGTATCTCAAGGGGGCTGAGAAAGGGTGAAAGAAAAAGGAAGAACGAGAAGCAGAGCACACAATATTCATGAAGGAATAGTTAAATTATAACCATTTAGTATATTTGTCTGTTATTAAGGTACTTATTAGGCAAGAACATTCTAATGTGTTAAAGAAAATAAATGTAAACAAGGTGTGAGTGGATAAGGAACTGTATAAATGAAGGTGGTTCAGAAAGAAGCTGAAAGTGTTAGATCATGTTTAGTTATAAAATATGATGCTGAAAACCACATTCTGATACACAAATGGCTGTCACCCTTCTTTTTCGAAGCTATTTGAACCTTTTTTATAGGGTATGGAGCAGGCTTCGTTTTTAGCGAACTGTCTATTTTACTTGTAATAGGATTTCTCGGCAGGAAGTGGAACCAATCCAGTGTCCTAAAAACGATTTAAAGAGGTATTTTGCACAAATAAATTCGCATCAATACCATTGGTTCGTGACATCCCACGTGACATAAGCAGCCGTACATAAACATGTTCTGCCCTACAGACACGAGTGGATTGAAGTTGTCTCTCCACCATCATGTCAGTTAAGCCACTCTCCCTTCTTTTGTGATGTTAGGCTCTCTTACGTTTGTGGTCACTATAAATATTGCCTTAATCAATGCCCATAGTTGGAATACGTTGTCTCTACTAGTTCCATATTACAAAAAAATCAGATGGCTAAGGGATTTGTATTATGGGTTAGACATTCATTTGTTATATCATACTGTTATGAAGATAAATGATGGCATATATATACGACCGGTGAAGTTGAATGTATATCAGTCACATAGTGAATAAACGTTCCAAGGGGGAGTAGGAAAACCCTCATTCCAAACCAATGGTGCGCATGGACTCCATGATCCTGAGGGAACAAGTGGCGTATGAACCAATTGTTGATCACCAGCTACCATGGGACTGCATCTACTCACGATGCTCCACTGCCTTGTGGGTTAGACCTTTAGATCAAAGGCTCGTGGTGTGGCCCCCTAAGAAAACCACCTGCTTCAGTCTGGGCACCTGGGCAGTATCGCAGCCCTCACACAAATCGAATGAGATTTGTGAGGCGCATATTTATCTGGTGCTTCCTTGTACCAATATTTATGTGTTTAAATAAAAATAAAAATTTGTGCTCATATTATTAATAATCAAATAGAAACGGCATATATATGGCAGGGTTCAGTCATGTCACTAAAATATATAGACTGTTGTGTAAAAAACATGGTAAGTCACGTGACGATAGTGGCGATTTCACATCGGACAATAATTGGTTCAGCTTAAGTGCAGCCCTGAGAGACACTTGTTCATACCAGTGCTTATAGATTGATAGTTAAGAATCGCTGAACATGAAGTCAAATGCATGTTCTCAAGGTAAGTCCCGGCCATGTAATTATCAGGGAGGGCGTAAGTTGTAAATAAGAGGGTGATTATCCCTACTCCTGTCTATAATATTGGTATTAAATTTTAATAATGTTGAGGTAAATTTAATAATGATGTTTTCATTTTCCAGGATAGTTGTCCATCATAATAATTGACTATCAGGTCATAGCAACGCTTTATAATGTTGTCCAGAAGATATCACTTATGGCTGTCATTATTTTGGTTCCATTTTTGTCTTTCTTAATAAGACGATGCGACTGTGCGTAAAAGACGTTTCTTCTTTATTATCCTTTAAATAAACATCAAAAACTTTAATGAATAGCAGTTTTGGTACGTTTGTGATGAGGTTTTAGGGTTAATCCAAAACTTTAAATATCCTCTGCTAAATAGTTGAATATACCCAACTAGACATTTTGGTAACATCTGGAAAACTGTCTTTATTTCTTGCTAATTCTGCAGTTATATTTCTAGCTAAACGGTCTATTATCACACGTGCTTCGCTGTGAAGTGGTCCCGAAGGCTAGTGCTGCTGCTGAATACCTACTCAGTCTTGACAGCTGTTTCATTCAAAACTGAACTAATAACGGAAATTCTGTATACCGTGAAAGGTTTCAGTTGGATATTATGAAAGCTATTAAATGGCGATAGAGACGTTCTACTACTCAATAAGCTTAGGGATGACATGCTATGCGACTTATTCTAACTGAGTTTAGTAGTTCCACAAACTTGTTGAATAGCTCGGACTTGAATTTAGCTTCACTACCAATCTTTAACGTAAGAGGAGTGCCAAAGCTGGTCATATAGCTCTGATGTTAGAGTTCCAGAACTCACTTGATAAATACCTTATTTTTACAATTTTGTTTTGAGGTTTTAAATTTCTTTGTTTTCGCGCCAAAAGCGCTCTATTCACCTTCATGTTGTATTTCCCACTTGGGAAAATCTTAAACACTATTGGTTCGTTGTGTTTCTTGACGTGCTATTTTGTAACGCTCCCCAATGGCAGTGTATATACTTTTAACTTGTGCCTGTTGGATTGCTTGTGCTTCTGGCTGCTCGTGGAATATATTTATTCCCTGTACGGACTTCAACTTCTCTCTGTAATTAACGGGGTTGGGACGCATCAGAATAGCTAGCTTATTGGTTTTTGGTCACAAGCCTCTGTTTTTGTTTGCAGACTAGGTGAACTCGTAATAACATCAAACATAACAGGATGAAAGCTTTGGTCATTGTTTCAACCATGGCATCGGTTGTTGGCAAGGATGAACGTGGACAAAACTCGAATTTGGTTGTCAGAATGATCCTACAGATGAACTTGTATGTTGATTAACCTTTGATTGTTGCCGTACCGAACACTTTATAACCCACTTGCGCACATCGTTTTGTAAATTTGGTCAAATATCTCCTTCATTAATAAGTTTGGTTACAGTTTTCGTGACAAGATGAGACAAAGTATGAAAATTATTTGTTATTAATTTTCACATATTCTTCAAACGAGAAGTCGAAGCAAAGCTTTTTAAGTTTTGTAATTCTCGGTTCATTTTTTTATTGTCTCTTAAAGCTTCCAAATTTATGGTCACTCGTTAAGTTGTGCCCATTTCTAGCCGTTGTAATGCATTGGTCGCCTGATTGTCCCGACGTTTAATATGTCGTCTATCATTGGTGAATTGTGATGTAAGGTCGAGGTGTTGGATCTCTGTAAAAGAATATCGATCGACCTCTGCTTCTAATGAATTAGTTGGTGGTTTATGACCCGTGTTAACTATGAAATCCCTGCTTTCCAAAATGTCTTATCCATTTTGTCCACTAACTTACCATACATTTGTCCGTTCCGCTACAAACTACTGAGGATTATTGAGGTTTTGCATTCATTTGCCTTGGTGTTTTTTCTCTTTCGTTAACGCCATGTTCGTGGTACACAACCGAGAAGTAACTTTTTACGTCTGGAACACAAACTTAGCACACGCGTTTGTCAAGGTCATAGATTATAGCAAATACTATGCTTCACAACTATAAATTTATAAAACGTTTCGTTGAGTAAATATCAGGCTGGTAAACATCAATTAATATTGCTGCAAATCCCTGAGAATTCATTATTGTCACCTTTCAACAACGACGCTGAGCTTGTACCTTATCTCTACACCTAGTTGGAAACCTTGTATTATACCTGTAAAAATGGCTTGCAACCACTTTGTCGAAAACATATTGTCTCTGGCATAGTAACACCTTCCATGGGTTTGATATAACTCCAGCCATCTCTGCGAGGCTTTTACCTTACGATAGATCATGGGGCATTCATTTTTCAGCAGTCTAAGGTCTCTAATATTCACTAAAAAGCTTTCACTTGATCTCACTGCACTTATGAAAAGCAGTTAGCGCCCAATACATCTGCATAAATGGATTATCGACTTATATTAAGGGAAGGACTGAATGGGGAGATTAAACTACCTACCTAAAGATTGACTAGTTGAATCAACTTGCTCTCCAAATGATAAGAATGCTAGCATTTTTCACAGTCATAGTGTTAAGATTCCGTTTATAACGAAATATATGTTATTTGTAAGTCCAGAGTGCTTAAAGTGACTGGGATTGAAGAGTCTTCGAACGTCCGTTACAACCAATACAATGGAATCAACAAAATCACGGCTTTCATGAGCAATCCTTTCGATGTATGTTTATTAGATAACGCTCATGTCGTTAAAGTGGATGGTGCTCTTATCGTGGAGACATCGCCAATCGTAAAGGCGAATAGGACCATAATGGGCACTAAAGAATTGGCCACATCTGTCTTATAATGACAGGCGTGTCGTGGGAGGGCCCACTGGATACCCCACCAATAGTTTGGAGGTGCGAAACATTCGTATGCTTTTATAATTGATACTCTTCTGACTGAAGACATCTCCAAAACAGTTTACTCATACAGTACAAAAGATCAGTTAAGTCCAACCCGTCGTAAAACAGTGAGGAAGTTTGTATGGCCTTGGGTTTTCCGAGATGTGTCGAAGTGGGAAAAACACCAGTTAACGACATTGAAGAAATAAAGGTAGTAAAAGAGATATTATGCTTTACTGGTGGGCATTTAATTGTGCCATTTTTGCGAAAAAATGTAGATACGGGACAAGTGACTAAGAATTATGTACTAGCATATTCGAGAGTGCCGAGAAGAGATTAGTTTCGAACGACTGGTATCGAAAGAGATTCACTTAAAGCGTCAGGGACATTCTTACTGAAGGTTATGAATAAAGAATCTCGGGATCACGGCACTTAACAGGGTATCACTTATGTTAGTGGCCACTTCATCATCCTCTAACAAATCCGAAGAGGCCAGATATGTAAAGGGTGGTGATCCATTGTGTAACTAGATTTGCAGGGATACCTATGAAAGATGTAATCTTTTTTGGTTTGAAACTATGATCTTTAATATGTACGAAAGTCATTTTTATTCGTTCAAACCATTTTTCTGTAAAAAAAGATAATTTCACCCGTGTAAACCAAAGCATGCGGAACTTCTATAAGCATTGCATCCATAAATATATAAGAACTCTCGTCTAAATTAGAGCGAATAGTTTCACAGTATTTGAGCGCCGAGTTGATGTAAGACATTAAATAGAAATAATATATATTTGTAAAATCTCAGCGAATGAATTTGTAGTAAATCCAACGTTTCGCCTGGCAATCCGGTCCAAGCTTTTTCAAGGAATTATAATCAAACATCAAAGTTATCGAATATAAATAGGCACATAGTTCTTCGGTTAATTGTACACTGAATAGGTCATCCAATCAACGTTAATAATGTCTAGATTGGGTATATGTATTAGTGTGTAAGAGATTTGTGATGTGAAATGATAAGTGTTAATATGACATATTGTATAGAAAACGTAAGTGGTGAGAGGAGAAATTACATTCACACCATATATTGTCTGTTATCGGTGAATGTATAAGAAAAATACAATTTGTAATATATGATATGAATCTTGTATGTTACAACATGTATAAAATGAAGATAATTAAACAAAAAAATAAAAATAAAAGAGTGACATTTGGAGAGTGTAAGCTGAAACTGAATGTATGTGTCATTTCTAATGTTCCAGTTAATTGTTTAACAAATTCCGATAAGACAAATGATTAGAATCATTGAATGTAAATGTTGTCATTTAGATAATACGAGATAGATAAAAACGTTAAGGAGTTCAGGTTCTTACTTATTGATGATTAGCTGCCATGGCACTGCTCATTGTATTCCATCTCTCCTATTAATATTGTTTGGATTAGCCTAAATGTATAGGGCCTCAGCTGTTTGCATTTCTTTGTAAGAATTGAAATCTTTTTGAAGGATTCTTGTGCCAACGAATTCAATTGTATGACCTGATTCTATCGAGTGTAATGCTATCGCTGACTTGTTCTCCATTTTCCTTAGATACTCTGAGGACTTAAGAATGTGTTTCAAGCATTGTTTGCGTTCCTTCACCCTCACATTCAGTTGTCTTGATGTTTCACCTACATAAGTTGCATTACAGTCACTACATCTGATTTCATAGACACAATTTTGTTGTTCTTCTTTGTGGATTGAATCTTTAATTCTTACTAATTTTGATCTTAGAGTATTGTTTGCTCGAAAAAATACTCTTATATTTTGACTATTTAAGATTCTACTTATGTCTTCTGAAACACCTTTCCGATATGGGATCACCACTGTTCTGATTTCGATTGGGATCCACGCATCTCTACGTAACTGGACAGTTATTCTTCAGTCAAACTTAGTTTGGATTTTACAAATAAGTAGAATAGAAAGGTTTCTCTCTTGTTAAAAAATGTGAGATCAAGATAAACCATATGGAAAAATTACGTCAAGATGCATGGCTTATAAAGCTGGTTTCATCATAGACATTGCGATGGCATGAACTTCATGTATTTCCGTGGGGTAGTTTGTGTGCCGTGCCTACCTGAAGCTTAAGTTAATAATTTGATAATTGGTAGGACTGAATATGAAAATAAAGCCACCCGTAGTCCTGTCTGCCTTAAGCTGGAATGAATAACGACAGTTGTGCATGGGTTTTCGTCTTCATTACGTAAAAAGAACATTACCAGTAAATTCACCGATAACAGACAATATATGGTGTGAATGTAATTTCTCCTCTCACCACTTACGTTTTCTATACAATATGTCATATTAACACTTATCATTTCACATCACAAATCTCTTACACACTAATACATATACCCAATCTAGACATTATTAACGTTGATTGGATGACCTATTCAGTGTACAATTAACCGAAGAACTATGTGCCTATTTATATTCGATAACTTTGATGTTTGATTATAATTCCTTGAAAAAGCTTGGACCGGATTGCCAGGCGAAACGTTGGATTTACTACAAATTCATTCGCTGAGATTTTACAAATATATATTATTTCTATTTAATGTCTTACATCAACTCGGCGCTCAAATACTGTGAAACTATTCGCTCTAATTTAGACGAGAGTTCTTATATATTTATGGATGCAATGCTTATAGAAGTTCCGCATGCTTTGGTTTACACGGGTGAAATTATCTTTTTTTACAGAAAAATGGTTTGAACGAATAAAAATGACTTTCGTACATATTAAAGATCATAGTTTCAAACCAAAAAAGAGAAATATAACTTCCTTATGACTTCAATCAAGTAATCTGGACGTATTGTTGATAGCTGCGGAATAAGACATGATCCATAGAATAGTAAAGCCATAAAGCGGATGTCACCTCCATCTGACCTAAACTCCCTACAATTATTCATTGAGTTGATAAATTATTAAGTCCAATTCCTTCCATCTAGTCGTTAACATAACATGCCTGTAAATGAACTCCTGAGTGAAGAGACGAAATGACACCGATCTCCTCAACTTTAAATGAACATTAGGAAAGTTCTCTCATCAGCTAGACTACTAGCACTTCTTAACACTATCCTCGAAGTATTTACTGCCCTTGAGGCACTGAACTCTGAACCCTTAGCCCTTATTTCACACATTTTCACGGACGGTTCTCAGAAGGCTACAACACATACATCCAGGATATTATATTATCCCGAAAGAAATCACAGGCAAATAGAAAAAGAAGCATTGGCAACTAACTTTGCAGTCAAACATTTTCGTAAAATGGTCTGTGAACGACAGTTCACTGTCTTGGTAGACCATAAGCTCCTTTTATTAACTTTTGGTCCAAAGAAAAGCATCCCAATATACACCGCAAATTGCTTGCAGCGTGTGGTTACATTCCTTCTTGGTTGGCATTTTACGTTCAAATGCATGCCGACAACCAATCTTTGACAGACTGAGTTATCGATGTTAGTAATCTCAAACCGACCAATCGACGAAGATCTCGCCTTTATGACATTATCAAATGAGGCACGAGTGAAAAGACTAATGTCGGACGTGATCGATACCTTACTAGTAACGGCAAATTTTTCCGGGATTCTACGATATCGGATTACGAACTTCAGCAAGTTGCGAAATATGTGCATGACGGCTGGTGAACCAAAGTGGGTTATGCTTTAATAGACCATTTATGATGACGTATAGCGTTGCCTTTTATCAAATAGTGTTTACTGTTTGGCGAAATCCTAGTTATTCCAACCGCTCTCAAATCCCCAGTATTGAAATAACCGCACTCAGGTCACTCTGGAGTGCAGCGTATAAAGTCACCTGTTTGTAGCTTGTATATCAGCTAGTGATGGATGATGACTTTGAAAGCATCGTAAATAAATGACCACAATGCGTTCAAATCGCAAACGTACCATCGAAAATATATACATCCACATGGCCAGGTTCGGAAAAACCATGGTCCCGTGTTCATACTGATTTTTCTGAATTGCTAAATGGTCAACTCTTTCTTTTTATCACCGACTCATTTACAAAATGGTGAGAGATTTTTTTATTGCTTCATACCTCATCAACATCGAAAAATTGTTGCTAAACAGGTTTTTCGAGCAACTTCGCTTTCAGAAAACACTAAAAACAGACAATCAACCTCAGTTTACGTCATAGGTCTTCTCCAACTTCTACTTAAAAAACACAATTACACATTTCAGGTTGCCGTCCTACCACCCGCCTTTTACATTCTTGTCTTCTCGTTCAATTGGCCAGTTTGAGGGACAGCGCGTGGCATGTTGTGCTCTGATATCGGACCTGTAACACCACCCATCTTGACAATCAGATGTGAATTTGCTTGGTACCAAAAGTTAATTTAGTATTTTGCTTAATAATATATTTCGGCAAAGACATATACACGCAACTTTTACAGGCATGATTTACAAGTTACAACATCTACTGGTTCACAGTATTTATCCCAAGCAGGGTTGCTATGTAAATATAATCTGGAAAAATGAATATCGGTTCATTCGTTCAGATATACTGAATAGTCCTCGAAATATTTTCCAAAGGGGCATCGCGGCCAAGTTGCGCCCCAGATCCTATCTCGGCGAAACTGTGTTAGGATTTTGGTCGTACAAGTATTGATGCAATGCAACTTTTCAAGTTTATAGTTGGTATAAAGTATACTTATGGAGCGCTTGATGTGAATTATGACCTTGAGAGAACACGTACGTCGAGTTTGTTCAAGAGGTCAGGAGTTCCACAGCTTTGCCCTCAGAGCATAATCATTAACCTCATGCTGATGTTATTTTGTTCTATCCTAACCGGTTGATGGGTGACAGGTCCTACAGATGCAAGACCGCTGGTAGTAGGAAGTCCATAGTGTGGTTCTTTTGACTTGATAGATTCAGTGAGTTGCCTGTTTACTTCAAGTGAAAAGAATTAGGGAGGAAAACGTGTTGTAGCTGTAAATAATTCCCCAAAATCAATAGCTCATTAAGTGTTCGACATTGAATGCTGACCACGTTGTTTAAGTGGACTTGTTTAGCTGAAGGCTTTCGAACATTCATCCGCACCAGATCACGTTTCAACACGGCGTGGGACACAGCTCCTACGTTAATTACACACACAAATAACAAAATAAGGGACGTTACTTAAGTCTTCAGGCTATTGCGTGTTCGGCTGGGTTTGGTCCAAATAATCCACAATTATAAAAAATTAGTAATCCAAATATGGACGATATAGATCCAGTAGGTTTACCAAGCGTAGAATTCAATAAGAATGTCGTAGTTGTCTATAAACGTAGATGGTATGCAATCAATATTTCATTCAACATATTAGCAGACATGGCAGAACGATGCAGATGTGAATTAGAGTGCATTTATTGAGAAGCAGTAACAGTGTCACGATATGTTGTACTCAAAACGGAAGGAAGTCGAGTTACAAGCGTTCAAAGTAATACACTTAAACAACAAGTACAATTGTTTAATGCTTAATGTACAGAATATGAAAATACATGCGAAAACTATGAAAAATTATTTACAAAATAGGTTTTAAGGTTCTATCTCCACAAGACTATAAGTTGTGGTCAACCTTTGAGCGACGCTAGAGTGACTCTGAGAGTGTCAACATAATAACTAAGACCAAATGAGGGTTATAAACCTGTGTGAAGAATTCAAATTATGATTTACAGTTCATGATTAAGGCTAGTAATTATACTTAGGGTTTTCATCACGAACTGACATCAGCTATAATGCAAAAACTCTATTTATCCAAATGGATAATTGAATTTCTCGCCAAAATCTTATGATCACTTCTATTGTAGACGCTAAATTATCACGTCTTCCCTAAAATCCGCTGCTAACCGACCGTAGCTAAGTATCAGGTACCGAACTTAGAGCCGTGACCTTGAAAACTCGCGAAAGCTTCTGATTGGCACGGCAGTATAGTTTAATCCTACCGAAAACTATATTACTGTGGAATAAGTAAGGTTTTTGAGGAGTTTGAAACAGAGAATCAAATTGCACCTGAGCCTTCTTCTCCAAAGGGGTTCTAATCCTAAGATATGACATCGGGAACTGTAGTCAATGAATGAGTCATTCTCAAGTATTTTGTGAATGAAATCTCGTTATATTCCTTCCACCTTAAGTATATGGGATAGGTGTAGGTTGAAAAATAAGAACGAGCAGTATTCGACGACAGGTCTTACACAGACTATAAAGAATGATTTTAGTTTTGTTTTGAAAGAAATTACGAAGAATAAAGGTAAGCGATCTCCGCATTTTAGATGCTTTAGCTGGGATATGTTCTGAGAAGTTAAGACTGTCTGAGTAATGTACCCATAGGTCAGTTACTGATGTTAGTCTGGGCGGTGTGTTTTGTTAAGTGCTAGTTCTGTTTTGAGAGATATGTCTCCAATACATAGCCAACCTTATTTCTCTGTGTTGAGCTCTAACCTACAGCGTTTGTACCAGTTGTCTACCGTGTTGAGTTCATGTTGGATTATTTGCATAGTACTACGTACATCGTAAATGTCAGTTTTATAGATGACTTTTAAGTCATCAGCGTAGAGGTAGGTGCTAATTCACTCGTATATTTTGTTGATGTAGATTATAAAGAGCAATGGACCCAAGACATTACCCTGCACAACACCGTGTAGTCGTAGGCTGCTAGGAGTTGTAGTCCAGTATCGACTGTTTTACTTGTAAATCGTTTGCCTGAGTAAAGATTCCCAAATAATGTCAAACTCAAGCTTTTGAAAAGCTTTAACTCTACTTGTCCAGGACTTACCTTCAGGTTTGATTAAGCTATAGATACTGTTGTCGATAAGACGAGTATGCTTGGTTTTCAAAGAAATAGAAAACGAAAGTACTGAGGATACGACTGGTATTCTAACTTTACAATTAGCTGCCAGTAGCACCTTCTGTATTCGATCGTTCCCGGCCAAAGGAAATCAGAAGTCAGACGAGAATAGGTAGGAAAGATATGTTTGATAAGTTACCAATATATCGAGAGGCGTTCGTTCTTAACTGACTATTGAAACGTAGGAGCTGTGTCCCACGCCGAGTTACAACATGATCTGGTACGGATGCATGACCGAAAGCCTTCAGTTAAACAAGTCCACCTAAACAACGTGGTCAGCATCCAATGTCGAACATTTAGAAAGCTATTGATTTTGGGGAATTATTTACAGCTACAGTACCATGACCACTGCATAATAATGTTTCATGTATAGAGGAATTGTGAAAAGTTAAAATGCAGCAATACACAGGTTCCTATTTCTCAGAATATCTGAAAAGGTGCAGATTTGTGATTTCGTAGGATTTAGTTTCAAAAGAGTCGTTCTTTTTAATTTTTCGTGGTCAGTCAAGTTAACTCGAGGAATGAAGTGCAATATACACCAAAATATGGTTATGAAAAGGCTTAAAAGGCTACGATTCTAACATTTGATTGTTCTACTAGATTTCAGCAACAGGAATCCGAAATATGATCCTATTCAGATGCCTAATGTTGCTAGATAGTCTTCACGAATATAGCACAGATCCAACAACTTATTCGGTCTTCTGATATTACTGACACCGCACATGTGTGAAGAATCTACTTGTGACTCTAAATTTGTGGACTTTCCAATGAATCTAACTTTGCTTGTTTTAATCGCTTCGATTATTCTAATTAACCAATAAGGAACAAGCACGATTAAAAACTAGTCTGGCGCAAGTTTACGAACGGGCGTAAAACCATGTTGGCTTTAAGATGTTTTGCGTTGTATTTGGCTTTCTGTTTATGGATATGTAAGGCTGAGGATGCTTCTTCAGCACCTGAAGTTGAAAACAAGAAAGTATGTACGTTTTAATCCTAAACTCCTTAGCCGTCATTCAATAATCCGAATATCCCCAAAAATGCTTACCTTGTACTGTTCTTTAACTCACCATCGGATATTACTGAGAGGTAGCTGACTTGTTTTTAACCCTCTCTCCAGGCTTGTAGTCTCCCAGGCACGCAAAGATGGTATGGATGACTCTATTGCGAAGTATGATGGTGTTTGGTCTGTTGAAGTGCCATATGCCAGTTCAATAGAAAATGATTATGCACTGGTTCTCAAATCCAAGGCCAAACATCACGCCGTTTCAACGAAATTGTTCAGGCCAATAAAGTTTGACACCAATGAGCTTGTTATCCAGTATGATGTCAAGTTTCAAGATGGAATCGATTGTGGTGGTGCCTACATAAAGTTGCTGAGTGCTTCACCAAATTTGGACCTGGTAAATTCTTTAAAGTCTTGTTAACTTCGTTAAGAAACAATTTAATGACAAAACCCCCTATACAATTATGTTCGGCCCTGACAAATGTGGACTAGAAAACAAAGTACTCGAAAAATAACCAATTTTCTTATTTTCAGTTCCACTTTATTTTCCGGCACAAGAATCCTAATACTGGTGTGTATGAGGAAAAACACGCTAAAAAGGTTGTTCCAGAACTGGAGTCATACTTTTCAGACAAGAAAACTCACCTTTACACATTAGGTTAGTTGAATACCTCATCATATATTTGATGTAGTTTTACGTTCGGATAACTCATTTGAGCGGTACATCGACCAGATTAAGGTGCAAAGTGGCAGCCTACTTAATGATTTTGAGTAAGTCTATGATGTATAGTTCTTTGGCATTTTTATATCTTAGTCTAAGATGTCCTAATTTTGTCTCCCTAAACCCTACTTTGGCCGTGAATACAAAATATCCACTTATCATAGATCCAAAAATACGTATAATAAGTCAGGAATGGGAACGGATAACATGCATTTAACATATTTTTAGTATAGTTATTTCAGTTGAGTATCACTTTGCTGTTGCTGTTGCTCTCTATACTTTGATTTTTGTCTCGCTAGGAACTATTTTCTGTTTGGATTTCACCACGTTTAATATCATCTCGTCTTCCCTCTTTCTATGTCAACTGGAAATGTGTTGCAACCAAGTCTGGTGTATAGTCGTCCCATGTTTTATTATGCTATGTCTGACCATCAGTAGTTATTGAAAAAGTAGGCGAAATAGTATGGTCTCATAAGACTGGATATTTAGTTGTACGCAACTCAGAACTTGGTTTACGTATACACTGGTTTAATTTGTCACATCACAAAACCACAGCAAAGTAAAATTGTCAAGGCGAATCCCAAGGTAATAGAGGTAGTATGTGTCAGTAGTAATGGAGAAGATTAGGCATAAGTAATACGCTTCGAGACGAAAATATGAATTAATGAAATAAGTGGGAATAAAGACATTTTGTACAAGGCTACTTAGAACCTAAAGCAGGACAAAGCGAATGCATCTAACTCATTGCAATTCTGGGCCATGTCATCCGGTCTCTAACCATTGACATATATTGACATATATACAGTCGTCCCTGTGATATTTCTTGAAGCAGTCGGAAAGTTGTATTTTGCTAACATCAAACCATTATATCCTGTGCCCATTTCAAGCAACTATTTCGATTTCATGATAGGTCGGTTCTGAAAATCAAACGAGAGCGTTATTGCTTCAACTTAATTTGAAACTAAATGAATAGGACACATGGACTTCTATGTGTAAAGTTCATTTTGCATATCCTTGAAATATCTAAGACACCAATATATTTGCAAGTTGTTGGATGGTCGATCACTTTCCTGCACAATCAACGGTCTGTGTCTCATAATGAGAAAAGTGATGACTGAAGGACAAGTATCAATGTAGTTCTTCAAACAAAATAGCTATTTAAAACATCTTGAAACACGAGTTTCTAATGCTCGATTACAGATATGTTGAAAGTATCACTCGTAAATGCTGTAATCACTAATGTAAAATTAGCTGCAGATTATCGGGCAGAAATGGCAAGATTATAAATCTTCACCAATTGAAGTGACTGGAATATAACTTTCATACTCTTCTGTACTGCCTATCTGATCTTATATTACTGGTTGTCATGATAGTAGGTCCGAAGAAGTCTAAAGATGGTTGGCGAAAATTTGACATCAGTCTATGCGATCATTGGCTGTTGTAAGCCATATCAGTATGGGAATACTACCAGATAAGAACAATTGTATGGTATGTGCTTTGCACCTTCGAAGTGCAAAGTACTTTTACAAGACTATCAGGACCCTAATTCTGCACTCACCATGGGTGGTAAGCAGATAAAAGTAGTCGAGAAGTTCGTGTATCTGAGTAGCCGCATAGGTGCTGGTAGTGGCGTGAGTGATGAAATCAATTCACTTATAGTGAAAGCCAGTGCAGCTTATGATAATCTGGGCCATGTTTGAGGCATTCGTGATGTTTGTCTGTCTGTAAAAGGTCGGATCTATGCTCTATGCCTGTGAAACCTGGCCTCTCCGAGTTGAGGTTGTTAGACGACTCTGTTTGATCGTCGTTGTCTCTGAAGGGTTGCTGACATCCAGTGGCAACACCATGTTATTAATGCAGAGATTCGGCATCATGTGTTCGGGCATAGCAATGACAATTCAGTTGGTGTCACTATCTTGAAACATCGACTTTTGTGGCTTGGACATGTTCTAGGAATGTCGTCCCAAAGTATTCCTCGTCGTGCATTATTTGCCGACGCTGGGACTGACTGGAAAAGCGAGGAGGTGGTCAGTGTATGACATGGTATTGTGGTATGGAAGAAAGTTGTACAGGACTGGTTTCCGTTGGTCCTTCACGACACCCTAGTGATGATGCGACACAGTAACTACAGACGCTATCAGATATTTATTATTTATTTGAACACAAATATTGGTACAGTGGAGGCACAAAATACATATGTGCCACACCAGTCACTTGATTTGTGTGTATGCTATGATGCTACCCGGGTGCCCAAACCGAAGCAGGTGGTTTTCTTAGGGGGGGAAACCCAGAACCTTCGACCTAAAGGTCTGGTCCACAAGGCAGTGAACCAACGGGAGGAGATGAAGTCGCATGGTAGCCAGTGATCAACAATTAGTTCACACGCGATTGGTTCCTTCAGGATCCTGGAACCCATGTGCACCATTGGTTTGGAACCAGGGTTTTCCAACTCCCTAGGTGCACCCTGTGTATCTACCAACTCCGTTAAAGCGTCGGACATTCGCTTTTCTTCCTTTCAATTTCGTAAACAACACCCCTGCCACGAGAGGGCAATGAGTAGGACTTCCCTGGCATTGGTCATGTGGCCATGTGAGAGCATTTGGAGAGGGAGAGCGGACTCTCCCCACTCTCGACCGTGCCAGGGCATTTGGGGCTATCAGATATGGCTCAGAATAGAAGCCAGTGGTGATCCTTTATTTTACTTTCTGCATAAAAATTCGAAGTAACTTCTTTAACTGGAAGAATTGTTTATGGTTGTACCTTTGCTAACTGAACTGCTTCTGCCATTATTTTCATCTCGTTATCATACACTAATTTCTGTTCGTTATTGGTCCCCTTTTTCTTATACTCACCTTACATTCTCTATCTCTTTACATTCCCATTGCTATTCTGTGGTGCATATGTATTTGATCCTCCTTTATAACAATATTTATGTGTTCAAATGAAATAAATAGATAAGATGGTATTACTCATGATCAGTTTTCAGAAATAGCGAAACTAGTTACAGTTACATTCCTCCTATCATTTCCTCTGAATCTTAAAACAGTGACTAGCTTTTACAAAGTTGGAAGGTTAAATGTTAAATGTAAAGTATATTAAAATGAATGAAATTAGGTTTCTGATTATAATACATTCATTCCATCTCATTTGATTGTGTAGGTGTATTTTTCGAGTTCTGCACAATACAGTGTACTACGTTATCAAATTTAGTTGGCCATTAACAGAGTGACTTAAATATTAACCTATTTCCAACTCAAAAAACTTAGATTATTAGCTATATTATTCAATAAATATATGCTTGTATAAACTATGTAATCGACATTTAAACGTTGTACTCAAAGAGACTTACAAGAATTATCAAATTGTGTTTGGTGTAATTACTCTGAAGACTGGCTAAAGAGTATGCGCATGCGAATTAGTCTTAAAACTTGAATCCCGATAAATGCTTTTATTCCGGTTGTCACACATGAATGAAAATGCCAAGGTACTAGTGTCTTTGTTCCTAAAAACTGAACGTTTCGAAAGAAAATACAAAGCAATTAGCAATATTAAAGCTTAAAATCCTAATAAATGTAAATAAAGGGTACGTTCACGCTGCCTCAGTTGTTTTTGAGATGTAACACTTGGAGTTTCCAAGTGTAAACAAAAACCATTTAATGGACCCGAACTAGAAATTCAAATGGAACTCATTAACACATGTATAAACCAGTTCAGTCGATATCGCTTTAGTTTTACCCAGTTGAAGTTTTCCCAACACCCCAAATCTAAACTCATCGATATTCAGTAATTCCATTATATCCAGCAATGTTTCGTTGATACGTATGATCAAACGCAAGCGAATTATGCCTATCTTTCATCTTCAAATACTTACATAATATGTAATCGGTAGATAAATAGCTTCATACCACTATTATTACTGCCATACTAATATTTGAGTTTGCTACCCGTCTTGAGACAGAGTGCCGGCCGACTCTGTCCTAGGCCTTCCAGTTGGTATCATATAGTATTCATGATCTTGTCTATCTCCAGTTCTCGGAGCAGTGTGTTCATTAGTCCGGCTCTTTTCTTTTTGCCTAAAGAATAGCCAGTTAGGTCCAGCCCTGCGATCCAGTTTGGTGGTTTCTGTTGAAAAAGTTTTATTCACCCCTAACGTTTTTTTCTTAACTTCATAACTAGCAGTTGGTTTATTTTCTTTCGGATTAGGTTATTGTTGGTGGCATTTAGACAATGGTTCTAGAGTCTTATTCAGGTAGTTAATGAAGGGCTCTACCTTTTGGTAGCATAAACACTTCAATTCAAAGCTCGAATTAACATATCGGAGAGCCCCTTTTATTTCTTGCTGAGATTTCCTCAGGGATCTGTTCAGCAGCGCTGATTAAAATCTCAAGAAAATAAGTTTCCAGCAGCCTTTAACAGAAAGGAGTACTTAATTAACTCTGCATTTACAAAATGAAAAGCAAATCTCAAAAGTCCTTGATTAAGTATTTTCGAAGAACTATTTTGTAATCGCTTTACAGAACAGGGTTGTTATTTCTGCATATTTCAAGTCTGTAAGTGCATTGGCAGGAGATAAATTACTGAAAACACAGATAAAGTGTTATTTCCTAGAGAGTACGATGAAATCTTGTGTGCACTAATATCAACATGTTACAACGCCCAAAGAAATGAAAACGTTATCATTAGAAGTACATCATTAGTGTAAATGCTGGTCTTAGTAGTTCTAAAAAACAAACTTCTTGATTGATGTTATTATCTCGTTTCGGATTCACTAAATTTACATGGCAAATCGGTATTGGCACAAGCAGTTAATATATACATTATACTATGTATATACATCCCATCTTATTAGTGGACATGTGTCACCATTATAACTTGATCTTCCCTCCTTAGAAAGCATGTTCTTAGCATAGTCTCACTTATTTGGTTTTTAGAATCGGTTGGACAGTTTTTTTTCAAATTTATTTCCTGATGAATTTTGATTAACATCTTAAGATAACCAGAGCATCGGTTTCGCGTAATATTTTTCCTCACACAAATCCACTAAACGTAAATAATCTTATTTTAGTCCACCAGTTAATCCTCCCAAAGAAATTGATGATCCTGAGGATAAAAAACCAAGTGATTGGGATGAAAGAGAAAAGATTATCGATACAAATGCCAAGAAGCCGGATGACTGGGATGAAGATGCTCCCGCGACTATCGAAGATGAGAGTGCCGTAAAACCATCTGGGTGGCTTGATGATGAACCAGAGATGATTCCAGACCCTGCTGCAGTACCTCCAAAAGACTGGTGAGTTTTTTTCATTTTTATCCCAATCCACAACTAGATAGACAAATTCTTTTCTTAACGCTAATGACATCTAAAAGGAGCAGAACTGGTAGTTTCCAGTTTCTTGATATAAAGGTTTTATACATCATTTATGTAGACAGTTACCGATTGTTTTATACTATATATTACAACTATCTGTTCAATGTAATAAATGTTACTAGTAGTGAGCCAATATTCAATAACAAAATTGATTCTAAGTAGTTAGGTTGTTTTATGTATGACGAAACCATGTTCACGTTTATAGTATGGTCAGCAAATTTAAAGAGCCTTGCGCTTTGTTTAGTCAACTTAACCAGTTGGAATTACTAATCCTCAAGCTGAAGGGGTATATATTGATGTATAACGTACGAGATCCTAAGCTCCTAACTTTGAGATTTAGGAGTTTAATTAATTATGTATTCCTCCTTATAGAGTAAACGAGAAACTTGAAGAAAACATCTGCTGAACTCATTACACTTGTCCAACTCAGTTGATATTCCCTCCATCTATTTCTTATCCTGTTGATTCACTCTGTACCAGCATAAGCTGTTGTAACTTGAACTGATAAACATTGGTGCTAAGTTTTACGTTGTCGATTGCAGTACGGTTAGAAAACTGGGATGAGTTAGAAAGATTTTAAGTAGTAACTTCGTTATTTCTTGTTTCCGAACTTCTGAAAGCCCTCCATTTTTGTGTTAATATTATTTTTATACCCGAGTCACACTGTTCTCTTGAAGTCCAGTAAATAGTGTCATAGTGTGGACACAAAAGTGACTAACCATTAGTATAGTATTAGTTTAGTTACTCAAAATCACTCAATTAATCTCCACTTCATTGACAACCCTAACCTCAGGGTTTTTTATTACCTGTAAAACACATTTAGGACTTGTTTCCGTTCCAGGTATTCAGGTATTTAGAGACATCAAACATTTTTTCAGATAATTTTAACAGAAAAGTACAGATATTCATTGAACTTATCTACTCTTGTTCCTTCGACATAGCATCTGTTTTTGTTTTAGTAGGATGTCTAGTAACTGGAACGATTCCAGTGCTGTGCTAGGTCATGCTTTTTCTAATCTGTTGTTACTGTCTTACTTAAGGCTGTAACTAACGCCCAGTGTCAGTTATTCGTGATATATATATATATATATATATATATATATATATACTTAGCGTATTTAATTTATTAAAGCTATTGGCGTGAATGCAAGTAAATTAACCGTTTCAATTGTTTTAAGTTATTTATTTAATTTTTTAGGGATCGTGAAATGGATGGTGAGTGGGTTGCACCACAAATAAATAATCCTAAATGTGCTAGTGCACCTGGGTGCGGTAAATGGCATCGACCAATTATACCAAATCCAAAATACAAGGGCAAATGGTCTGCTCCAATGATTCCTAATCCAAATTATAAGGGTATTTGGACACCAAGGAAAATTCCGAACCCTCATTATTTTGAAGAAAAGGATCCATTCAAGAGCTTAGCTGAAGTGGTAGGTGATGCACTTAGTTTAAGTTGTATTATATGATGATTGTTGCATGTATCGTTTTGTCATTCGAATGTATAAGACGTATAACGTGTTTTTGTTTTAATGATTTGATTTTGCAATAATCTTATGGGTCTTTTGTCGTATTGTTTTTGTATCTAGTGTCAATAAAAACAATGGTTATTGAAGTAATGGGTGGCTGTATGAGTTTAGAACTGTTTCTACACAAACGGGCGAACTAATATGTTGATTTTGTTTATTCCTTTTAAATTGTACTTCTCAGGTTTAGATTTCTATAGCATTCCACATTTCTTCCGATTTTGTGTTTCTCATCTTGTCAGTTTTCTCTTGGTGTGCTAATTTAAAGTGTCACCACTTGGATCGGTAAACATTCATCCCAACCTCTACCGTGATAATGATTAGATAGATCCTGGAAACTTCATAACAAAGTCTTACACGAGGTTTCTATGCTCCCTACAAACTCTGCAACTCATCTCGTTAAGTATTTTTCTAGTTTGATGTGATTATAATTGACCGTCAAAATATAACGCCAAAATCATTTTCTACAAATTCATCTGCTTACGGTAAAAACGATTTCACCTAACTTGACAGTGTTATACATTGTTGGTTCCTAGCTTCCCTTTTCCTTTTATGAGATTTATAACAGCAAATATAAGATCAAATACTCACGAATGAATAACATCCACTCTTACAACTCCATAGTTCTTTTCTTCTCGATGTAAGCTGTCCATAGATTTAGATTATCAATAATCACACTAATCAATACATTAGTGGTTTGATAACTGTAACGATGGTTTTGCTTTTACATAAACATGTAAAAAAGCTGCTTATTAGGTGATGTGGAATTGATTTTTCTCATTCTTGATGTGTTACACCTTCCTGAAGTAAGTGTTGAAGACTTGATACATACATAACGTTTATGTTTTATTATCGGATTTTTGTGTATTAAATATTTTTGTTGTTTAGTCGCACAGTCAGTTTCTTATGTTTCTATGAATGATGCCATTGTTCTCATCGTTACTTTTTATGATCTTGTTTGTGTTTCTGGTGACTATATTTATTGTCCCATAGTATGGAGTTGTATATTGCTGGATGTCTTTTTGAGATTATAATCTAGCAACATACAGCTTTTACTGGAGTCGGTGATGTGAAATCAACAACTTGTATCCCTCGCATCCTACTTTCTCAAACCTTGTTGGCAATTCGGTTCTCAGTTTTCTCGTGACCACTTTCTTGTTTTCGTTTTTTAGCAATGCTATAGCTTGTAAATTATTGTTGCTAAGTTGTTTGTTGTATGCACGTTCATATTTAACTATTTCAAATGTCTGTTAAATTAACAAATAATATATGTTTGTTGTGGTCCAAAAGTTTATTTATATTCATAATTCAATTACCTTAACTTTATTCCTAGAACGCAATAGGTCTAGAATTATGGTCAATGACTGACGGCATTGCTTTTGACAACTTCTTGATTGTTGACTCAAAGCGTGCGGCTGATGAATTTGCTCAAGAAACATGGGCAATTAAAAAGGAAGCTGAAAGATTAGCTGATCCGAAAGCAGTAAGTCCTGTTCGTTTTGAATATTGGAGTTTCCTTTTCTTCTTTAGAGATAAACTGTTATAACTTGTGATCGAGTGGATGCCCTGTTAACGTATGACGTGATAAAACCGTCAGTCAGCAGCAAATTATCGATTGGAACAGTGACACACAAAAACCGTACGAGCAGTCTAGAGTACGTATCGGTCTTGCTTTCTGCCTAGCCCAGCCAGTTAAGCCCAGAACATCGATAACAGCCTCTGTGGTATGAATCATTGTATTTCAAACATACTGATTTTATATACCAAACAGTCTGATCACATCGTACCAATAAAATAGAAAATAATATTTGTACAAGATTTAAGCAAATGTGGCTGTGAATGTGGGAGGCAGTAATTAATAGACTAAGAATAACTCATGAATGATAAATCGTATAATAATAGTTTATAGTTCAAAATAAAGCTCATGACAAGGGGAACATGAATATGAATAGTTAAGTTATTTAGCAATTATACTATAAAAAAATATATGCATAATATTGGTCCATAAATGGATCTCAAAATTACCATTCACTATTGTTATCGGGACATACCATAAACGTAGCTAGATTTTAGGTATTTTATAGTATTATCATTAAGATAAGGTAATACAATTCAGTTAATAAGTATTAAATCTTTTGTTCTTATCTTTGAATTACACTTATTATGTAAAGGTCTATTTATTCTGTTTGACAATGTGAAGCTGCGTTTATGTTTTCCGTTTTCTGGATTTCCCCCCACCGTCACAGCTGTACTATCCCAGCTTGTAAATCAATTCCATATATGATATTGTTCATCAGCCATATTGTTTTCTGATTGTACTGCAACATTAGTAATAATTCAAACGTCTTATATCAGTTTGTAGAGATTCTGTGCCACTGATTGAATTCTTTTTGTTTTCATTTATCGACCATTTGTTTTTCATTTACAGCAAAGCGTTGTGGATGCTATACGAGAAACCTATAATGAGAAACCTTGGCTTATTTTTGTAGTTGGCCTTGTTTGTACATTACCCATTATTTTATGCTGCATCTACATGTGCCGGTCGCCATCCAAACAACACGATATTGGTATGCGCAAGAAGACTGACACATCCACACCAGACGACTCTCATGTACATGTTGGTGAAAGAAATGCAGAAACTGAAGAATTAGAAGAGTCTGGCGAAGAAGATATCGTTCAAGTTTCTAAAGGCTCCGGCGATGAATCAACCGCAAATAAAACAGGGAGCAGCAGAGATAACTCGGCAGAGGAAACTCCTGATGAATCTGGAGAAACCGAGGTATAGTATATTAAGTTAATCGTTATTCTTAAATGACCTCAGTGTAGTGGTTCTTTTAAAATTGGTAAACTGTTTATGTAGATTGGTTAATAGTTATTCAAGTCACTCTTAAGTTTCATGTTTATTTTATTAAGTTTATATTATCCATTTCAGAAAGCTTCGGCTGCAAAACAGTCTATTAGAAAACGACGTTTACGAAAAGAATAAACTTGCTCCCTTGGATTTCATTCCTGAAACATTTGTTCGTATAGCTTATTTAATTCTAAACCTTACAAGCGTGTTTTCTTTGGATTAGTGAGATATAATCGTAATTATCATCTCTCCCGTCATGTTATTTGTTTCTGTAGTTTTGTGTCTCTTTTGTGGAGACGGTTCATGTCTGTCTATCTACTTACTGTGTCCTTCGATATATGTAGATGTTGAATTGGCACTACATTTTGTCTCCATTTTATAGTTTGGAAAATTTTGTTTCTTATTGTCATCTCGTTTCAACCCAGTGTTTCTTGCTTACGAGCATATTTTACTTCATTTTCATTTGAAGTCGACGTTTGTGTTTTACGATCAAAAATTTTCATTTTGTGAATAAAATCATTCTCTACATATTCTGTATTTTGATATGCCCAAGTAGAGAAAAAATGCCTATCATTAGTCTGTCTATGCAATTTAACAAACTCGTATCCAATTTTTATAAAAAGTACACCATTCACCTAATTTGCGATTGAGATCATGTAGTACACATGTGATAAGTAAGATAATCAACTTGATCAAAAATCATACAGGCACCTTGACTTTATAATATCTAATTGGATTTCTGTATTCTCAATCTTAACCTGAGCGTTCAGAACACAAACAACTTTGTTGTTGTATATCGCGAACAATATGAAATGAATTTTTACTGGTGTTTTTAGTGGAGAATATTCTATTTTGTCCCATCATTGCTAAGGCAAATAACGGGAATAACGTATAGTTTCGCTAGCACTTGATGATCCACCAACTAGACCGTGTAAGAACTCAAATTCTCCGTTTTATCCTTTTAAACAGATTTCTTGGATCGTGCTGTTAAAAATCCCATTTAGCAGTGGTCACAAGGTTTTTTATGTGGTTTAACGATGTGTATTGTGATTCAGAGTATACTGAGTCAAATACTTATTCCCATTTATTGGTTTTTATCGAAGTTCGTTTTATTTAGACAGTTGAGACGTCTTTGTTAGGTAAGTTAAAAAGGGTGTATATCAACAGACAAATCTTTTGAATAAAATCGAAATGCAATAAGGCCAGCTAGTATGTTCTTACCAGCTACTTTGGGCTCAACTAAAACAATGTCAAAGGGCGTTGTGTTGATTACGAAACCTGATTCCCTTGACGATAAGTGGTGAGTTATACTCTTTATTGAGTCACCCTGACCTTTGGGAATGCGGTTACTACCTGCTTTAAATGATCTTTGTACTATCTCATTTCCTACCATTCACGTATGTTACCTTCCCTAGCATGGGATTCTCAGTTGTTTCTCCGTGACACTTTTCGACTAACCAGTCGTTCCTCAAATTTATTAACCTCACCTGTACAAAGGACTTATATTTGCTTCTGAGCACGATAATTTCACAACAGATATCTCAACCTTTAGTTTTGTTAGTGTTAGTAATTTTCTCACGAAACTAAGTCTGAATTATCACAACTGTTTCAGTGTCCAGATGGGCTAAATTCTTGCAGGGAGTTTGAGTGAACGAACCAATTTTGTCACGCGAAGTAGTGTCGTCAGCATGCATTCTATAATAGTGTATGTGATCGCACGTACTAAAGCCACCTCTTCCACAGGTCTAAATTAACTCTATTGTTATTATTATGTTTTAGAAAATCAATTCATATGTAATACCTAGTTGGCCTACTTATTGTGGGCACTCAAACTACCCTTTAAAAATTGATTTTGATTGTCAAAAAGCAATCCTAATTTCCACTAAGTAAAACTTAGTGAAATACACGTGTGATATTATTTTTCTTAAAGATTATTAAGGTTTACTTTGAGTTTGATCAAGTTCATTTCAATTGGATATGTTTGATCAGTTATTAAACTAAGTGGTTATCTAATGGGTTGATCATTGATTTTAATGAACAGGGTTTAAAACAAATAGGTTAACCAGTTCACAAAAAGCTTATTTTATCCCATTACTCTAAAATATAGAAGTAATTCATTGGATAAAATATGCTTCCTGAAAACAACTGATTGATACTCTCACTAAGTTGCTCACCATAGAATGGAAAGTTGAGTCGGAGTCAGCTTTTCAACCAGGTAAATGCAAAGAAACACCGACAAGTTTTCGGGAAATATCTATTGTGCTCTTAGTGTAAATTATGAAGAAGCATTTCATGTCCTTTATCATTTATGGTTGAGTGCACGAGTGCATCTCATCTGACTTTAGTCTTCAGCGAAATAATTAAAAATCAGGAGCTAGTGGTTAGCCGTTTTTCTTCACCCAACGACGCCTCACCAGTACTTTAACTGTCGGCGAATATTTTATCTTTCACTTATGTTTAACATGAATGGCTGGTAGTTTCGCATCCAATCAACTTGGTGATAAAGCATGATTATATCAGAAGTAATTGAATTTCGATTGAAAAATCATCTGATACTATATTATAGGTTGATTACAATATTGATGCAAAATGAAAGTCAAGAAAAGTGGTACACTGAATGAATATGTATGTTTTTATCCAGTAATATCCACGGTACACACATCGGTAATCATTCTAAATAGATTTTGATTATCTGTGACTTGAAACTTATCAGGACATAAACGAAACTATAATATATTAATCTAAATGGATGGAGTAACTAGGTTAAGAATTGAATTTTCTTATAGAACTGTGAACACTTATTTTTTAAATTTAAGAATATGTAAGTTATTGCGACAGTTTTCGACAACCTATCAAAAATAATTTAATGACTTGCGGATATCATAAAAAGATGGTTCGAATATTAATAATGATCTTTAAAGAAGGTATAACTAAAATCCTATGTAGTTGTCGTTTTCCTTGATGTTTGATAAATCCCAAGTTATTGGGAAGTGTGTTGCAGCTTTTGAATAAAATTAAGAACATTACGTGGACTTAGTTGCTTCATGTCTGTTACGTCCAAATGGGCTTTCTGTCTAAATAAGTCAGCAGATAGGATTGGTGTACTTATTCGTGTTGTTTGGGTGATACTTCCAATTCTAGATTCTCTGGGTACTTGCAAACCACTGCCTTGTCGATCCCAACAGAAGGGCGAACATTCTTTTTCGTATCGGAATGCGGCTTCTCTTCTTTCGGGTGCTGAATGGAGAACGGTATTTTGACTTTTTCGTAAGTCTGACTGTATTCTACATGAATACATAGATTTCATATTTTGAGCATCAGATAATCCAGCAGACACGTCGTTTATTATTATTGGTAGATTCTTTCGATTAGAAGTGTGACTTTGGAAGTCACTATTAATGCTTATTCCAGAATTTTCAGTTAGATCATCTGAGGAGTGGTTAGATGTTTTATTAGATTGGTCTGTTAACTCTTCTTTGAAGTCATTCCTCGAGCAAAACACATTCTTCATTGCTATGTTTAGTGCCAATATATGTTTGTGTAACTCAATACTGTCATTCAAATGAATAAGGCAAAAAGATCAAAATACTCATTTTTCATCACTATAAATAAACTAAGTCTTATGAAGGCCAACCTAAAAGTTAATTCGATTGTCTTATTGCTATTACCTAATTATGGGATTAAACTATTGACTTACGTAAAATTCTCACGTCAGAGTAACAACGTTTGATGAATTTGACTCAGTGTATCAATACGGTACCCTGGTACTTTAAATGAAACCAAATATACTGAGAATAGGTAATATTGTGCTTAATCTTTTTCATGATTAAGAAATTAACAATAGTAATTTTCTTCTACTAACCAAATTTAAATATATGTAAGAAATTTAATAAAGTGAATAATGTGACAAAAAATATGGATTTCACATCTGTAAATTCGTACATTATAAAAATGTGGAGACTCAATTTCAAGATTTTCGAAGTTGGTGAATAATTGATTTCCAGATCTTAAATGTCTTGACCAACATTCTTATTTATCCCAGAGAAATAAAGGTTACTTAAAAATCTAAATGATATTTACTGAATAACTTTCACTTTTCATTTAAATTTAGTCAAAAGAAGTTCTGCTTATGTGGGCAAGCACCTGCATAATACTATACTTTAGTGTGACATGTTGCCGTTTCGGTACACACGTCTCGGCTACTTGCAGCTCCCAGATTGTCCCCAATTGTTTTCACACCAGAATATTTTTCTTCCCTCTTATTATCAGCTGTTTTGTTCTTATCACAGTATAATGAAACGGATGGATTTCGCTTGTAACATTAAGTTAAACAAAAAGTTTAAAATTTACTGCCTTAGAAACGAAGAAATCTGAATGGGACCATAAATCCCTCACCTGTTACTAATTTGCGAATGAGCAGACTGTACTGCATTCAGAGTTCCTGTGATTATCACTCGGCGGATATTAATACCCTCTTCACCACTAGAAATTTTGATTTTTGCCTGCGAAGCCTACAGAATATAAGTAACAAAACGAATGGATTTTGAGTTCAGATGTGTAGTGTGATCATGAAAACTGTGATACCAACATGGTTTAGTTTTTAAAAATATATGTTCTGGTTGTTGTAGTTTGACTTAACAGAGTGTAAGCTACTGCTTTATAAGTTGCCCTCTACATCACATTTACATGATGTCCAGTTGATGCAGATCAGAATGGCTTATCATCATTTGATTGTTTTCTGTTAATTACTATTACCTTGCTTGTCGAATTCCCATGGATTATATACATATAATCCGAGTATGCAGTTTATAGGAGCTTGGTATCATTAAATTCAGACTGTGTCTTATCATGAATTCAGCTTTTCGGATAAAATAATAGTTAGCTCATATGATAAATAAATAGATTCTTCTGTTTGTCTCCATAAAATAAATTTTTGACTTTTATTACTGTGTTCAATTCATTCAAAATACAGATCACAACACCTATAATAAAACAGTACGCAACCACGATCCCTCACACGGGACTCGAACCCAGAACCTTCGTTCAGGTGCGCAAACGCTTAACCCCTAAATCACTGAGTTGGCATCCAACAGTGCTAATGTCTAACTTCAACCAATCCACGAAATTGCGCGACCATCTTCCATTTTCTGAGGTAGATACCTGTCTCTCTCTGACACGGATTAGCTCCACTTGGTCACGGCTTCTCACTAGAACTCCAAAAATTTCCTCACGAAACTAGTCACTAGTGAGCACATACGAATTATCAGTGTCGGGGAGTACTAAGACGAAACGGCTGTTCAGTGCTTTTAGGCTCCCAATAGTGATCTAACAATCATCCATTCATGATATCAACCAAAAACCTAACAATATCCACAGCATCTCACTGATAATTGTTAAACAGATTGTATAACTACTTCAGAGTACGTACTCACTTTGAATACGACCAATACAATATTTTAAAGCACATTTGGGTAGTGGCGAGCAATGTATTCCAGGACGCGTGCTTCATCATATTTGTCTTAACATTAATATCAAGACAATTGTCTCGGGATACACATTGCCAACGGCTACCATGGGACTGCATCTCCTCACGATGCTCCACTGCCTTGTGGATCAGACCTTTTGGTCAAAGGCTCGGGGTGTGGCCCCCTAAGAAAACCACCTGCTTCGGTTTGGGCACCCGGGCAGTATCACAGCCCACACACATAAATGAAATGATGAATTCTATTGAGGATACTATTCCTGCTCATACTAGAAGCAAGACAATTTACATTATTATTATTATTGCCTTTATTATTATTATTATTATTATTATGTGCCATATCGCTAACTCACCCCCCTTTATCCCCAATTTGTGTAACCTTACTTTTCAACTTATGCAGCAGCTCGCCCATGGTGGAAAATCTGTCCTATCTAAACGATCTCCAGTCACTGTCTGGTTGAAAGTGAATGCTTCCACCGATTATGAATACTGAAGCAGTCTTTCTGAAACCACGTACACCGTTCAAGCTGGCTTCCTTCAACGTTCGCACACTAATGCATATCAGACAACAGATAGGGCTGGCTATGTCTTTGGAAGGTCTTAATGTTGATATTTGTTGTCTATCCGAGACCCGTATTCAAGACTCTAGTGAAGTACTACAAATCCGTTCTCCATCTGTCGCCTCGAAAAGCTTGTTCCACGTGCGCTTATCCGGGGACCCTGTGGCATCTTCGTCTGGTCTTTCTGGCGTTGGTGTCGCACTAAGCACTAGGGCTGAGGCAGCACTAATTGATTGGATTCCCATTAACAGTCGGTTATGTGCTGTTAGATTAGAAAGTTCCATCAAAGTGAGAAGAAACCGGCGTGAGAAACGGTGTCTTTTCGTCATCTCCGCCTATGCCCCGACAAATTGCAGCCCGGATGCAATCAAGGATGAGTTTTACCACCAGTTAACAGTTCTTCTCCAGAAAGCACGTTCGACAGATATTGTAGTATTAGCTGGAGACTTGAATGCTCAGGTCGGGCGTCTAGGCACAGAAGAGAGTCGTTTAGGTGGCCGATGGGGACTTGTTGGTCGCCGGACAGATAACGGGAATCGTTTGCTGCAAATGTGCACAGACCACAACCTGTTTCTGGCCAGCACTAACTTCCGGCACAGTCATCGCCGGTGTGCCACCTGGCGTCCTCCCTCTGCATCCCAAGCCTGGACTCAGATTGATCACATCGCGATCAGCTACCGCTGGCGTGGTTGTGTACAAGACTGCCGCTCCTTCTGTAGTACCTATCTGGAGTCTGATCATGCCCTGGTCTGCGCCAATCTCACCTTACTTTTCAGTGGCCGAAGGATTGACCACCACCAACGGATTGATGTTAGTAAACTGGCTGCAACTTCTGTTGCAAGTAAGTATCGAGCGGAGCTAGCCTCTAGGCTAGCTACCACCCCACCGAAAAGTATAGATGAGCATTGGTTGCTTCTTCACGACGCCATGAAAATGGCGAGTAAAGTCGCTTGCGGCTTCGCGAAACGTCCCGCTTACAAGCACTGGGTTTCTTCTGGCTCCTTACAACTGATGGAAGCCCGTCTGTCTACTCCGGGTGACCGTGAGTTTGACTACAAACGGAGGCTGTTACGTAATGAAATCGGGCAAAGCTTGCGTAAGGACCGAGAAGCCTGGTGGTCGAAGCGTGCTAATGAGATGGAAGCAGCAGCTGCATCTGGTAACTGCCGGAAGCTCTTCCAACTCATCCGAGCCACTGGCAGCAAGAAGTCTGGTGTGAGTGAAACAATCTACGAGGATGACTGGATGCCAATCACTAACATCTGTCGACGTCTTGGACGATGGGCGGAGTTCTTCGAAGGGCAGTTCAACTAGCCTGCTGCTCCGGCAACATCAACCAGCTTGTCCTGCCCCCCATGGCAGGTGACGACTGATCCACCAAACGAGGCGGAAGTCCGCAAGGAACTCCAACTCTTGAAACGTTATAAATCACCGGGCCCAGATGACTTACCTCCGGCTCTTTTTAAAGATGGTGGTGACTTTCTGACTAAGGAATTGACTGTGTTGTTTGGAAAGGTTTGGGAACAAGAAAGTTTTTCAACATCATGGAATGAGTCAATAGTCGTCCCTATCTTTAAAAAGGGTTCACGTTGTTCCTGTAACAACTATCGATGGATAAGTCTACCTTCGATTGCGTCCAAACTATTGGCTTCTGTCATTCTTCGTAGGTTGTTTAAAACCCGAGAACGATTGACTCGTGAGGAGCAGGCTGGTTTTCGTTCTGGTCGAGGATGCATTGATCACATCTTCACCCTCCGCCAAATGTTAGAACACCGTCATACTTATCGCAGGCCAACAATTGTAGTGTTTCTTGATATCAGGGCTGCCTTCGATTCGTTGGACAGGACTGTTCTCTGGGATTGTCTATTGAAAAAGGATGTGCCTGAGATGTTCATTGACATCTTAAAGGCCCTGTATACGAACACCTCAGGCAGAGTGAGGGCATACAACCACCTTTCTCCCTTGTTCCATTCGAGCAGTGGGGTTAGGCAGGGTTGCCCGATCTCACCATTCCTCTTCAACTTTGCCATCGACGACATCCTGGAAACAGCTCTGATGGATGTAAGTAATGGCGGTGAAGATATGTTGCCTGGAGAACGACTTCTCGACCTCGAGTATGCGGATGATATTGTCTTACTGTGCGATAATGCTCAAGCCATGCAATCAGCACTTAATCAGTTGGCAATCAGTGTCCGCAGGTACGGTATGTGCTTTGCACCCTCCAAGTGCAAAATACTCCTACAAGACTGGCAGGATTTTCACCCTGTACTCACCCTGGATGGTGAGCAGATTGAAGTAGTTGAGAAGTTCGTGTATCTAGGTAGCTATATAAGTGCTGGTGGTGGCGTGAGTGATGAGATTGATGCACGTATAATGAAAGCCAGAGCGGCTTATGCCAATCTGGGCCATCTTTGGCGCCTTCGTGATGTTAGTCTGGCTGTAAAAGGTCGGATCTACAACGCGTCGGTGAGAGCAGTTGTCTCCGAAGGATTGCTGACATCCAGTGGCAACACCATGTTAGTAATGCAGAGGTTCGGCATCGTGTGTTCGGGCGCAGAGACGATAATTCAATTGGTGTCACCATCTTGAAACACCGACTTCGGTGGCTTGGACATGTTTTACGAATGTCGTCCCAGAGACTTCCACGTCGTGCATTATTTGCCGACTCTGGGACTGGTTGGAAAAAGCGGAGAGGAGGTCAGTGTATGACATGGTGTCGTGGCATGAAAGGAAGCTGCAAAGGGCTAGCTTCTGTTGGTCCTTCACGACTCCCTGGCTGGGGTCCGAGAGATGGTGCAACACAGTGGCTAGAGACGTTATCAGATATGGCTCAGAATAGAAGCCAGTGGCGATCCTGCTGCAACCTTCTTTTACTTTCTACATAAAGAATGGTTCTAACTTTCTTAACTGAAAGAGTCTTCTGGTTGTACATTTCAGTCCGCCTTATCTTTTCATCCCTTCTCTTCCTACTTTCATTATTTTGTGTGGCGCATGTGTACCTGGTGCCCTTTTGTACCAATATATATGTGTTTAAATAAAATAAATAAAAATATGCCAAAAGAGACTGATCACTTTCACTCCTTAAAATCAACAACGGGAAGATTCAAAGTTTTACATCTAAAATCAATAGAACACCTTATTTCCTAAATTTGATGAGTCTGTTCTGTAATATGCTTTATCCATTTGAATTTTTTATCATTTTATAGTACTTGTTGTATGATTACTAAATCTTTTCAATAATTCTGTTCGTCGATATGTATTCAACCTGATGTTGACATACAAAACTTATTTATGTAACAGGTGTCTCAGACGATAACTTGATAAGAAAGTGCAATTCCGTGAAATTTACTGTATCAGTTATGAATCCCTAAAACTGACAGTTACACGTGATGATACTGTGGCATTCATGTTATTCATGGAGGTATACTAATAATGTTGATGTGGTTTACGAAAAACGTCGTTTGTGTGGATATGTGGGCTACAAACCAGATTTTTAAATGTTAAGCCCTCATGAAATTCTGTTTAAATAACCGTGTAGTATTTGTAGCCATGACTCAGAAAGTACTAAATAAACGCTTAGTTTAGATTAATGTAATGAATGGATGAATGTTAGACCACTATTGAAAACCTGGAAGCACTGGACAGCCGTTTCGTCTTGTGTATGCGACTCCTAAGCGATACGCATCCACGAAGCCTTGCGCAGAACTCTAACCCGGGACCTTCGGTTTGGCGCGTTGCCGTTCAGCGCTTCCAAGTTCCCAATGGTGGTCTAACATTAGTCCATTCATGATATCAATCTAAACTCAACAATCTCCACAACCCTATACTGATAAACGCTTAGTTGTTGAATTTCATTATTTTACTCTAACATACGTTCTCTTTAGAGAATCTTCAGGAATGCTCTTAGTTCATTTACAAAAATATATTCATTACCGAAAGTTTTGTGTTCGATAATTTTAAACTTGGTTAGGAATAACTACATACAAAAGTGAATAGTGATATTCTTTTTATTTAACTAAATATAATATTGTATACTGACCACAAATTTAAAATTCCTTCTATGCTATTCGCCAGTATTATTTGTTATTTCAGTGCTGTAGCAAATAGTTTAGCGAAAATAGATAATAATTAAACAGCAGACTAAATACTTACAAAATAATAATTAATTAGGCTTAAATAAACTCAAGTTATCTTATCAATGTCTGTGAATTGTGATTTTGGCACAGAACTTTGTGGAAAAATTAGTTCAGCAAAACAGCCCACATGTGGTTACCTCCATCAATTTAACGTAGAAGTATAACCAAATTATTCATGAAGATAGTGTTTTTACACTGTCCTAAGTAAATTAATGATAGAATATTTTCGAATCAAATAAAGACACGCTTTCAACAATGATAAATACTAAATCTCCACAAAACCCCTTCTATAATTAACATAAAAAAGTATTTGAAAATAAAAACTTTCCCTAGACACTTTTTTTCCTTTCCAAGACTTATTGATAATAAGTAAGTGAAACCCTAGGATATTTTATACTACCGCAGATATTCAGACAATTAGTTTAAAGAGAAAAACGGAAGTTGAATTTCTCAAACCATTGAATCATATCTCATATTATAAGAGTATAGATTTTGTTTATTATTAATAATCAACATTCTAATCGTTTAAAAATCCCAATCATATTAAAAGACTAATATTTGAACGAAGAATATTCTTTTCGATAAATTCTCTTCAGGTTCTACAATTATATATCCAAATTAATAATCCGAAAAAATGGCCAAGTTAAAGGCAAAGTACATCGTTTAATGCATGTAAATTAAGGAATGTCAAATCAAATAGAATAAAATTGTTAATGTTGATATAACTCATATAGAATGTTAACTTGAATCTGTATATATGTAAAGTGAAAATTTAAGATCTGTGATCAGAATATAAATATGGGTCAGATAGGGTGAGAGAGATATGATAGTGCAAATACAATTCGATCAAGTGGAATTTATCGAAAAGAATATTCTTCGTTCAAATATTAATCTTTTAATCAACATTCACTAATACATTTTATGAATTTTGTTCGCCTTTCACACTATCAAGTTATGTGACACTAAAATAAGCGTTAGTTGATCAAAATGACAGGGGGATTTGTTTTTAACTCACCTAGCTTAGATGTAAACTAGTTTGACCTCAACGATGTGCGATATACAAAACATACTTGCTATTTTACATCTACTTATCGTTTCTCGAAAAGATAAAATAAGTAGCTGGTTGATCGAGAAAAAAATTGAAGGTTTTATTTGCCTTTTGTAAAATATGTGTGAAATGACTAATTTGTTGCCTTAGAGTGTTAAGTTTTTCGAAAGTAATTATCGAACATGGTGTGCAGATGTCAAACTCATTGTTCTATTTCGACCACGTAAGCATTTTCTCTAGGAGAAACGTAGATACTTTAAACTATTTAGTTAACTTACAATTTCTGATAATTAGTTCTGTTTGGTTTAAACAGAATAACCAAGTTTCAAGCACTCATCTCGCACACCTGTGTACCAATTTATGTTTGTTTATCTTAGCAACCTAACTTGGCATATCATACAATGTATGGATGGCGTTGATTTCAGTTATTAATCATTAACATGCTAGTATTCTTACTTATTCATTTTACGTTGATTTCCCAGACTTAACTACTAGGTTTTCAAGTTAGGAATATTATTATTTATTTATTTAAACACATATATATTGGTACAAAAGGGCACCAGATACATATGCGCCACACAAAATAATGAAAGTAGGAAGAGAAGGGATGAAAAGATAAGGCGAACTGAAATGTACAACCAGAAGACTCTTTCAGTTAAGAAAGTTAGAACCATTCTTTATGTAGAAAGTAAAAGAAGGTTGCAGCAGGATCGCCACTGGCTTCTATTCTGAGCCATATCTGATAACGTCTCTAGCCACTGTGTTGCACCATCTCTCGGACCCCAGCCAGGGAGTCGTGAAGGACCAACAGAAGCTAGCCCTTTGCAGCTTCCTTTCATGCCACGACACCATGTCATACACTGACCTCCTCTCCGCTTTTTCCAACCAGTCCCAGAGTCGGCAAATAATGCACGACGTGGAAGTCTCTGGGACGACATTCGTAAAACATGTCCAAGCCACCGAAGTCGGTGTTTCAAGATGGTGACACCAATTGAATTATCGTCTCTGCGCCCGAACACACGATGCCGAACCTCTGCATTACTAACATGGTGTTGCCACTGGATGTCAGCAATCCTTCGGAGACAACGATGATCGAACACAGAGAGACGTCTAACATCCTCAACTCGGAGAGGCCAGGTTTCACAAGCATAGAGCAAAACTGCTCTCACCGACGCGTTGTAGATCCGACCTTTTACAGCCAGACTAACATCACGAAGGCGCCAAAGATGGCCCAGATTGGCATAAGCCGCTCTGGCTTTCATTATACGTGCATCAATCTCATCACTCACGCCACCACCAGCACTTATATAGCTACCTAGATACACGAACTTCTCAACTACTTCAATCTGCTCACCATCCAGGGTGAGTACAGGATGAAAATCCTGCCAGTCTTGTAGGAGTATTTTGCACTTGGAGGGTGCAAAGCACATACCGTACCTGCGGACACTGATTGCCAACTGATTAAGTGCTGATTGCATGGCTTGAGCATTATCGCACAGTAAGACAATATCATCCGCATACTCGAGGTCGAGAAGTCGTTCTCCAGGCAACATATCTTCACCGCCATTACTTACATCCATCAGAGCTGTTTCCAGGATGTCATCGATGGCAAAGTTGAAGAGGAATTGTGAGATAATAAATGAAATGATGAATTCTATTAAAGTTAGGAATATACCAGTGACATTCTCTTTATTTTGCATTCAACTTGATTTACTGGCTGTGAGTTAATTCTATTGGTTTTAAAATTTTCCGATTTCTAATATTTCATCTGCTGAATGATGACACGATACCAGTATTACTTACTAGTGATAAAAAATTAGACTTATCAACAAGTAATACGTTTATAAATCTTTTCTGTTCTATTTACGACGATTATTCAAAGTAATAGTTAGAAAGTTACTGTAAAATGGATTTTCGAATAGTGTTCTGTGAGATCTATGCCTACAGTAATTCTTTTTAAATTTGGTACAGTCACTTGAACAGAGATCAAAAGAAAAGTCTTGAGATTTGGAGTACACTTAATTAGGGTATAATAGGAAGTTACTAGCTAGTTAAAAAAAGTGATTTGTTACAAAAAACGTTAAGACTTATGTTTGTTTAATAAAAGGTCTACTTACCTGCCGAATCTCGTTGATTTTATTACCTCCCCTTCCAATCACGCATCCTATTAGGTCGTTTGAAATTAAAATTTCACAACGATATTGCATTCCACCAGGCGCGTTGGCGATTGGTGCCTTTAAAATCGCTGAGTTTCGTAGTAACTTAGGTGTGTGGAATAATGGAGTATTCATGCCACTTTGAAGGGTAAGAGAAGGGGGTTGCAATTGGCATGGCGATTGAACAGCAGACATTATCGGTCGTGGTACTGTAAATATAAAAAGCGAAGAATGAGCAAACCAGAAATTGACAAGTAAACCAGTAGCGGTAAATAAACTTCCATCATATGAGAATAAGTACATTTGCAGTATTACAAATCGGTCTTTTTGAATTAATCATTCACTATAAACGCTTTCCAGTCAAAATTTGAAGCGTCAGTTACAAAACCAACCGACCCGGAGATTACATACAATGAATAATATCCAAACACATTCTAAGAGTTGTAGTTACAGAACTCTTCTCCGAGATAACACAAGTTAAGTAAGTAGTCAGTAAATACCAATTGATAGCTTATTAGACACTTATTTCTTAGTGAAGATTCGTTTCTATGGATGAAGTTGTGTTGTGACAGTCATTGTAGTAGATTATGTTTGATGTTCTGTGGTTGAAAAAAACCAACGGAAACCTTTGATCTGATGACAGTTGACATTCATTACCATAGAAGTTTTTAGCGAATTGTGACTTTGTGTTCCTTAGTATCATTTCCAGGTACGTTATTACTGTTGTGTTCGGTCAGTGATTGAACTCCTGTAAGACTAAGATGTGGTTTTGTTTAAAAGTTACAATTTAATAATTAACTTCCTGAACACCATCGTAGTAATGTTTCTGACTGAAGCGAGCTTGCTCCTTACTGGATGAGCTATTGGAGACAAGCCTTGTTGGGAAATATCAAACGACAAGATACTTAAATTTAGAGCTTTCTATAGATTACCTCAAATAGTTTAAAATCAAAGCAGTTAGTATGCTTGAAACCCAATAATTCTATAAGCAGAAACCGAATTAGCATCAGTGACAGTTATAGAGCAAGCATGACCTGTTTTTTGTCTAAAATTCCTCGATTGATATGACAAAACAAGATGTTCATTTCTTTCCTGATGGAAAAATAACTCTTATGCACTTGATGTTTTATGATATTTTTATTTTGCAACGGAAATTACTCACTAATAAACTGGTTAAAATAATAATGTCGGTCTACATATAAGTGAAATATTCATTGACTACATCGTACTATTTTCCCTATAAGGTGATCAATCATATCTGCATAATGGCATATTTATTAAAAATCTTTACTCAGGAAAGCATCAATATACAGGACATTATGCAGATGTTAATCAATATTATCTGGTACTGATTGCAATTGAGTAAGTTATGTAAGCAAGAGAATACAAAATGTTCACTAAGTTACTGAATGCCGCACTGCTCTTGTATTCAGAAGTTAAAAGTGAGTGGCATACATTTAAATACATATGAATCCCCAAGAAAGCCATTCTCTTTTAATCAAAATCCGTTATCACAGACAGTGATGTAACCGTCAAATATTTCATATTGTATGGGTGATCATAAAAAATCAATCAAGTCCCTTTTGTTTGAAGTTTTTTGGTCTATGTAACTCCATCAGAGGTTCAGCCAATTCCTTGATGCAATTAGCTACAACTTTTGGTCACTTGGGATAAAGTGATTATAAGTTGTATATTTCTTGACGTTAACTGAACCACATTGATCTTGTTTTTAGCGTGACCACTTAGCTAACTGACATTACTCAGTACAGTAACTGGTGTTTGAAGACTGAAGAGAATAGGACATAATATCTTATCACTCTACATAACTTTAATCACTCGAACATGAACTCATATAAGGAAAAGGCATGAAATTTGTTTAGTACACCTCTAAACGGATCACAAAATCTTAAAACAATGAGAAAATTTACCTACTCCGCCTTCAGTTGGACTTGTATAAAAGCTACTAACACAAAATTGAGTAGGTTCGAACCCACCTCCCTATGGTTTAAAGTCAAATGCTTTAATCATCAAGACATCATTCAATAGAATTATATATTTCCAAAATTATTGTCCAAATTAAGAAAATTTAACAACTTCACTAGTTTAACTTGAATATTATGTTACAGTGAAACGGAACATTTATATTTTCATTCAATCAAATCCAAGTGAAATTGTTTTTATTTATTTTTAGGTAGACATGGAATTCCAAACTATTAAACGAACCAACTAACCATGAATGAAGAAAAACACTTAAATTACATCAGACTAATCAGACTAAATCGATTTAAAAACAATCATATGAATTTACATGATCAATAAATAAACATTTAATTATAAATTACTTCACTTACAATATGAGATTTACAATTATTCCGAAATATTTTAGAAACTGAGAAAGACCAAAACTAATTAAATTACTCATAGTTTCGAATTTAAAGAAACTTCAAATGAATAGTATTCACAAGTATTCAAAAAATGACCTATTGGCCTCTAAAATATAATTGCCTTGTTGATTATCCTGAGGGGGATTTTTTTTAACATTGATCGATTCAGCTTGTTAAGTTGTCATATATGCTTGTTTGGATTATTAGTTCCTGAAAAAAATTTTACTTACAAATAAAAGATGGATAATGGCTAGCAGTGGAATGCAGGACGCGCGTTTCATCCTATTTGGGACTCGTCAGCTGGATGTACCTGCATCTCAGAGTTGATGTTCACTCTAAGAAGTGGCTATCAAGACTTAGTAGTTGAGTGGATAACGCAATGGCGTTTGAAGTGAAAGGTACTTGGTTCGAGTTCCAGAGTGGACATCAACTCTGAGATGCGGGTACACTAGCTGAGGAGTCTCAAATAGGACGAATCGCGCGTCCTTGGGAATTAAAGCTATATCGAGGCAATTCGCACAGTATGCACATATGCCAATAAGGGACTGATCAATTGCAGTGCTAAGCATCAATGGGAAGATTCAAACAAACAATACCAACTGAACTTAAAAGTTTTCTTAGTTTAAAAAATTCTTTTCAAAAGAAGTCAACAACATTTTTTATCAGATATGAAAATTTGAGTAATAAGAAAAACAGACAAAAAGGTAATTTTGATTGATGAAATAAATCCCTACGTTAGTAGTGGAATAGATCTAAATATCTCATCACAACTTCAGTTTTCGGAGGACTTCAATGGATTGTTCTACATGTTGTTTCATATTCTTCTTGACTGATGAATCGGATGAAAATAGTTCAAATAAAATATTCTTCTTTAGTAGATCAAATAACAACTGTAATATTTAAAATGAGTCATGAGTATTGGATTTTTCCGAAGAAGTGAAATTTTAACAGTCAAATAACGGTTTAAGAAACTGATGTACAATTAAAGTAATCTATAATAGAATTAAATAACTCGATGTAATGAAGCTTAGTTTTAAGTTGTTTTCATTAATTCAAATTCCACAGAATTAAATGGTTAAAATTTCCATTGATTTCAAGTATCCAGAAAAAAGTTCGTTACATATTTGTGGTGTCAGCACAGTGACATAAAATTACTCTTAAATTATTCTCAAAAGTGAACTGTACTTACTTACGCCTGTTACTCCCAATGGAGCATAGGCCGCCGACCAGCTTTCTCCAACCCACTCTGTCCTGGGCCTAAAAGTGAACTGTAGATTAGACTTATTATTCTAAGGTTCAGTGAAGTATGGAATTTTCTGGCAGAGATAACATTTAGTTTCAGTAATACCTTATTAAATTGTAACATGTAGAAAATTGAATACACCTCATACTGCCCGATGTTTAAAATTTAAACCGATCATTTTGAAAAATGGAACATTAGGAAGGTATTCGGTCATTTTGATTTAGTTCTTTCAAAGATATTTCAGTAGTCAAAAACTTAAGTGTCACTAATCTTCATTTATTTTCTGTTAACACTTCATGTTTAGCTTCGGAATTAAGAACCATTATATGTGAAAATACTTTCAGTATAACTGGTTTAAACAAAATTCACATGAAAAATGAAATAGATCAAGTTGTTTTAATTTTTATTGATAGTGATCACCAATAGAGTGTACTACAAATATCATTTAAGATCTCAGTGTCTGGATAGAATTCAGAGTTAATATTTTCAGTTTGACAAACTCAATATTTGAAAGCAGTGGTGAATCATCAGGAAATCTAGTTAGGATATCTTTATCAAATTCCTTTTTAATCTCTTCATGCTCATACAAAGCTATCTCATCATGAGCAGATAAAATACGAGTCGAATAAATGTGTTGTTACAAACCCGTCAATCATCTTACGTTAACTCAGATAATTAATTGACTACTTATGTTCTTGTCAGAGTATAAATGCTTACACTCATATTCAATCTTTATCCCTTCGTTTTGGCCGGTCTGTCTGATAGATGCTTGATCTGTTGAGCTAGTTTGGTTGGGATTAATCATCCTCGACATAGTTTCGATTTTGACTTTTGAAAATCTCATACTACAAATAAACCGAACTATACGTTGGGTTTTAGCTTAGGCAAATATCCAAAATGAACCGGAAGCATATGTAGTTGGAGTCAAATAATAGTCTTTTACATGTCTATTACTATTTAAGACTAATAAATAATATGTTGTTTAAAATAAGTACCAGTAATGACTAAAGTATGAAATTCTGTTTGATTTTTTGATAACGTTATATTCTATTAAGAAATATGAGAGCGGGATATTATGAATGATAAATACTGTCAGCTAGAACAGGAATTAGTTCAAGGTTGAGACAGCAATCATTTAAGAACTATTTACTTGATTGACTGAAGTCTATTTTATCAACCTAATAATGTATTATTAATATGAATGAATTAATTTTAAATGATAGAATTCTGATTCAGCAACTAATAAGAATATGAAATCCACATATCCGTTGACTATTTTAAAAGTAATTGTAAAGAGTTACTGATCAATTGTACAGATATATAAAATTATAGAAAAATATGACTAATTCAAATTCATGACATAATTTTGAAATTAGTGCTAGTTGAAATGAAACCTTTGATTAAGGAAATGAATGTTTCATCCACTTTGTTCTGGAAAATCTTCTGGGTTTGTAAAATTACATATTTTTATGGTCAATAGATATCCTACTTAAACTACTCTTAAGTTAATTAAAACTAACCTCTCTTCTTTAACAAGTTTCTGTTTGACTCTAGGCAATGGAACCAAAAAAAATATTGGTAACATTTAAAAAGGAATTGATGATAAGTTCATGTGAATTTTTATGTAATGAAGATATAATCTAATTCGTAAAACGATTCAGATGGAATGGAACCAAAAATCTTAGTGAGCACATATATAGTATTATCTTTATGTATCACATTCATGAATTTATTCATACTACATTCTTTTAAGTCGCCTGGAACTCTTCAAATCAGTCAAAGGGTCAATAGTCGTAACCGATTCACTTTAAAATCCTCGTTTCAAGTTCAGCGCACACCGTAGACTTAGCTCCATGTTACAATCATTGTAAATTTTTACAGAGTTAAAAATAACACATCTTTTTAGGGTATTTTTCTGAAGAAACCTTTTTGTTCATTTACTCGAAGTTATTCAGAGGGACCTTAGATAAAAGATAAATAGACAAGAACCTTAATGAAACAAATCCATATTTTTCAGTATGCAAAAAATTCATTTAATTTTTATAGCTTTGCAAAAAATATAAATCAACAGTTAAAATATGAACAATCACAACAATACAAATCTGTAATGACTTAATATAATACTAATACTGTTACTGGTATGGCCGTTTGTCATAGATGCCGAACAAACTGCTATTCAACAGAACAAGATTGATATGGCTCGAAACAAGGAAGAAAGTAAAACTATAGATAAACACTTATATTTTTGGACCAATCACATTGATTCTTAATTGATTTAAATGATATTAAAATTTGCGGGGAAATACGTCATTTTGAATATCTGGTCAATAATAATTTAATGTGAATGTATCAATAATTTATTGTACTTATATAATTTAAAAAATCAATAAGTTAAACTACTTCAACTAACAATTATAACCAAATGATTGAGATAGAGATTTATTCTTTCCTAACAAAACCATACTTAAATTCATTTAATATTGTTTGTTTGAATCTTCCCATTGATGTTTTATTGGCATTTGTGCGTATTGTCTCGATATAGCTTTAATTCAAAAGCATTGTAAACAAAGATGGATGGTGGCACCCTACTTAATTGAATGAATTACAATAAGTTTTAACAGAACACTTTTACATATGAAATTAAACATTCACGAATGAGCCTTAATTGATTCCAAAAGTATTAGATGACACTTCTTTTATTTTACAAATTAAATGCAAATGTAAAATATAGGGTTTTGAACTAGTAATTTAGTAATGTAATGTGAAGTTATTCATTCTATTTACGATATTCAAAAAAGTACAATTTCTGGTATTTTCGAGCAGTTTCCTATTCATTTAGTGGGTGAGTACAGAACTGAGTAGTGTAATTTTCACTGAAGATTTCATTCTAAACATTTAAAGTCATTCATATGTGTCTATTAGGAATATTTCAGTGTACTTTATTCCAACACATGAAGTGGTAAATATAAATGAAGTCAAAGTTAAAGCTTGAAATGAAATCTCCAGTATAGGTTATGGTATAATGCATAGCGCTCACCCACCAAGTGAGCGAAAAAAATGCCTGAGAATGGATAATATCGCACACATACTAAACATTGAAATATGATTAAGAAATGTACTCAGGACACGTATCTTATCACGTTAGTTTGTGCGTCATGAGTTACAAAAGTGTGTTTCAAGGTACACATTTACTAGTTGGATGTTCGTGCCTTTATTAACAAATACATATATTTTGTGTATGTGATTTTTATCTTTGTGCTTGTTCAGGCACAAGTGTTATTGACTCAGAAATTTGTTTACAGAATAAGTTAAAAATTGATCGATAAACATGTTGGGCCTAACAGTATGTGAGCAATAATCAATATTTTCGAAACAGAAACATTAGAATGAGTCATCATTCTGAAAATCTAGAGAACAATTTCTTAACTTGAGGATTACAACTGACGAGTTAAACTGAATTTCTGAGATATCAGAGGAAGCAAAAAGAAACTATTTATATTGCATTGGTTGTGTGAATCTTCTAATTGATATTCAGGATTGCGATTGATCATAAGTACATCCTGTGCGGATTGCTTTGATACTGCCTTAAGTTTTGTCCCAGAATGAACATCAACTCTGGGATAACAGGTGTATCTAGCTCATGAGTCCCATATAGGAGGAGACATGCATCCTGGATTCCACTGATAGACACCATTCATCTTTGCTTAGGAAGAAACTATTGTCTAATCACATTGCATCCACAGGATGGTCGTAAGATGTTTCATACTTTTATATTTATCAATTCTGTAAAGCCAGCCTCCTAACGGAGTAAAGAATTTTGAATGGTTCAATATTAACAGCTTTTACTGTTTTCATTCATAATAACGCGACAGTCACCAATAAGCATCTATTCAATGAAAAATTGCAAAATATATTCTAATGTTCTGAAATGGAATTCTTTGGTTTGAAAGAGTTAGTGATGGTGAGGATTCGATTTGTAAGTGAAGCAAATATTTTATTAAATTTTTAGTCAACCATTTCAACATTGACCATTATATTGAAAAATTATGAGTAGTAGTTAGACTATACACATGACAATAACTTCATTTAGCCCGCCCAGTTCAAGTGACCTAAATCATAGAGAAATTCTTCACAAAGAATATTAATCCGTAATATTCATTAACCTATTCCTCAGTTCAGTAGTTTTTATTACTATAAAGTTCTAATGTTAATCTGATTGATTTTGACAATTGATTCAGACAAGAACTTGATTTTAATTTCTGAAAATGTTATACGCCTCAAAGATACTTATTAGCTAGCTTAAACATATTAAAACTACAATAATTATCGTTGCTAGGACTGGGTTAAGTTTAGGCTGTATCATGGTTGAATATAAAAACGCATATCACTGATTTTAGGCTAAGAGACATATAAGTTATTATTATTATTATTACTACTATCAATTAATGATGGCTTTATTCTGTGTTATATTATTAGTACAATATAGAATTCTCAGCACAAAGTTTTCCAACAAGTTTCTTTAACAAGAAAAGTAAGAAAAACAGATAATTGCAGACTTATATACATAAATTAAGTAAATAAAATACCCGGAATTAAATGGAATGTTTTATTAAGACATGAATATACACAATGTTTTAATTAGAAACATGTTTAAGAATACAAGTTACTGACTGGGTTAGGCTTAATAACCTGTTCGTCACCAAGTAAATTCGCTAGATAAGGTATTGTAGAGCTTTTATATATTTACTTGTGTGAATAGCTTCTCGTGCCTTAATGTATCGTCCTACCAGAAGATATACACGGGGAAGGATCTTAATGAAGTGGATGGTTAGTATCTGATAAAATAACACTTGACAGAGGTTTGCAAGATTTTAGATGTCTATCCACATCCATACTAATAATGACTCTAAAAGATTCACCACACACCCTGCTAATTGCCTATAGCATTCTTCATAATACATCAAAATCTCTTCTCAAAAACCCTGAAAAGAGTAATGAAGAGCAGTAAATAATAATATGTAGTATGCAGGAATTAAGAAATCGTAAGAGTAAATGTCGAGTAGTTCAAAAACCTGCACCCTCTTTATGTAGTAAGTCAGATGGTAAACTTTCTTCGTTAATAGTAAAAAATGAAGACCAAGAGAGATCAGAGGAAAAACGTACACCAAGATAAATGACCTTTGAGGCTGTGTTTATTAAAGAGTCTCCAGCATTGAAAACTTTATGGGATTCCAACTAAGTGTTTATTAGCTGTTCATGTCTCAGGCTAAAGTTAACAGTTTAACATTTGGATAGATTAAGTGTGGGACCAATAACAAGAGACCAGCATTCAGTTAGAGACAAGAAATTATTCATTTCAAGGGGATATGAAGAGGTAGAAATTGGCATACAGAGTGAGATCGCCCGCGTATTCAATAAAAGTGTTTTCTTTGGAAGTTGGCATATCGTGCAGAAAAAAGAGAAAAGAAGAGGGGGAAGAACAGCTCTTTGTGGCATACCTTCATGAGTCAGTAGAGATGTTGAACACTTTCCTCCAAACACAGTGTACTGTTTTCTTCCAAGTAGAAGTTCTCTCAAGTGTTTTAAAGAGAATTAATATTTAATATTCCAGGTTATCTACTTCACAAACGCAGTTCAGTTTTTCAATATACACTATCATAGACATTCGAAAAGTTCTGTCGTTTATGTAAGTGAAATACAGACTGTAAGTAATTTGTTTCCTAAAGAGAATTTAATTTAATTTATGATAAAGTTGGCTACATTTTTTCGATACATTAAATGACTAAATATTAATTAAAAATTGAGTAATAAAATATTTATATTCATCGAAGTTTCCATTATGGCTCTACACTAACTGAATGCTATTTGTGTAATATATGTTTTAAAATAACTCCACAAGACCCTGTCTCTCATAATAATCACCATGTGCTCACTAGTGACTGGATTTAAGATGTATTTTCTTGAGTTCTCGAGAGAAGCCGTGGCCAGTGTTCAACCGTGTCTGTTGTGAGGCTGTGACCCACTGAGGACAATGGTGGACGATGGAGCGATTTCGTGGATTGGTTGAAGTTAGACATTAACACCGTTGGATGACGGCTCCGTGGTCTAGAATTTAAGCGTTCGCGCGCGAGACCGAAGATCCTGGATTCGAATCTTGCTAGGCGTGATCGTGGATGAGCACTGCTGAGGAGTCCCATATTAGGACAAAACAGGCGTCTAGTGCTTACAGGTTTTCTATGGTGCTATAGCTTCAATCGATTCATGAATTCAACTATTAAATAACTACTAGATTTAATATCAATCAAGTGGTGATGAGTCAGCTAATGGTATTATAATTTCAGTATTATTTATCAAAATAATGATCAATGATCAAAGACTTAATTTAGAGATCAAGACGAATCAAACAGTTATTATATTCAAATGTTTCATGTAATTACCAAATCGAATTAGAATTTCACATAGCCAACAAATTACATAATAACTAAAAAGCAAGTTGAGTAAATTATTTTAAAGACAAATGCTCATGATAATTACGTAAGAATGAAACTATCAACATTGGAAAGAGTTTTATGTAAACAGGACGATGAGAAGTACTGTGAAAAAAAGCTCAGTTGTAGATTACCACAGTATGGTGAGTAAACTGTTAGATGAAAGTTCAGGCTACATCAATAAACAAGTTAGTTGAAGTGCCTATACAAATTCACTTGAAATATAAATATTATGTTTCACAATACGAATGAGCATGACTTCTCCCGTGTTTAGTAGATGTATGCACAGATCATGTAATACAGGTAATGAGATAAGATGAGTCTCTTCGAAAGTTTTATTCAAGTCAGATTGATGTCATGTGTCCGTAAAGTGATCCGATATATAGTTATTGATTCTTATTAACTATCCTTTCAATAACTGTGAAGGCTAGTGGTCAGGAATTCCACAATGAAATTATCACATTTGACGGCAGATGCAATTATTTGCACAGGGTCAGTCGTACTAGCAAATCTAAGAGAAGTTGAATCAACAACCTAAATGAAAAGAAGTATTTCCTTATTCAGTTAATTTGATGTGTCTTAATTGAATTATAATATTGATTAACAGGTAGACAAATGAATTTATTTTACGTTCTGAAAAGGATTTATCAGTTTCTCTCTTTGGTGTCTGGAATGGTCTATAAATGTAATGTTGTTATTTTTTTCTATCCGTTTTGTTTCTAATCGTGGTTTCCTGCACTGTTGTTTCTGTTATATTTATTTATTGACATGGCGTTTAAGATATTGCTTGAATTAGGGAAACATCTAGAGATTTGTTCTGGCATCTAAAATTATGTCGTCTAATCTGCGAGGTATTATGACTAATCACATCTGGATTTCATTTCAATCATCCAAACTTGTGCTCTTTGATAGAGAGATAAGTGTCTATTCAAGCCATACAATGATCATATTGATAGGTCTTCCTGTGTTACACCAAATCGTTGTGATTCAAACTGAGGTACAAATATTTGTGTCGCTCAGTCATGTGGAAGTTCCATGGGTGATCCCAATTAATTTCTCTACACGATCACCACTCGAATTTACAAGCCTAGTAAGCCTTCAGATTCAATTAATAACTGAGTTTATCAACTTGAGCTCTCTCAAATAGTTTAGTTATTAAGTCACAATTATGTGATTTTGTAATCGAATTTTTATAAATGTCACGTTTTATTCAATGTAAAACACATTTAACTTTGGTTGATTAATGTGCATGTAGTTTGGTTAAGTCTAACATTGTAATAAATCATTTTCAAAACGCTACTTATATGATTCACAACAAAATCAAGTTATTTGCAAGTAATCCTTGTTTACAAAATTGTCAAATGAAAAAATATTGCGAATCATCTGCATTTATGGAGTTATTAGGCAATTAAATCAATAAAAGTATGAGTAATAGCCATCAGCTCATTGAATATTCTATTGTTCTCGTTGTTTATTGGTATCCCTAAAATATGAACTAAGTCATACAGCCTTATAGCCTCTCCAGATTTCTGAACAATTCTGTTTAGAAGAACTACGAAGATGAAAACTTTATGGATAAAGTAAGTTACAAATATTGTTTACTTAAAACTAGGGATAATGATTAGAGTTGAAACAGAAGGTGAGGTGTGATCTAATTTAAATAGCTTTCAGGTTAATAAACCAACCTTTTATCAACTATGATTCATTATCCAACTTCTAATTATACTCCTCATTCAATTTGATTAAAAACATCAAACGTTAAAAAATAATTCGTTTCTTCAATTTTTTAAAGTTTTGAAATTACTATTTTAAGTTATCAGCGTAATTACTAGCTGTTTTTGCATACATCAGAGTTAATATTTACTTTAAGTTTTGACTTTTATGCTTAATGTATTGACTGATATCTCTGTAAGCAGTTTAAAGTAACATGTAATTCCAATATTGATTTTGAATTTAGATACTTTATATGTGTTAATTTGTGTGTTACTTTATGCTATTAATTAAATTTGGAGATGTTGCTTGTGATTGTATGGTGGTAACTACTTAGCCTATTTATAGTGTTTTCAACTTTTATATGAATATTATGTGATGTAAGATGTTGAACAAGGCAAGAAGAATAAGATTAGTTGAATAAAATTACTATTTTTAATTAGATTACGAGATCACCTTAAATCAGAAAACTGAACGAGGGATCAGCAACACAACGACAAGAAAAGCTGAACTACTTTAATTTGTCCCAGCCCTGCTAACTAGAGGGAGAAGACCTGGCTCAGATGAGGAAAAGTTATATTCCACAGAGCATCCGAAGCACGAACAATAACAAGCACACAACTCAGACGTATATATACAGCATAAAAATGTCCTTGGGAAATGTCACGAAATAGCATATTAAAAGAGGCAAAAATCCAATGACACCTAGGGTCCTTCCAAGTGAGAACTACAATATGAAGGTTAAAATGGACGCTTTTGGCATGAAAACAAGAAATTCGAATTTCCAGAATAAAATTACAAAAATAATACATTTACCAAGTTATTTCTGGGGATCTAGCATCCCCAACAAAAATGAGTTCAAAACATCTTATTAACGACATAAATTTCGATAAAATGAAATTACAACAACACATATAAGAGAATAATATTGTTTTTAGTTATCTCATCATCAGGTTTTACTCAAATATACATAAATGTTTATGTGAGTATATTATCATCCTAATCATTATTGATATATCTATCTTTTTCATCTTGCACTTTCTGAACGTTATATGTAGTTATGTAATCTATTTCGTTGCTATCATTGACTCATAAACTGCCTTAATTGGTTTATTGTATTCATATAATCATATAAATGCTCATGTCTATCGGATTAAAGCCTGATGACAATCTAATTGGAAGCAATGTTGTTTTGATTTTCACAATGAAGTTGCTTCCATAGATATGTATTTACATTGTACATATCTAACAATTTGATTACAAATTTACTTATCATTAGATTTTCTCAGACTACTAATATGAACAGTGATAATGGAAGATCTAAATTTTAAAAAATATCATACATAGTAGAAAAGTAAACAAGTTTCTACGTAATATTTAGTAACGAAAATGGATTAATTAGAATGTACATTCTTATATCTCATTGATTTGTACAAAAATATTTGGCTATCATGTTAAACCTCTCTTTAATGATAATCTTTCAGCCATTTTTAATGAGATAGAGGGTATCAAAGCTAGTTATTTTCTTACTTAGTATGACGTTATTCGAACTGACCTACTTCCTATCATCACCAGTTATTTGAGCTTAGTTTATTTTCGATACATAATTATGTAATCAGATTGTTGATACTTACATAAATCACATATCTCAAATCAATATTATCTTCTTATTACATTGCCCAAAAATGAATTGATTATATTTCTTGAAACTTTTCATTTTTAGAAAATAGTATTGAGAAAGAGTTAGTTAATTTTATTCAGAAACATCCTATTTTGTTCTTGTCTTGTTCAAAATTACCAAATAAATCAACTTGGCATGGAAATCAAAAATTCAATGGTATAACTTTCATTGACCTTCTGGACAACATCATCAGCACGGGCTTTAGATAGAAGTGATCTTTACGATTTTGTCCATATATTACTGATGACTTTATCAAAGATGACGGGGGAAAACTGAATAACCGATTTCTATTTGAAATTTGTTTTAATGTTCAGAGGGACAATGAAAGCTTCCCTGTTAAGTAATTCAGCTTGCAGGAAGAAATTTCTTCTTAATTTTTATTTGAATATTAAGATTTAGCATTATGTTATACTTTTCATTCCTCTTTCTTATTCATTCTATACTTAGTTTTGATTCATTTTGATGTTATTGTTTCAATTCATTTGCTTTTACCCGATTGATTTTCAATTTCTCTGTACTAATATGAATTCTAATGACTTGAAGTATTTAAATTTACTTAGTATTGTTTGTTTGGATCTTCCCATTGATATTTTTAGGACTACAACTGGTCAGTCTCTAATTGGCATATATGCATACTATGCGTATTGCCTCGATATAGCTTTAATTCACAAGCATTATAAGCAAAGATGGACGAGCGTTTCGTCCTATTTGGGACTCGTCAGCTGGATGTATCTGCATCTCAGAGTTGATGTTCACTCTAAGAAGTGGCTATCAGGACTCAGTAGTTGAGTGGATAACGCAATGGCGTTTGAAACGAAAGATACTTGGTTCGAGTTCCAGAGTGAACATCAACTCTGAGATGCAGGTACATCCAGTTGACGAGTCCCGAATAGGACGAAACTCGCGTCCTGGATTCCACTGCTTGCCACTATCCATCTTTACTTACCAGACTTGAAGTATTGTTTACTGATGGTTGTTCATATATTCTCTGCAAGTTATTGACTAATCGACTGATTATGTATTTTTCTTTATCCAACTTCCCATAAATCTATCATCATATTTAAAAAAAAGCTTAATTAGGTTGTTAATGTAAGTAGTCATTTGATGAGCCTTTCAAATGTCGAAATATATCATTCTGACATCATTTTGAATGAAATACTATCAATCATTTCTTAAATAAAGTAATCAATGAAAATTTGTATATATACGGTTCCGAGTGTTTCATAATACTGTGATATTCTAATTATTCCAAATGATGTTATATCCATTACACTCGACTGGTATTCATATACTTTAAATCACAGAAATCACATAATTTGAAGTATATACCTAAGATCAAAACAAATTATATCCGAAAAATGGCGAGACCATAATTTATGAACGAATCAATCTTATTTAAGATAACTGGTATTAGTTTTTGGTGCGAAATTCATTCATTCATTCATTTAGCTACATAGCGTTTTGGCACTTTAGCTGATGTCAGTTCGTGTTGAGAACATTAAATCTAATTCTTAGCCCTAACCATCAATTGTTAATCATAATCTTTGTTTTTCACACCGGTTTATAGTCCTCATTTAACTCTGGTAAATTGGTGGACATTCTCAAGGTTACTTTAGAGCCGCTCTAAAGCCGTCTATAAATTATAGTCTCACCCTAAAAAATTAGTTACAAATGATTATAAATAAACATGTTTGCAGAGAGTTTGTATCTTTTTTTTCAGTGTTTACAAAAATAACTAATAGCAACATTATGACTCACTTAGGTGACAGAAATTTATTTTACAGAATTAATGAAAGCCTTAATACAACACGTCTAGTTTACTAATTCTTAATGAAACAGCTCTATATATTGTCTTCTTTTAACTAAATATTGTTTCGGGTAATTGTTTGATTTATCACCAGCCAACAAACTTATTCTATAAAGGAAGAGCGTAGAAGTGATTGTACAAAAAAATCATTGTTATGCGAGATTTCTGTTCGAATTTTCCTTATCTAGTGTACTTTTTTCCAAGGAAACAAAAATATTTGTCTCTTATTTATGGTTAAGTTGAACTAACTATTGCTACTTCGTCTCTGGCGTGTAAGGGAGTTCGTGAAATCGATTACTCTGTTCACACATATGTTATTGATGATGACTATGATGGTTTAAATGATTATTAAATGTATTTCTAACAGTGGATAAGCATTCAAACAAAATGTAAACATTTCAAAAAAGAAAAATTTCCCTTCAATGATATCAATTACATAATCTGTACAATCATATTTATAATGTGATAACCTTTAATAAAACAGCGAATAGTTCTCTTTTCGGCGAATTCATTTTCAAAACTGTACAATCTCATATCTATATACTTATTTTTTCAGGATGATGATAATTACAATAATAAAGACAATAAACTTCTGTTAGATATGAATTCGCCGAAAAGAGGACTGTTCGCTGAACCAATCTTTCTTATTTAATATCTTAATGATTGTATTCCGTTTACTAAAAAGGGTTATTACAGACGACCAGACGTTTCCAAGCGCTGTCTATTGTTTTTTGTCTTCGAAAACATTTAATTGTCTAGACTGTCACACGTAAAATTAATTATAAGTACAATAGTGCAACTTAATTAAATGAGATTGTCGTAAGAAAACTTTTATGGCTGAAAATTATTCAACTTATGTAAAGACTCAATGGATTCGGTCTCAACAATCTACATGTTAATCGTGTGTAAAGTGATTTCAGCTATTCAATTAAACTTGGTCTCATCTTTGTTTTTGACTTCTGGATAAATTCTTTAGGAAAAATGACCTCATTCAAAAATTCATTTGATTCATATGATATTTCTAAATTTAACTTCATTTATGAAGGTAAGTATGGTTGCTAGTGTGTGAAGAATATTTTACCCTATACGTAGGAAAGTAGATTTCTTTACTAACCAACATCAGCTAGTTAACGATTAAGAATCAAGAATCAATTAATGGTTGTTTTCTCAACAAATTTGGGACTTCTTAACAGTGCACAGTCACGATTGATGACCTTCAGGTCTAGTGGCAGATACGATCACCTTAGTCTACTGAGTTTGAAATTAATAGCTGACACCTTCAATTTCAGTCAGTTTGTGTTAATCAGCTACGACTATCCAGCTTTTTTGAAATGACATGTGTCTCAATTGCGATATGTTTGAACTCTGGTGATCAAGGTTACTGACTAAAACATTTAGAATTCAATTAGAAGCCATTTACTAGAGCGTACAAAATTGCTGTTTCGGTATGTGGTTTGCGAATATTTTTCACTTGGTTGTTAGCTCATATCATGATCCAATAACAGTTACTTATCTTTCTATAGTCTTTCAGTTGATGGGAACCTAGGATTGGATGATATTTTAGTTGATCAATATCCAGAAATATCTTAATTTAGTATGGATTCTTAGTTTAACCCTCAAAGAGATGGCTAACAGTGAACTATTTAGATTTTCGAGGTAGGTTGATATAATCTAGTTGGTGTTTTAGGACTGTGATTATCAGTTCTTAAGTGTTTAATGACTGTGGAGTATCCAGGACTTTCAGACAATTTTTTTAGCAGGTGGGTCCTAAACAGAACATTGTAATTTTTACTAGAGACTTTACACGAAGCTCTGAATCTCACTTTATTTGGTATTTTCTTCCGACAAGTTTGGATACAGTACACGGACATGTTTATAGCAGATAGATGTGGATAACTATAGATGCCTAAAATGAAATCTCTAGTGAAAATCACACTGTTCATTTAACTAATCAGCCACCATATGAACGCAAACATTTTCGAAAATACTGGACACTACACACTTATTGAACATTTAAGAACGGCTGGATAACCTCTGTCAACTCGTATAACAAAGATTAAAGTAAGTCACGTCAGTGACGAAATCATAAACAAAGTTTTTGTGCCCTATGAAACCCAGAGTAATTATTTACGTACAGAAATCTAACCATCAAGCTGAGGGAAGAAATTTTTTTCAACTGGTTCCTTATCAAAGCTCTACACTAATATATAAGTTTCACAGTTAAGGATAAAATTAATACCAAATAAATGGTGGTCGGTCAGTTTAAGAAATTATCTCACTATTTTCTCTAAAACACTGATCGATTACAAACTCAAAAAATGCAAAACTAGATAGGACCTAATGATTTCCGCAATGTATGTTCTATCCACCTCCAGAGTCTTTTTCCGATTTCCTTTTCAGATGGAAACTGGTTCGTTTTCTCTCACAGTAGGCTGTTGTTGATGGTATTCGGTCAACAGACATTGAGTATCTTGCGTAGACGGTTGTTTATAAATACTTGTACGGTTTGATGACTGAAATAGTTCTCTACGTTTCCGCTCCGTATAGTATAACTGTCTTGACATTCGTATTGAAGATTCTGATTTTGATATTGGTTGACAGTTGTTTTGAGTTCCATAAGTTCTTCAACTGTAGGAAGCCGCCCTTTTGTCACTCCTTGACTTTACGTCTGCATCTGATACTCCTTGTTCACCGATGATGCTGATACGTGAAAGTTTCCACCTCTTCCAGAGTTTCTCCATCAGGTTTTCTCCTTGTTGTATTTGAGGATCCTGCTTTTTCCTTTGGGTGTGTTGAAGCCTACTGATGCAATGGCTCCTACCTCACTGGCTGTCTTGACCTGCATTTGTTGGTGTGTATGGGATAGAAGAGTTAGGTCATGTGAGAAGCTCGAATCGTCTAGTTGTATGCAAGCTGTCCATTGCATTCCGTGCTTCCTCTCCTGAGATGTCTAGTTCTCCATAATCCAGTCAACTACCAGAAGAAGGAAAAAGGGGGGAGTAAGCAACTTTGTGTAACACCAGTCTTCATTTAGGATGCATCTATCAGCTGTTTCCATGCATGATTTTGTAGTGTAGTCTGTTGAATGAATTCTGGATGGTGTTGACGATTTTCTCACGTGCACCACGGTGTTGTGGGAAAAGTTCCACAGGGCTCTCCTATCTACACTGTCAAATGCTTTTTCACAGTCAAGGAAGTTGATTTATAGTGACGGATTTCATTCAGTTGATTGCTCAACAATGATCCGTAGTGTCACAATTAAGTCTAAACACGATCGATTCCTACGGAATCCGCCTGTTGATCTTGAAGTTGGACACCTAATGAATGTTTTATCCGGTTCAGCAACACTCTGTTGAAATATTTTCTGGTACTAGTAGTAGTGTGATGCCTCTGTAGTCTTCACATTTACTCAGATCTCCTTTCTTTGGTATTTCGATGAGGTATTCTTCTCCGCAGTCCGATGGTACTTGTTCTTCAACCCAAATGTTTCTGAAGAGAATGTGTAGCATCTTTTCAGTTACTTCAATGTTTGACTTCAATGCTACGGTTGGTATTTTATCTAGTCCTGCTGCTTTGTGAGTCTTGGTCTGTCCGATGTCCATGCTAATTTCTTCGATCGTTGGTGGAGTGATAGCTTGCCTTCTTTGTTACTGACTCTTCACTCTGGTTTGCCATATTTCCCTGCTAGTTTCTTCGTTGTGTCACATAGTTGTTTCATATTTCCTTCACTTGCGGGTTTTCCTCTGTCGTTGTTAGGTCTTCCATATATTTCTGCTTGTTCGCTCTAATTCCCTTCTTCACTTGCTTGTTTGTTTCTGTGTATTTGGCCTATTATTTGGCATTCTCTTCTGTTCAGCAGGCATCCATTGCTGTCTTCTTGTTCTTCCTTTCTTGAATCCTGTCCAGGGTTTTCATAGAGAATCGTTCCTTATGATAATGTCTACTGAGGCCCAGAACCTCCTGACACGTTGAAGTTAATGCATCTTTGGTCCCTTTCCAGGTGTTCTTCACAGTAGTTTTCTCTTTTTTCAGTAAATCTTGCAAGACTTCGGTCCTGTTGCTAAGAGCTATCTTGAATTTTTTGAGTTTGTCAAGATCTTGAAGGAAGGCTATATTGAACCTTTGCAATGCTGTTTCCCCAGTTGTTCAGTGTTTCTTTAACTTCGGTTTCGTCTTAGCCACAATCAGGCGGTGATCTGAAGCCATGTCAGTTCCTTTCCTGGTTCTCACATCTTCCATTGTCCTTCGGAGTTTTTCGTTTATATAAATGTGATCTATCTGGTTCTCTGTAGTGCGCTCCAGCGAGATTCATGTAGCTTTGTGTATGCGTTTGTGTGGAGATATTGTGCCGCCTATAACCAATTTGTTGAATGCACATAGATTTGCAGATCTCTCCCCATTTTTATTTCTCCCTCCCAGTCCATGTCGTCCAATTACATCTTCATATCCTGTGTTGTCCACTCCAACTTTAGCATTTAGATCTCCCATCAGGATGGTGAGGTCCTTTCCTGGGCACTTCGCTATGACTGATTGCAGCCTCTCATAGAACTGATCTTTATCGTCGTCATTGCTATCATTGGTGAGTGCATAACACTGGATAACATTTATTGTGATCCTATTCTTCTTTGTTTTGAATGATGCTTTGATAATTCTTGATCCATGAGATTCCCACCCTACCAGTGCATTTCGTGCTTCTCTAGATAGCATTAGAGCAACTTCCTGAGTGTGTGGAGCAGTTTCTTCTTCGTGACCGGAGTACAACAGCATCTCTCCTGAATCTGACCTTTTCTGTGCAGTTAGGGTCTAATGGGTTTCAGATATTCCGATTACCGTCAAGTTATATCTCCTCATTTCCCTAGCTATTTGGCTGGTGTTCCCGGTCTCCCATATTGTGCGGACATTTCATTTAACCATAGTAATTGTGGTTCTGATTGTTAGAAGGGACATAGGCCTCGTGACGTCCGAGGAATCTCGGCTTTCACCATGAGGCGTTATAATGCTTCTCAACGAAGACCTTTTAACTCCCAGAGCAGAGGTTAAATGCTATAAATTGTTTATTCTGGTTAGCGTTTTTTATCAAGGTTGTTTTCTAAAAGGTAAGGTTACTGACTTCATGCCCAACCCTCCTCCTTTACCCGGGCTTGGAACGGGCAGTAACTCTAGACGAACTACAGGCGTACTTAAGCAGTGGAAAATAAATATTTAGTGTTATTTGTAAGAATAGTAGTGTGTATTTAATAGAACGCATGAAAATAATATTAGGTAGTAAGATAGCATAAAATGATGTTATAACTGAAAAATTTCTAGTGGCATAGTGACTAAGAGGAAGGCCATGATTAATTAAGAAACTGAACAGAATATTTCTGTAAACTAAGATAAGGTTTATTGTTGTGTATACCTATAGCTTCTGCTCTCTTTAAAAGACAAAGTCTGAGAAATATGAGGATGGTGTCCAGAAATAGGCCTTATCTAACTGATTGTATGCTTAATATGACTGGCTTCCCAAGAGCAGTTGACCTGGTACACATACAGGAGTGAGACTAGTTAGTTTGTTTTTATTTCGCGAACTTACTGTAGGCTAGGTGAAGAAGGAAGGAGGTAATCTAGCAAAGTTAAATACTCGTTAAATGGCCTTCCTTTCTCTCTAGCTATATCACTTTAGGTCTGTCATTTTACTAATAAACGCTGATGATATTATTTAAAGTTTTCTTATGGATATATTTTTTCAAGAAGTTCAATTGGTATCCTTTCTTCACTCAGTAAAATGTGGATAGGCTGCAGTCCTACTTCAAGAATGTCTTCAAAGCAAATAATTTTGGCTCAACCAACCAAATATTTAAGTTAGTTTCACTCATATCATAAAGGAATTAAGCTCAAAAATGTATATTGCTATTTTCCTTGTTATAAATGAGTGCAAACTTCAATGCAAATTTACTTCACTCTGTTTCATATCTAAGAAACCGATGCTAAAAGTGGCACGATAAATCATATCAAATATTAAAGTTTTGTCAGTCACAAATAATATGACTACTACTCTAGGGATCAGAATCCAAGTACATAATCGATCATTCGTTATGCAAAATCTGTTCAGATCTGGAACCAAGTAAATCATCTAGATATGTTCAGTACAGTAATTAACAAGCGCCAAATAGATACAAGTGCTTCGTTAGAAGTTCTCAGCCTAGTTAGTGAACTGAAGCTTACGTGATCACCGCTAGTAAATACACGAATTGCAGAATAATTGGTAATTCAGTTCCAGGGAATGTTGTTTAGTTCTTTGAGCTAACTGATTTAGTTATGAATTAAAAATTGACTTTGCTTCGGAAACTTGTTAAAAAAAACTCATCTTATGAAGTTGATATACAGTCCGGTACATATCCAGGCTTAATTAAAAAGTGGATCATATTTCAATTTATTGTTCAATAAGTCAGTTTTATTTGATTAAGAATATTCTGTAAATACTATCGAATGAATTAAAGGAATAAAGAAAAACTGACACAAATTTACATGTTTAAATCAATAAATCTACATTTACAAACCAAATGTGTAGATGAATAAATGAAAAAAGGTAATCTCCAAATCAATTAGCTAGTGTCAAAATGTTTTAAAACGATGATTAATTTTTTAAAATAAATGTGTTGTCAAATCATTGAAATGCTATTTGGCTTGATTTGTATTAGAATTCAGACTGTCTCATCTTAAGGAACATTTAGTTTAACGTAATATCGATTTTCCAATAGGTTATGTAGCTGTTAGTGCCTAACCAAAGGGTACTTTTTGTACTAGAGGAGTATGCACAATAGAGTGATTGAGGAGAGCTGAAAAATATAAGAACAAAAGTGGGAGTGTGTCGACGACCCAACAAGTGCACACGATGCACTTACATTTAATAAGGAAAGGAATAGATAACAATCAGAAAAAAACACAAGCCTCAGATTAAGACAATCTTGAAATCGAAACTAGAAGCAGATAAATTGATTCTCAGAAAGAAGAGAGACATCATTAGTCAAGAAGTAAATGAATTTTTATTTCATTGATTATAAAATGTTATTTGGATAGATGGTGTGACGCTAAATCTTCGAATGAGCGTCTAAACTGTATTTCGGGCAAATCATATAAATTAATTATTTAGCATATGAGTCACTTAGAGTTTTAGAACCTTACATTAGGTGTGTAAGATTGTAGAAGTAACAATTTTATTTTTTTATATTTTGAAAATGATCTATAAAAAGCTACTAAATAAGTTTTACATATAAGAATTTATCGAGTATTGATTATCTTACAAAAGACTATTCTTTAGATGAAAATTCGAAATGAGTAAACATGTCCAGTCATTGAGTAGAATATTAGACCAAATAATCATTACAAATCCAATAATGATTGATTTTAAGTTGTGTTCAGAGGTCAAAGGTGAAGGCGTTTCGAAAATAATATATGTGCCAAAGTGGTAGAAGTCATTTTATGCATACTAAATGAGTCTATTGTATAACTTATGTGGTTATTCTAAATAAGTCGTATTACTCATCTAATAGAAAACATGCATCATATTGTCAAGTATTTAGTGTTGGTTTAACTCAATTGTTTTAGCTTACATTGAAGACATCATACTTCATAAACAAATGTGGTAGTGACGTATTTTTTAATATTAATTGATTGTAGGCAAACGGTGACAACTCTTGTTGCTGTATGGTTTGATACTGGTTAACACCTATAAACAAGGAGGTATGCTACCTAGGGAAGGAGCACTGCCGTATTCAAAAATCGGGACCAAATTACTCAGTGCTTTCACAAAAGATTATTCTAAGCAAGTACGAAAACTTAGTTTAGACCGGAAATGGATCTAGTTTTACCAAAGTAAAATGGATTGAAGCGAATAATTCACAATTAGGTTTCCTAAGGTTGTAGAATTACTAGTGGGTATAAAATATATTAACTTCGATTGATTTCCTCTCTTTAGCATCTGATTATGGGATAATATCATAAGTCTCTTTAAAAACTGTGATCAGTTTGATATTTTGATGATAATGCTTACAATTTAATCTGTGAACATAGTTATCCGGCTACTGCAAGAACCTTACATCATCGTATTTGAAGTGAAGAACGGATTCGAAATATAAGGCTTCTATTACGGCCACTAGGTTAGGCAACTCATCGTTGAATTTACTGTGTTTAATCATTACTAAGTAACTGATTATTGTGACTATCTTGGTCACATAGTAATGTGGCACTCGTTGATGCTGCGTCGAATCTCTCCCCTAAAACTAAACCTATTTTATAAAAGGGATGTCAACCAACATGAAATTTATGTCCGGAAATTTAGTGAATGATCCCCGTAAAATCTACTTTTTCGTTGTATTTTTACGAAATTCTGCACAATATCGAATCCCATTAAGTACTGACTTCGTTTTAAAGTATATAACTTTTCCAGAGTAAATTCAACCTAAAGAAAAAATGCATCTTTCATCATGGAGCCTCTCTTCTAATTTGTAAATACTGAACAATCATACTAATACTACGAATATTCTAAGGGTTTCTTGTAAATTAGTTTTCAGTCAATTATGGAGTAATTCTGTTGATATTAAAAGACATTTAGTATTTTTAAGTTTAAATTAGTTTCCACGGCTATTTGATACGAACTGAAGAAACATTCGAAACCAGGATGCAGTTGACATTTGTTCCTTCTCAAATAGAGACTCTTCCAAAATACAAACTCACTATTTTACATGGAGATAAATCGTGAAGTTATGAGTCTTGTAGAGGATACCAATGAGCTGTATCTCCACTGTAAGTACAAATAGTAACATGTTTTTGACTACTTTGTAGATACTACTAGAATATTTCAGTAAGTGAAAAAGTTCCTAATAAATAACTTAGTTTCTAACTGCATGGAAATGTCTATGAACATCTGAGATTTGTGTTGAGAAGCACTCCATCAGATTTTCCTATATAAGCTAATTTAGCTCTGCGGTTTAAATGATTCAAACTACAAATTGTTAATCAATCGAATGGTTGACCTAGTTATCTTGCAATAAACGTTTATCAAGATATAGTTAAAAATTGGGCATATGAATGCAGAAAATTTATAAACATTTTAGCTTCTCGCCGATTTCATTAGATGCAAGTAGGGTGAAGATGTGAAAGCATGGAATAAAAATAAGCGAATGTTCGATATTTTCAAGGCTTAGCTTTCATGTAAGGTAATATAGTTTGACATAGTGGGTGTGGTTTTAGGAAACATATTGAACCAAAAGTCTCACTAATCAATAGATCAAGCTTTATATGTTAGAATGGTAAATTGATATTAGCGTCATGTTATTGAGTGGGGGGAGAGTCAATAATAAAACACTAGCTGTGGTCTAAATTTTTAATATTGTGAAGAATCATAGGAAAGATATATATTTGCTCTTGATACTCTGCATAGGATGGCATCAAACGTTGCTAGAATTCGAAAAACTCAAGAACAATATGTCTCAGAAAAACAAGTAAGAAAAATATAATGGTTGAAAGAAAAAAAAGAAAATGAATAAATATGGAATGGATCTGACATGTGCTGAGTCGGGATGTCGCCATGATGATTGACCTTGCGTCTTCAGCAACGTGTCCGTTAAAACTAACAAGATTGGAATCGATTTCGAATATCTACAAAGTTATCTATTTTGTAGAGCTATTTGCCACTACAGATTTGATAAAACTAATGTTTCCTTAGATGCTCAAAAAATCCGTTCCTGTTAGGCCACCTTGAATACCTTCTTTTCCTTTTTTGAATGCCTCATAGCACGACACACTGATAACCGCTCATAAATACACCAGTACAAACACACGTGTCTTGTTCTCAATTGCCTGTTTTGCGACAACTGAACTTTAAAACATTTGTGATGTGCGGACGAGAATGATAATCATTGGTTGTCTGTTTAGTCAAACATGTACATGGTCTGACAGGTGTTAGATGACTTATATTCCCCTATCCTTATTATTTATTATTATTGATTGATCGTTCATTGGTTTTGGATTGCGTCGGGTTTTGGTGTGGAAATACATTTACGTTCTAATCAGGCTAATCACGTGTTCTTGTTCTGAGTTGTGTTGAAGTCCTGTAGAGTAGAAATTGGAAAAGAATCTAGTGTAGATATTCATTTAAGACAAATTAACGTTCCATTCGTGTAAAAGGAAAATGAATCGTTATAACAATTTGTCATATACATTTATAGGCTACAGCCATATTTCCATTAACTACTACATCTGGCTTTACCGGTAGAATTATAACAACCTTCATCGGAATTAATAATCAGCCATAATTGTGGATTAATTTACCAAATGCAGCTCAAACACGCCAGGACCTGTCAATTTAAATAACGTCTCGTAACTCTTGTTTGTGATTAGAAATTATATTTAATATATTATAACGTTGGTTTTTGGACGTAATAACTTTATCATCATTTTTTTAGTTAATATAATTCTTGATCTACCACAAACTTCACGGATTACCACACATACCGCTTCAATTTATCATTTTACTCGGTTTAAGTTTATGTTGTGGATAATGACGATTATGAAGGAAAGCAATCCACTAAAATACAAAAGACAGGGAATCGGGAAGATTACTTATTAATATATAAATGTATCATATCATATAAATCAACCAACCAATCAGCTAACTGAAGGTCAAGATTCTCTGGTTTTCTTACGGACGTTTCATTATACCAGTTGTGATGTGTGGCTGATGTAAATCTCAAAATGTTGAATTCCAATCGAATAAATATTAAAAGCTCAATAATAAGAGGGAGAAATATTTATAAATCTATCGGTCAATGCTAAAATAGGATGAGCACATCAACATTTTTATTGTGTTAAAAAATTACGTATAAATTTTTGTGTGCAAGATTTGAAATAAATGAAAAAGGTTGTCACTCAAGATATTAGAAAATCGATTAATGAAATAATGGTATAACAAAGTTAGTATAATTCGATCTAAAATAATTTCGAGCAGATGAATTGGGGATAGCACTAAAAGCACTCACGCGGATTTTGTTCCAATTAAGATGTATTACCTGAATGTATCTATATCACATTGTTGGTCTTCAGGTTGGGGCTCGGGCATAGTAACTTTTGTTTAGAATCTTTTGCTTGTAGTGACCGGCCGGTCTCTATAAGTACACGATTGGAATAATAGAAACAATTATTATTATTGTAACCAATTGAACCAGCGATTGTTTTACTGTACTTGTTTAACTGTATCAGACTCACTACTTGTTCCGCTGTCCGCCTTGTTTGGTTCGAACTTTATTACGCTCTGCCCATTTTGCCTGAACTCGTTGGCACGTCTCGGTATTCTTTCGATACCACGAGATCGCCAATAAATATACTTTATTTGGACTAATTAAAGCCTTCTAGTTTGCAAGTTATCAAAGGAACCAAGTCGTTGCTGGGCGCGTAATCGAATTGTAGTGGTGATCATAGTCCATCCTCGAATCGACGCCTACTGTATGCTTATCATCCATCGGCTGACTGGATCCCGATGGTAAATATGGTGGAAAATCACAAACGAGTACATGATACCAAAAAATATTGGTAAAATCGTCTATTAAGCCAAGTCCGGATAAGGAAGAGATGAGAGTGTCACGAAATTGTTCTGAACACTTTAACTAATGTCATAAGTTCGGGTCCCTATGACCACTGCTATATGTCGGAGACGAGTTCTTGATCAACTGAGAAATGAAGATATACGATAAATCACCAGAAATAATATGGTTTCTTTTGCCGTATTACCATTGTAAACAAAGTGTGGCGGAATAAATGTAGTTGTTTTTTTTTTCTGGACCTTTCCAAGCCGTCACCTCATTTGTCGATTAAGTTGTCTGGAATAACGCCTAAAATATCTGTCTCCGTAGGCACAGAGGAATTTGTAGGCACTCACTGGAGAGCCAAACTCAGCTAAATCGTCTTTTTTAAGTAGACATTATTGGCCTACCGTTTAGTGTAGTTACGCAATCTATTACATAAAGATCACTGACTGATAAGTTGCCTTGATTGATTTATCGCTCCCATATATCTATAAAAACACTCGTGTACATTAGATTAAAGTTTGATGTCGACCCAGTTGACAACAACATTTTTCTCGTAAATGTGTTGTTCTAATTTATGTTATTTTCGGTATGAGTTTGGATTATCCAGCTATTGATGCACAGAAGTAAATGTTGATGGAGATAATCCTTACAGGATGCAGATATTCCAGCAAAAGCTGGCCAAATATAGCCTAAAATATCAACAACTGGATATTTTAGTACTCTAATTTACCAAGTTAGCTAACGCGTTGTGTTATATCCGTACGAAGAATAAATGAACTGTAACTGTTAGAAATTATTTATGGACTATTATTACACACATTCCTAATTGATAATTATTAAGTAACTAGATTATAGGTGTGTTTTTCTAGTCCTTTCATAATAGGCTTTTGTTTGACCTGTTGGCTACTGTTATATTATCTACCGTACTCAACTTATTCCCAGTCTATTAGTTATAATCTCTCATACACACAACTACTTTTGGCTTTATCTTGTGTAATTATTATTTTGATCCAGTGTGTCCGCCACTTTGCTTCTAAGAGGTCGGATTCCTTGGGCATCAATAGTGTGTCCTAAGTAGTCTAAGGAGTTGGTTCCTATTTGGCATTTTTGAATGTTGACAGTAACGCCATATTTTTGGAGTCGATCGAAAACAATGTCCAGGTGCTGGAGATGTGATTGTCTGTCCGAACTTGCTATGAGGCAGTCATCAACATACGCATGTACGAAGTTGAGACCTCGGAAGACGTCGTCTATAAACCTTTGGAAGTTTTGAGCCGCATTTCCTAAACCAAAAGGCATTTGCAAGAATTCGTAAAGACCGAAAGGAGTAATGATGGCGGTTTTAGGAATATCGTCGGTTGCCATCGGTATTTGGTTATAAGCCTTAACTAAGTCGATTTTCGAAAAGACAGTTGTACCTTTCAAGGTAGCTGTCAAATCGTAAATGTGAGGCAACGGGTAACGGTCGGGAATGGTTTTAGCATTCAGACGCCGATAATCACCAGTTAGCCACTGATCATTGCTGTCCTTTTTAGGGACCATGTGCAATGGAGATGACCATGGACTATTTGATGGTCGAATTATCCCTAAGTCTATCATATGGTCGAATTCGTTTTTGGCTAACCTAAGCTTTTCGGGAGCGAGTCGACGGGCTTTCGAGAATACAGGTGGTCCTGTAGTCGATGTGTGATGTGTAACATTGCTGGTTACACAAAGCAATTTCGATCGCGGTTGGTATATCCCGGAGTATTTGTCGCATAATGATTGGTATAGGGGGTCTATGGCGTGCTTAATTGTGACTGGGGATAATCTTCAACCAGAAAAAGGATTTACGCAAACAGATAACTTAGTGTTTCCGTCTATTAACCTTCGTGAGCGTGTGTCAATTAGTAGATTGTGGTATTGTAGCAGGTCTATACCAATGATTGTCATAGAGACATCTGCAACAACGAAAATCGAGTGAATGGGTCTGCGTAAACCCACGTTAAGGTAAGCGTACCTTTTGCCGTATGTAGCGAACGGCTTTCCGTTTGCCGCCTGTAAACTTAAAACAGACTCGCGACGTCCGTCGTTGGGATTTCCTGGAAGAACGCTAACTTCTGCGCCGGTGTCGACGAGGTAGCGAACTTTCGTGGTCACATCCGTGACATATAAGAGGCGGCTGTGTTCTCCGGCTACGGTTGCCGTTAACGCGTGCGTGCTTGGAAGTTTCCCGAGTGTTTTTTCGAGTCCGTGGATTTGGAATTCAGATAATTGCAGGTTTTCCTGCAATTTCTGGAGGACTTACCATACTGGTTGTGATACCAGCACCAGTCGGGATTTTCTGTCTCTCGTGGTCGAGTGGCAGATCGCCTACGTGAGGTACTTCTACGTGGGTCATTACGAAATCGCAGATATCGTGTTACTGTGTGACATAGTCCAGCTATGTCAGTCGGGATCGATTCAGGTTTTTCCTTGACGGAAAAAACCTCGGCACTATTCGATTTGGTAATTTCTAAAATTCGATCAGCAGATGCAGCTAGTTCGTCGGTGGCGTTGTTTTGGAACGAGACGAGAACTGCCTACACCTGTTTTGGGAGTTTAGATAAGAAAAGTTGTTTAAATAGGCCATCGTCGAAGGTTCTTTGATCTATCACTTCTCTCATCCTTAACAACATGTCCGTCGCGGAACCATGTTGTAGGTCGATATTATTGAGGAGTTGGTCTAACCGTTGTCGGTCGGTTCGATCTCCACGTAGAAGAATCAATGGTTTCAACGTTTCGTATGGTTCGGGAACATCACTAGTAAACATACTAGGTGTTACGTACCTGTTGAATTCGCGCCGCAACGCCTTAACTACCGCGAGGAATCCTGTGCGCGAGTCCGTGGTTCCGTGCATTCAAAAATCAGCTTCTGCGTAGCAGAACCAGGACTCGATATTGTCAGGCCAAAATGGCGTTAACTGAATCGAAGTTGGGGAATAGATTTTTTAACTTAAATACCTATATCAAAACTTTGAAAAACACGCTTCCAAATTTCAAAGGGTGATTGTTGTGCCTGTGATTATCTTTACATTTTTTGCACATTATTCTGCGTTTAGTTAGAATTCCAGACAAAACACCCGGTTGTGCTCAGAGAATTTTTCTCCAATTGAATACTGATCCATACGTGACTACTTCAGAACGAATCAGACAGTTCTGGGTACTGTTAGTTAGCATCGAGTCGCTATTGACTATGATGACCACTTTATGAAGATTACGTGCCAGATATCGACCTTGATCCCTCGGTAGGCCAAAAACCAGGATGCTGTTAATGGTTGCAATAAGATATATTTTTTGGCGATGTTGTGGCATCGAAAGAATACAGAGACTTACCTCTCGTTTGTTTTGCCGTAGGTTTTCGATGAATAAAAATGCCTTTAAATCCTAGTAAATTATGAAACCATTTCGAAGAGCTGGAAATTTTTTCATATATCGACAGTGGCTACTTATAAGGAAAGGTTGCTTCGATAAAAAAGACTATCAAGAAATATCCATTTCTACTGCTATTCACAAAAAATTGATGTTCCAAGGGTTTCAGAGTTATATTTTTGCTTCTGGACTTTAATCTAGTGCGGGTTTTGAAATTGAAGGTCACTCCGAGCAAGTCGTTGATGCCAAGCCTCAATTAATTTGTATGGGGCATACCTTTATTGGTATTCAAGAATCTTGACAAATAAATATTACTTATTTGTCTTACAGAATTCGAAAGTGCATTGTTCCTGATTTTCTCAGCAAATAATAAGGAGCTTCGGAATTTTTTTGGATTTTGTTATTTATTTTATGCAGGTTTGTTATTGATCTGTTTTACAAACGATTGATAGATTTTGCATGATATATGTTAGAGGCTTTTTCTAAGTTGGTCTTGTTCCTAGATTCTTCAAATTTAGACTGTGGTTAACCGTGTCTCTGCCAGTTCTATTGTTATGTATATACGATCTATTAGGTTTTAATCATTTATATAGAATTTTTCCCACTGCATTTAGTAAAGGCTATTTTGTGCGTGGCTTTTTACCCTTCGGCTCATACTTCATAAAACTGATTTGAGAGTTTATATGTGAGTTGTTCAGTTGGGTTAGTAATTTGTTAGTGTTGTACAGGAATCTATGATTAGTGAACTATCTCTATCTAGAGTTGTTCAATACCTAGAACAGACTACAATCACCAGTTCATTTTCAGAACGACCACCAGTTTCGCTGCGGTAATTAAGAATTCAGTTCAACCACATGGAGATGAATAAATGAGGATGTTTTAATGAGGAAACTTTATTTTCGTTGTCACTTTTTGATGCTGTACAATCGTATTTGTAGGTGATTATCATAAGTGTTAGTCTCTCTGAAGATTCACGTTCCGTGCTGTTGGCCTCATACATTCGATGAAGCTTAATGATGACATTTTTATCATAAAAACTCGTAGAGAGAAAGATTCAAGCTGGAGATTAGATCGTAACTATCGTCGGTTAAAAAAAATGCATTCTTCAAACTTTGTAGTCCACGGTTGGTATTTTTCAGTAGAACACTATGATTTTTAACTCTTAGTTATTAACATGTTTAGCAAATAACTTCCATACACTGTAGGAGATATACTCTGTGGACGCTCCTACCTGGTTGTGACGTATTATGGGTTCCAAACTTTTAGCCTAGTAGTTAAGGTCCCAGTGGTAATGAGTTACGTCTGTGAGCTGTATGCAGTGTGTGGCTGGACAGAGACTATGAAATACATGGTGCTGTCTTATACTTTTTTTTTACTTATCTAAAAAAGCTACCTACAGGTGACCACCTGCTAAAGCTAAACGAAAATTACTTCCTCCATCCCTTAAAATCGGTATATATGGGTTTCCAAAACTTTCCTTGTTTGTTTATATGCTTAGTAAAGGCTGGTACCATGGATTAACGGAAAAATAGTTTACTAAAATATATCCTTAAGTTCGAATTTCCCTGTCTACTGTTAAAAGTGATCCAACCAATCATTTTCCGACTTCTTTAAAACAAACTGTTTTATTCACTGCGCATTAGCTGGTAAAAGCTTGTTTGGTTCTGTGATATTCATATACATTCGTGCTGTGTTGTCACGCATGATGAGGCTGGACAAAGCGGGTTCGTTTTATTATCATTCTGTCATGTTTTTATGTGTGGAGATTATCTAAGAAAGTTGGGTGCAAACTAAAAAGTGAAAAGGCCTTTCAGTTTATGATAAGACCGGCAGAGATAGTTTCAGGCTAAAAAATTAGAAACTTCACGTGATCATTATAAATTGGGATCTAGTTTTTTCCAGGTAGTTTTAATAAGTCTATACAAATCTTTGTTGTCTGTTTCATGCATTTAGGTTTTGCCTTAAAACTATAATCACATTTTTTTATCGTATGACAGTAGTTAGTTTTTATAGTATACTTGAATTTATGTATTGGATGTGACTGTCTAGTAGATTTGTTACTACACGGCAATCGAGCATTTGCAAATGCATTCATGGGTAATTTTTCTTCTAGGTTGGTCCCAACAAGATTATCGTAGACAATGGTTAGAGACTTTAGGTGACGACACAGAATCTTTCATAACGGGTCAAATGTGTTCACTCTGTCTTCCCTTAGATCCCAACTATCTAAATTACCTTAAAAATTTCTTTATTTTGCCAGTCTATCTTATCTCCCATTGTTTCCTCGATTCATAATCGCTCCTGTTACTATTACTGTTACTACTTCTACTTCAGCATTTGACCATGCAATCTTATCTCACTGTGCTAATGAAATGTAATCATTCGAATGAATGTATACATGCCAGGTTCTGCGTTGCTCATGACTGACTGTGTTAGAGCCAAAGGGGTTCAGTAGCACGTCGGTGTTTGCAGATAACCCTTTTAATTGACCTCAAGCTATCTCATATTATCGAACCAACGAGAATTACATCTTCAAAAAACCATAAGATTGTCATTCGTTAACACCTCGTTGTGTATTTATATTGATACTAAAATAGGATGTTTTTATTTATTTGAACACTTAAATATTGGTACAAAGGGGCACCAGATATATCTGCACCACACAAATCAATTGAGATTTGTGTGAGGGCTATGATACTGCCCGGGTGCCCAAACCAAAGCAGGTGGTTTTCTTATGGGGCCACACCCGGAGCCTTTGACCTAAAGGTCTAACCCAAAAGGCAGTGGAGCATCGTGAGGAGATGCAGTCCCATGGTAGCCGGTGACCAACGATTGATTCATACGCCATTTTTTCCCTCAGGATACTGGAGTCCATGTGCACTATCGGTTTGGAATCAGGGTTTTCCAACTCTCCTAGGTGAACTTTCCGTGTCCACCAACCCGGTTAAAGCGCCGGAGACTCGCTTTTCGTCCTCCCACTTTCGTAAATGACACCCCAGTTACGAGAAGTCAGTGAGTAGGACTTCCCTGTCAGAGGCTATACAAGCGTGGCCATTTGAGGGCATTTTGAGAGGGAGAGCTCAATCTCGGCCATACCAGGGCATTTGGGGGCAGGATGTAGTTATTACTCCAATGATAGTACCTTGTATTTGTAAATTAGACACGCTTTATAACACATTCACTTTCTATAGCTGCTTCTTATTGTCTGGATAGCACTAAATTGCGGGTAGCCGAATATCACTAATCTTATAAAAAGTATACGAACTACTACTTTGTTGCTGAATTGGATTATTTTATTGTAGTATCGTATCTTAAAGTGTCATTTTTATAATATCCTCGCCTTTGATACCGTCAATGCTATTATTTTACAGGTTAATAAAAATAAATTTGTAGCTTTCTAATCTATTTAGTTCATTACTACAGGTTCTTGTAAACAATGGACGATCGACCAGTTAGTGGTGTAGGCGCTTACAAAATTAATTGGGATGAAATAGATGAAATGTCAAATCCGTTTGGAAGTGGTGGTAAAGGTCTTCCAGTTAAAAATCAACCTAAGTCTGTTACGAAACCATCTCCCCAAGGTGATCGCTCAAACGATAACATAAATCAACCAACAAATTTATCAGTTGACTCCAATCCTGAGAAACTACCAAAGAAATCTCCACAGAACCCTCAACCGCTACCCAAATCTCTCCCCAAGTCTAATAACTCTACTGAAGTCAAGCAATCACCGAATCCCCCGTCATCTGAAGCTTCGCCTGTGGTGGTAAACGAACAGGACGTGCCTAAAAACGTCCAGAAGGGAAATATTCCTCAGTGTAATGGTGAACTGCTCGCAACTCCAAGTAAGTGATGTGCCAAGATAAAAAGCAATATCGAAATTAACTGTAAGTTTCAAGCTACATTAATTGGCAGATAAGATGATACACCTGCTGAAGTTTTTTCCATGTCAAATCCTCAAGTCAACGAAATGCAAACGTAAAAATAATATAAAACTGGAATACTAGTTGGTTAGATATATATGGAAGATGAGTTTAAACCGTTAAACCATCACCATTTCTCCTCAGTCATGTAGTTGAGTACTTGGTATCATTATTCGGGATTATATATTTGTGTAACAGTCTGTTGCGAGTTACTATCTAAGTAGTGCCATACAGTTGATGTTCATTGTCTACAATTCCATCGAACCCGTTACAAGCGTTCCGTTTTCTTTCGACTTTTAAATTTACTAATCTTTCTGAGTATCGCAAAATCATCCTCTTTACAAACATTGAGGAATAAAAATAAATAAACAGCCTTCATCTTCAAACCAAATGAAGTTTCTGTCATTTTAATTGAAATTGTTCACGTGTTTTCAGAGTCGGTTACCAACTAATCGTTTAGTTAGTCTTTTAAATAATCAAAGTCTTGTTTCAGACAGAATTACCAATCAGGTTAGATATCATACTGATGTTTTTTAATCTTCACAGCTTTCTTGATCCGTCACTATTTTTGTATATTATAGATATTCTTTGTGTTTCAACTACCTGCGTTTTATATTGTACTCGGGATGTATTTGATAAAATTGTCTCTCATCTGATGAATGAAGTTTCCATAGTTTACTGTTTCCACACAGACGTAAATAATAATCCACATTTTCAAGTTATTCAAGTCTGATAAAGTGCTTTGAAACAGCTAAATGTTTTCATTAAAATTTCCGCAATGGTGGTAATCAGCATTTTAATTTATCTATCGTCGATTTTTACCAGCTCTTACTGAATTATGCTATTTCGTTTGCTAATGTGGGTTTGTATTGATCTGGGATGAACGATTGTCGACTTATATTTTCACCATGATATTAATAACTGTTTACTAGGTAGTGATGTATGAACTTATTCATCAAGGACTAATCAGATGACGTAGTTATCAAGATCAGGCGACAGGAGATTTTTTTAACTCTAAATATAGGTATAGTATTACATCTGAAAAAAACTATTGATTAATTCATGGAAACATATACAGCTAGAATTTTCCCAGCTAGTTAGTGAATCACAACGTAGAATCTGTACATATGTACATCTGTTCAGGTTGCCATGCCCCATTAGCACGGAGACGTCAGGTCGAATCCCAGGATAGTAGAGTTAGTAACGGCATCAGTGGTAATAGGAAAGGTTGGACATCAAAGATACGACTCGAAAAGAAGATATAAATCAGAAAAATAACAAAAATGTTATGAGGAATTTAGAATCCCAGCATTTGGGGGAAGGCGAAGAATGGATGCACCTGCGCCACTAGGAGTCTCTCACCACCCCTGATATTGTATTATTCTCTGTTACTAGTATGTGAGTGACAGATATGATCCTGTAATTATTCAAATTGCATGTTTATGCGAGAATAGTGTTTTAAGGTCAAGAAGATACAAGTCACAGTTGAATTCGAACTAATGGACTTTAGTTTTCCATGTTTAGTGGTTTATTTACTCAAAAATTAGTATGTTAATAATCACCATTATTATCAGGGTACTCCAGTAAATGTGGTCATAGATAGTCTAAAATTGATCTGATTATTTCGTTTACAAACTTTTGACTGATTTATATAGGGACTATAATACTTGGTAAAGTAGCTAGAAAAACTGGCAGTCATGGGCTTTTTATTCACACAACATCTGGGTAACATGTTTGGCGATTGGGTTCGAATAAAACTTATTTATCAGTCTTATGTGGTTGGTTAGATCCTGTCTGTGGAACAGTGATTACACAGTCAAGTGCTTAGAGTTTTGTTGAGTCGTATGGTTCCTTTCTGTCGTTAATAAAACTGATGGTATTGATTTCCGATGTTTTGGTTTTAAGTCCTTTAGAGTATACTGAGATTGTTTTGAATGCTTTCTATAGTCTGTTGTTAATAGTACTCATTTCATGATTTCATCTACGATTCCTTCACTAGATTTGTTCCTTATTGTTAATAGAATAATACGAATGTTATAAACACATGCTTTAGTAATCTTCCATTGGAGCTTAACACTTTTGAACTATATATCCTCGACTGTTTGGTAGATTTTTTAGTTTGTAGCCAGTCAGTCGGGCATACGCAACGTACATATATGCATCAGCTGGCACATATTAGCACAGTGAATAACCAGAATAATATAAGTAGTAACATTATTAATGGTAATTGAAAAGCTTAGCGATAAAGGATATGATTCGAGAAAATATGAATTAATGGTGTAAAGCACTGTTTAGGATGATTTGGGAAATTTGGATCTAAGGGAAGACAAAGAGTGAATGACCATGACTTATGGCAAACGATTTTAAGGTACGTTATTCAAGGTATCTAACCGTTGGTTACGCTTTTCGGGTGAACCTACTTACAGAGTTCAGTTCAAGTCACTGACTTTATGGACTGATCTACTTAAGTTTTGCCTTATTTTATCTATTTAGTTTATTTGATTTAGTTCTGCAATTCCTTTCTGAAATTCAATGCATGTTTAATGACTAAACGTGTAAGAAATCGTGAACTTGTGGATGATTCTAACCACTGACCTTAAAGTGACAATTACCGAATTACTACTTTTAAAATTAATACTGTAAAACAACATCATTGTTTAGTAAATTCCTTTTGTTTGAAGCAACAAATATACTCATGTTATAATCTAAAAAGACAAATATTTTAAACTGTAGTTAAAAGATGAGAACTTTTCTCATGTTGTCTTGGTCTTGCGGTAAAGAGTTTACTTAACTAATAATTAAAACTTGGAGTTATCAAATTATTGATTATATTGGTAAAGTTACTGTTCAATAGTTTGACCAATTATTGGCTCCAAGTATTGCGTAAAAAGATTCGACTTCTGTTTCAACTAATCTTTAGCTTCAATGGTTGGATAGTATCCTTACCCCTCCCCCACATCCTGAAACATGAACATGTAATTGATTATATTACACTAAATTTCATTTGGTTAGGTAAATAGAAATTACAAGCAGTTTTCAATGTTTTGACCGAACTTTTAATAATCCAATTATTTCCCACTTATTATTGTATAGCTCCCCAATCGATCCCATCTCCTGAAGAAATATGTGAAGTGAGTTTACAACTTTGAATAGAACAGTGTTTAGTGTGAACTTCTTCTTGACAGTTTTTGTAGTTATTCTAACTGACCATTCTTTGTTATGTTTATATCCATTCATTTTAATAATAGTTTCTATATTTAATTATTTTGATTGTCCAGTAATTTGTTTAATGAATTCTCTCTTCCTTTAACTAATAGGCGTTTTTAATTTTTACTTTATCTGCATAATTTCAATGTTCTAAACTCTGGTTTTCGTTTTATTTATTCAACGATCGATAATTATTTCATTTCTAAATATAAGAGCAATAATTTGTACTGGGTGGTTTAACAACAGTAATTTGAACAAGGCATGAAAGAAAGCTTGAAATCAGTTGTTTATGACATCGGCCAGTTACTTTGAGTCGTTGTTCCCATTAGGCGGGTTGGCTGAATCACTTATACAAATACTGAACTTAAATTATCAGTAGGCATAGGCTCAGTGGGTCATTTTAGGTGCTCTGTGGTGTCGAGGGGGGTCCTACAAGGTCTGCATACATTTTGTTGAATGCTTTCTCATAATCAAGTACTCTATCCACTTGTTCCTCTGCTTCTCACCCTCAGTGATTAGTTTCTCTTCCGTATTCCTGACTGATCGTTCAGGTTTACTATATTTGCCTACAGATTTAATTATATCATATGGTTTCCCATATTTCCTTCTCTTGCGGTTCTTTCTGTTATAGTTTCCGGGTCTTGCACTTTGTTCCACTGATCAACCTTATTGCTCTTCGTTGCTCGTTTGTTTGTACCTGCAGTTTCCAATTTCATACTCGACCTTCCGCGTTTACCTAGGTTTGGGATAAGGTCTAGCATTAATAATAGTAATAAATAACCCATTCGTCAAGTACTTGGATATGAACCATACTCTAGTTGTGAGAGCTATTGATACTACTTAGTAGGTGGGGTAAGGTTTCAACCTAAAATGTAATGACTGAAGTTCGAAAACCTTAGCCACTAATCCACAGGTACCTTTAGTAACTCTAGAGGGGATCCAGATGAAGTGTTCGATTAGTTAATTAACGAAAATCCCGAAATAGTAAAGCGTACATTGATAAGTAACAAGTTAAATGAAAGTTCATAATTAAGACAATATAAAAATATTATAAACCAGATATTTAGTAATTACATAATAAAAATATGCAAACTAATTTCTCCCTACAATAGTTCTAAAAGTTCAACCTTTCTCAAACATTCGATCCTTCAAAATGAAGAAACGTTATTTATTTAGTCAGTAGGACTTTCGAGTAAAAATTCATTTTAGTTTTCTGCCTACATACTATTTAGATCAGGAGCTTATCAAGTTATTGTTATTGATGTATTTTAGTAAGTCCTCATGTATAATTTTCTGTTATTATTACTGTAATAATTATTTTTTTGTTTTTTGTTTGACCGACTTTCGTTGGTTCTTTTCAAATCATTCGTGAATGAATGGAAAATACAAACATTACCAATGCTAATGTTTCAAATTATCTAAGGCATTACAAAGTGTTATTGGTAAGTTGGGAAGTGTATTGTGTTTCTCTTTAAGGGAAAATTTTGTTTTATTTAACTGTTTTTTTTTCTAATAGAGGTTATTTGAAGGTTAACTATTCGGCTTATAATATGGTTTCATCGTATATTTTTTACCTATGAATGTAGTGGAGTTAAAATATTCAATTTTCAGTCATTGGAATGCAAACTCGAACTTTGCTTTTTCACTCTAAACAGCTGAATAGTATACGGTACAACACTTGTGAATCACAAAAGGAGTATATAAAAACGATCAGATATTTTTTTGAAGTTTCATTTAATCGCGCAAAGAAACTGTCACAATTCATTAATCGGTCTAATAATTTGAACACAAACACCTTAGTAATTGAATGTACTGAGTCATATTGTTTTAATTTATTAGTTTGTTATAATTAGTCTTGTTAACTTTATAAAGATCTAAATTCGAATTGGCACATTTATGTCTTTTGCATGAATCAACAGTTTGGAAAACGGCTTTCACGACAGGTTAATTAGGGGTCATATATTAGGTAATATTAAACAAATAATTCCTTCTTTTCGAGGAATATACAGAACATGTATTTAGTTTTCTCTCTCACAATTAATCTGTCAGCTTGTAAATTTCGCAACAAACGCACAATGAACAAGTGACTTTTTATTATTAGTTTTAGAGAATGCATTTGACCTATTGATTAGTTAATCGTGTGATTTAGACCCGACAATGGGAACCTCATTTAGAAATTTTTCTCTGATTATTAACTCGTAGTGTTATTTTTTTCTTTCTGTAATTTTGACTTTGATAGTTAATCACTAATTCAAACCGGTTTTCACCTTCTTACTGGCTTTAGTCATCTAGTTAGCATCATTGATTCTTACGCAAGTAGTGTAATTCAAATCTGTCTGAATGAAACTATCTGTGCTTGATTATTATTGAGCTAGCTTAGTAATTAATTTTTGATGTGGCAATTCATCATTAATTATGTGTGAATAAATGATTTTAACAGGAATATCAGTAGTTAACAAATAAGCAAACAAGATAGCGATACATTGAGTGTTATAGGTAATCAATGTCTTTGATGTTTACCTGATTCTATATCTATTACAAAATGAATGAACGTAAAATCTGTTTGTAGACTCATAAATCCTCTAAATTTATTGATAAATACTATATTGACATAATGTATCATATACCATATTCTTTATTCACATTTGATAAATATTCTCAGTAGGTATGAGTGAATAGTTATGTTTCGTGTTCATACTGTTTAAAATAGCGTCAGGTTAAATTTAGTGACTTTTTTTAAAGACAATTATTTCTATGCTCTTTAATGTATGACTTTTAATGTGATGTGCTGATGAATGACCAATGATTGTGTAGAGAATAGTTAGTATCACATGGTTTATTATTACTATTATTGTCACGATAATAAGTACGGCAAATTGTTTGCTTTTGATAATCTGTTGGTTATAACCATGATTCTATTAAGTTTGTGACTTTATTGATTATTTTTTTTGGTAAATGAGTCAATTTATTAGTTAGTTACTATGTATACACGTTTAGCATTTTTGCTATGTTTATCAGGTCATAGACACTTGTTTTGTAGCAACAAATGTCACCTGAAGTTAGTTTTGTGCTGTCGATTACAGATTAGGATGATTAACAAATGAATTCCAATTCGATTAGCTCTGTGATAATTGTAATAAACTCTTCACATTAATGATCGATTTTTCTATCTGACATTGTACAGCTGAAATAGAACTTAACCTTACTGGAGCTGAGGATCCAGACACTGACTTTCTTAGAAACCAGATAAAATTTCTAATCTCATAGTAGCTCAGAGTTACTATTTCTATTACTGGTTATTTTCAGAATAAATTTGATCTATGCTTGCAAAATTTCAACAGATATTTTATCATATTAGTAAACTCTAGTTGTATAATCACGTGATAGTTTATTTCTTCTTTCGAGATTTATACGTCCCTCTAGACGTCATATTTAGCTTAGCTTTTCTTTATCAATTTTAAATCCACCAGAACTTGCCGTTTTCGCTTATTGTTAGTATGTCAAACCTATTTGATTTTATTATTGATGGCTATAATTCACACTAAATATATTATTAGGCAATGAATAGTGATTGATCGACTTTAACGTGCTGTGGTTCAATCGTTTCAAAATTGTTTGAAATTTATGCCGCATATTTCAATTTCCTTTAATCTTCAGTTGGCTAAATTTTACTTAAAAAACTGAGCTAATCGATGTATACTTGCGTACTGAGTTGGATTATTTAGCTAATCCAAGTGTCATATGAGTTAATAAAAACCAAAGTAAGACTAGATAAAATTGATAATTATAAACCCACTATAGTTGAAAAACGAGAGCTTATGATCAAATATATAGACGAAAACTGCAATTGAATGTTTGCTACCAGTAAAGAGATGCACCGTCACTACAGAAATGATCATTGGAATAATGAAATAGAAATCACGAAAACAGACATATATGCATGTCCAATAAAAGACTACCCAAGAGAATGTAAATCACAGAGATGACTGATAAGGCATACCATCCACAAAAATTGATTGAATTCAAACAGAAAAGGACAGAATATAAGTCATCAGAACACCCTGAAGTCTCGACGATAGTGAAAAAACAGCTTAGATGATCATTTAAGTAAAATGACCGTGTGAACAACGCACAAAGAAACTACTAATATGGGAAGGTATGGTTGATCACTTTTATGTGGTTCATAAATGGTCTGCAATCACTGGATTGGAAATAAGGAGAAGCAAGACAAAAGCAGCTATTGATTCCCGGTAGTTGTGACGTGTCATTAGTGAGTGTCCAGATAAGATAATCGGCTTCACCAATCTATATAGCTGCAAGGGGCAATAAAAATGGTTCCAAATTCCATTATCCCATCAGTATGTGTCGTTTATAAGCAGAATAGATTATTATTTGATTATAAATAAGTATAAATTATTCATTTAAGTTTATTGTTCAAACTGTATTCGAATGCCACAATTGAATAGTGTTTTCTATTTGTGATGTAAAAGCTTTAGTGAAGTCACTTGTGGTAATAAAAGTTTTATTTTACAAAACAATCATAAGTTACGCACAAGGAATTATTCAAAAATGGAAGTAAAGTAGAATTCATAGGGATCAATACTCAAGTTTGATTTTATTTATGTCTCATTTATTAAGATGAAATCTACGTATACATATATCTGTTAACATCGTAATAGATCGCACATTCAGTCATATACTGTGAATACAAGAATAGACGATCGTTAACAATGTAGAATTCTGTATGAATATGTATCCATCCAAATTGCCACATTTCAAACTAACACAGTGAAAGACATTAAACTGAAAAGCTGTGAAATGAACATACTGATACTAACAAAAAGTATTGTATAATACTAAACTTAAGACAATAAAAATTAAGTGTTATTGTTAGTTCCGACTTGTCTAGTATTCCTTATCGATTGTGTTTCAATCGACTTGTCCTTAATCAGAACAATGATGAAAGGAAAACAAGATATATTTTTGATACCCGGGACAACAAGAAATACAGTAGTAAAAATACAGGCTGTTTTATAGATCCTACAGGTGAGACTTTTAGTATGTTATCGGTCCGGCTTCTAGCATTGATTAACTGAAAATCGGACCAATCAGAGTATTCTGATTTGAGCTCAGGCTGAAAATATAATCGTCAGAAATCTATCGAGTTAAAAATCGATAATAACTTACTCTCGACTTATGGATGTGATTTAGTTTTATTGAAATCACAAAGAAACAGTAACATAATGTTATTATTTAATTGCAATTAATAATAGATGTTTGGAAAATTACACTCAGATGAATAGTTTATCTCAGATATTTCTTCGACAAGGATTTCCGGTTTACGTGAAAACAGGACTTTTTGGTTTGGCAAATCAATCATTTAATACGAGTTTCAACTTATTCCCATTACCAGATTTTAGGTAAAGAATTCTTAATTATTGTTGTGGTTTTTTTAAAGGATATAGAGGTTGTAGTGAGTTGACAAGTGTTCTCTGCAGAGAAGAGATGCCCTCACTTTGTGTTCTCATCGCAGTGGGTAATATGTGACATGGGATTATTATTCCTGATATGTATTTACGTTTAATCTTTTAGTTTACATATGTATCCGGTGCCCTTTGTACCAATATATATATATATATATATATATATATATATATGATTAAATAAATAAAAATAATTAGTTTACAGAATGTTCATTACTATTTATTATTTGATCGTATAAATATTGGTACCGGCTATATATGCGCACACACAAGACACTTGATTTGTGTGTGGGCTGTGATACTGCCTGAGTGCCCAGACAGAAGCAAGTGGTTTTCTTAGGGCACCACACCCGGAGCCCTCGATCTGAAAGTCTAATCCACAAGGCAGTGGAGCAACGTAAGGAGATGCAGTCTCCCTCAAGATCCTGGAGCCCATGTATACCATTGGTTTGGAGTCAGGGTTTTCCAACTCTTCTAGGTGGATCCTCCGTGTCCACCAACCCGGTTAAAACTCTAAATTTCAAGAACGACAGCCCGTCACGAGAAGGCAGTGAGTAGGACTTCCCTGGTAGTGATTGTATACGCGTGGCCATTTGAGAGCATTTTGAGAGGGAGAGCGGGCTCTCCCCATTCTCGGCTCTATCAGGGTATTTGGGAGCACAGAATGTTCAACGTTTTGACGTATTAAATTTATCTTGATATATTAAAATCTGAAGAAAGGTACCAGTTACACTGATTTCTTTATTACTTTAGTACTAAAGATTTGATAGACATACTAGGATAGCAGCAAAAAATTCAAGTAGTGTTCGTTTATGAAAGATATCAGTTTGTTCTTGATGGGTATTTCCAACCGTGATGAGCTGTAACTGGTTAATAAACACAGAGAAACCATATTCATTTTTTCAGATTTTTTCCTAACCCTGTTAATTTTCATGATATCTATGTGTTAGTCAGGCTGTTAACATGTTCTTTGTTTAACTTATTTGAACAAATGACAGATTACTAATCTTGTCTAAGTGTTCATAACTTTTAGTTAAATGTACAATTTAATGGTTGGCAGTGACTCAGTTTGTTAGAAACAAAGTTAAATACCTTAGATGATGACATTGCAGTGAACGAAAACTTGGGTACGGCAAAGCAATTTATTGTTTTATGCAAACTTACACAGTGCGTTTGTAAAATATGAAAATCATTCATTAAATACATTATTTGGATATCTTGCTTCTGTTGTCCTTTGCAAACTTCATCATTCCTCTGATCCTGTTGTTATTCCAATCGCTCTTTGTTTTCATTCCTCTTCTCTTTATTTCAATCTTCTGCTGGTAAGCATTCTACTTCCAATTCCTGCTCCATAATGCTTGTCTGTCCGCACAAGTAGTTCACGTCACACTGGTCTACTCTTTAAAAGAAAGTCAAGCAACGAAGCAGGCATATTTGGGATGCGATTCTCCCCCTCGAAATGCAATATGTTACTTCAGGATTGGGTTGCATCGACACCTGAACTAATGATAGGGATTGAAGTAGTTCAACGTGTTCACCGCTTCACATATCTTGGGAGTCTCATCAGCCCTTGTGGTCTGGTGTGTGACGAAATCTCAGCACTGATACAGAAGGCTCAACTAACTTTTGCCAACTTGCGTCATTTATGGCGTAGGCGACATATCCGACCGTTGCTGCTACCTTGACGTGGTGGTCGGGCTTGCCTATCGTGATGAATCAATCGAGCTATACTGGCTAGAACAATCGTTCCTCAAGGTCCTACCATGCCAGGCAGGTCGTTTGAAGAGCGGTGAGACAAAAAGCAGCAAACCCAAGGTCCGAAGTCGTAAAGCTGACTGTACAGAGGTGTGACAGCAGTAAGGTGTTTCCTTCAGACAACCAGAATGACAGCGATGCTGCCTTCCCACAAGGAGGGGTGGGGTTAGAAAAGGTCGACCCTAAAAATGCACACCTCGCCTTATCCCACGGATATCCGTCTCCGGCGGTAAGGTCCCAACAAGTACGGAGCTAACACGAAAACTACCCACAAAAAGGTCGTGTGTGACCGACCTCAAGCAGTTGTCCCTTGGGCACTGCGGTCACGCTCTCAGGTCATTAAGACCACTTCTAACCCCATTTCCTTTTCAGGTACCTCTAGAAGAACCCTTCCACGGTGTGGGCAACCGGGAAGTGATAACTGCCCTCATACCTCTAACAGCACTCAAGACCACTGTATTCATAATCAATGTCCTTCTTCACTTCCTACTATTCCTTCTACCTCGACTTTCAACACTAAACTTCCTGTTCCGGTTTCCTCCTCAAGTGTCACCATGGCCAACGATTCTAGTGCGCGAAACGCTATCCCAGGTCTACTAAAACCTCGCTCCAAACTACACATTGGAGCCAAATCGGTCAACAGGCCTCCTTAGCTAAAACCCTAGAATCTCGTACCATTGATGTATGCTGTGTCTCCGAAACACGCATACAGGATCCCAGTGTGGTCATTCACTTGACCTCACCTCGCCAAAATGGACAGCCAACGAAATACACCCTCCGTGTATCTGCCGACCCGTTGGCTAGTTCTCGTGGACTTGCAGGTGTAGGTATAGCACTAAGTACAAGGGCAGAACAGGCACTATTAGAATGGATCCCCGTTGACAGTCGCCTTTGTGCTGTCCGGCTAAATGGCTCCGTAAGAACTCGGAAGGATAGGGACACACGTCGTTGCCTTTTCGTCGTTTCTGCCTACGCTCCCACTGACTGCAGCCATGATGAAGTGAAAGATGACTTTTACAGAAAGCTCTCTGAGCTTCTTCAGAAAGCTAGGCGCTCAGACATAGTAGTTGTAGCGGGTGACTTTAATGCCCAGGTAGGCAGCTTAAATCAAACAGAAAGACATTTAGGTGGGTATTTTAGTATTCCGGCTCAACAAACTGATAATGGTGATCGTCTGTTGCAACTATGCTCAGACAATCGTTTATTTTTAGCAAGCACTAATTTTAAAAATAAGGAGAGACATCGTCTAACATGGCGACCACCTTCACCAAACCAACGATGGACTCAAATAGACCATATTGTCATCAGTCATCGTTGGAGAGGCTCAATAGAAGATTGTCGCTCGTATTGGAATACTTGTTTAGACTCTGATCACGCTTTAATACGAGCACACATTTGTCTGTGCCTCAATGGACGCAGGAAAAGTACACTAAGAAGACCCATTAGGATTGAACTGGAGGACGAGAAAGCCAAATGCGAATTCCAGAAACAGCTAAGTTCACATCTAGGCAGTTCTGAAAACGAGACTGACCCAGATGCTGCTTGGAAAGACACACGAACAGCTGTGGAAACAGCAGTCACATCTATTAGTCATTTAAACCATAGGGCTGCAAAAGATCAGTGGATTTCCTCTAAGTCTATTTCACTGATGGATTCGCGTGAACTCATCCCATCAGGCTCTGAACACGACGAATAGCGTAAAGAAATTAGATCTAGGTTAACTAAAAGTCTAAGGAACGATCGTGAGCAGTGGTGGGCAACGAAAGCAAAAGAGATGGAAAAGGCAGCGGCTGTAGGGAACACCATGCAACTATTCAGACTAATAAAAGAAACCGGAATTAAGAAGTCAAGTGTAAGTGAGACAATCTCCGAAAAAGATGGAACCCTTATCTGCTCTCAACTCAAAAGTTTAGAACGATGGGCGGAACACTTTAAGGAGCAGTTTAGCTGGCCCTCAGCTACTGCACAACTACCGACTATTCCCAGAAAACCTGAATGGAACATTGAAGTAGGTCCCCCAACTCTAGTTGAAGTTCAAAAGGCTATAAGTAATCTGAAACGAGGAAGAGCAGCTGGTCCTGATGGATTGGCTCCAGAGGTCTTTAAATATGGTGGTCCAATTTTAGCGATTAGGTTGACTAATATTCTGGCTAAAATCTGGGAGACGGACGTAATCCCATCTGACTGGTCACAATCTCTGATTGTCCCAATGTATAAGAAGGGGTCAAAATCATCCTGTGATAACCATAGAGGGATTAGTCTGACTAACATAGCATCTAAAATACTAGCCTCAATAATTATGGGGCGCCTAACTAAGACTCGTGAACTGCAAACACGAGAAAATCAGGCTGGCTTCAGACTTGGTCGTGGCTGTATCGACCACATATTCACCATTCGTCAAGTTTTAGAGCACAGACACGCTTATCGGCGTCCGACAATGATAGTTTTTCTTGACTTGAAAGCAGCATTTGACTCTGTAGACCGAGAGGTTCTGTGGCAGTGTCTGTCATTGAAAGGTGTATCTGAGAAGTACATAAACCTTGTGAAGGCTCTTTACTCGAACACTACCAGTCGAGTGAGAGCTTATGGCGAACTGTCATATGATTTTACAACCTCAAGTGGTGTCCGTCAAGGCTGTCCACTATCCCCATTTTTGTTTAACTTCATTATAGACGTGTTGCTGGAAATAACACTCTCGTCGACTGAATTTTCAGACGAGATATAAGTCTATCAATTAAGGGGCAAGTATACTGCGCAGCAGTTCGCCCTGTTCTACTTTACGGCTGAGAAACATGACCATTAAGAGTAGAAGGTACTCGTAGGTTAGTAGTATTTGACCACAGATGCCTTAGAAATATTGCTCGCATCTGCTGGGATAACCTGGTAAGTAATAGTGAGGTTAGACGCAGGGTATTAGGGAATGACGGTAAATCAGTTTGATGAGGTGATGAATCTTCATCGACTGAGATGGTTGGGCCACGTGTTACGTATGTCTGAACACCGATTACCACGACGCGCAATGTTGACTAGTGTAGGGGATGGTTGGAAGAGAGTTAGGGGCGGCCAAACCAAAACATGGCATCAGTGCTTGAAGTCACTAACTTCTAGTCTGAGCCGTGTTGGCAGATGCAGACTACCTGGTTGGGGTGCGCGTGACTATCGTAACCAATGGTTGGAGACGGTGTGTGACATGGCTCGAAATCGATCACAATGGCGTAGGTGTATACACTCTTTATCTTCCCTTAAACCTTGAGATTAAAATTGCTTTATAACTTTTTTCCTTCCTATACTATATCCTTATAAACAACCTTTCTTTATATACTACCACCACTAAATTAATTACTTCTATGAATCCGGTGTTCATCTTGTTGTGCTAACGAGGTATGGCAACTTGGACCGATGCATATATGTGCCTGGTCCTACGTTGTAGCTGACTGACGGACTAAGTGTTCATTGTAGTTGCGTGACAATTTTTTATATGTAACCAGATCATTCCCATTGTTCTACCTAGGAGGCCAAGCTTCACATCAGACTTCTCGAGAAAATGTAACTTCACATCAATTTTACCTACTAATAACTATATGATAATAGATAAGGAACTTATTCTTCATTGAAATTCATGATTTTTATGTATCAGACATAATTAAATATTAACAAAACTAATCAATTCTCATCGTACTGTTTCTACTACACCACTTGTTTAAATGTATTGCAATACCAAAAAAAAGAAAATCACTGTAGAAGACAAACTGGATAAAAATGAAATTATTTTTTGATATTTTTTCAATCAATGTTACACCAAAAATGACAATTTACTATTGATTTTTTTTCTGTGTACTTTGAAAACATCAATGAACAATTTTTTGGTTAGGTTATTTATAATCTCATGAAAATATTTTCACTTGTATATATATTTATCTTTTATTCTCATGTGAATTTTTCTCTCGTGTAGTCTTTTTCACAAATTTATTTATTTTATTTATTTAAACACATAAATATTGGTACAAGGAAGCACCAGATAAATATTCGCCTCACAAATCTCATTTGATTTGTGTGAGGGCTGTGATACTGCTCAGGTGCCCAGACTGAAGCAGGTGGTTTTCTTATGGGGCCACACCCCGAGCCTTTGACATGAAGGTCTAGTCCACAAGACAGTGGAGCATCGTGAGGAGATGTAGTCCCATGGTAGCCGGTAACCAACGATTGGTTCATACGCCATTTGTTTTTTCAGGATCCTGGAGTCCATGTACACCATTGGTTTGGAATCAGTGTTTTCCAACTCCCCCTTGGTGAACTCGCCATGTCCACCAATCCGGTTAAAGCGCTAGACATTCGCTTTTCGTCCTCTCAATTTCGTAAACAACACCTGTGGCACGAGAAGGCAGTGAGTAGGACTTCCTTGGTAGAGGCTATATATTCGTGTGTCCATTCGAGGGCATTTTGAGAGGGAGAGCGGGCTCTCACCACTCTCGGCCATACCAGGGCATTTGGGGGCTTTCATAAAATAAGATAAACCAAAACATTTTATAGTGCTCTTAAAACTACTGGTTAAACTTCGTTTATCAATCATGTGAGGTTATATTTTATGTAATAGGTTTTATGCATGGGATCGTAGATATTTCATAAATGTGGTGTCAGCTAAAGAAAAGAAGTTTTTTTTTGTTCATGTTTGTCTCGGTATTCACCTATCATGTTAGAATGATTTGTCTATGTAAAATATCTAGAATTGAATATCTGTTTACTTAATATTTAATAAAAAAAAGCTTGTTGTGTGTACTGATAATAATTAAACAATGTTTTTACTACATGTTATTTGTTTATATCACTTTTTAGCAGTAAGATGATTGAATTATATATCAATCAATGTTGTTGGAACTTTATGATGGTCTATTATCAAAATAATCTCTTTGCATAGTTAATTCTGTTTTTGAAGTCCTCAGAGTAAATTTTTCGGTAATTTTCCTATCGTAGTATCAGATTGTCTAGAAGTGGATGTAATAAATTATGTTTATCATATCAGTGTAATAATAATATTAATTTAGGATACAGGTGGTATTCTTCTACCATTGTTTCAAGTTAGTGGCTAGTAAAGTAATGTGTTAAGGAAAGCAGTTGTTATTTATTGTCCATTCGTCTTGTATACAATGTGTTCGATACTATTATATCAATTCACTGGATCACATCAGTTGTATTAATTAAAATAGTAATAATTACAAGTTTTCGCATTTTACATCGTCTTAACACTAAATTTTAATGATGCTTCTTGAGCTTCACAACTAGGCTTTACTTATTGTTGTACTTTTCAAAAATAATAGTATAAGTAGTTGTTGTATAGAAAGATTATTATTTTCATTTCACTATCACATGTTATTCAGAATTTAAAAGTGGTGATTTCTGTTAATTCTTGTTAATTTATTGTATATTCATCTTTGTGGTACATAATGAAAAATGAATAGAAAACGATTTAAATTTCCATTAGAAATTTAACTCTTAGAATTGTTTTAAAAATTTCAGTTTTGTCTTAGTAATTGTTAATTGAGACAACTAATTTTCAACTATTAGGTTGGAAGCAAAGATGGATGATAGCTGACAGTGAAGTAGAGGACGCGCGCTTCGTACTATTTGGGACTCGTCAGCTGGCTGCACCTGCATCCAAGAGTTGATGTTCATTCCAAGACTCGAACCCAGTATCGCTCGCTTCAAACGCCATCGCGTTATCTACTTAGCTTCTGAGCCCTAACAACCACTTGCTTGTGCAATGGGGTGAAGTTTAATTTCATTTTTGCTTATAATGCTTGTGACTTAAGGCAATATCGAGACAATCCGTACAGGATGCACATATGCTAATGAGAAGCTGATCAATTGCAGTCCCAAACATCAATGGGAAAATTCAAACAAAGAGTACAAAATTAATTTATTACGTTGGACGTTGAAAGTATTAATTAACTTACCAGTCAGTCAGTCAGTCAGCAACAACGTAGGACCAGGCACATATATGCATCGGTCCAAGTTGCCATACCTCGTTAGCACAACAAGATGAACACCGGATTCATAGAAGTAATTAATTTAGTGGTGGTAGTATATAAAGAAAGGTTGTTTATAAGGATATAGTATAGGAAGGAAAAAAGTTATAAAGCAATTTTAATCTCAAGGTTTAAGGGAAGATAAAGAGTGTATACACCTACGCCATTGTGATCGATTTCGAGCCATGTCACACACCGTCTCCAACCATTGGTTACGATAGTCACGCGCACCCCAACCAGGTAGTCTGCATCTGCCAACACGGCTCAGACTAGAAGTTAGTGACTTCAAGCACTGATGCCATGTTTTGGTTTGGCCGCCCCTAACTCTCTTCCAACCATCCCCTACACTAGTCAACATTGCGCGTCGTGGTAATCGGTGTTCAGACATACGTAACACGTGGCCCAACCATCTCAGTCGATGAAGATTCATCACCTCATCAAACTGATTTACCGTCATTCCCTAATACCCTGCGTCTAACCTCACTATTACTTACCAGGTTATCCCAGCAGATGCGAGCAATATTTCTAAGGCATCTGTGGTCAAATACTACTAACCTACGAGTACCTTCTACTCTTAATGGTCATGTTTCTCAGCCGTAAAGTAGAACAGGGCGAACTGCTGCGCAGTATACTTGCCCCTTAATTGATAGACGGATATCTCGTCTTCGCCATAGGTGACGTAAGTTGGCAAAAGCCAAACGAGCTTTTTGAATCCGTGCTGAGATTTCGTCAGATACCAACCCATTAGGGCTGATCAGACTTCCAAGATAAGTGAAGTTGTCGACGCGTTCGACGACTTCACTCCCCACCCTTAGTTCAGGTGTTGACGCAGGCCAGTCCTGGAGTAACAATTTACATTTGGATGGGGAGAAACGCATCCCAAACATCCTGGTATTATTACTCAGTTCTAACAGAAGACTGCATTTTATCAGCGTCTTCACCAAACAGGACTATGTTATCTGCGTATTCTAAGTCGATAAGTGAACCTCCTGGTAGAAGATGAATTCCAGAAAATTCAGTCGACGAGAGTGTTATTTCCAGCAACAGGTCTATAATGAAGTTAATTAAAAATGGGGATAGTGGACGGCCTTGACGCACACCACTTGAGGTTGTAAGATCATATGACAGTTCGCCATAAGCTCTCACTCGACTGGTAGTGTTCGAGTAAAGAGCCTTCACAAGGTTTATGTACTTCTCAGATACACCTTTCAATGACAGACACTGCCACAGAACCTCTCGGTCTACAGAGTCAAATGCTGCTTTTAAGTCAAGAAACTTACCAACTTCAGTATGAATAGTCAAGGAGTATCATCATCACTCACGTTCCTAATATTATTAAAAGCTGGGTTTATGAATATGCTTTTGGTTGTTGATTTACATTAAAGTTAATTAAATTATATTTTTTAAAAGTTTGGCACTCACAAAAGAGCATGAATAAAACTATATTTTTGTATATACATTCATATTATATTAGTTGTATTCCGTAATTTACATGCTTATAAATAAAACATAGTTCTTATCATAATCATTGACGGTTAACTTATTCTCAACAGTTGTTTTATTCCTTTTTTTTCGAAAACTTATCTATGTGTTTGTGATGTATAGTTAAATTATACTCATAGAGCTGAGTTTCTATAACGGCACATTCTAACCAGTTCACTGACTAGTCTAAACTAAACCAATGACATAATACATAGTCTATTACTGTGATTCCTATTTACATCATTTTAGAGCAGTTGATTGAGGCGAAATCGAAAATATAATTGACTTCAGCCAATTTTATTCTCTGAAAGTTTATGATAATAATGCATTACATCAATTTAATTAAAAAAATTATTTCAAAAATGGTGTGATAGCACTGGACGGTTTCCAGGTTTTCCCTGGTGGTCTAGCTTCAATTGACTCACGCTTTCAACTTTTAAAACTTTTTATTGAGACAAAGTTTGATCATTTCTAAAAAAAATTCTTCCATATATCTAAGTCATAAAATGGTTTAACTAGTCTTTTTTGTGTAAGCATAAATCCGTAAAAATAATTTGTACAATTATGCTAGATATCTTAACAGTTTATATCATTATTAGTAAGGGTTTAGGTTATCTCATTGTTGATATTAATTACTGAAATTTGATCAGTTTTTGTTGTCATATGTGTATCCTGTGGAGATTGCCTGGATATAACCATTATGACACAAGTTTATGTATAATAGAAAAATTATGACTAACAGTGGAATCCAAGGTGCATATTTCTTCTTATTTTGACTCGTCAGCTGGAAGTATCCTCGTCCCAGCTGACAGTTTCCCTAAAGCAAATGTTCACTTATTATTGATCTGGTGAATATCCGACAACATTTCTATAGACAGTTTTATATTACGATCTAAACTGTATGCAGAGATTCGTCTGTTTTTTATTTTATCATCGTTTTTTAAAATTTTGCACAGGTCTAGTTACTTATGAGTAGTTAAGTTCTAGTTTAGTATTTTTGAGTAGTGTTATTTATATCCTTCATCATATACTTATTTGATTTTAACTTTCCCTATAAAACGAAAAACCAAACCAGATCTTCAGTCTGATATAAATCCTGATGTCGGTAATAACTTAGAAGTTGCACAAGATCATTCTAATGAATCCAATCCAAGTTTAGGGTAAGTTTCTCATTTTGTTCTTTATTTCAAATGATACATTCCAAAATGTAGTTACTTTTTATACTATCATTTCACTATATATATATATATATATATATATATATATAATTCGTTTCAACTCAATTATGAATGTAAAATTCTATTTGTAATTATAATATCCACCACGTTTCTAATTACTTGCTTCTAATTAGTTTTTATATGCTATGTAAATTTTATTTTTCTAATTAATAGTATATGCTTGTCTATTTGATTGCTTTATCAGATTTATTAAGCAACATATGCTTTTTTAAAGGTAAACTCTTAGCAAATTTATCGTTCATGTATAAATGAAAACTTAGTAAAGTTAGTTATTTCTCAGAGTCTATTTCGCTGTGAATTATACTCATTATGAACTAGACGGTAGAGAGATTGCTTCACGGTAATTGCGCCGTCTTTTTTTGCCTACATTCATAAGACATTCAAGACTCGTTAAAGCTTTTGTAAAGAATGAAAAGAGGAAGTTGCTAGTGATGGTATAATTTGAACTTGCTGGAAATCAAACAGCTTAATCACTAAAATTTTTATTTCGATAACGTTTTTATAAAATAATTGATCACCACTTATTTTTAGCGTAGATTTTATGGGGATTATAGAGTTTTCATAGTTTTAAATCACTAAATAATCTTAGACAAACCTTCATTGAGAATTAAAAAGCACTGGACATTTGTTTTTTCCCAGTATGAAACTCTTCAGCAGTACGTATCGTGACCCCGCAATAAAGAAATCGAACCCAGGATCCTCGGTCTCACTCGCGAACGGCTATTGAGCCGGCGTCTGATGTTGTTAACGTTTAACTTTAATGAAATCACGATGTTGAACGACTATCTTTGGTTGCTTGCGTTGGAAAACTGTCTCATATATGATGGTTGAGGTCCACTATTGACAGATTTTTAAAGAAACTTTATAGGCGATGGACAAAGGTTGTTCAATATCGTGATTTGATGGAAGTTAGACGTTAAGACCATTATATGCCAGCTCAGTGGCCTAGAGGTTAAGTGTCGATAAATTGTGTTTTTTCTCATTTCAAATTACTGTATTTATGTTATACTTGTAGAATATAACTAATTTGATGTTAAATCATGGTTCCAAATTCGAATACATCTACTTTTTGCTGTAGACATCACAGTATCTTGGTGTCTAGAATTGCTCATTATTTTTCTTTATAAATATGTTATATGCTCTTGAGTAAAAGTTTGAACGTTAAACCCTGTGATCTCTGCATATCACTGTATACCGTTATGGTAATCTTTTACTACTATGTTATTGTTGCATAGCTCTTTTCATTCTGTTTTTTTGTTTGACTTTTTTTTCACATTAGTGAACCCGTGGAAAACAATGTTGAAAACAGTAACGTTGTTCCTGATGTTATGCAGGTATGTTTATAACTTAAACTGTATTTTCTTATTTTTACTATATTTTAGTGCTATGACTTTTCATGCATCATTTTTCATACTGTCATTTCATGTCTGTATCCACTAACCACTATATTTTAGACTATGTTAGTTATTTTATAAAATTGTAAATTCTGGAAATATACAAATAATCAACACAATGATTTATGCTAAATTTCCTTTATATTAACGTTAAATAAAAGTATATAAAAGCTATCAAAACTTACTATTTGAGGATAACCTTATCTAACGTCAATATTGAACAGTTATGAATAAACTTTAGCCTTCTTCAATGTTACTTCTGTCTAGATAATTCATAATATTCAACGTGCTGCTAAATATTCTTAATTCTGTTGAAGTGATTATGTTCAGAAGCTGTAGATGAATTGAAACTTGTTAGTTGGTAGTTTTGTCGGATTATCAATACAAGCGTCTTGTGTTTTATCAAATGATTATCACTTCAATATAAGTTTAATAATTATTGAAAATGAGTTTTGTAGTAAGTGTCATACTTTAACCGTGAAGTTTAGCCTATTGTCTACATTGTTGGAGTATCCATTCGCAAATGGAACACTTGTTTTTATATAAAGATCGTTGTCCTCTAAATAACTCAATTTTGAACATCACTTCAATGTTACACTAGGACGTTTAGCCTTACATGTAGTAAATCAGCTACTTTGGTAAGTACTGCGTAATTTTTTTATTATTTGTTAGGGTAGAAATGAGTAATTTTTAAATTTATTTTTATATTTATAAATCCTGGATTAAATACTGTCATGCAAAAGTATAAATGTTCAATAAAGAGAAGAGATACATCACTTACAGATATCATAAAGGTTTGTATAATGCTCTAATTAAGATTATAGTTCTTTATATTATCATCTCAGTATGATTTCTTTGTAAATAATTGTTATAGTTAGATTGTTGAAATTCAATAATGAAGGATGTAGATGTTATCATTCTTCAACAGTGTTTGTTAATGAAGAATAAGTTAATAAATTTGTGTACATTAAAGGAAGTGATATTTACTCATGATAAGTGATTCCGAAAAAAAACATGAAAGCATACTGATCTTCAAACAGTGTAACAAAGACATGTTTAAAAAAGGAATCAGTCAGTCAGCTACAACGTAGGACCAGGCACATATATGCATCGGTCCAAGTTGCCATACCTCGTTAGCACAACAAGATGAACACCGGATTCATAGAAGTAATTAATTTAGTGGTGGTAGTATATAAAGAAAGGTTGTTTATAAGGATATAGTATAGGAAGGAAAAAAGTTATAAAGCAATTTTAATCTCAAGGTTTAAGGGAAGATAAAGAGTGTATACACCTACGCCATTGTGATCGATTTCGAGCCATGTCACACACCGTCTCCAACCATTGGTTACGATAGTCACGCGCACCCCAACCAGGTAGTCTGCATCTGCCAACACGGCTCAGACTAGAAGTTAGTGACTTCAAGCACTGATGCCATGTTTTGGTTTGGCCGCCCCTAACTCTCTTCCAACCATCCCCTACACTAGTCAACATTGCGCGTCGTGGTAATCGGTGTTCAGGCAAACGTAACACGTGGAATATGATAATTGGAATTAAATTTTACATATCAACTAGATAATTATTTATTCGAATTCGCTTGGTATTGTTTGTTTGAATCTTCCCATTGATTTTTAGTACTGAAATTGATCAGTCTGTTATTGGCATATGTGCATCCTGGGCATATTGCCTCGATATAGCCTTAATTAACAAGCATTATAAGCAAAGATGGATAGTGGCTAGCAGTGAATTCCAGGACGCTCGTTTCATCCTATTTGGGACTTGTCAGCTGGATATACCTGCATCTCAGTGTTGATGTTCACTCTGGGACTCGAACCCAGTACCTTTCGCTTCAAACGCCATCGCGTTATCTACTCAGCTGCTGAGTCCTGATAGCCACTAGCTTGTGCAATGGAGTGAAGTTTGAATTCACTTGGTATTGTTTGTTTAAATCTCATTGAGGCGAAAGGTACTAGGTCCGAGTTCCAGAGTCAACATCAACTCTGAGATGCAGGCACATCCAGCTGACGAGTTTCAAATAGGACGAAACACGCGTCCTGGATTCCACTGCTAGCCACTATTCATCTTTGCTTATAATTATTTATTTAGTTCATAATTTTCTTTGTAATCTGTCATAGTTCATTTTTATAACAATCTTAATTATACTCATCTTTGTAAAATATATTCAATAATCGTTCATCATCTCTAAAACGTAATAATTGTTTGAGTAATTAAAGTAATACAACTGTTTCATTTTCTAAATTATATTGAAGAAACGCTGATAATCAAAATAAGTGTTGAAAAAATAATACTTTAATTTATAATTAGGGTTCATAACTCGTTAGTGTATTTCAAATCATTCGGAAGCATAGCATTATTTGGATATCCCTAACTTTCCTCACTCTTCCATATAATTGTTGATAAATGGGTATATAAATTTTTAAGGAAATCTATCTTAAAGTATGTCTAATTTTATCGAAATACTTATATTGATTGTTTTTCTAACGTAAATAAATCTTGTCAGGTGGTTAGCGAAGAAATTTGCACGTAGTTTTCTTGCTATTAGGCTCTTTTCAGCAAGGTGTATCTGTAATCTTGAAGGAAGTGATGGTCTCCAGGGAACTTTAATCCGCGCTACTCAGCTTCACAATTTTAGATTACACGACTTAATTATCGAGGCTGTTAATGACTTTCTGTTAGACTAAGATGTTAGTAATAGATGGATTCCTGAATAGTACTCAATTCCACGTTTGTCTAGTGCTTTAATGCTGTTAAAATTCTATCAATTAAGTCGCAATGTACCCGGTGATTTAAGTGAATCGATGTTTCATTCATTATATTGAGACGTTAGTTGGTCGGAGGTAGTTAACAGGAAACCTGATCAACACCTAAAAAATTGGGTATTTGTAAAGTTAGTCACTACTCAGTGATGAATCAGTTGTTCATGAGCTTTCAGTACGTAATGAATAAAGTAGTTTTAGTTATCTATTCTACCGAAATCCCCCAATTACCTTTCATTAGTTTCGTGTAAAGATAACAATAAGAGACTCAACAAATATTCTTTTGGAAACCCAAAGTTTAACTAGAGAAAGTGAATAAAACCAGTGAGAATTTCGTGTTGATCACTGTTTGTTAAATGCACTATATAGTTCTATTTCATAACTATTCTTTTTTGTAATCTAAATAATCGGTTATGATTTTCTAAGATAACAAAAATATTCATAGTATTTTTTGGCTTTTATTACAGAAATCTATTAGTTTGGACGAATATAAAGACATAAAGGTCACAATTGTTACATTGTTTTTCATAGAGTTACCTGTTGTAATATATACAATGACTTTTATGCTTATTGTCAACAATTTAACCAATCCTAGTTTTAAATTGTGTATTAATAAAACAATAGATTTATTGTCCTATTATTAGATCTGATTGGAAGAAAGTGTTCTTTTCACTTTAACTTTAAATAAACCTGATATTATTTACAAATGAGCACCTCTAATATAAATATGAGATTAATACATAAAGAATCGATTATTCCTATTTTCAAGAGGGAGAAACTGTCTTATTTATTATAAGTGTTGTGTATTATATTCAGTCATAAATTTTATTAGTGGTGAGTTACTTTGTGTATTGTTTAGTTAATAAAAACGCTAATAAGTAAAATTAGATTTTAATGTAATTTTATATTATCTTTTGTAATTTATAAGTTTATCAGAAACTAACCACAAAGGATTTTATACTTGTGAATTATTCAAACAACAGTCAAATTCACTTATTAATCAGTTAGATAGAATTCTCAACATAGATTATCTACACCGACCTTTAAAGAACTGCCTGACATACTGAGGTGGTGATTTTATCTAGTTGAATGAATGCATTTTAACAGTGTTAGTTCATACAATACCATATAATTTAGATTACAGTATCTCATCATCTGATAGAATATGGACGTATTAGTTATCTACTGCTAAGTGTAGGCAGTATTCGAAAGTCTACTTGAACGTAAAGTGTTTTTAGTTTTACGTTACTAGTGGTAATATATGCCTAATAATTCCTACCTATGTGTTTTTAATATCCGTTCTATGAAATATATTGGTCAAATACTAGCTTTCGAAGTAATATATGTCCTCAATTCCTACTCTGTTGTTTGATCTCGAGAAAATCATTAAGTAACAAGTAACAATCGTGAAACTAAATTATCAACTGTCAGTTAGACAGTCAAACGCAATGTAGAATCTCGTACATGTATACATCAGTTCAAGTTGCCATATGCCATTAGCACACAGATGAAATTGTTAAAGTGAATCTCAGAGTAGTGGAGGTTAAAATAGTATAAGTGGTGGTCGGAAAAATTAGACATAGAAGGTACAACTCAAGAAAATATAAATTATTGAATTAAAATGATTATGAGGAATTTTAAAACTTAGGAAAAAATTGATGCATCAACACCATTGTAAACAATTTTGAGCCATGCCATTCAAGGTCTCTAACCATCGTTTACGGTTATTCCTCGTATCCTAACCAGGTAGTCTATACCTGGTAAGCTGGCTCAGTCAAATTGTCAATGACTCTATAGACTTTTGCACGTCTTGTTTTGATCATTCCTAGCTTTCTTCCAGCTTGCTCTTACACCAAAAATCTTCGTTCTTCGGTGTAGGGGGTGATCGAGCCTATGTAATATGTGTTCCAACCACTTCAGTCAAAGATTTACTACCTCATCAACTGAGTTTTTGTTTTTACTTAATACCATATTTCTAACACAGGGACTGTTCACTTGGTAGTTCTAAAATACTTAAAGGATATTTTGGAGATATTTTTGATGGAATACTAGGAACTTTTAAATATCTTCTATTTTCAATGGCCATTTTTGACATTTATCATGTAGAATTAAAATTATGACTTATGTGGAATATCGATAAGAAGTTATTATGTTATGCAATATAACACCTGACCAATTGTAATTTTCACTAGTTTTAAATCAAATAGCTATGTGTTAACTCTTTTAAATAATGTTAAAAACTATTAAGCGGTGAAAATTTGCTTTTTGACGATTCCATTTACTGAAACTGTACAATCGTATTTACAATTAGTTTGTTTACTAAAAATGGTGATCTATAATAGAACAGAACGGTGTTGAATGATTAAAATAAGATTTATATAGTACTCTGTCATAAATTGATTACGAAAGGAAGTTATGTAATAATCCAACAGTTAGTGACAAATGTTAAGGCGAAGATAATTGCCCACTAGGTAAAAATGAGTACAAAATAATTAGAATTTCTATTAATGGTCAGTTAGAAGTCGTGAGAAATAATCGGAAAGAAATAGGGAAGATTATGGAAGGTACAAAGAAAGGTTGAGACCATTCTATATTTAACTATGAATTATCATTTCTAGCAGGCAAGTGAACTATGGACATGATTATACAGCTCAAGTAAATGAAATCATCGAAAGTTTTTTCCTCTGGATATTTAAACAAGTTTAAGAACACAACATTATTTTACCAGGCTAATTTTTGGTATTGTTCTTGTATTTAATGTTATATTTGATTAATCAACTTAGAATGGGTTTCGAGCATAAAACTTAATGGTTGAAAGTCATGTTTTTTTTTAACAATTAGAAGGATTTAATACGATCTTCAGTTAACTAGACATTAACACTTGAGTAATATGATTAATTAGCTCGCACAGCCCACAAATCCCATGGTACGGCTGAGAGTGGGGAGAGTCTGCTTTCCCTCTCCAAATGCTCTCATATGGCCACGCGAATATATAGCCTCTGCCAGGGAAGTCCCACTCACTGCCTTCTCGTGGCGGGGGTGTTGTTCACAAAAGTGATAGGACGAAAAGCGAATGTCCGGTGTTTTAACCGGGTTGGTGGATGTGGAGGATCCACCTAGGTGAGTTGGAAAACCGTGATTCCAAACCAATGGTGCACATGGGCTGGCTCCAGTATCCTGAAGGAACCAACTGTTGGTCACCGGCTACCATGGAACTGAATCTCCATACGATGCTCCACCGCCTTGTGGACTAGACCTTTAGATCAAAGGCTCGGGGTGTGGTCGCCTAAGAAAACCACTTGCTTCTGTCTTGTGTGTGTGCATATATATCCGGTGCCCCTTTGTATCAGTAATTATGTATTCTAACAATTAAATGCATAAATAGCCCTCACACCAAGAAATGTGATTGAAGGCTAAGTACCATTAACCTGTACATAATTGATATGTTATATTCAGTAGAACGTTTTATGAATTTATTATTATCAGAAGAGGGTTTTGTGGAAATTTTATTAATTTTATTATTAGTGTCTAGATTTTCTCATTTTTATGATTACTTCTAAACTTTTTCAAGTTTTGGACTATAGTAATATGATTCATAGTATACGTTACTGCTGAAATATTGTTCTATAAAATATTGACCTTATTTTAATATGCCCTTAAATTTCGTAGCGTAAATTTTTTATTCGGTCAACCAATCATTTGATTTTTAATTTTATATTTTACGTCTAAAAGTTAGCATATAGTTCTAATCTATTTGTTTGTACATACGTTTTTTGTATTACTGTCATACGATTATTGATGCATTTATTTGTAACTGAGCAATGTTTCACGCGAGTTAATCAATTTATGGACTGTTTTTGTGGCTTATTTGTCAAATTTCCACAAGATTTGTATTCTTTTGATTTTTTTTAAAGTCTATAACATTATTTCTACATTTAAATAGTAGTAAAATCTAGTCAATTGAGTTAAAAATCATGTTCATTTCATTTTTAATATGTAGACTTCACGTATTGATTCATCAACTCGACCAGCATCACCAGCTCAAGCTGGAATGCTTAACAAATCAGATACACCTTTAGTAAATGGAAAGGAAAACTCTCAGCTACCTCCTCAATATCCGTTTAAATCCTCACGAGATTCCAAATCGAATGATTCAGAATTAATTGCACTACGCAAGGAACGAGATCAACTTTTAACTACGATTGAAGAGATGAAGTAAGTGTTTGCTTGTAGTATTTATTTTTTTCAGAGACTATAGTTTTTGGACGAACCAATGAGATATAGGATGACAGGTCTTGAGTTATGGTTCGAATTTCATACATGTATTTGGCTAAATAGCAATTTGGCATTTTAACCGATGTCAGATCGTGAAAACCCTAAATCTAACTTCTAACTCTAAACATCAACTGTAAATCATAATTCTAATTCCTCACACTGGTTTGTAACCTTCATTTAGTCCGAGTTAGTAGGTGTACATTCTCTAGGTCATTTTAGCGTCGCTCCAAGGTCGTCCATAAATTATAGTCCCTTTACTTTTTTTGTATAAATTACACGCAAATGTCTTTATATGGAATTATGTTTTCTTTGAGTGTTTTAGGCATTATATTGTAAAATATCTTATAAACTGTTAATTGAACGTAAACGGGCCAAAATGATCCTTATGTTGTTCACGATGTACAGATTGTATTCATATTTTCAAGTTAACTGAAATCAATTTACATTTTCTTGTAGTAGTGCTCGAAGTTATCTTAGTCATCAGAATAAACTATCTGTTTACCAGCTTTATTCGTTTGATAGTTTATGAAGTTTTTTGTATGAGTTTGATGGGAAATTCACTGATCAATTACACCTAAAAGGGATATCTTTGTTTGGGCGTCTCTATAAGATTTCTTTGAAACAGCCAACTCGAGTTAAAGTATGAAGTCTGAAATGTTATTTTTTAGGAAACTTTAGTACTTAAAAGTATAACATCCTTGTAGAACTAACGTTTTCGTCACTGCCGCAGATAACTAGTATCATACTCAAGTTGTCAGCTATGGTCTCTATTTTCTGTTAAAGGTATACTGTGCTATCATGATAACCAACATGCCATATAGAGGTATGTATTCACCGTGTTTAAATACCCCAGTTTTTGTGAAGTAAGATTAAGGATAGACGTGGTTAAAATATGACTTATTGATCTGTTGAAAAAGTAGAACATCTTAGCCATAAAAGCATGCAATTATATATAATTTGGGCTAATTACACAATACCGTAATCAGTTAAACTGTCGGTTAAATAATAAAACAACTATTTTTTTGTTCAGTTTACCAAGTTATTAATATAACAGTAGAAGTAACACATACAGTTGCATATGTATCTCAATTTTTCCTTCCTAAGTTAATTGGTTTAAATGCATTATTACCAATCAACAAATTCTATACATTATCATCAACTGTGATGTTTATTAGGATTTTAAAAACACTATAATTTTAATTTATATGATATTTCAGCTAATCTTGGATAATGTTGCACGATTCATGACAGATGTGCGCTGAACTGAGTTATCACATTTCACACCGGTAATATCAAGAAATTATGCGGATCACAATAATGAGTAGAAATTCTGATATCAACGATAGTAAAAACTAAATATTAGAACTGCGTTTCGCAAATAATGTATGAAATTAGATGAAAAAGTATCAGAGATGTTTACCTGTAAATATACAATTAGGTATCGAAAAATTTGTTACTATTTCGAAATATCTACCGATCACTTATTGATTCACTCTAATTACGTTTAGTTCTGCTTTAAATATTTAATTATACTATTTGTAGGTAAAAGTTTTCTTTTAAAAGAAAAGAATATTACTTTTGTTTATATCAATTCTCACCACTTAAATGTCCCATTTTTATTAAATTCTCTAAAGTTGTTTCCTTTTTTATCTTTAAAAAAGTAACATTTAATGCCTTGCCACCAACTGACATCATCATCGTTCTGAATTAATTAATTACGTTTTCCAGTCCGATAATTCCCTTTTATTTTTTCGTGAAGCATATTACACCTTTGTTTGTAAACATTGTATTGTGGTGTTCGCTATTTATGCTAACATATATAAGCAGTATGTAGCAGCAATTGGAAGTGAAATGCTTGCTAGCAGAAGATTAAATTAAAGAGAAGAGGAAAGGAAACAAAGAATAATTGAAATAACAACATAATAAGAAGAGTCATGATGTATGTAAACGACAACTGAAAGATGTGCAAATAATTTTGATGGGATTTTGTTCTGTGAGCTGGGTGGTTTGGTTATGGATCTTTCATCGTTCTTCTGAACGACATCATAAGCACAAACTTCAGGTATAAGTTTACCCGAAGTTTGTGCTTATGATGTCGTTCAAAAGAACTATGAAAGATCCACGACCAAACCATCCAGCTCAGAGAACAAAACTCCATCAAAAATCATCTACCTGAGCTACAAATCTCCACCATTTCAAAATCATATGAGCGTAGTACGCTTCTCGTTGTTCGAAAATGGGAGAATTTCGCCAAAACACTTTCACTCGAGAACAACCGTATTTTCTCTACGAGTGTCTTCCTCAGCATGTTCTACCAACAGGTTTTAGATACAGATCTCCAATTAACTGCCCAACGGGATGGAGAATAGCTGAGCAAAGTGGAAGAAAATGGTATACTTAATGATAACAGATGCACATTACAGGACCCACAAATACCAACACGTCAGAGAGGATCAAAAGAGGAAACTACAAAAGATACTCACGACAGAACATTTGGAAATCCTGAAATGTGTAAATAATTTATGATTTTTGTATTTTACAAAGCCATAAAATGATCAATTGGTTTATCCTGAGTTTTCTTTTACTACATTTATTGTCGTTGCCTACAGAGAGGCGAAGATAGAGCAGTCTTGAGAACACCATTTTGGGGTCGGAAGAGGAATCGTTAGTTAGTGTGGTTTAGTCCAAGACTTTTTTTATCCGACCAATCTGACGTTTTCTCATTTTTTCAGACTATTTCTCGTATATTTATTTATATATGTATTTTTACGTTTTAACAGACATTGTATCACAGAGTATGATCGTAGTTTACAGCATATGGTTGAAGAGAAAGCTCATAGTCAAAGAGAAGTCAATATCCCAGTAGCTGATTTAATTAAAGAACGTGATGAAGCTGTAGAAGAGTTAGCTACCATTGAGAAAGCTTTTGGGGATTTACACAGACGTTTTGAGAAATCGAAACAAATTATAGAAGGTTTTAAACAGGTTTGTCTTTTCTTTGTTTTTAAAATGTTATATTTTTTATTACTTCCATTTTTCGTCATTTGTATTCTTTGTGTCGATTTTTTATTCTGCTTTTGTTTTGAGAAATATATCGTCAATAGTTTGTACTTCTGTGGAGGACTATTGCAACATTCTATTTTTGCTATGTATGGAAACCATTCTCTAATATTTTTTTTACTTTAAATGAAGTATATATATATATATATATAGTTTCTAAATGTTCCATGTACCTTTTGTGAAATGATAAACACTAGTTACATACATTGCACTTCACTTTATTACCGAGTAGGCCGTCTTTGGTGGTCCAACGTAAATCGATTCATGATTTCGATGAAATTCAACAATATCAACAAACCCAAACTGATATTAATTCTTTGTCGTTTAGTTGTTTGTGAGGGTGAGGGGAGCAACAAATCAATAATTTCTTATTTACGATTGATTGGTTACTGGGTAATGACCACTGTCATGTTTTTGTCTAATCATTTAGTACTGATTAATTTTTATCCTTCAAACTGCAGCTAAATCACTATAGTTCAATTAGTGCTAATGAATTAAATAAAAACATGGCATCGATCACTGCTCAGTAACCAATCAGTTGTTAATATCTCTTAGTCCTACATAAGAGTTAGTCTCGGCTCAAAAAACTCAGAGGTAACATCCTAAACTGTTGAACCAGGTGATGCGAGATTGTATCCATATTGATGGGTCAGTTTCCTCAAGAATACAGATATACCTCGCTCATGAGTATTAAATGTTGTAAAACACAAATCATGAGTTTACTGTTGACTATCTCCAACAGGTGGTCTTGCCTTGTTTAATATCGTTTCGTTGTTTATTCTAATGAAAATTCTGTGAAATTAAGGCTTTAGGTCCTTCTTACATCAATTTCTTTAAAAATGTATTCTGTGTATGCAATATGATTTTAATCCTGACTAATTTTAGACAGACGACTTCAGTAAACAATGTAAAACGATGTTTTCGTTATTTCTTTTTGTATTCAGGTATAGTTTAAGGAAAAACATCGGTTCATGTCTATGCTTTGTTGAGTTTAATTTGCTTTTATTTGTATCATTTAGTTTTTGGTTAGTACTTACTTTTGCCTTCAGTTGTTGACTTTAAATTTATTGTAATCCCTTAAGTGAAGTAGATTTCTAGAAACTTATGAACTGCATCTAACACAGTATCATTGTTTTTAAAAAAACGACTTATGTTGTCTGTTTTCATTTGTAAAAGTTGTGTACTTTTTTGAAGTATTATCTAACCTGACCGTACTTTGACTGTACTTCTCAAATCTTTTTTTACAATATTTATTTCCTTATTTTTCAGAATGAAGAAGCTTTAAAAAAGAGCATTGATGAGTATAAAAGTTTATTACAACGTCAGGAAAGAAAATATTTAGCTTTGAAAAAGCACGCTGAAGATCAGCTATTAAAGTGAGTAGTTGTTAGTAATATAAAATATCCTATCTTTTACTAAGTAGTAAAATATAAAATTGTTTACTGTTGATTGCTTAGTTGTGTGTCTAGCTTAATTTCTGTGTCTGCCTTGAGTAGCTCGCTAACTGGTCCGGTTCAGGATCGAAATCGGTGATAAGGATGAAAGTATTTGAACCCGTCGACCATTTTACTTATATTAGCAGACCAGTTAATCTGATGAAGTCTCAGCATGGATTTGCAAAAATCGTTTGTCTTTTGTTAAGATCGGTTACCTGTAGCATAGGTGGGGTGTCCGTTTGCCAATGAATGTATATACTGGGCAGCAATCCACCCCACTTTAATTTTTGACTGAAACTTTGCCTTAACAAGTAGAGGACATTCGTAGTTTACTACAAATATCTAACCCAACATGTCTTCGAAGCAATGGTCACGTGTATTAGGACTACCGAGCGAACGGTGTTGATGTTTAACGCAGAGTAACAGGTGAACATTGCAAATCGTCTGATGTAAAAGTGATTCTCCGTCAATTCAGGTTGTTGAGACGTGTATTACTTATGCCCAACCACCGCCTACAGCGATATACAATGTTTATTGGAGTAGGCTGGAAGAAAGCTATGGGTGACCAAACCAAGACGTGGCATCATTTGACGAAGTTACTGGCTTTGGAAATGAGCCATGTTGGCGCAAACTACTTGGTTGGGGTCTGCGTGATTACTTTATCCAATGGTTGCAAACGTTTGTTTTATCAATTTTGATCACACTGGCAGTCATATGTGGAGAATCCGAATAACACATCTATCTGTAGCCTTTTCTGATAATGTCCTCTAGGAAGATAATAAAAGTTTCACGACTAAACTACCCAGCTCAGAGAATAAAAATCCATCTAAATCACCCAATTGTGACTGAATCATATGTATTTGTTTAATATAACGTAAGAAGTTCATTTCAATTTTCATTTTAAATATCTTTTTCCATCTGTAAATAGAGTAAATCAAGACACAGAAGGAATAAAACAAGAATATGAAACAAATCTAACTCGATTACAGGCTTCATTAAGAATCTCTGAACTTCAAGTTAAGAGTTTTGAATCTCAGTTACAGCAAAAAGTATGTGATAATTTATATTTGTGATTTTGCATGACACCTTATTGTAAACATAAATTTGTCATTAAAATGACCAATATATATGCCTCAATAAAACCATCGGTTTTTATTCTTTTCTGATTCTATTTTGTCGTTCACTAATTTTCTTTGTGAAGGAACTGTCTTACACTTTAATTTCCTTAGTTTAAATCACGAAGCGATCTTAGTTACACCGCCTTTGAAACATAGCAGCACTAATAAGCTGTTTCATTCTAGCATGGAACTTCTCAGCAACGAAAATACACAGACCAAGGACTTTCGGTCTTCCATGTAAGCGCTTAACCTCTTGACCACTGAGTCGGCATCCGACGGTGTACGTGTCTAACTTCAATCAATCCACGGTATTGCACAACCTTCATTCATTGCCTGGAGTAGATAACTGTCTCACACCCAATATGGTTGAACTTCACTGGTCACAGTTTTTCATTAGAATTTCGGGAGTTGCATCTTAAAACTGATCACTTATGAGTACATGATTATTATTAGTATTGGCGGCTTTGCATGGATTATAGAATTTTCTTAATTTAAATCACAAACTAACCTTATTCAGACCGTAATTGAAAACCTTTTTGTAGTGTTATTTTCGTATGAGTATTTTCCATGCAGTGATTCTTTTCTATTTGCTTAAAATGATTGTGCCGTACATATACTTGATTATTATCTCGTGTGCATACTTTATGTGATAAAAATACACTTTACTCCATGTTATTTCCTTTTACCAACCAAGTATGAATAAGAGAGCAAAAACAAAGATTGATTCAGAATAATATGAATTCATTTTATTTCGTTAGGTTCTCATTATCTGCTTACAACCTATAATATTTTAAAATCAAAGTTATTACAGTTGTTGACATACTTATAAATACTAATGTGATTAGAGATGAATATGTGTATCATGATGTAGCGAAGATTTCAATAGAGTTAATAAGATCATAAAATATTTTGTTTCAGATAAATAAAGTGTGGGAGAGAAAGGTCCAGACCATTCATTATTTCAACTCTTTCTGAAGTTTTGATTACATCATTGTCATTTTTCTTTCATTTATAATTCTGATCGGAATTAACTGATTTCCATTCATATCATTCTTTCATAGCGTTAACCTGTTTTCAGTTACTTCATTACACAACCATCTAAAGTTTATCAACTCTATGTTTTCTAATCACTAGTTCGAAGTTCTAGAATCTTTCCCTCACACGCTTTATTTATTTGAAACAAAATATTTTATGATCTTATTAACTCTGTTGAAATCTTCGCTACATCGTGATACACATATTCATCTCTAATCACATTAGTATTTATAAGTATGTCAACAACTGTAATAACTTTGATTTTAAAATATTACAGGTTGTAAGCAAATGATGATAACCTAACGAAATAAAATGAATTCATATTATTCTGAATCAATCTTCATTTTTGCTCTCTTTAATATACTAAAGGGACTTATGTGTATGAAACAAGTTTCAATAGTTCACACACTAAAAAAACACTACCAGTCAAAGCTGATCCAAATACTCAGATCTATGTTCAGTGGTGATTGAATCACATGAAATTTCATAAATTGTATTAGAAAGTAGCTAGTATTTTTCACTTTATTTAGATATCCTTAATTTTTATTTGTTAATCAACACAAAACCGAATTATCATTTTAGGGAGGTTCATAGATCTTACATACGAACATTTTATGTTGATGAGTTTACTTGTCAGATGTGAAAGAAATTTGTTCATATCATATCATGTCTATTGAATTTCTAGTTGAATGAATCGTCAGATTTTATAGAATATTGGATTTTTTTCAAAAACGAAGATTTTTTATGACTAAAATAATGTATTCGAAATCGTAGTCCTTGAGATTACTGTACATTATTTTCAAACAATTATTTTGTTTATCTAAAACAATTTTGGTTAAGTTATTGTAACGACTCACTCTTCATCAGTTGATCTTTCATGGGCTTTCTAAAATATGCGGAATGTTAAGGATCAAAGAATCGTTTCATTCCCAGATAGAACATTACGTTCCCCATTTTTCTTCCGAACAATTCAGTCAGTCCTTTGTTTATAAATTCATGACTATCTTTGAAATGGGCTGATAATAAGTCTCCGGGACTTGGTAACTCATGACTCATCAGGCGTTGGAGTCCCCTATGACCTCTCCATCGTTATGGGGGATCAGCAGTCGGTGATAAAAGAGCACAGGACTGTCTGTTCGGCATTACTAGAATAACAGACCAATCGAATGGTGTACCAATAAGCTCTGCTCAACGTTCGGAAAGCATTTCGAACTGACTAATTCACGTGCCATCAACCCCACAGATTGTTTTACTGAATCAGAAATTCTTGCTTTCAATGGCTTGGATAAGACGAAACATCTACCAATTACCAAGTGTATCTATTTCATCCAACTACATGGGCTTATGACCACCTGATTTCTCAGTTCTCGGTGAAGGATTGTGAAATTCTGCTACCTAACAATTTAAATGATTCATCAAGCTCGCGACGTACCAGAATAGACTGCCGTGTTTCAAGGAGTTATAAGAAATGTGTGAACCTCATTGTTTATAAGCGGGACATTTTTCCAAGCGACGAGCAGTTTTACTGGTCTTTTCCATTATATCATTCAAATGCAGTGCATAAATTCAATAAGGTTAGTTTACCTGGTGGAGATCGAGAAACTTAGTTGTATGAGCGCGTTTTAAGAGGAAGAGAGGAATCCTACCTCCATCACCTGTCACAGGTTATTTTCGGAACAAGTTCAAATAAGCATATTATGCCAGTCCTATTATTTCCAGGTAATTATAATCTTACATCAGTGTTATATAGAAAGATATGTCAGTAACAATTAAGATGACTTTGTATGGTGCTATAGTTTAGCAGTTACACTAGTAGGAAGATATTGTTTTCGCGTCATTTATCTTAGCTTACTATAGTCATATGTTCAGATCTGTCAATATCCTATCGTTAGCATGTTTGATTATCAATGTTATGTATGGCCTTTTTGTTATTTAAAACAGTCGTAAGTTTTACATTAAGTATACATTTATATATTCATCTTTGAGATGGCAATTCTGCATGGTTGTTCAAGCTGAATTAATTGGACCGGGATTCGAATATGCAACTTGAACCTTGGTTACCGAGTCCTTTTATCACAAAATCCACATCTCCATTAATTAACAAATAACTGACCTTCTTGCTAAGTCGGAAAGTGAAAGTCATATAGTTAATCAATGCATTTAACGTAACATCTTATAGTAAAACCTGACTTCATAGAAAGTACCTTCTGATTAAAATAACATATCAATTTTTTTTTTGCAATTATTTTCATTGTCCTCTCTCTTTATAATCATTTACAATGATGTTTCATTGTTTATTTCCAGACTCGTGAGAATGAAGAATTAACTAAAATATGTGATGAACTATTAAGTAAATACGGTGGAATAACATGATATCATCATGAATATGTGTTAGATATTATCTTTGTATAATGGACAAGAAATGATAAGTTTTCAATTTATTTTATTTTTGAAAAAAGGTTTTTCCTATCAACATATATCGTCTACTTTTAGACGAAGATGATGACAATGTAGAATCAAGAGTTATTGATGAAGATATCTATCCATATGCATATACATAAAATAAGAAGACATTCATTAGCTGTTATTATTTTTGTTCTCATTTCCATCTTCATGCGTTTGTGTGTGTGTACATTGAAATAAACATTTTCTCTCTTGCCTATATATATATATATATAAAGAGAGCGATTCATCTGTACGTTTTGTGTTATTGATTGCTTTCGTTTTGTTTGATTTTTCGTAAAGTGCCTAATGCATTTTTTTAAAACTCATTTTAATTCTGTGCTTAAAAGTGGAAACGAAGGAAGATTTAATGTGATGATACAACATTTTATCAAATATCTTAATTTGTAAACTATAGATATTGATTTCTGTTATTATTGTTGTTTAATCACTATACAATCTTGATTACTTTTGACTGTAATCGTTGCGACACTTAAAAGTGTTTTCCTTTTATCACTATATATATATAAAAACCCATACACACATACCAGCTAACTTACTGTTATATTTATCTATTCAAGCAGATATATCACTAAAATTTAATTCATTGAAAATAGAATTATATTAAAGTTTTGTTACTGTTTGTAATAATATAGTGTTGAAATCTTTTGAGTTTAAGAAGAAAAAGACTTCTTTTGCTTTGTTTGGTGTTGTTTCACCGCTGTGGTTTGTTTTAGTAAAACTTATACAATATAATATATATGATCTCAATTCCGCTTGAAATGTCCAATAGGTGTCATTGAACAACTTTGAGTTTGAATTATAAATTTGTGATTATAAAATATTCTTTTGGTATTAATTCGTTATTCCAAAATCATTTATATGGGAACTGTTAAATCTTCTGACTGAGCGCTTGAATCGGTTTTCTAAGGTCTTCTTATAATCTCATGCTAATTCTACACGACAACTTGAACACGAGAGAAAAGGCGCGTAATACGGAAAGAACGCCTTATTCTAACGTTAGTTTATATACAGAAAATGTAGTGTATCTGTAGTGTTTCAGACGGTCATGGACTTCTGGAAAGTTCTGGAATGCTACTAAACATAGTAGCAGGGTAGGTAATCATCCAGTCAGGAATGTGACGTGGCTTTTCACTTTCTAGATTTTTCTGAGAAAGTTCTATTCAGTGCTGATTAGATAAAATGTTTCCCAGTGTTCTTAGGTTTTTTTTTAGGGGAATTATCTGGGCCTCCCCAACAGGAACTATAAGAAGTTGGGCATAGTTTAATTAGAATTATTCGTTATTTGCTGATGCAACTTGAAGGAAATGGTTTTTGAGCATTTAATATTTTCTACTTATAATTTTGTTCATTTTTCCAAATAAAAAGAAGGTTAGGGATGGATTCGGAAGAGCTTGAGGCTATTTTGATATATATTATCCGATAAACTAAAACATCTTTAGGCTTCATCGTAATGTGCAATGTTTTGTCAAAATGTTGGTGCGCTGCCGATGGTATGGTTAAGATGGTGGTTGAAGGTACTCAACAGTATTTCTAGACCTAGTTTTCATTCTACTTGGCACTTGTCAGCAAGGTGTTCCTGTAATCTTGAGGGATCTAATGCTCCCCGACGGATTCAATCACTTGTCACCCTGTACCACAATCAGAGATGTTATCACTGAGCTATCGAATCCGCGACCGACCTCTTGTAGGACTGAGATGTATTTAGAATTGATTGATCAATGGGTGGTGATGTATGTCAGGTTCTTTCCTGTTGACTACCTCCAACCACTATCTTATCTCAATATGGTGCACGCAATGTCAAGTCATCTAGACTAGTGTCCATATTGCAACTTGGTCGATAGGATTCGATGTGCACTCAGAAAGACCTGACATACATGACATTGATCACCACTCAGTGATCAATAGGTGAATTTGAATGCATTGAACTGTAGGTAATTAGCATCAGTCAATCCGCAGGGAAATTTATGTATATTGTTTACAAAGACGATAGATTAACTCTCGTAGCTAACAAATATTACTATGTTGATGAGTTATGTATTTTCCTTCTTCCTAATATAATAATTTATAATCAATCTTACCGTTTCACTTTGTTTGGGGATCAGTGGGTCTGTTAATGAAGAGCATTCTTTATATGCAATTTCTCTGACCCAAAAATTTTTAAAAAGTTCGTTAGGACGTTTACGTGAACCCGAATACCACATCAGACAGAGTGAATAGATCAAATTCTAGTGTTTATTCTTGAAGTCTTTTATTAATAGAAATAACATTTAATTATACAATCAATAGCGTTGGCAATATCGCCACTATGATGAGTGCAACTAAGCAGGATGGTAACAGCTTGGAAAGATGAGGACACGCTGTCTTCTTTTCATAGTTTGTGCTTACACTCACACTGACTGGGGCTTGAATGAAACAATCAAGAGTTTTTATAGGAACGTTTCTGACTTCCAGAACACTAGGTACCTAGGTGTAATGATTGCAATTCATCTTAGTGAATAGTTATATAGACCAAATCGAATTGGAAGACAATTAAGATCTCTCGTTGTCCGAGCTCAAGTAACAGTTATTGTTTCCAACTATGCCCAGACAACCATCTATTTGTAGCAAGCACCAAGTTAAAGTATGACATGGGTGATCGTCTGACATAGTGACCTCCAAAACCGGCTGAATGACTGACGTGGAAAGACACTTGCCGTCAACATTTTTGGGAAAGTTTTGATAGAAGATTACCACTCGTTTCGCAATACATTTTGAAAGTATGACAATGGTTTAATGAGAATATGCTTTTGTCTCTATCCCAGATACTATCAGGGACCTTGTAAATCTAAGCAACATACCCCATCGAAAATAACATAAATCTGGCGATAGCCAATTCTATTCATTAATATTACAGTATATGATATTACTTTACTATATTGTCGATATAACTGTTCTAAATACAGTGATAAAAGACACAAGTAACATTTATAGTACATTCAATGATCACACTCAAGTGAAATCAAATAAAACTCATTTACAGAAAAAATTGAATTAAAGAAAATCTAGATATTTATGCTTACATTAATTTGAAATGGCAGCATTACAAAAAGGTTTCTTCCTAAAATTTACTAAATAATCTTGAATAAAAACTGAAAATTCTAAAATAAAATGATAACCTTGCTACATTGTTAATTAATGTACCATTAGCTTTTATTAAGTTTTAATGCTAATCGTTTAATTCGTTCATTCAAATGATATACTGTCTCTTCATCACTACTTTGATTGGCTTTCGACTCATTTAACTGTTGGTTAATACCATTTTTGGAAGAATTAATTGATTGATTTTGAATCTGTGACCATGGCCCACGTTCACGTTCAAATTCATTGTCAGTTATTTGAAATTTAGTATTCATACGATGCTGTCCAACTGATTGACGTGATCTTATTCTAATGTTATTGTTCTTTCCATTTGTGTTTGTTGATGAATGCTAAATTGAAGTGAGGAAGATTAATATGAAGAAATTGAGTATTATTTTAAACTTTTGGATAGTCGTGAATGAACTACATATATATTCTGTCTTACGTAATTCGGTGTCTAGGAATTTCCACATATAATATATGTAAAATCCTTCATTTAATTGTCTAGATAGACATTGAATAGTGTTTACATTGAACGAATAGCTAGCTCATTACGATGAAAAGTTTTGTTTTCAGTATATATATATATTAATATTATTATTTCGATTTAAACTTACAGCTACAATAATCTCTAGTTCGGCTAAACATTTATCTGTCAGTTCAGTGTACTGTTTTAATGATTTTGGAGCTATTTAACAATCTTCTCTATAGCTCGGATAATTTGAAAATCACGAGTTTTACTACTCACAATCATTAAATTTATATTTTAAGAATTTGTCAGTCAAAAAATGTTTAAAGAAATTTTAAGAAGAAAGTAACCTAATTAGTAAATATCTTTTTCAGAATTCAAAGTGAAATCTATATTTTGATTGAACTATATTAGTAGTTCAACTCCATCAATAACTGTGTACAAGATCATATTTTTTGCTTTGATCAACACTTATTTTGGTGTAGTATTTGATGACACCGTCCGGCTGCCTAGACAATAAAAGACCATGTTAACGAATTATCACTTGATTACGCCTGTCATCTTTCGTGGAACATAGGCTGACAACCAGAGTTCTCCATCGAACTATGTCTTGGGCAATACTTTCCAGTCGCTCCCAGTTCTTTTGATATCTGCTTCCGATACCCAGGGTGCAGTGTTTTCTTTGGTCTTCCTCTTTTCTGTTTTTTTTTCAGGATTTCAAGTTAGCGCTTGACTCATGATTCAGATGGTTAATTTTCGCATTATATGTCCTATCCACTTCCTAATTTCCTCTCGAACTGGAAGCTGATTTGTTTTCTCCCACAGTAGGCTGTTGCTGATGGTGTTCGGTCAACGGACATTAAATATATTGAGTAGAATTTTGTTTATGAATACTTGTACATTTCTGATGATGGTTGCGGTAGTTCTCCACATTTCCGTTCCGTACAATAGGACTCACTGTCTTGACGTTCGTATTTTAGATTCTAGCTTTGATATTGGTTGACAGTTGTTTTAAGTTCCATATTTTTTTCAACTATAGGAATGCTATCCTTGCTTTGCCACTCTGTATCAGATCTTCCTTGTTTATGGATGATGCTGTGCATTTTCATGAAAGTTACCGCCTCTTCCAGAGTTATTCTATCAAGTGTGATTGTGTTGATGTTCTCCTTGTTGTATTTGAGAATCTTGTTTTTTCCCTTGTTCATGTTGAGGCCTATTGATTAATAGGCTACTGCTACACCGACTTATTAAGAAGCACTTAATCACTGAGTTATTGTTCTATAACCATTAACTATTCTGTTTTAAAAAATACTAAGTGTGAAATCTTGATTCCGTATATCATATTCTATTCTGTCAATGGGTTAAAGGTTATACAAATAATAATATAGATACTATAGTGTTAATCACGTACTTCAAACACCGATGTTGAATGTGAAATATTAGTAGATTTTGAAACCATATTCAATTCATCTGTATAATTTTTGTCCTTATTCGGATTCTTATTTTCTATGGTGCATTTAGAAAATGAATTTGAAGGGTTAGAAAAATTAAGTGTATTCGCACTAGAACGACTTCTTGATCTATTGTGTACTATTCTAGGATTTGATATATTGTTAGAAATTAGATTCATCATTGTATTATGTTCATCATGGATTGATTTTGGTTTATCTTCCACTATTTGACTGTTTTTATGATTATATTTTGTATCTGGAAAAGATAAAAAACGGAAGAACATTGAAACCAAGTGAATATTTGTGATTGCTAATTGGGATATTATTGTTAGTTTTAATCAACATAGAGCTTAACACAAATGGGGTTTGGCCTAAGCTGTCATTCCGCAATATTGCAATTAGATTAAAGTAATAAGATGTATATCAAATGAAAAAAATTAAATTTTGAGAATATGGTTTGAAAACGGTTGAAGAAATGCAGGAACTCAATATCTAGAGGAAGATAAATAATGAATAAATCTACACCATTATAGGCAATTCTTAGTCATTTCATCCACAGACTACACGTGATTTTGGTCATTATGTGGAACTTGACCAGGTATTTTATACTTGTCAACACGGATCAGGCCAACGGTTAGAAACTTTATGAACTGGCGCCAAGTATTGGTTTAGCCACCTTTGGCCTTTCAGACTACTACAAACCGCCCGTATAACTAGATCGTGGTTAAGCATAAGTAATATGTTTTCCAACTACCTCAGTCGATTGAGAATCTTCACCTAGTGCCTTACGCCGAACATCAAAATTCAATAAATAATTTTAGTCTATATTTAAGCTGCTATTACAATATATTCAACTGAATATAAGCTCAAATGAAATTTTGTGCAATCAATCCATAGTTATATTACATTCGTTCAAATTCATAACTTCTTATCTCATCTTGTAGTTTCACTGATAATTTTACTTTGTCCCAATAATGAATCAAATAAACTATTAAATATGCTGAAAATTATGAAGAGAAAATAATTATACACCTAAATGAACTCGAATTTTAATTGATCATTAATTATCAGAAGGGGCTTTGTGGATATTTTAGTAATTTTATAGAGTTGGGATCATTAGTCAATTGAAGCTAGAACACCATGGAAAACCTGGAAACACTGGATGAACGTTTCGTCCTATTATGGGACTCCTCAGTAGTGCGCATCCACGATCCCGCACTCGCGAGATTCGAACCCAGGACCTACCACTCTCGCACCAAAGCACTTAACCGATAGACCACTGGTTCGGCATCCAACGGTGTTAATATCTAACTACAACTAATCCACGAAATTGAGCGGGATCGTGGATGTGCACTGCTGAGGAGTCCCATAATAGGGCCAAACGGCCGTCCAGTGCTTCCAGGTTTTCCATAGTGGTCTAGCTTCAATCGACTCATGATCATTAATTATCAACTTTTATTAATCAACTTTTATTAACATCTTACTTGTTTGGTTCAATGTATCCTTAATATTTAATTTTTCCAATCTCTCTTTATCCATTTGTTCAAATTCTTTTATTTCCTAAATTGAAATAAGTTAGAGTTATATAATTTAAAAGTTTGTTTCATATTATCCCTTAATTTAATTTTATAATGAGCAATAAATTGGTTTAGTTAAAAGTAACTACTCAAATTCTAATTTAGGTAATATGTTTCATTTTAAAAATATATTATTTGTAGAAATATTACAAACTAGAATGATTCGGACATTTGTTCCTTACCAGTTTATAGTAACAATTAAGTGTTCGATGCTAATTAGTTTCAAGCTAGAACGTTACATTCGCTTTAAGCATTGGAACCAATAACTAGCAATGTTTCGATAATGTAATAAGAAGACAAACATTATCAGAACTATGTGATATATTAGCGCAATACAATTCGAACAATATGATCACACATATACTCGTGATCTGAAAATTAGGGTAGGTGAACATGTACCAAAATGGTTGCAAAAATAAATAGAATCGAATGACCCAATAAGAGTAGAGGATAAACATCCATCATCCTCTATTACCAAACATATAATCGAAACAGGTCATAAGATTGATCTTAACTCGGCTTTTGTGGTGTTATATTAATGCATAAAAAGGCGTATACTAAGGTTTATTGAAGCCTTAGCCATACGAAAATTCAAACCCCGTTTGTGTACTCAAAAACAGTTTCTTCTCACCTTAAACCTACCCTGGTAGGTTTATTAACCAGAGTGATTAGATGTCAATTTGTTTTCACATTATTTTTATTATTATTATCCTTGTCTCCTCTTACCCCCCCATTTCCAGTCTAGATGACCTTTTATTTTTATACATAAATGTTCTTAACAAGTATATGTATGATCAGATTGTTCGAAATGTAATGCTCTAATATATCACATAGTTCTGATAATCTTCGTCTTCTTATTACATTATCGAAATTTATCAAAGACACTAATTGCTTCAAACTAACAATGTGTTACCTAATAACTCAAATAAACTTAAATACACTCGAGTTCAATACCTTCTGATTAAAGGCCTTGAAAGTCAAATTTAGTTTACAAAATAAATAAATGCATTCTCCAAATGTATCGAATGAAATAATCTATTTTTAATCCGATTTGGTTAGACTATTAGTTACATTAGAAAGCTGAACAAGACAACATAACGTTAGTCATCTTGCAGTAAAGATAATAATATCCCCTAATTCTTCACCTCAATTCATTTTTTCTCCTTTAAAAACTGTCAAATTTTCATTTTCTTATGTCAAGAGTAATGTTGGTTCACTTCCAGTTGAGTAAAAATATGTGCGAAACTTTTTGTCAATATATTTTTGTCTAGAAGCTTATTTTTATTTAGTCATTGGAGAATTTTCAAAGGAATGACCTACTTGTTCTGTGGATTTCATTTTCTCAAAAAATAAACTGAATGTTTGTAAACACTCTGTAATTCTAAATTGTGTTGGACATTCGCAGAAATATTGTGCACACTTTACTTCTAATTCTTGAAGTTTTTCCATTTGTGTTTGTACATCATTTAGTTCTTTATTTGATTGCTGTGAAAAAATGTATGCAAAAATATTTTTTGAAATTACTTTATACTACTTAGTTAACATGCAAGTAGACAATATTTACTTTAAATAAAGCAAGAAAAATAAGACCTACAGATCTCGTTTGTCTCATGTTATTTAAATTTATCAAGAGATCAGGATGTATTCAATTAAAATTTAACGTAAACATTGGTTTTGAACCTTACTTTCAAGATTAAATGATCTGAAATGCATTAAGAACCTGTAATCCGTATAATCGATTTCACAGCGAACTTGAAAACATGTACCACTCTAAATTCTGCTTAAAGTTTAGATGAGAGATATTAGTTAATATCCCTAACAAACTGAAGCAGTAATATTTGCTAGTGGTCAGTAATAATCTATTCATGGAGAATAATCAATTTTCTTCAGCCTACCAAGAATTTGTTTACCATTTGTTATGATATGATAAAACTCTCATAGGCTTAAAGATTCAGAAACGTCTATTATTTATTGTTAGAAAAACTCTTCACACATTCTTCTAATGGTTTCGGTTTCCGCAACATTTGATTTACGTGGATGGTCGTTCCTAGCAACAAGTCTGTTTCTCAGCTGTACATCTTGGTACATTACATGACTTTTGTCATTAACTGAAATTCACTTTTTAATCAATAGTTATTATATAATATACTCATTAATATTTCGAAGCTAAAACCGCTGAATGATCATTTTGATAACATGGCTGAATCCACACGTCTAATCAAACTCAATTCTTATACTGGTCATCTCCGTTTATTAAGTATTGAAACTGTATATTTTTGTCTCTTAATCTCATTAGTGTGAACTAATTAGATTACGAATAGTCTAACAACTATCTGGCTATTATTTTTGTGCCAATTTTATAATTCTAGTCACATATATAAAGCTAGAAATTTTCTATTAACTCTAATGAATGAAAAGATATTTGTGACTTACCTCAATAAATTCACAAATTTTTGATTGTTCTCCAAACGTTTCTGGATCAAAATTTTGAGTCATATTTTGTAATCTACTTTTGAACCGATTAATTTCTTTTATAATTAAATCAAGTGATACACTAAAAAAATATTGGTTTAAGAAAACTAAATAGATAGTGGTATATATATAAATTATGGGAAAAATAGAATATAATAATGATTAGCTATTTGGTAGTATAGAGTTATAGATGGTATTAAAATTTAAAACATTTTTTACGTACTACTTAAAATGTACATTTTCGTATATTTGTGTTTTTTTCCTGTTCACTTTTAAAAAAAATTCAAAATAAGAAATGATCTGTTTTTGCTTTAATGTATATTTCTAAATAAGTTAGCTATTTCCTCACTATTTTTAAAATTAATAGTTGATTAAATCCCTTGAAAAAATATGAATTTCTACCACTGCTACTATTATGATGATACCAGTAAATTCGATTATTCAATTAATATACACATAAAATATTAATTTCTTATTGATGAAAACTACCAATATAAGATTGTTAATTATTACTTACTTACGCCTGTTACTCCTCGTCGAGGAGCATAGGCCAACCACCAGCATTCTCCATCCAATCCTGTCCTGGGCAATCCTTTCCATTTATGATTTATCCTTTTCATATCTGCTTCTGTTTCCCGGCGTAATGTGTTCTTTGGCCTTCCTCTTTTCCTCTTCCCTTCAGGATTCCAAGTTAGCTCTTGCTCGTGATGCAGTTTGGTGATTTCTTCAATGTATGTCCTATCCACTTCCAACGTCTTTTCCTAATTTCCTTTTCAACTAGAAGCTGGTTTGTCCTCTCCCATAAAACGCTATTGCTGATAGTATCCGGCCAGTGGATGTTGAGTATTTGGCGTAAACAACTGTTTATTATTACTTGTACCTTTTTGACGATGGATTTAGTAGTTCTCTACGTTACAGCTCCGTACAGTAGAACTGACGGTCTTGACGTTCGTATTGTAGATTCTCATTTTGAAATTAGTTGACAACTGTTTTGAGTTCCATATGTTCTTCAATTGTAGAAATGCTGCCCTTGCTTTACCAATCCTCGCCTTTTCATCTGCATCCGATCCTACGTGTTCATCAATGATGCTTCCCAGGTACGCGAATGTTTCCACCTCTTCAAGAGTTTCGCCACCAAGTGTGATTGGGTTGATGTTCTCCGTGTTGTATTTGAGAATCTTGCTTTTTACTTTGTGTATATTTAGGCCTATCGGTGAAGAGGCTTCTGCTACATTTGTTGCCTTCGTTTGTATTTGTTCGTTGTTAATTATACTGATGGATAATTTATTATGTATAATTACATAACAGATAACTATCTACATGAATAATTCCTGATAATAGTTAGCTTAAATGATTTGATCGACATTGGATTCTCTGATACAAGTAACACATTTTGACTCAGATAATTTTTTCCTTAATGAACCTAAAAGTAATTACCAATGAGTTTTGATAATTTAACAAACTGAAATATGATTGTAGAATTTAAAGAATAGTTATGTGAAACGAATTAATTGCTTTTTCAGAAGCGTTTTTTCATTGTGAAATTATATAAAAATTGGCAAATAAACTGATTTTTCATGAGAAATATTCAACTATTGAGACATGTAATCAGGACGGTATGTAGAGATAGTTGTACTATTGTTTGTATTTTGAAACTGACCTAGTTATATTATTCCCAAAGGAACTTATCAAAAATGTTAAGAAATAAAAGAAAAAAAATATTTAGATAAGATGGTGGTTGGAGGTGGTCAACAGGAAACCCTGGACCCGGGTTTCGTGCTACTTGGCACTCGTCAGCAAGGTGTACCTGTAATCTTGAGGGAACTGGTGCTCCCTGACGAATTCGATCCCGTGTCACTCAGCTTCACAGTCAGAGACGTTACCACTGAGCTATTCGGGCTGCCAAGTGGCACGAAATCCGGGTCCAGGGTTTCCTGTTGACCACCTCCAACCACCATCTTATCTCAATATATAGTGCACGCAGTGTCGAGCCACCTAGACTAGTGGCCACATTGAAACGTGATCGATCAATCTAGAAATAAACAGTTATTACGTGGTTCACACTTCCCAATTATTTTTCAGTATACATTAGTCCTAAATGAAAACTACTTTCAAATAATACAAATATCAAGGAAACCACTTAAGTTATTTAGCTGAAGTAGTTTTGTAGAGATTGCTATTGTTTGTAGGCCGCTTTCATGACAAGTTGAACTAAACTAGTATACCATTACAAACTGATGGACACTGAACGGCTGTTTCTTCATAGTATGGGAGTTCTGAACAATGCACATCCACACTGTCAGCAAGCATCGAAATCTGAACCTTAAGGTCTCACAGCTAGAGCATAGCAGCTAAATAATTGTTTAGCGTTACAATTTCAAGTTCAATCAATTCGGAATATAGTGAGATAATCGTTCGATCATAGTGGTAAGTGAACACTGTTCAGGAGCCGTATACTGCAATGAAACAACTGTTCATTATTATTTGTCCTGAAGTAAAGCTCTTGCTAAGAACAATCTGTGACAAATACAATGTACATTTAGGTGACTATTTGATCATACTACTTATTCTTTCTATTTGTAATCTTTATTTTAAAGTAGTGAAGATTTCTTATAGTTTTTCAGTTATTTTTTCAACTTTTACAACATTTTTCATGAAACATACCCTCATATAAGCTTATAAACTAAAAAAATTCGAAGTGTTAACAAAACCTGCATAACTTACTCTGATGCTTCCTTTAAATATGGTAATGTGTCGGTAATTCTTAACATTTGTGGATTATTTGTTTTAAACTCCTTTTAATTAAAATAAATAAAAACAGATAAAATTGATAATAAGAAATTTTAGATTTCAGTTAAAATGTTATTAGGTAATTAAGTTAATTTGTATTTTATACTGTATTCTCCTTTTAAACATCATTCGCCTGTTTTTTAAGTGTAAAGTCTATTATTTTTCCAAAGTATAGTTAGGTCGGTTGATTTTAGGGATATTCTAGTATTACTTGAAAATCATTCAGATCACGTTAGTTGGAAAACCGTTGAAAAGATATTAAGAATTGGTCTCACTGATTTATCCGAGTTCAGGAATCTTTGTATATGACCTAACAGGTGTTAGAAATAGGGACTTTTAACTCTGATGGAAAGTATCATACGATTCAGCTTTGCGTTGGGATCTATTGATTACATTTTTTCTGTGAGATCTGAATATTCTTGATCACATCCTGTGAAGAGTGATGAGAGTGCATTTCTGAGAATTTAGAATCGTTGATGAAAACAATCTAGTTCTTTCTGGTTTCCAATGGTTTTACAGCTGATGTCAGTAAACAGTGGAAACTATATTTTTATGAATAGTTAATTTTCATTGTCTCATCTTATTTAATTCACCATAGTTTTATATTTAAACAGGCGAATAAGATATTTTCTATTCTTATTCAAGTTGTTGACGCCATTTCATATGAATTCTGTATCTCTGAAACTGTTCGGATTTTTCAAATTTTCAACCGGATTAATTAGGGAATTTTGCAGTTAACAGAAGAATGAAGATATGCTAGAGATAAGTGATCTAAAAATATATTTATTACGTGGTCTTTATGACTAACAGACAGTTGAATAATCGTTTATTAAAATCAACTGTCAGTTTTTTTATTTCATTTATACACGTAAATATTGGTACAAACGGGTACCAGATATATCTGCGCCACACAAATCTCATTCGATTTGTGTGAGGGCTGTGATACTGCTCAGGTGCCCAGACTGAAGTAGATGGTTTTCTTAGGGGGCCACACCCGGAGCCTTCGACCTAAAGGTCTGATCTACAAGGCAGTGGAGCATCGTGAGGAGATGTAGTCCCATGGTAGCCGGTAACCAACGATTGATTCATACGCCATTTGTTCCCTCAAGATACTGGAGTCCATGTGCACCATTGGTTTGGAATCAGGATTTTCCAACTTCCCTAGATGGACTTTCCGTATTCACCAACCCGGTTAAAGCACCGGAGATTCGCTTTTCGTACTATCACTTTCGTGAACAACAGTAATGCCACGAGAAGGCAGTGGGTATGACTTCCTTGTCAGAGGCTATATATTCGCTGGCCATGTGAGAGCACTTCGAGAGGGAGAGAGGACTCTCCCCACTCTTGGCCATACCAGGGCATTTAGGGGCTACTGAATTGTATAAAACAATAAATATATTTGAAATCTGAAAATCAATAACATAAGATCAAACAAAAGAGCTTTCATCTATGTCTTATGAGTTAGTTTAGTAAAATTATATTTAATTCTAAAAAAATTCTTTATACCAATCTGTACTATCGATCCAGAATATTTCTCGCAATAGACATGACAAGCTCAGGAAACATTAAGAAGCATTTTATCCAATCAGCGTTTGATTAGAAGTTTTGCTAGAAATATCGCGATAATGAAGTCACATGTGGAGGTTCTGATTGGTTGATTACTACACTGCTGCTATGTTTAGTAGTATTCTAGAATTGTCAGGAAAACCCAAGGACTTCTAAAATACTATAAAAACCCTATATTTTCTGTACGTGAATGAAACTTTGGAGTAAAGTGTTTCTCGCCTATTTTGCGTCTTTTCTCTCGTGTTCAAGTCGCTGTGTAGATTTAGCTTGAGGGTTACGAGACTAGCTTAGGATCCGAATATTAGCGTTCAATCAGCAAGACTTATCACAATCCAACTCTTACTAGTCTCAATCAAGAACTGTAAATACGGTATTAAAAAGGTTTGATTTTAATCATACACTAATGGGACAAAATGTAAGCATGAATAGGTATTATGGAACCAGATATAATCTATAAATTAGTAATATCTAAACCTTAAGCGATTCACTAAAAGGATATTAGAATTCAATAGTGAGTCATTCACTGAAATACTGGTGAATAAATTTATAAGTTTAGCTTCTACTAATCTGAAGAGTTCATTAAATAATAAACAGTGAGGCTGAAAATATCTTTTTTCCAAGCTGTTAACTAGTTGTTGACTATAGTTGATTTTAACTCATTATTTATGTAAGCAATAGTTAAATTATCAAATTTGAAAGAATGATATATTTTGCTAATAGATAAGAATACTTGAATTCATTTAAATGGATTACCTGAACAAGGAAATGTAATAGAGTGAACTTTGAATCATTTGATCGAACTTCAGAAAGTTTTAATAAACTGGAAAGTTTGAAGCCAGATGCTGATCCGAGATTGTTACCCTTTAGAAATAAAATTCAAATGATATACATGAAAATTTCTTAAGTATAATAGTAGTCGAAAATTAAAACTATTCTTTAAGTTCATTTACAGTATTTCTTACTCCCAGTTAGTTGGGGTTAAGGATATGTTAATATTAACTTCATGGATATTTAATGTCAGTTAACAGCATTATGGTGATTTTGTGTATACATTCGTGGGTGTTAATGGATATGGAAAATGTGATATTTGAAATGTAGAAGAGTAGGGTACAAATATTTTTTTATATATTAATGGTGTGAAATGTGAACAGAAATAAGTGTGATTTAAACGATGATATTTGAATAAATGTTTCATGTGGTATGGATTGTTAAGCCTTCCTTTCTGTGAAGTGTGGTAGGGCTTATTAATGTGAGACAATTTAACAGTCTCATTTAAGGTGTTAACTTACTCAATTTAACATAACATATAAATCATTTCACAATTAATAATTTTATTTTACATTACAAACAATCCTAAGTTCATTATAAGCAAAGATGGATAGTGTCTAACAGTGAAATCCAGGACGCGCATTTCATCCTACTTGGGACTCGTCAGCTGGATGCACCTGCATCTCAGAGTTGATGTTTGAAGCGAACGGTACTGGGTTCAAATCCCAAATACGACGAAACTCGCGTCCTGAATTCCACTGCTAGTCACTATCCATCTTTGTTTATAATGCTTGTGAATTCAGGCTATATCGAGGCAGTGCGCGCAGTATGCACATATGTCAATAAGAGAATGATCAACTGCAGTCCTAAACATCAGTGAGAAGATTCAATCAAACAATATAGGTAGATTTAATCCTAAGTTCATATGCTATAATTTTCAAACAGTGTATTTCATTTGCCTTAAAACTGGTTACTTTTTGGATTATTGATTTGGGTGAACAATTGTAGAACCTAAAGTGAATTGATTGAAAAGAATATTCTATATTTATATATCAATGTTTTATGAATGAAACTTTTCAGCTATTCACCTTTCTTTATTATAGGGATAACTTTAAATTGTTTTAATATGATTAATATCGATTTGATGATTGTTAGAAATGGCATATACTGATATTGCTGATCTAATTTATCGATTTTCAGGTTCTATAGAATGATTTGGAGGTATTTTTATATAGCTTAGATGTTCTTTAGTACAAGTTATGATTCCGAAAGAAGACACTCCAATATAGTGAATATAACAATCTACACATCCTAATTTTGTGTCAAGTTGATGGGTATTTTAATCTTTTATTCGAACAGGAGTATTTCGAAGAGTGTTTATTATTTTATAGAAAGAGTTAATTCTGTATGATTTAACTTATTGTAGTTCTTCTATTATGTTTTCCCTGACGATATGGTAGAACTTCAATGTGAACATATGATTATTTCTATTATTACTAATGTACACACTCCTGTGATTCCCAAGTCAAATCATGATAATGTTACTTAAATAGGTCACTATTATTATAACACAAAAGATTCACAAAACCAATCATAATTGTTGAAATCCAGTTGTCAATTGTTCTCAATAGTGAAAGTCAACAAATATTTGATCAATTAAAATCATAAAGACATTTATGTGAAGAAACGTTTAAAACTATCAGGTTTTTCAACAAAGAGAACAATGCCAATAGTTATGAACACCTTACATTTGTGTTCATTAAAGAATCAAAAATGGATTAACAAGTAAAACATTATAGCTAACGTCTTAATGTACTTAAATGTATAAATGTTCTAAGGAGTTTTGAGTATTTTAATCAGTAATTAATAATTTATTCTTCGCCTTAACTATGGTGGCCTGTACTATAAATATAATGAAAGTTTCTAGCACTTTGAAGAGTATGATCTTAGAGGAAGCTAACAGTGAGCTTCTGTGATAGGTATTAATAAAGTTGAATACATTAAGAATGGTAAGTAAGCATAAGTAAAAAATTACCGGTGCAATTAATTACTTTTGTCATGAAGTTAATAACATTCTTTTAATTTGTAAGTTTTATTTTGCTAGAAATACACAGTTACATTCAGGCAACAAATAAGCTATTATACCGAGGAGTCCCACAATAGGACGAAACGGCCGTCCAGTGCTTCCAGGTTTTCTACGGTGGTTTAGCTTCAATTGACTCATGATTTCAAGTATTTATAAAAAATAAGTTATTAGTTTATTAATAACTATATAGAGTGATTCTGTAGATAGCTAGTTATTTGAATGTTTCACTGCTCTATCTTTGATAAAACTTATAAGCATTTTTTGTACAGCACCCAGACTGGTTAGCAGACTTTTTAAATTTGCGATTATCGTTACAAAATTTCAATGGAACCAAATAAATGAAAAGAAAACCACCAAGAAACAATGAAATATCCTTACCTCGTTCATATAATTTCCAATTTCTAAGACAGTCTGAAGTAATTCACAAATTAACGGAGATTTTAGTATTTCTGAAGAAAAATATGAGTGGAAATCAATATATAATTTAATATTGGATTTGCCGTTTGTAGATTGTTCACAAACTGCCCATTGTTTGTTGATCTTGTTTCATACTTGATTTCATTTCCAACTAATTAACTGTTATAAAATCTTAAAGCAATTAGACCCTTTGATAAATTTTGATAATGTAATAAGAAGACAAAAGTAATCTTCGTCTTCTTATTACATTATCGAAATGTTGCAGAATCGTTACTTAAGACGAGGAAGCAAGCAGTTAGTATTGGTAGCTTTAATCCCCAACACAGCAATATTATTATATACTAAGCTTCTCGTATAATCGAAATAGGTATTTTACGAAAGACTTTGGTGACGATGTGCCTTATCTGTAGGTGGCATTGGTTATGGGCTAGCCTTAGCTGAAGTACCATTGGAAACCGGAGAATAGTGAACAGCTATTTTGTCCTATTGGGGAAATTCTCAGCAGTGTGCACTTAAAACCTTGCCAAAAATCAAAATCAGGATCTCCAGGTCTCTGTAAGGGCAGTTAAACTTTGGACTGGTAGGTTGATGTTTTGTATGTACATTATTTAAAAGTCCCATATTATAATGGTACGACTGCACAATGTTCCCTGGTCTTGAGTAGGGATTCTTCTGATCTCAAAAATTTATGAAAATATAAACTTATCCTTTAAGTTTGATAATACGCCCAAAATCTGCTAAGGTAAATCTACATTATTAAGTTATACACCCATATACTTTTAAAGTAGCTACAAATGTTTGGTAAACTTAATTTTTGTCATAGAAACTTATAACTACTTTTAATTTACAATGATAATTGTGACCTGGTTTGAGCGATTATAACCTTTCATTTGTCCTGGATTTTATAAATTCTTAAAGTACCTTGTATTTATTTAAAAACTTACCAAACTAGTGAACGTCATTTGTGATTCAATGAAATTATAGGACATAGGAGTATTGTGGTATATGCTACTTATGTCTTTTCACTTAAGTAGTATGTAACATGAATCAGAAGTGGTATGTTTGGCAGCAGAAGACTAAGAAGATAGAATTGAGGAAAACGGAGAGGGAAATAGAAAGTAACTGTGAATCGTAAGAATCATACAGCATTTAAAGGATAATTGATGTAAGATGTGCAAATGAAGTATTTAATGTATGATTCTTATATTTTACGAACATTTTCTGTAAATTTTGTAGCAAACAATAAATTGGTCTTTTCGTTCACTTCAGAAGTATCATTATAATTCGTTCAAAAAAAAGTTCTATGTATCAGATATGATGTCATAAACCTTTGCTTCATTACATCACCCTGTAAGAGACTTCTACTTTTCACAAGTATTACGTAAAACAAGGCCACAGAATACAATCCTCAACAGTAGATATTGACTACATAACTTATTATTTAGTTAAGAATAGGTCATTTTCCCTTATTGTTTATTATTCTTATTGGCCATGATCATGTAGATAAACTGATATATAGTTGTACATAAGAATTATTTTTATATAAATCGATTATTACAAGTTTAAATGTCTGTTCAGGTAAACGATTGTCATGAATGAATTTAAAATTACCTTGACTGGTTTTCATCACATTATCTAGTGATGATTTTATCCAGTTGATCGTTGGTTGAAATTCTTCTTTCAATAACATACTATCAATTTTGTGATAATATCTATTTTATGGAAAGAAAGATTCGTACAAATGAACAGAAATAAGGCGAAACTAACAAGAAGCTGAAATAAACATACTTAGCTGGTAATATACAAGGTAATTCTAAAAATATTGGTTTTCGCGTTCAAATTTTAATGTTGATTTGAATGAAATCCTGAATCTGAGTATTTTGACTGCTGACACTTATCAGTAAGAGATATTTATTTCCTTGAGGTACGGCGTTCCAACCATCTGACGTTATTCAAGCCTCACTAGGTAAAGCCGATTGGTTTATTTGGATTAGAATCCGCTTTCTGAAGCTCACAAACCTGACGAGTTGATGTGATTTCGTGAAGAAATCGTAATAAGTCCCGGATCTTGGCATGCGGCTGTCTCACCAGGGACAAGTATTGTCTACATGCATACCGGTGACACACAACCTTTCACTTATACATTCCATAGCATACACATAGGTATATACACCCTCCTGGGATGGTAGATGGCCACCTCTCCTTTCGAACGTACTAGCTACAACTGACTGTCTCTTACACATTACATGCATATCACTGGTACAAATGCTTTCACCCATGCACTTCATGACATACACATAAACATATGCACTCTCAGGGAGGGTTAATGGTCACCTCTCTCTAGTATTTACTACCATATCTTTTATCATCTTCGACCTGATGGTTTAGGCAGCTGAATTTATCAGACATAAGGTAGAAGTTACAGCCAGAGTTCCTATTGTGAACTTGATGCATAGCCTTGGCATATATCAACATACACAAATCCACAACCTCAGACTCATGTCATTCATATAAATAAGCATGCACATAGGACAGACTGTCATGATTGTTAAGGCCTTGAGGAATTGACTCTGAATGGTTCAAGTTCAGCATAGAGGTGATGAACTATTGCGATCTCCATCGACCCCCCCCCCAATTAGCTAACAAGGTTAACCTCATTACACAGCAGCGATACATGAAGTCTTCCAGTCGGATTTTTCTGCTCAACAGTGAAGCAGATTGTATGCATATAGAATACAACTATATATGAACCTAGCACACAAAAATAGCATCATGCACTGTCCAATCGCCCTTGGCATGCTCGTTGACCCGAAAGTCATGAGAACACCATCAGAGCATACAACAGGCCAGGTATTTTCCTTGAGATAACCTACGATTCATTTCTACTGGCTCTACAAAAGACAATTTATTAACTCATGAAGCGTTGTTCATGAAACTTTTGATACGTTCATATGCCGTAAAATAGTTTATTATAATCAATTTTTCATATTGAAATCTAGCTTCTTCATGAGGTATTATCCAAATAGTATTATCTTTCATTCTAACAGCTTGTATTGCTACTGTTCCCATATTAGTTTATGTTTAAATATGTTAATTTCTCACTGACGTCTAATGAACACTGGAAGTATATTTCTTTATAATAAGTCTAGGTGTATTTCATTTTCTTGGGGGACTTATAAATTATTTATTCAAACTTTACTGTCTGTCATGAGATTGGTAGGGGTTGGTCTGTGAAATGATAAAGCTTTCATTTGATTACAACCTTCAAGAACCAGTATTTTAGAAATATTCACGTTCAACTACCAGAACCTATCAAGTTATCAGTAGTTGTTTGGCTGAAGTGAATTCTAAATTTCAGCTTATTTTATATTCTTAACTAGTTCTTTTCATTTTTCCTTTATATACGTCCCTTCTGTCAATATTTTTTCTTTCATACCGTTCACAATTTTAAAACCTGGAGAGTATTGACCAATCAACTGGCGTTCCGTCAGTTTATTATTCGTAATTTATGTACTAGCGATACAAATGACATCTGCAAAACATTGTATGGTAAGTGATGTTCGAGCCTACGTCTAAATGGATTAAAGCTAAAAATCGTTTACTTAGTAGATATTTGATCCTACGTGAATATCTGAAATTTGAGCAAGAAATGATAATTAGCAAGACAGATATCATTAGATTTATTGAGTGACGACTTCAAGTACGTCTATTTAAAGTGGGCGCTAGAATGTTGTTCAGAACAATAATAAAGACTTAGATCTTAAACTACCCAGCTTAGAAAATACAGCACTGTCAAATATATACACATTAGAAACAAATATTTTGAATCAGTTTATATGGACCATGAGACTCCAATATAATACACTAAAAACAGTGTGTTTGAGGAGAAAACTATGGATTCCAAGTTCGATATCATTGGGTTATTGGTAATGGGCTTCTACGTAGTTATATATTACTACAAAACTATTGTTCAGTGTTATCCAGTTTTTAAATTGTTATTTAAATGGTGAACGATCTCAACAAAATCGTAGTATGGATAAAACTGAGTCCTTAAGTCAAGAAACTTCAGTTAGAAAAATTATTTATCTGTCATAAGTATAACATAAGAATGGTCAACTTAGTGAACCAGGTTTCGTATTAATTTATTTACTTAAAACCAAAAAATGGCAGCTGATTTTCAGTAAGATAAACGTAAGTAGTTTTGGTGTAATGTTGATAACGTTTAAGTAAAATGAGGATAACAACACATGGAAATACAGGTTATATTATGTTATCAATAATCTAACAAAAGCATTTTCATTGAAACACAACTTACTTCGGTATTCTAACTAAATCATAAAAGAATCGTTCAGCTGGATCCATATAATTTACATTACCTTGAAATGCTTTTAAGCACTTTATTTCTTGATCTGTTGGAAGTAATTTAATCAAATCTTTTAACCGTTCTGAACCAATTGAACTACCATCACACCGATCAATCAGATCAAGTAAGTTTATATGAATATGTCGGAACTGACGTAGGAAAATGTTTATATTCAAACACCGTTGACTTTCCAATAAGTTGGGCTTAAATTGGAATATAAAATTAAAGAAATATGTGACGCATGGAAAGAAAACTTTTGTTACTGGCTAAAAATTGCAGTAAATATACTTTGACAAATGTGAGATTCTCAGGTATTCTGTTCAAGTTTTTACTGTTGGTCATTCAGTTCTAGAGGATATGATGGATCTGATTTTATAAGATGAAATAACGAATTATATCGGACCTTATCTTTTATTTGCAACTCTGTTACTATGAAATATATTGTAATCGTTCTCCATATTTATTAGGTCCGGCAGTAATTCATTCTACTTTTAATTTTTTTTTATGATGCAAAAGGTATAACACAGCATGTGAGCTATTGAAAGTATCTGGTGAATGTGTGTCGAACTCTATTCTGACTACCATCGTCACAAATGTTATAATGTAAATATTTGTAAATCACGTGAACTATTTTTTTGGTGTTCCATTATCTTGCACCTGAAGCAGGTTGTGCCGATGTCTTGAAAAACAGTTTCAGAAGTAAACCATCTGGCTTACGGAATATTGTACAACCAGAAGCAAACAGCATATTTCTAGCTAGCACTTTTTATCATTATGTAATCTGAACCTTAATTATATTGATTGCGAAGTCGACTTACTTTATGAGTGTAATAAAGTTCTAATAATAGATTCAGTACTATGAATTTAATTATTTCATCTACTCACTACTGAAGAAATTAACAACTTTGTAATGCGTCACAAGTTAACTTACTCTATCCTTATCATTATTATTTGGAATATCAAACTGCCTACTTAGAAAAAGTAGTTTCTATTTTTACTGCATATAATCCCCAAACAATATGAAGACTCGTGTCGTCTGAGTCGGTGCAGAATAATTGCATGTTACAGATTCACCTAAACACCGGTTAAGAGTTTATCATCTATTGGACATTAAAGCCGTATGAGATTTGCATATATGTCATTTACTGTGAATATTTCTCAAAAGTCTATAATAACTAGTAATTTTTCAAATGAAGAGTGACTAAGTGAGTCTGCTGACAACGTTTTTCAGCAGTTCAATATAAAAATAACATATCTGTGAGAGTAGGACCTTTTAAAAGCTGCCCATGGGTTATTCAGTCTCCTGGGTGTGAACTATAATCACCTTAAATGTTACCTCGGCGTGGCTCATTGAATCAGACCTAACTACTTGATATTTGTATAGATTTATAAAGAGGTTTTAAGTGGGATCAAAATGATATATATATATGAACATAATGACGGCTACCTCATGTTTTTGAATAAATTCCATAGTACGCGAAGATGAAAGTGATCTCCCACGTATGGCATAAGAATTTATAGCACGAAGTAGTTTAGGATCCGAGGTTGGAGGCACTATTAAATTGCCTTCTTGTACATTTTTATCAACTGGGAATTTCTGATGGAGGGAGCCATGATTAATTTCCCTTTCAACTGTTTGTTTATCAGTCGACATTGGTAGGCAAAACGACTCTGTGTTCGGTGATGCTTTCATTTCAGGATTTTTCATAGAAAGTTTCTGCTTTTGAGCAAATAGGATATTTAATTTACTCAGATTAATAAAGCTGATTGGTTTTCTTCTTACTGTTTCATTATGGTCAGACGTTTTTGAGCATGTGCTATTACTGTTATTCCATACATTATTATATTTAGATGTATAGACTTTAGTCCAACGAAATGGTTTTAACTTATGAATATTAGATTCACTTATATTTGTAGTACTGGATGCTGTTTGATTTTTTATTTCTTGATCTTCAATTGAAGTATCACCTGATACTGATGTAAATGATATTTTCGATGAAGAAAAAAAATTTTCTGGGAATGGAGGTGGAGGAGGAAGGGGAGTAAATGGTGGTGGGTCCGGTATAGAGATTTTTGGTAACTGTGAATATAATGCAGAACAACCACTATTAGATATAGATGAATGTGTTAATTCATTATTTGTCGATGAACTAAGTTTCTCTAAATTTTCAAATGTATTCTTGTTTGAAGAATTTAAATTTGATAATTCTAAAGTTATCTTAGATTTGATTTGTGTATCTTTGGATTCTGTATCTAATTCTTTAGACAGACAGATATTTCGGTTGAAAATATTTGTTGAATGTTCACTTTCTATATGGTTATCTAGAAGGTCGTTATCTGAACAAATCGATTCAAAATCACTAGATGATGTACTTTTAACCATATTATTATTATTAATAGGATTTACATTCATAGCTATATCTTGTTCAGTCTTCAATATTGGTAAACTAGATCTAAAACATTGAGAGAATGACTGATATATACATGTAATATTCCATGGATATATATTATAATTTATAAAATTTGATAAATTTAATAAACTTTTACTTTTATATTTTTGTACAGTATTCAATGTTTTAAAATAATTTAAATGATTTTGATGATTTGTTTTAATTGAACATATTAATAAATGACAATTTTGAATAAGAGTTTTCCATATTACAATAATAGAATATGTATTGTATATATATGTTGTATGTAAAAGTTCATATTTTTGGTTGATAGAATTATTTTTATATAATATTAATGATTTCAATAAATGTTGTAGAATTAAGAAAAAATAATATTCAAGTAAACTATTTTGTTTTAACTGGAAAGGAAAACAAAAAACAAACAAAAGAATTAATTCATAAACAAGGAGATGAAAAAAATGTATCCTGATATTCTGTTTTTTAAAATCGACTCATGATCTCAACTATATAAAATTACTAAAATCTCCACACAATCCCCTTCTTATAATGATCATATGCTCACTATTGACTGGATCCATGAGGTACTTCCTGGAGTTCTAGTGAAGAGCAGTGACCAGTGGAGTTCAACCAGGTCTGTTGTGAAATAGTAACTCACTGAAGACAATAGTGGATGATTGCTCAATTTCGTGGATTGGTTGAAATTAGACATTAACACCATTGGATGCTGGCTCAGTGGTCTAGTGGTTAAGTGCTCTGGCGCGAGAATGGTAGGTCCTGGGTTCAAATTTCTACAGGCGAGATCGTGGATGCGCACTGCTGAGGGTCCCACAATAGGACGAAACGGTCGTCGAGTGCTTCCAGGATTTCCATGGTGGTCTAGCTCCAATTGACTCATGGTTTCAACTATTTAAAAAAATCAACGAAATTTCTGTATAAGAACTTTCTTCTAAATTAGAACGAATAGTTTCACAGTATTTGGGCGCCGAATTGATGTAAGACATTAAATAGGAATAATGTATATGTAAAATTTCAGAGAATGAATTTGAAGTAAATCTGACGTTTCGTCTGGCAATCTGATCCAAGCTTTTTCAAGGAAATATCATCAAACATCAAAGTTATAGAGTATAAATAGGTGCATGGTTCTTCGGTTCATTGTATACTGAATAAGTCATTCAATCAACGTCAAAGAATGTTTAAAGTAGGTATATATATTAGTGTGTAAGAGTCTTGTGATGTGAAACGATGAGTGTTAAGATAACATATTGTATATATACGTAAGTGGTGAGAGGAGAAGTTTCATTCCTAATATAATGTCTCCTGTCGGTGAATTTTTTCTAGAAAACATACAATTTTTAATAAATGATGTGAATCACATATGTCACAGCATGCATGAGATGAAGATAAATAAACAAAATAGAGGAATGAACTCAAAGAGAAAGAATGTATTTGAAAATGAATAATTGTGTTATTCTAATATTCCAGTTAATTGTTTAACAAATTCAGATAAGACAACTGATTAGAATGATTGAATGTAAATGCTGTCACTCAGATAATACGAGATAGATAAAATGGAAAAGTAGTTCAGGTTTTTACTTATTAATGATTAGTTGCCACGGCAAAGCTAATTGTATTCCATCTTTCTTATTTATACTGCTTGGATTAACCCAAATGTATAGGGCTTCGGCTGTTTGTCTCTCTTTGTAAGAATTAAAGCCTTTTGAAGGATTATTGTACAATTAAAATCAATTGTATAACCTGATTTTATCGAGTGTAAGCTTGAACCAGATTGCCAGGCGAAACATTGGATTTACTTCAAATTCATTCGCTGAGATTCTACAAATATATTCCTCCTATTTAACTTAATGTCTATTTTCCTAAAAGTTTCAGAATTCCTAGTGAATTTTACAATACTCTTCTTTTGTTCTGTTTCCCGAAATCAACTCTATAACTTTCAAATTTAAGGATGAAGATATTTTTAGTATGTAGTTAATATTCTTTGCAAACTTGTTGTCATAAACATTCAGTGTTTGTTTTACATAGAGAAATTTATGCTCAAAAACATTTAATAAATTCCTTCTCAAGATTTACTAATTATCAATATTAATGTGATCATCTGTGATAATACTGACAAGTCATAGATATTAAATTAGTACCCATAGTGTTCTGTAATGTTAACAAACATCTTATAGTAGGCTAAGCTACTTTGGAATTTGTGGTGTCTGTTTGAAACAAAATGTGTTGCACAATGATGAAATTCTTTGCTATGGACATTAAATTTAAGCATTAACATTGATATGACTCTAAAGATCAAATCTTGTATTCTGGCTCTAGAATAGAATTTAAATCTTAATTTTTTTTACTGATGATATCAGCGTTTCCGAGAGAGAAACAGGTGTTCATTTAAGACTAAATAAATGTTACACTTGGATTTTTCTTTATTCAGCATCTAGGCAGATGAAATTTTAGGCATCCCATAAGTTTCTATTGATCAGCGTTACTATTGTCAACATCTACATTGATAGGTTTCTAAGAGTAAGGGATTTCTAAAGCTTGCTGATCCAGACTATCTTCCAATCAATCAATCTCCATAAACTTTTCCTATCTACCCATCTCTTATGCATATATACCGATCTTTCTTACTAATACTTCTTATGTGTAGAAATATGTAGATGGAATTCATTTTATGACATATTAAACTCTTATTCCACGAAATAGGCTATTTCATGTTCGTAGTATCGAAATGTTACAATTCATGCAATCTATAGATGTCACACTTTACAGCCAGTCTACTGCATCAGTTCTGAGTAGTATCATATCCGATGAATATTTTATCTGATTGTTCTTGATAAGGATATAATGAAAGTAATTAGTAAGTTGCAATGAATTTCATAACTTTTTTGTCAAATAAATAGGTGTTTCCTAAAATATTTTTTAATTAACTAGGGCGTTCGGAATAACGACCTTCATAAATTTGAAATTTGTTGCAGATCAAAGGTAATAAAACCATTCAAGGACATATATATAATAAAACGTTTCAAAAGTTTGATGATATTATACAACTGATGATTTTCGTCTATTTTATTGATTTATCTCTTAAGAGGCCTTTATAACTAACTATCATATATATGAACAGCTATCTCAGCTGCTAGTTGAGAGGTGTATTAAACCCACAGTTAACTGTAGTAGAATAATTAGTGGATTTCATGATGTAAATTTCTCATTTCAAAAGACCTATCATTCGAAATCATAAGTGCCACAGTTATAATGCATACCTTCTTTGAAAATTAACATTCTGTAAAAAAATATAATAATAAACATTAAAGTACTGAGTAAATGCAATAATATGACATATGTCTCATTAGAAAATTATATCGACTGAAGAACCAGTAGAAACTAAATAGTGGTATGACAGTTGACGTTAACGTATTTAAAGACCACTTCAAAATAAACAGACCAATACAAACCCTTTAACCAAATAACAAACGTATTCTTCTTAGTGGTTAGCCTATTGATGAATTTTCCTAAAGTTCTAATAAGAACTTGTTACTTCAAGAAATAATGAAGTACGTAATGAACAGCTACTTACCAAAGACATCGGGAAATCGTTTCGCTACATACAGAATAGATTTGAGTTGAAAATTCTTGTATAGTAGACTCTACTCAACGAATAAATGACCTATCAGTGTTAACTTTTATATTATATGAGAAACCATTTGCTTTTTATTTCCTATAACTAGCTTTGTTGTCTACTTTTATTTATGACAACTTTGAGACTCTACAATAATCAATTACATAACCAACGTAAAACTTGCTGAGAACTGTTACATATGTGGTGTATGGTACTTATATGGACATATAGCATGTAGCACCAATCAGGAGTGGAATACCTGCGAGCAGAATATTGAGAAGATTGAAAATAAAGAGTAGAGAGAAGAAAGCTGAAAGTAATCAAAATAACAACAGAATTGAAGGAATTATGCAGTTTGTCAGAGATAAATCAAAGATGTGCAAATGATGTATTTAATGTATGATGATTTTACTAAGCCATTATGTGATTTTGTTTTATATAATAAATTGCTTATCCCCAATAAGTCTTCGTTCATTACACATATAGTAATATCTTTTTGAAAGTTTTACTTGGCAGATAACGTTATTATCTTTATTTTAGTTATTTAATACTAGTATTTCTTGTCATAACCGATTCTCTTTTAAAAAAAAACTTCACTTCAAATAAAATAAGTCTCACAAATCTTGGCAAACATGATCAAATACCATTAATCAGAACTCTAATTAGAAGTGCATAATCAAATGTTAATTGTATCGGACTAATTTCAAATGAGTACGTTATCAAGTTATTATAGTTCGAATCCATCATTCGCAAATACAGAAACTAAAAATTACTATCCTAGCTAACTTTTTCTATTATTACTACATTTCTATTCTGTATAAATTTTAAGACATATATTTAGTCTGTTGGTAATATGTATCAATATTTTTTCACAGAATAAATACTGACAATGAATTCCAGGGTTTTGTCTACAAATCTTCAGGATTAACTGATTAATCCAAATTCATTTTCCCATAACATCAATATAAACATAGAAAATTTCAAAAATAAATAGAGCCTATGATATATTAATTTTCTATCTTCTAAGCATTTTAAAAAATAATGTAAATAAACAACAGATGCAGCGAGGTAAATAAAGACAAGTACCGACTGGGACAACATCTAAGTCCAGTACAATATTATGTTCATCGAACTTGATATTAAGTCTCTCATCCTAGCATTTACACTGCAAATTGATAAATCAAATTCCAACAGTACTAAATAAGATCTATCCATGTTTTGATTGATTCGTTTCCTGTTTTTCTTAATTTTCTTTCTACTATAATGATTTAATTGTTCGACACATACGACACAATGACATAGATACTAAACAAATATACCTGGCTACGTAAACATACATCTTTTAAATTAATAAAACTAAACTATCTCAATTATTTTGCTCATCTGATCCTTAAATTGATTTATTCTAAACCTCAGTAGTTATCAGAAAATTAAGCTGTTTGGTTCCATGGGAAGTATTATTCAGAAAATTATCATCACTAATGATAAACAGAGAAATTCCATGATTTTCTTGATTAATTTTGAATCTGAAAAATTAACTGTCTCATTTGTCTTATTTTGATTAATAACACGTTTACTTTCTAATTAACGGGGATTTAACAACTTAATAAGTAAGACTCATAAATGTGACGATTCTGAACATGCACTACATCGTTTGATTATCTCAGAATCTTTAACAACGATGAAAGCTCCACGAACAAACGATCCAGCTCAGAGAAAAAACTCTATCAAAATCATCCACCTGACCTACAAATCTCTACTATCCCGTAAACGCCATACCAAGTATCATTGTAGATAACCAGATTGTTATATAGACCGATGCAATGAGATAACCAAAGAAAATTCCTCTGTTAAATACACTTAGTTACTTGAATATAATAAGGTGATTAACAGTATTATGTTCTGTTCCAAAACCATTCAGTAATCTATTGAATCCAAACGGGGTTTAAAATAGTGAGAGATGTTCAAGAGTTTAAATAACAAAACCGAAATCGAATGACATTTGTTTCCATCTCCTTGACGAACATCAAACAGGATAATAAATATAAGCTAACTCTTACCATCAGGAAATATCGATTACTTTCTCTAAGTTTACATAAAGTATAAATACAAACAAAAGACCCATGATTAACTGTTTGTAAGAACAAACTATTTCACGAAAAAACAAAACCCTTCGAGAAAATAAAATGACTTTCATACAATTACAAACTATTATCAAAAAGTAATTTTGAATGTAGCTTATTTAAAAGTTTATTAAGCTTTTTTTAAAAGTCTCTGAACTTCTTCAAAAAGCTAAACGCTCAGACATAGTACTCGTAGCAAGTGACTTTAATGTCCAAGTATGTAGCTTAAACCAAATAGAAAGACATTTAGGTGGGTATTTTAGTATCCCAACTCAGTGAACAGATAATGGTGATCGTCTGTTGCAACTACGGTTGTGATAATGAGGTATGGCAACTTGGACCAATGCATATTTGTGCCTGGTCCTACGTTGTAGTTGACTGACTGACTTTTTTAAAAGTAACGTCATTAGTTCCAGTCAACGTGACGATTATTATATACAGTGAACAATGAATATTCGGAGTTGGTTCATGATTTTGTATCTACTAATAAGTAAGAAGTGAAGCTTTAGTTTTTATGAGGATTTAACTAAATCATTTAACTTGTGAAAAAAAAAGATTTGAAGAACTCTAAGTTGCTATTAATCTCTATAGTCTGTGTGTCCACGGTAAAATAGATATGAAGTTTTGCACTTATTTCGAATATGATTTATTAGATATAAACAATGGTTCGGATTCAAATTGACTACCATTTAGTTTATGCATTATTTTCATATATTTTAACTGAATTTTAGTTAGTTATCAATCTTTAAAACACGTCGGTAATGATATTCAAGTTTAAGGTAAGCAACAGTAATAAATATTTTATTGGTTGTACATTATTTGTTTGTCGAATCAATAGTTGATCGTTAGCCATTTAGGCACAATACATTGGTATTATTTAACTAGTCTACAGTAATAGATGTATGTAATGATCTATAAAATAGAATCCTATCCTAGATACTTCAATGTACATATGAACTTTCCTGTTTGTGTATATGTTGTGCTAACTTCCTGTAATAGCGATAACGAAAAGACCAAAAGTATTCCTAATTTACTTTGATACAGTTTTACTTAATGTCATTTAAGTAAATTAATTTTATGGTACCTGAAGTTCAAATTATCTATCGAAATCAATTAAAATATATACAATTGACAGTTAAACAGCTGGTGAACATACATTTTTTCGTAGTTTCTTATATAAATGATCAATTTCATCTCCGTATTCATGGGAGAACTGTACATTTTCCAGATAGTTTATTGAATCATCTTTACAATTAATACAATTCTGTACATTATTATTTATATAGTCAACTTTTTCCTTTGGTAAACTAGGGATTACTGGGACTCTTATGAATTTTTCTGATAATTGTTGTCTTGATGTTTTTTCCAAAAGATTTGTACTTTGATAGTGATTTCCTACTAATGACGATAAACATGAACATTGGGTGAATGAAGCTCTGTTATTAGTGTTATTAACATTTGTTTCTATGTTTAATGTTTCATCTTCACTAATATTCCCTTGTGTATTGGATTGATTACACAAAATGTAGGGATGATCATTGTTTTGATTTGTTGAATGATATTCTTCAGTTGAGAACCAGTTCATTATTCAAATATAGGAGTGTAGAAAACTTTCAACCCTGTTATAGATATGAAACTGAAGTTATATATCTGTCTTTTATTTTATGAAGATAATTGTTCTTAAACCATAATAAGTATTGGTTTTGATGCAGATTTAACATTTCTTTCTTTGACATTCTAAGTGTTTATTTTGTATGCACATAAAAAATCATTCATATGTAACGATCATCTTTTCTCAATCTCAACTACGTTAATGTCTCTCATACTATCATTAGATTAAAACAAGTTGAGAAACGTGCCAATATTGTTGTATTTGATGTCAAGGGCAACCAAAATTACTTTCAACCAATCTGATTAAGAGAAAAAAACGTTGCAATTAATTTACGCCCATAAGTGATTAGGAAATACCTAATTATTTTTGTTCATGCGTTTGTCTTTGTCAATTGCTATGTTTTTATTATTTATTTTATTGGCTTGTTCAAACGAAGTTTTCACCCTAAATTTCAGAAAGAAAACAACAACAACAATAATAACAAGTGTGTTGCCTTGAACTATTTATCATGTTCTCGAGAGCTTGATAAAATTCCAAACCAAATACCATTAAATCTGTTAACTTGGAATAAGACATTAACTAAATTATAATATCTAACACTAACCATAACATGAAAGTATTTTGATCATTATGTTAAGAATGAAACTCATTAATTAATCGCTTTGTGGAACATTTTTAGGTTAGAGCTCAACGTGAATTAGAATAATTTTCGTTGTCTGAACTATTAAATAATTAACAATAATAATAATGAGTTTGATTCTCATATTGTGAGGATGGTCCACAGGTGAAGTCGAGGAGGCTCTAGGAAGCCCAGAAGGAGCCCAACATGTTCCATCCAATCAGCTTTTGGAAAAATATTCCAGAATTGCCAGGTGGAGCTCCCCTATTGGACAATGCTGATAACTCCCTGTCTGCGGAGTGGATAACTATAATGATGATTTTGTTTCTACTAAAAACTATAAATACCTGATAATTTTGTACCATATTCGACCCTGTCAGGAATAACATTCCTTCTACTTGTCTTCTGTCTTTTGATTTGTGACTTGGAGGGTTCCTGCGTTCAACTGCTCAAGTATTGTGCGATAGACTAAGAATTCTAAGTTCGAGATACAACAACTGGCGACGGGGATGGGATTCGAACTCACGTGGGGAATCCCCAATGGATTAGCAACTGAAATTGATCGGAAGTTAGAGCCATTCTTTTTTCTAATGAATCTAATGATCAAAATTCTGTAATTGTTCTGCCAGATTTATATTATTTTGCTGCTTCATATTGCCGAGGCTGTTATTTGTGTTCTGTTCTTAACGGGTTGGGCTAGGCAGATAGGAGGGACCGAATAGCACCCAAGACTGCTCGTACGTATTTCCTGTATCATTGGACGTATATATATATATATTAAGAGGTGCAAATTCATACGTTATAACATTTATGCAAAGATTCAGATACATTATAGCATTTATTCATTTGTGTCATTATAATCGCGATCACCTTCTGCCTTACTCAAACTTCATTTAATCCTTTAAGTTCTTCGACCGCATTCAATTTTCACTTCGTTCTCCAGCGTTTCTGATCTTGTTAATTTCTCTCTTTCCATGCTAATATGGAATATGGCAACATAGACCGATACGCACCCATACTATATCCTATATTGTCTGTAAGTGATTGACTGAAAGTTACTCATGGCTTCGCACAATAGTAATTATTTTATGCTATGAGGTTAATCATTTAGTTGAATAGACTACTTATAATCATTCAATTGGGAGACCGTCGTCGCCTAAGTGAAGAACAGTAGTTTTTTCCAGACTTACTGCTACCTATCATTTGACCATCTGAACTTAAAGTCCGTTTGATATGTATCTATATACAATTTCTAAAAAAGAGTACTATTTAAAAACCTAAATACAGCAATGTAAAAATAAGGAAAAAAACGACTGTCATTACCACGATCCGACTTGATAATTTCCAACAAATGAAGGATTAAGTAAATTGTTTCTATCATTCAAACTTGTTGTTATCTGAAAAAGTTGTTTATTTTACTACGAAAAGATTCAAATTAAGTTGCGAAATTCCTGAAATTCAGTTGTTTGATTATTAGATGATCATAAATGCATAAATCTTATTATGTGATAGATGCTGACTATCATTTGATAGCTAGCAAATAGTGCTACTTTAGATTATCTTATCACTTTCTAAAAACTTTTTTAGCAGTTTAAAAGGTCTGGACTTATATTTAGTGTTGTTTGAGCATAATCCATAGTATATATATACATATATATAATGTCGCAAACCCTAAATAACTAATCATCCCCAGTGAGACCATTTCTTTTGACACGCATGACATTGATCACCACCCAGTGATCAATCAATTGTGATTACATCTCAGTCCTACAGGAGTTTGGTCGCGGCCCGAATAGCTCAGTGGTAACGTCTCTGACTGTGAAGCTGAGTGACACGGGATCGAATCCGTCAGGGAGCATCAGTTCCCTCAAGATTACAGGTACACCTTGCTGACGAGTGCTAATTAGCACGAAACCCGGGTCCAGGGTTTCCTGTTGACCACCTCCAACCACCATCTTACCATTTCTTTTATGTTTAACAGTAATCTGTTTTAGTTATCCAAACTCTAAATAAACTCTTAGGAAATCATATACTGAACTAAGTCCGTCACCACAACTTACCAATTAAAATCTTGACGGATGACTTATGTTTGAATAGTCATCTGGTAATTAGTCAGTTGACTTTGTGCAGTAACTTTAGTGAAGTTCTAAACTGTATAATACTGTGGCTAAATACAATCTTTCAATAACAGTATAATTACTACATATCGATAATGCCTAAAGTTTACATTTATTTCCCAAGTTCATCTATAATGAATAGAATGTAAATACATCAAAAATCCCTTCAAAAAACCACAATAAATTATACCAGTTCCAATTGATAAGCCTTAAGAAGCTAGAATGTTTATCACAGAAAAAAAATGAAAAAGGTGATTGGAAATATATATAGACGAAGTTCATATGATGTTCTGACCATACAAAATATCCAACACCAGTGAATTCACAAGCAATTAATCTTTTTGATACATTTTGATAGTGCAGTAAGAACTATCGTAATGAACAAAACACTGGTTGGGGACAATCGAATGTATTTAAGCAAACATTACAGACTATCTCAGTAAATTCTGATTACCAAACAATGAACAGTCAATTTGCAAATTAACAACCAATTGTTTCAATCTTCACTGTTTCTTCTCTTATTCCATTGCTCATGCATTTTCCAAACGATTGCGCTTCATTTCAGTTCTTTCCTCATCGTTCTTCTGCGAAAATACATTCCATGTCTGACCCACACCATATACTACTTATATAGATATAAGTAGACCACACCACACTATGTGTTCTGATAATCTTCGTCTCCTTATTACACAAATGAATTTGTCATTTCGACTTCAACCAAATACTGTCTTTACTTCCTTACGTTTTCTGAAATGTTTGACTATTTACAAAAAAAACATTATCTTCCATTTGCAAGTGTTTAAGTCATTAGCATTATATAACCTGTATAAAGTATCTAAATATCTTTCATTTGTTTTATTCAACTATAAAATCACTCTATAGTGTATTTCCCTGTTGCATTTGTAGGCTTTTTTAATCAATTTAACTATTTTAAAAATGAATGCAAAAATACCTTATGATACTGAATTTCTGAGTGATTTATTTTCACTTATGAACTGCTCTGCAGTACATTTCTTCTATTGATATTATGTAGTTGAAAAAATTTCTATATTGCTGTATAGTATTGTAGTGTTAAGTTAAATGCATAGTTTATGTGTATTTAGTTATGTATAAAATAAGACATAAATAATAAATATTTCTGGAGGGTTTTTTTGTGGAGATTTAGTATTTAGGCGAGGTCGTGGATGCACACTGCTGAGTAGTCCCACAATAGGACGAAACGGCCGTCTAGTGATTCCAGGTTTTCTCTGGTGGTCTAGCTTCAATTGACTCACGTTTTCAACTATAATAAATGTATCCAGTTCAACGGAATGATAAATTTTAACATTGTACTCAGTACTTTTATTTCATAAAACTGGAATTTATTTTTCCAGTTAGGGGGATTTTAGTGTTTTAAAAAAATAGTATATTATCATAGGTGTGAAATAAATATCTTTTGAACTTCCTTCAGCAAATGTGTTCAAAATCTGTTTTCTGTATCACGTAGCTGATATTTCATTTACTAAATCTGATTAGCGCTCACTTGGTCAACGAATATCTGAGCATCATTATACATGGTTATGTAAAGGGGAATACAAATCAATCAATAGATGAAATCTCGTACACATGGTCAGCTCGGGTCACGCCTCACCACATGAATTTCCATTTAAAATCCTTTATAAATTCAATGACTTGACTAATTTTCAATGCAACCAAAAGATATAACGGAATTGAAGGATGCACAACCAAATTTTTTTATATTTCGATAGTGGCTATTCGTGATACAATCGCAGCAGTCTAATTGTGCACAATGATAAAGACTGGTGAATTATTACTTAAAATTACAACGAAAACCATCCGGCCAGTGATGTGAAGTTTGTTTGTTTAAATACATAAGCGACTCAACTTTCCTCAATTTTTTTTAAAAGTACGGTTGATTTCATTTGATAAAATTTTTCCGTCCCGACAACCATGAACTACTCTAAGTTCCTTGAAATTATTATACTCATTTTAGCTAATGATCACAGAAATTAGCAAAACTAAGTCTGTAGTCAGAAAAAGTAATGAAATGTTAATGTATATAGTGACAGGACACCAGTGGTTTGCAATACATTCTGTGAGTTTTCATAACGTTGCTGTTTAGTAACAATGGTAAGCGCATGAAATCCGAGCAATAGTTACTCCTCAGCGATCTCCGTAGATGTGACTGTTGTGTTCGTTCAGGACTTTCGGTAAACAATACAAGTTATAATGGTATGTAAATTGTTAAGATCCACAGAGTGTTGACATGAAACGTTCCACTCAATAGTTATACATAAACTAGTTTTAACTGGATTCTTGTTTGTTAAATGTAAACCATTACGAAAGAATGCTGGATTGCTCTTTTGGTGACTTCATCCTTAATATGATTGACAAAAACCTCTCAACATCAAAATACAGGTTGTAACTAATTGTTGACGAAATGTTAAGACAAACACCATTGCATCTCAAAAATTATCGGTCAAATACAATATTCTTAGTCAGCAAAAACTGCCCGAATCGGTTAACATAAGGCAATTTATAAGACAAACTACAGAAAGTGACACTTAGTTGAGTGAACTTAAGATGCAAGAATAACTCCTTTGATTCCATTTGTCAAATTTGATCATCCTTACTGACTTGTCTGGTTTACATTACACATAAACAATCCACAATTATTTGTGAAAAAATACAAGGGAAATAAAGAGAGCAACTGTTGTAAAGCCCATGTAATAAACAGTGTCGAGCTATGTTAAGGCTCTTATTTGAAGGGAATGTTTGTTGACTTAGCTTAATTCCTATTTTTACATGCAAGTTTGTTTGAGTGCTGTCGAACAAAAGCGAAGTCAGTAATTTATTAACCAGAAAATCATTTATTTACAATTTATAAATTATAAAGTTAATAACAAGATCAAAAACAATACAAGTTCTGAAATTACGAGAAAACCAAATTTTTAAAATACCGTAACTATACAATTTCCTTCTTAATATTGTGTACAATATATATATAAAGATTCTGAAAGAGATTGAAATATTCACAGTAGTTTATGTTAATAGCAGAAAATATAGGTACATCTGTTGAAATATTGTTGGTCGAATAATTAACAAAATACAAAAAAACAACTTGAGTTATCCAAAAAGTAATGCTTCAGTCTTCATATTAAGACGACCCTGACGTTTTATAGCAGCGCGATTATGACGTTTGATTTGACGATTGAAGTCAACTTGTTTTTGATGTCTTCTTTCACGACGATTACGCTCGCGAATTTCCTCAACGGTAATCAAAGTAGGTTTCTAAAGTAAATTCACGAAATAAATTACTCAAACAATAAGGTGATTTCATTACATTCTACATTACATATTTCATAAGAGGAAGGAAAAAAAGATATGAAAAATCATTATACATCAGATACTCGTTTTATTGTACTTTACACTTTACTATGATGCAGAGCGGTGGCTTAATGGTCAAGACATTCAATTTTCTACCATTAAGTTCCAGGTTCGAACGCCGTTTCACCTACTTCGGTTTGGGCGTGCAGGTAATACCTGTTATGACTCGTAAGTTGAACGTTTTATTCGGATCCTAGCTATTCGGATAACCCCAGGCTAGCACTACTCAGCGAATTGGAAGACCAGAGAGAAGACACGAGTATCAGAGAAGCACTTTACTACAAGGTTCAATTATGTACAGAAAAACAGGGGTTTTATAGTAGCTAAAAGACCTTGAGATCCCATAGTAACAGTATGTTAACAGCCAATCAGGACCTTGTTATTTTAGTAGCATAGCTTCTAACTAATCGCTGATTGGTTGGTCTCTTTATGAGCCTCTCTGGAGGCTCTGATAGAGTTTATTGTAAGCCGATCTAACAATACCATAACCACTAACACTTAAGTACCTAGTGAATGAGTTGATCTACAACTTCCTCTCAAAACGGCAAGGCAACCAAGGAACACTTGAAACTATTCTGCAGAGTAGTTTGTCTATCATTCTTACCTAAATGATTTGAAAGCTGATTACGGATACCTTTACTCGCGAATCTCAACAAACTTAGAAGGAATTGAGCAATTTATTAATTATTGGCTTTTCAGAAAACCATATATTGTTTTTTGAAGAAAAAGGTTAGGATACGTATTGATGACGCTCAATTAGAATTTCTATTACCAAAGAATATATCACTCTACCACCCAACTTCACTTCTTTCTCGACTTTTTTTACTATATCTAACTGATCAACAATATTTCTGAACAACAATTATAAAGATTGAACGAATGTTTCGTCTAATATTTGATACGGGTTATAGAAAAAACGTACCGTTTTAATTTCTGTCCCCTGCACACTTGTAATATCCTTTTTATCATTCTCATTGTGGTTTATTTCCTCTGAATCAGACTCACCATCATTTTCAATTTGCGATTGATCATTTTCTTGGGAATCAGTAGTAGAGTCGACGCTATCCGAATCAGAGTCACAGGTATTCTCCTCAACTTCACTATTTTCCAATGATGATAATTGAAGTCGTGCAACTGGGCCTAAGAGTGAATCTTCTGTTGTATGTTGAGAATGGCGATTTGTAGCATTCTTGGAGATGTAACCCGGAGCTTTTAAGTGCAAGTCAACATCATCAATCCGTCTGCATAAAAGATAGAAAATGTAATTACTTGAAATACACAATCTGAAAGATAATTTGCTAACTCTAAACTAAGCAACAATAATTTAAATCTAGTAAGATTCACTTGAATGACGATACTAATTACTGGGATTTGGTGTGTTAGAAAAATTAACTTACTGCCACCAAGAATAATCTCATTAAAAGAGTTTTAAAAATAACAACTTGATTAAATACCCGCTAACTAGACATTTGTAAGGGTCTGTATTTTGCCATCATCGATACTAAGGACTGGAATGAGTCTGGTAAAGTAGGTTAGTATGTGAACTGTGCACAAGGACCATTAGTAAACACAAATTTGTAGCTGAAAGTTGTTAGACCTATAGTAAATGTTCAAATATGAGTGTTATCCGCAGTTTTCGCTACATATCTATATCCTAATGAAATTCGTTCACACAACTCGATGTAAGACGTGACAAGTGAAAAAAAAATCGTGTGAACTTCCATAGTCTTGAAGAAGTTTGATATTTAATTGGATAAATTAAAGATATAAACAAAAAAAATATGTGGGCATTTATACAGTGTATTACTATTCTAATAATTGAAAAGAACTGCTAACAGTTGCAAAGACTTAAAGTATTTCGTCGTCAGTATTTAGGACTAAATCAATTAATGTAAAGGCTTTTTGGTCAGATGTTTTTTCAAAATTTGAAAAATTCCCATATTGTGATTTAGAACAACATATATAAGCGAACAATATTGTTTTCGATTAGATCCTCATCAGGCTATACAGTGTATTACTATTCCAATATACAGTAATATTGATATGCATATACGAAATTATTAAACCAATCAAGGCAGTTTATGAGTCAATGATAACAGTGGAATAGATTACATAATCAAAATTAATAATAAGTGAAAAGTACAAATTGATAGTGTAATGACAGGTGTACTAGTTGTGATAAGAATAATAAAAGGCTTGAAACAATGTTACATAATAGGAAAATAGATCAATGATTAGGAAAATATAGACACTGAGATAACAATCATAGAAATTATAAGATTACGTAATAAGAAGTGTTTAGATAATTGGAAGCGAATATTAGAAAAATTATAAGTAAATAATTGATAGGGGAGTGAAGAAAAATAAACGAAGAAAGAGTATGGAAAATAAATTATTTATTAAGGCCAAGGGAGGGATAAGGGTGTTACAAATTTCTTATGAACACAAAGACTTGGGTTGTTGGATCGAATTCCTATAGCTTCTGCTATGTGTAGGAGACGAGATCGAACCCCATAAGGAAAAGTGGTAGGAATACGGTAAATAGCTTTAAAAGACTGGTTTCTGTCACCTTCATGACCGCTATCAATCAAGTGTGAAAGAATCGAGCTCCGTATCGACTTGACCATACCTTTTCCTAACCACGAAGGGAGGTGTTCACTAAATCTTTGGTTCAGTTGTCTGGTAGTGCGCCCAATATAGCTTTCTCCACAGGAGCAGTTGAATTTATAGATACACATAGAAGTGGCATAACCAGGCAACTTATCCTTTAATTGGGGAATCACCATAGATCGTGTCGAGTAAGAAAGAAAGAGGTCGTCTCCATTAAACGTTCTCTTAATTGCTTTAGTCAGTCTATCCCGTAGTACAACATCAGCTAAATAGCCGTTGAATTGTAGTTTTAGGAAGAGTGGTTTCTTCGCAGCTGTTGATATCTTTATTTTCTTACTTGTTAAATGCAAATGTTTCATCAGGAATACTTTTGGATAACCCCTTTCAATCAACATATTATGGATAACCTCTAACTCATTGTTGATAGAATCGACTGAGCAAATCTTCCTAGCTCTATTTGCCAGACATTTGACTAAGTTCGTATCCTTTTTCTCTTCCCAAATTGCCCTGGTACGGCTGAGAGTAGGGTGAGTCTGCTCTCCCTCTCCAAATGCTCTCATATGGCCACGCAAATATATAGCCTCTGCCAGGGAAGTCCTACTCACTGCCTTCTCGTGGCGAGGGTGTTGTTCACAAAAGTGATAGGACGAAAAGCGAATGTCCGGTGTTTTAACCGGGTTGGTGGATGTGGAGGATCCACCTAGGGGAGTTGGAAAACCCTGATTCCAAACCAATGGTGCACATGGGCTCCTGAAGGAACAAATGGCGTATGAACTAACTGTTGGTCACCGGCTACCATGGAACTGCATCTCCTTACGATGCTCCACTGCCTTGTGGACTAGACCTTTAGATCAAAGGCTCCGTGTGTGGTCCCTTAAGAACACCACCTGCTTCAGTCTGGGCACCTGTGCAGTATTACAGCCCTCACACATATCGAATGAGATTTGTGAGGCGCATATTTATTTGGTGCTTCCTTGTACCAATATTTATCTGTTTAAATAAATAAATAAAATCCAAAATTTATTTCACCGTATTATACTCCTTGAATAACATCTTCAAACCCTAATCTTTCCGATTACTACTTATACTCTTACTGCTTCCACCACTATGGGATTTGAATCGACAACTTCATCTCTGTGCTAATGTGCTATGGCAACTCGAACTGATGTACGTACGTACGAAGTTCTACGTTGTGACTGACTGACAATTAGTATGTAATGAATTACTTGGTGAGATAAATTTAGTCGTCTAATACAAACGATTAGCAGCGGTGATTTGTTGAAAAAGAACCGATCTGTGATCCAATTTATTTCTTCTATAGCCCAGTAAGTGTAGATAAGCGAAGTTAACCTATTAAGAGTCAATGTCGATTTTGCCTGTGGTTAGATGTTGATCTTATTTTTGGATAGATTTCTCAATGAACTTATGTTTGCTTTGATAAGATAGAATTACGTTTACGAGAGATAAATTAGTTAAAATTAAAAACGTCCCGCTTATAAGGACTAGGTTTCTACAAGCTCCTTACAACCCATTGAAGCACGCCGGTCTACTCCGGGTGATCTCGAGTTTGACCATAAACGAAGATTGTCGCGTAGTGGAATTGTGCAAAGCTTGCGTGAGGATCAAGAAGCCTGATGGTCAGAGCGTGCTAACAAGTTGGATACAGCAGCTGCTACTGGTCACTCCCAGAAGCTGTTTTAACTCATCCGAGTCAATGACAGTAGGAAGTCTGTGGAGATGACGGGATACCAAGTTATAACATCTCCCGGCGTCTTAGACAATGGACAGAGTTTTTCGCGTAACGGTTCAGATGATGTGTTGCCCGGCGACATCCATCAGACTACCCTGTTCTCTATGGTCGGTGACGACCGATCGACTTAACGAGGCGGAAGTCCGCAAAGAACCCCGACTTCTAAAAAGTCACAAATCACCAGGTCCAGACCACTCACCTCCGGCTCTTTTTAAAGGTGATGGAAACCCTCTGGTTAAGGAACTGACTGAGTTGTTTACAAAGAGAGAGGGTGCTCTAATATCATGGAATGAGTCGATAATTGTCCCTATCTTTAAAAGGGGTTAATGTCGTTCCTGTAATAGCTATCGGGTGATAAGTCTATTTACGGTTGCGTTCAAACTATTGGTTTCTGTCACACTTCGTATGTTGTTCAAAACCCGAGAAAGACTGACTCACAGAGAGCAGGCTGGTTTTCGTTCTGGTTGACGATGTATTGATCATATCCTCACCCTCCGCCAAATGTTAGAACACCGTCATATTTATTACGGGCCAACAATCATGTTTCCTGACATTGGGGTTGCCTGTGACTTGTTGGGCAGGACTGTTTTCTGGGATTGTCTATTGAAGAATGATATGTCTGAGATTATTAACATCTTAAAAACCCTATATACAAACACCTTAGGCTGAGTGAGTGTATACAACCACCTCTCTCCTTTTTTTTCATTCAAGCAGTAAGGTTGGCAGATCTTCTAAATCTCACCATTCCACTTCAACTTTGTTATAAATGACGTTCCGGAAAAAGCTCTGATGGATGTAAGTAATGGTGGTATGGGTCTATTGCCTGGAGGAAGACTTTGAGCAACCTTCGGAGCATTCTCGATATTAGTCTGGCTGCAAAAAGTCGGATCTACAAACGCGTCGGTGAGAGCAGTTTCGCTCTATACTTGTGAAACCTGGCTTCTCCAAGTTGAGGATGCTAAACGACTTTCTGTGTTTGAGCACAGTTGTCTCCGAAGGAGCGCTGATATCCAGTGGCAACACCATGTTAGTAATGCAGTGGTTCGGCATCGTGTGTTCAGGTGCAGCGATGATAATTCAATCGGTTATTATCTTGTAACACCGACTTTGATTGCTTCTACAAATGTCGTCCCAGAAAATTCCACATTGTGCAGTATTACCCGACGCTGGAGAAAGCGGAAAAGTAACCGGTGCACGACAATATTTTATTATTATTTATTTAAACATAAATATTGGTACAAAGAAACACCAGATATATATGCGCGTCACAAATCTCATTCGATATGTGTGAGGGCTGTAATACTGCACAGGAGCCCAGACTGAAGCAGGTGGTTTTCTTAGGGGACCACACACGGAGCCTTTGATCTAAAGGTCTAGTCCACAAGGCAGTGGAGCATCGTAAGGAGATGCAGTTCCATGGTAGCCGGTGACCAACAGTTAGTTCATACGCCATTTGTTCCTTCAGGAGCCCATGTGCACCATTGGTTTGGAATCAGGGTTTTCCAACTCCCCTAGGTGGATCCTCCACATCCACCAACCCGGTTAAAACACCGGACATTCGCTTTTCGTCCTATCACTTTTGTGAACAACACCCTCGCCACGAGAAGGCAGTGAGTAGGACTTCCCTGGCAGAGGCTATATATTTGCGTGGCCATATGAGAGCATTTGGAGAGGGAGAGCAGACTCACCCTACTCTCAGCCGTACCAGGGCATTTGTGGGCGACATGGTGTCACGGTATGAAGAACTCCCTGGTTGAGGACTTAGAGATGGTCCAACAGTGGCTTGAAACGTTATCAGATGTGGCCGGGAATAGGAGCCTGTGACTACCCTGCTTTAACTTTCTTCATAAAAGTGAACGTTACTTCCTTAACTGAAAAAATTTTCTCTGCTTGTATTTTTCGAAACTGGACTGCTTTTCCCATCACTGTTATTATCATTATTTCACTCACTAACTTCTGTCCATTGTTGCTCTTCATTTATTGTACTCACCCTACATTCTTTGTCTCTTCACAACCTTACTGTTATTTTGTGACGCACATGTATTTGGTACCCGATTGTACCAGTGTGTGGTAAAATAAATAAAAATAGTAACCCAAAAGGCAAAAAGGAAACGAGGGAAAAACTCACTTGATAGAATCGAGGGAAGATGGTAGATCGTCGAGTGGAATATCGAAATAACGGCTGAAAAAGTTGACAACACCTTCTGCATCTCGTTCATAAATACTAGAGAAAAAATGAGAAAGGAAGCATACTGACTAATAGAGGAAGAAAATAAAATACATTTGAAAATCTCTAAAAACGATACCTTAATTTCTAAACTCCTGGATTTAAAATGGATACTTAATGTAGGACTTAACACAACGGTTTATAGACGAATGTTGATATACATTACATTTGTGGAAACAGAAAAAACTAAGCAGAAAATGAGATTAAAAAGAGAACTCAATGCAACAGATGAGGAAAGAAAAAATTAACTACTTTGACCGATTTCTCACTGTCATTCAAAATTGACGTAATCAAAAACTCGTAAAATCAAAATAGTCAAACTACAATTTAGCTATACGATTTTAAACACCAGCTACAGAAAGTATTTTTGTGTCAGCATTGGTTGGTATAAGCTTAATTACTTTTACACTCACCGGGAAGACATTTGAAACCGAAGATATATAATAAAGTTTACTAAACTATTTATCATTGTTGAAAGCGTGAGTCAATTGAAGCTAGACCACCATGGAAAACCTGGAAACACTGGACGGCCGTTTCGTCCTATTATGGGACTCCTCAGAAGTGCGCATCCACGAACCATGGTGGTCTAGCTTCAATTGACTCACGCTTTCAACAATGATAAATACTAAATCTCCACAAAACCCCTTCTATAAACTATTTATGTTTGTATGAACCTTTATGATGCCAGCCAACTTATTGCTTACCTATAATACAGCGCATACTTATTGATGGGTGCAGAATATGAAGTGGGATCATCGATTTTAGTGGGTTTTCAAGCGAATTTTGAACAGCCATACGAATCTCAGGATTGTTTTTCGAAACGAAAGCGACTGTGTCAACGGATACTAAGGAGAAACAACCACTCAACTTAAATATAACGCATTTTGCCGGATTTCTTTTACAGCAATTTTTTGCTTCCCTCGGTTCTACTATTGTTAGCCTGAACCACATTGGCAGACGCAGACTACCTAGCTGGGGTTAGCGTGATAACCGCCATCAATGGGTGAGGACGTAGGGTGAAATGACTCAAAACTGGTTGTAGGGAGGCAGGTAGGTTTTCTTTGTCTTACTTCAAATTGTGAGTTCTAGTATCTAATTATATACAGTCTCCCACTTCATCTTTTTGAACCATACTCTATATCAAGTATTCCCCATTATGATTGCTGTCAAATTAATTGGTACACCTGTCAATTTCATTTCATTGTGATAGTTTGATAATCAGAACTTGGGTCAACTCATGCTTGTGGCAGTTTTTATGCTGATTATGACTGACTGATCACTGGTAGTCATAATCAACATGCAACCTGACTTCTAGCTGAGACTGTCTCCGGCTTGTGGTATTGAATTAAGACGGCTCAACACGACTACGTTGAGGCAAGATTTGTAGTGTTTTGTGATTCAATGCACTCGAACCATTCTGTAGATTAAGTTTTGAGCGTCATGGTTTCTGAAGGATTTATACCAACAGTGACGTTGTTGAAGTAACATTGAGAAAACCACTGGATGAAGCGGGAGTCCTACAAACAGCTTGTACTAAAACGAATGAGTTGAATACCATCATGACGTTTACGCACGTTCTGGAGTGTAACCAATAAACAGAAATTTAAGATGTTAAAAATATAGACGGACCTCGGAAAGTATTATTTGGCTGAAAAAAGCTTACGTGTTAGCTAATTTGTGGTCACGACTGATCATTTGAGGGAAGTCAATAAGAACCAGCTTGGGATTACTAATATCCATATTTTCTTCAGGGTCCAAATCGGAAACCATCAGATTAAACTCATTCAAATCACCATGAACAAGACCAAGAGAAACAACCCTCTCCAATATATCTTTGGCTTGATAGTAAAGTGATTGTGCAAGAGCAGACTCATTGGAATTCAAAATACTAGGAAGTATTCTGTAAAGTGGCAAGCTATCAGCAACATATGACATGACGACAGCATTTCGGTTGTGGGTGTAAGGGATAGGAACAGGAACGCCCTTACTCCGAAGGCTCTAGAAAGCTTTAGTATGGAACATCCACTTACCTGCATCATAACGAACTCGCGTCTAGACGCAAGACGATCCAAATACAACCAGGAGCAACTACTTCTGTGTTGATGATACTCTCGTTTTTCCTTTACTTTTCTGAACGACGTTCTCCCAAGTCTGTGAAATTTAACAACGACTGCATCACCTTCTTTTGGAAACTCATCCAAAAGGTCTTCTGAATCATCTGACAGACGCCCGCAGCGCGCACCAGCAGTAGCTATGTAGACATCAGACTCTTTTCCAGCCCCAATCATTGTTCCAAGACTAGCCAATTGTTCTGATTTGAAAAGCTGATTAAGAGCAAGGTAGTCATAGCCCAAGTTGGTAAGACGATATCCTTTCATAGCTGGAAAGAAAATACATTATTAGCCTTCAGAAGCGCCAATATCATAGTAAGACAGTTAAAGATATACAAGCAAATTAGCACTAAGTTAACTGCTTGTATACTGTAACAGTTAATTTCAGATAAGATCATGGTCATCATGAGGAACACTTACAATGTCTGTTATCAGTTTCGTAGGCTACCAACTTATTTAATATCAACTGTTCTTGAACTAGATGGCTGAAGCCGATACAACTTCGTCTGAGGTGAGAAATTTTGAGTGCCAACTCCGGAGGCACGACTTCATGATTTTTTAGCCCCATCTCGATCTAAAAGCAAAATAGGTTTGTGAAATCTCTGGTTCTTACTGCTGTTAAAGCACGCCAAGCCTCACCGCTTATGTATCGAAAACGATCCATCTTAATGCACTTCGGCATGATGAACTGCAATATATGTATAGGTAAAAATGTCGACCGCTATGTATATCAGCACAGAAATCTAAACCAAGTACACCACGCTGAAACGTTGCAGTTTAAATAACACGAAGTCAGGGCTAATGGTTGTCCAATATCCAGTATTCTGGTTACAGATCAGTTCTGTAATCCCCTTAACTGTATAAGTTAATCTTGACTCATAATAATTTTATATATTTATCTCAGGAACTTTGAAAATGTCCGGAAACTGACTCTTGTAACGGCAAATAAACCCTTGACCTAAATAGCTCCGTCAGTCTTCGACATTTGATGCTGACCTGATTAGTTTTAATGGACTCACCAAGCTGAAGACGCTCGGTCACATATCCGTAGCAGATCACAAGTATATATCTCGTGCTACGCATCCCTTACAACCGTTAGCCTGCTTAGATTAAACGCTTCTCTATACATACATAACCTTTCGAATATATCTTCGAACCTCTTCACTCCTGACTTCCGATTTGACCGGGTTGGCAGACCTCGGTTATAAACGTGTTACTTGTACGTATGTTCTTAAACTCCGAATATCTTTGACATCTTTAGTAGTGAACCGACGTGATCTGGTGCACCAATTCGTAAATTGTCTGTTCTTTGTTGGAACATTATGTATCACTTTTTTATTTCTTACATATTTTGATGTTTTTTTTCATATTTTCGGATATCTTTTTATCTTTCATTGATATATTGAATCTACACCATGATAGAACAGACACCTGAGTTACTTAAGATTCCATCCAATTTGCCCCAAAATGCCCTGGTACATCGAGAGTGGGGAGAGTCTGCTCTCCCTCTCCAAATGCTCTCACATGGCCACGCGTATATAACCTCTGCCAGGGAAGTCCTACTCACTGCCTTCTCGTGGCGAGGGTGTTGTTCACAAAAGTGATAGGACGAAAAGCGAATGTCCGGTGTTTTAACCGGGTTGGTGGATGTGGAGGATCCACCTAGGTGAGTTGGAAAACCCTGATTCCAAACCAATGGTGCACATGGGCTCCTGAAGGAACAAATGGCGTATGAACTAACTGTTGGTCACCGGCTACCATGGAACTGCATCTCCTTACGATGCTCCACTGCCTTGTGGACTAGACCTTTAGATCAAAGGCTCCGTGTGTGGTCCCCTAAGAAAACCACCTGCTTCAGTCTGGGCTCCTGTGCAGTATTACAGCCCTCACACATATCGAATGAGATTTGTGAGGCGCATATTTATCTGGTGCTTCCTTGTACCAATGTTTATGTGTCTAAATAAGAAAACAAAATAAAAAAACTTCTTTAGCCTACCACATTCCAGCTAATGCCATTCTGACCGAACGAGATCGAGATGTGGTTCTGATATGCAGAGGCTGACTTCTACGAGCACGGCGTGGCCGATTCACGTGCACATATCCTCATAGTGGTAAAGGCATTATAGCATGATTTTAACAGGTACGTCACACCTATCATGTTCACTAGTGATGTTCCAGAACCTTATGGAACTTTAAATAAGTCTGTTCTGAAACGCAGATATCTAACTGATTGACGGAGGTTAGGTCAACTCCTCAATAACATCGATCTGCAACATGGATCTGCGACAGATATGTTGTTAAGAATGCGAGAGGTGATTGGCCAAAGAACATTCGATGATGTTTTATTCAGAAAACGTTTCTTATCTAAACTTCGTCAACAGGTGCAAGATGTGCTGGTTTTGTTTCAAAACAACGCCGTAGACGAGCGGGCTACATCTGCAGATAGCAGTTTAGAGATCACGAAACCTGCTAATGCCGAGGTTATTTCAGTCAAATGAAAGCCTCAAGTGACACGGGATGACATTACGGAACTGTGTCATACGCCGACACGTCACCTTTGATTTTGCAATGACCGTAAGCGGCCACAAGTCCTGCGACGAAGTAATTCACGTAGGCGATCTGTCCCTAGATCATGGGATACAGATAACCCCGACTGGTGTTGGTATCATGACCAGTACGGAAAATGTTCACGAAATTGCAGGAAACTCTGCAATTTTCCGAACTCAAAATCGATTAACACGAAAAACATTTCGGGAAACTTCCCAGCCTTACCAGCAACCATAGCTAGCGAACATACCTGTCTGTTATATGTCACTGATGTGATTACGAAAGTCCGCTACCTTGACGATACTGGCGCAGAAGTTAGCGTTCTTTTTTGCAAATTCTAACAACTGGCTTCACGAATCTGTTTTAAACTTACAGGTGGAAAACGGAAGGTCTATAGCGCACACAAGGTAAAAAGGTGTGTCTATCTTTACGTGGTATTACACAAACCCATATACTGGATTTTCGTTGTAGTGGTTGTTTGTATGCCAATCATCGTTATAGACCTCCCACAACATCACAATCAACTAATCGATACGCGCAAACGGAGGCTAGTGGATGGAAACACTAAGTTGTCTGTTTGCGTAACTTCTTTTTCCGGTTGCAGATTATCTCCAGTCACATATAGGCACACAATAACTCTTGACCTGTGGTTCCATTACACGAAGTGATAAAGGTGTCGCAAAGTTGTGGTAGCCAAAGGTTAAATGTTATTCGTATATTACTCAGTAATTCAAGATTCCCAGGACCTGTATGACCATTGGTTTAAACTCGTAAATTCCAAAACCCATCTGTAGGCCCAATAAAATATTACCAAACCCCAGTCAAATCGTTCATCGGGCTGAACTTTTTCTACATCAGACGGCAAATCGTTGGTCACTGGACATCCTCTCGTAAAGGTCATCAAGATAAAGCATGACTAACGCAGACTAATAAACTTCGCGCCAAGAACTGGACCATATGTCAATGGTCGCATTCATTCTTCACGTCTAAAGAATATATCTTTTCAATAATGTTATGTTTTTTTTATACGGTCACCGTCATGCAGTACCTGGATACTGCATGAGGGCGATTCACACTGGGTGCTAACCACCAGATAAAGCTTCAACGCAGGTTAGTAGATCATACCATTTTCATCCGACTAGAGTAGACAACGAACATTCACATTGATCAATCACACTGATGATCGGAATTATAGAGAAACGGTCAGCTAACTTGATGAGCTCATTACAATTCAGACACGCTTACATACTACAGTAAGAAATTAAATGATATATCCCTAAACTCACACAATATTTGTGATGAATAATTTATGCGTTTGTCTTAAAATCAAACATTTTATGTTGTGTTTAAAAACAAATTGATGCAATTTCATACTACATACTTAGAAGTAGCTCATGCTTGTGTCTTGTTGAGGCCATGAAACAGTTTAACTCAGTAGTATTTCGTCACACTACTTGAAATTCACATCTAGCATCATAGTTATCGTTGATTAAACAATGTTAAAGAAAAAATATCGACACGTCACCATGGGAATGAGAAGATAATTTAGAACATTTTGACGCTCGGAGAGTTGATAACCTGTAATTTATATTTTAAGAAGATTAAGAGGCGAGACCAAAGTTAGTGGAGAATCTTCGAGCGACGCTGAAGTGACCTTGAGGATGTTGAACTAAGTACTCGTCAGTCAGTCAGCAACAACGTAGGACCAGGCACATATATGCATCGGTCCAAGTTGCCATACCTAGTTAGCACAACAAGATCAACACCGGATTCATAGAAGTAATTAATTTAGTGGTGGTAGTATATAAAGAAAGGTTGTATATAAGGATATAGTATAGGAAGGAAAAAAGTTATGAAGCAATTTTAATCTCAAGGTTTAAGGGAAGACAAAGAGTGTATACACCTACGCCATTGTGATCGATTCTGAGCCATGTCACCTAGAGTCTCCAACCAATGGTTACGATAGTCACGCAGACACCGACCAGGTAGTCTGCATCTACCAACATGGTTCAGACTAGAAGTTAGTGACTTCAAGCACTGATGCCGTGCTTTGGTTTGGCCGCCCCTAACTCTCTTCTAACCATCCCCTACACTAGTCAACATTGCGCGTCGTGGTAATCGGTGTTCAGACATACGTAACACGTGGCCCAACCATCTCAGTCGATGAAGATTCATCACCTCATCAACTGATTTACCATCATTCCCTAATACCCTGAGTCTAACCTCACTATTACATACCCGGTTATCCCAGCAGATGCGAGCAATATTTCTAAGGCATCTGTGGTCAAATACTACTAACCTACGAGTATCTTCTACTCTTAATGGTCATGTTTCGCAGCCGTAAAGTAGAACAGAGCGAACTGCTGCGCAGTATACTCGTCCCTTAATTGATAGACGGATATCTCGCCTTCGCCATAGGTGACGTAAGTTGGCAAAAGCCAAACGAGCTTTTTGAATCCGTGTTGAGATTTCGTCAGACCCCAACCCACTAGGGCTGATCAAAATTCCAAGATAAGTGAAGTTGTCGACGTGTTCGACTACTTCACTCCCTATCCTTAGTTCAGGTGTTGACGCAGGCCAGTCGTGGAGTAACAATTTACATTTGGATGGGGAGAAACGCATCCCAAACATCCTGGTATTATTACTCAGTTCTAACAGAAGACTCTGCATTTTGTCAGCGTCTTCACCAAACAGGACTATGTCATCTGCGTATTTTAAGTCGCTTAGTGGTCCCCCTGGTAGAAGATGAATTCCAGAAAATTCAGTCGACGAGAGTGTTATTTCCAGCAACAGGTCTATAATGAAGTTAAACAAAAATGGGGATAGTGGACAGCCTTGACGGACACCATTTGAGTTTGTAAAATCATATGACAGTTCGCCATAAGCTCTCACTCGACTGGTAGTGTTCGAGTAAAGAGCCTTCACAAGGTTTATGTACTTCTCAGATACATCTTTCAATGACAGACACTGCCACAGAACCTCTCGGTCTACAGAGTCAAATGCTGATTTTAAGTCAAGAAAAACTATCATTGTCGGACGCCGATAAGCATGTCTGTGTTCTAAAACTTGACGAATGGTGAATATGTGGTCGATACAGCCACGACCAAGTCTGAAGCCAGACTGATTTTCTCGTGTTTGAAGTTCACGAGTCTTAGTTAGGCGCCCCATAATTATTGAGGCTAGTATTTTAGATACTATGTTAGTCAGACTAATCCCTCTATGGTTATCACAGGATGATTTTGACCCCTTCTTATATATTGGGACAATCAGTGATTGTGACCAGTCAGATGGGATTACGTCCGTCTCACAGATTTTAGCCAGAATATTAGTCAACCTAATCGCTAAAATTGGACCACCATATTTAAAGACCTCTGGAGCCAATCCATCTGGACCAGCTGCTCTTCCTAATTACTAAAGCTAAATGACGGTCATAAACCAGTTTGAGTGATAAAGATAGCGAATTACATTTGATGAGTAAGGTGAGAATAACCTTGGGGCTTTCATCATGAACTGAGATCAGTCAGAATGTCAAATGGATAAATGAATTTCATCCCAACAATCAAGACCTGTCATTTTAAGTCTCATCATATCGTCCATAAATCATAAACTACCGATTAAACGAGATCGAACGAGAATATTCTCTACACTCCACTGTAGTCTTTCAGTGAGTTTGTAGTATCCAGTATTATATTAAGCCCACACAAGTTATTCTTTTTTCTTTTTTCACGAATTGATTTAATGTTAATAATTAATGTGATGTAATTCTGTATATCCTGGATGTAAAATTAAAGCACAACTAACACATAATTATTACGTGTAATTCTAACACCATGCAATGAAAAAATCAGCATTCAAATAACCTCTCTTTACAGATTTGACATGTTAGTTCGTTCAATCAATCGGTCCGGCTGCTGCCCATGAAGCTGGTCACCGAAATTGCATTTGACAACTTGTTTTTGCAATCCAAAGGTAAAATCCCTAACATTTTGGTTATTCTGACGGGCCATCTCTTTCACGACATTCGAAATTCGTACACATTATTGACTTAGTAGTAATTCTTTAGGAGTTGTATAAGGAAGTGAAATAGGCCTGTATAAAGATGCCAATGTTTTTAACTAGCAGTAGGCTTCCTCTTCAATGAGTATGGGATGTTAGTCGCAATATTATCATCCTTCACATCTTTCCCGGTCATAGTCCAGATTCCAATCCTTTCTATATAATCTTCGTAAGCTTCATAACTTGAATGTATATCCAAATGTTTCATCACAGGCCCCATCACAACTCCAGTGTGATAATTAGAAGCATTTGAATTATTGTACAAAGAATCCCCGGAATAGTGCAATTTCAGCCAGATAGAACTAGGCAGGCACAAACGAACGTATTGTATTTGAAATTCGACATTAAGCACTAATCAAGTGCAAGAAGATCATTTGTTCAAACACCACAAATAGACAACTTCTGGTTTTTTATTCTAGGCTTTATACTCAGATTAGTTCCACATTACATGAGATACTAAACACTTAAACACTTTTGAAGCTATTCAAAATAGAGTACTTGTAGTGTCGGTTGCCGTGTCAAGCCCATATAGCTTATTCTAGCTTCCGGGCAGGCCAACTTATTCATTCTCCTTGAGTCACATCTTGACCTTCGTAATTGACCTACCAACTTGAATGTTTTTTATGTGAGCGTATGTGTGTTCATTCCTTATCCAATCCGTCACATGTTTGTAGACTATCGTTGTTCTGACTATAAGTAATGATAACTAGTGGAGTAATGTTCCTAATGGAAGTACCCTGTAAAAGGACGTCGTTTGTGAAGTTAACAGTTTTCGAACCTGCCATAAATAGAGTACATTATAGGAAAATAGAATTCCTATCTACCTGTTGAAGATTCTTGTCATATAGCTATTAATTTTCCGAAGGATTTTGGTGGCATAACGATGTTCAAGTGTATGGAATATTCTGTTAACTCTTAGACGACTGCATTGAATTATAAAGAAGCTGCTTCAATCACCTTTGAAAATCAACATTTCTGCTGGCAGATACGTGTAATTCCCACTGATATATTCTGCAATGTCTGGGTAACTAACTAGCAGTTTGAAATTTTGCAATAACTGCAGCACCGTGGAAACACTAAACATGCGTTTAGAAACAACACACAATTATTTCCAACGGTCACTACAACTTCTCTTACTTAACTGATGAATGTAATCAGCATACGTCATTTGCATTTGTGATATTCCTGCTTCACTTATTCGTTGAAAGGACTTAAAGCCAAAATCGAATTCTTTTTAACTGGAGAGTTTTTGATTGAGCAATCTCTGTAGAAAATCAACACACTGATTTCTAGAGACAGTATTGGGACTCATTGATACAAAAGTACTACCATCAGCCATAGGTAGGAAACGGCAAAACAGCGCAGGAATTTCATTCAGCTGAAGAATACCAAGCGAAAAGCAATAGTCACAGAGATCTATTAACAAAAATATCTTGACAATTATCTAGCGGTCACAAATGCACATATGCTAGAAGATCAATGCACTGTACATAATAGCGGACTACTTCGTGCTATTAAAGTACAGAATGCCTGCCGCCGCTTCAGCCCTCCAAGGTCGTGCAAATTAAAGTAGGCTATTTTAAACAGAAGATGAATTTTAACTTATGTCTCTAAAATAGGGTATAAAGTTGGTGTGAAGGATCGTGATTAGGATTTAGAGTCAGAAAATGGGATTGGGGATTAAATTAAGGGTCTTTATTGCGATCTGACACCAGCGATAATCCAAAAATGCTTTTTAATATAAGGATGAGTGGATTTAGCGCCAAAATCTTAGACTTGCTATCCTTAATTTTATTGTTCTGTCAAAAAAAATTATAGTTTCAATGACCTCATCTATTACAGTCGTTTTTTTCTTCATGCGATTCAAGTGTTTAAAAAGTCATCACCAGTTAACTGCTGTTACAACAACTGTCGATGTTTTTAGGTTAAAATCTTCGTTTGCACCAGTTTTGTCTTCTTATTAGCGTAATCTATGTTACAGTGATCCCTCATTCTAAGTAATCAGCTGTTTCTGAGTCCTAAATGTTACCAGTTATCCTCAGTTACAACAACATGCTTTTCATTTTTCTAGATGAACATATTGTAGAACATCAACGTTGATGGTCTATGTCGAAATGATTGGGGGCCTACTAAAGTTAGACGAGAATGGTGGCGAACCAACTAACGCTGAAGTCACACCTCGCGACCAGCACCTTACGTGGATTGCCCCCATCGACGTAACGAGGGGCCATGGATGCTATGGAGACTGTACAACACAAAGGACGTTATTACAAGAATATATTAGTTAAGGTACAACCACGAAAGTACAGAAGCGAAAGTACAACCACTGCCGAGTGGGCCAGTCCATGGCGTATGATTAATTGATACGCGTTGACTATCCTTGACCTTGACAGGGATCGATGATCTGTTCGATATTCAGTGACCCTACTGCCGAATGACTTGGCTAGGGTTCAGTGACATTTCACTGACCCTACAATATGCACAAATACTTGTTTTTACTGGTATGTCGAGATCACTGAAGCAGTCAGGGAGAATAGACTTTTATGATCTTATCAATTACGACAAGATAAAATAATATACGTCTGGTCTTGAAGTTATTAGTGAGAATATGAAAAAGGTCATCAAATGTGTTATATTTTTAGAGGGAAGTAATTCGAACAGTGTATTTGTGACAAAAGCCACATAGACAACTTGGTGTCTCAAGGCCAAAAGCTAAGTTAGGTGTTGAAGAGATTTCGCAGGTAAGCATGCCGTTTGCCTACCTTTAAACTCAAATGTGTTGTGGGTACTTCATTGGACGTTTGGAGGATATGACTTGCTGTATAGTTTTTGTCTTAGTTGAATTAATTGAGAGTTAGTAGGGCGTACATTAGATCATTCTAACTGCAAAATATATAATTGGAAATATAATATTTTTGATTTCTATTTCTGTAAAATCATGTTTTATAGAAGAGTATTTCAATTTCCAGTAATTTAATCCAACAACTAGTTTCCATACTTCATTATGGTTTTATCTCTCGTATTAATTCGTTAATCGTTTCCTGATTATTTTACAAACTGATCTCTTTTTTTAAGGAAACATCTTTTGACCATACATTACATCATTTAAAATAAGTAGTCAATAGATTTTGCTGTCTAAAAAACGTTTCAGTTTACTAAGAAATTTTCTTATTGATTTACCACCTAGCATCTACATGTAAAGGGTAAGAAGAATAACATACTAAAACAAAGTTCGTAAAAAAGGCTGATAATAAAACGATTGTAAATGAGATTTAAAAAAACACCTTTTAATTATAGTCGTTATTTTCAGAAGGGGGTTTTGTGGAGATTTTAGTAATTTTATATAATTGAGATCATGAGTCGATTGAAACTAGACCACCGTGGAAAACCTGTAAGCACTCGACGACCGTTTCATCCTATTGTGGGACTCCTCAGCAGTGCGCATCCACGATCCCGCCTCTCAAGATTCAAATCCAGGCCCTTCGGTCTCGCTCGCGAACGCTTAAATTCTAGACCACGGAGCCATTATCCAACAATGTTAATGTCTAACTTCAGCCAATCCACGAAATTGAGCAACCATTCACTAATGTCTTCAGTGAGTTGATATCTCCCAACAGACCTGGTTGAACTCCATTGGTTACTGCTTCTCACTAGAACTCCAGGAAATACCTCATGGAGTCAGTCATTAGTGAGCATATGATCATTATCAGAAGGGGGTTTTGTGGAGATTTTAGTAATTTTATGTAGTTGAGATCATGAGTCAATTGAAGCTAGACCACCAGATAATTTTTATAGTTCCCTATCATATAACCATAATCGTTGTATATACTAATAGAAAGGTTGTTTTTAATTAAGCAGTTTACAATTTTCAAAGTTGTTTAAATCTTCTAATATGTTTGTTTTATCGACAAGTGTAATAGGTTACTTTCCTTAGTTATTACTAGAATGCTTTGTATCATAAAACACAATGAACACGTGGGTTTTTAATTGAAATAAAACTATCTAGTTATTCCTAAAAAAAAATAATAAACTGTAACAGATCACTTCAACAGTATGCACTTAACCGCTGGTGTTAAACTCTCTGAAGATTATGTGGACAGAACAAGAGTTTTTCATGATAATCCAATGTTCAGGATTTTGGATAGCGATATATGAAGAAGTTATAAAAAAGTAATTTCAGCATGAATTAATAAACCTTGGAAATTAGAAAGTTAAACACATGACTTGTATTCACCGTTATGTTTACTATTTAGATCGGGTTAACTCTTTCTCAAGAAAACTTTTTCATACGACAGCCAGAATCATACGATTTAGCTGAATCAGAATGAAGTTGATGTATGTTGTATTGACTGAACTAGGGTTAACATAAACGTATGTCTAACAATTAAGTTGTACGTTCATATACAGCAGTACTTTTTAAGCAAATCTGCATGTAAATAACCAGTGATACTATTATGCAAGTGTATTACTACACAATGAGACAACAGATTTCATCGAAAAGACCATTCAATCAGTTTGTCTATGGTAATTAATCAGTAATTGGAACATCTTGAATAAAATTCGTTATACAGTCAACCAACCATAAATAAGGATAAATTCTCTTTTTTTGCATGTGTCAATCACGTGACTGATCAGTCACTAAAGTTATGGAAGAATGGAAAAGTTAGAAAACTGATCGATGTGTTTAGACATATCTGTTTATTAAGTATTAATACATAAACTTCCTTAGAGGTACAAAAAAATCAGATTGATAAACGACTAGTCAAAACTATTAATGATAAAATAAATATCAGTTTGAAATGGTCTTTCTTAAAACTGAAGTTTTAATCTATGAAGTGTTTTATCGGGTTAGTGAATACTTAGTTATTCATAAACGAGGATTCTAAAGTACTTTCAAATCCTTATTTCAATTCCATAACAATGTATTCATAAGATTAAGTCATTCACAATAGTAAGAGAAATAAGCATTATCTCTAAAAGTTTGATCATTAACTAAAATAAGATAAAAGTCAACAGTTGTTAAGTTGATATTATGTTACAATGAAAATCCATAATCATACCTCTATCTATATTCAACTAATTCAACATTTAACCTAGTATATTGATTAATGTATAATTTTATGAGATACCTAATAATTATATGAGTAATTGATTAGATGTATAGTACTACAGTTTAACTTAATAATTTGTTGTTTTAGTTATAGAAAAATTTTTTAAACTTCAGTTTTTTAAAAATTTTCATGTTCGCTATTTGATTAACACAGAATACGGTATACAACTACGGCACTCGAAAGTACAGAACCCCAGAGTCACAAATCAGAAGACAGTAAAACCTGAAGAAATGTGTGTTAGGTAAGATTAAAATTTATAGAAAATCATGGGTATTTATAGATATTAGCGTTTGCTATATCAACATTATTCAGTAGCCCTAAGGGAGCCGAAGAGTTCCCACCCAATCAGAACGTACTGGAGTTTTCTAGAATATTAACGTGATATACTGCTATTAGACTGTAGCATAATGTACCTCCTTGCAGATTGGCTGAATTATAATGATGTTATAGACAACGCTAATAACTAAAATATACATGTTTTTCTGTACATTTTTGATTCTTACTTAATAATTACTTCTGCTTTTTCTGTCATATGATTTGCGACTGTGGGGTTCTATACGTTTGAGTAAAGTTAGTTGTATATTGTATCATGCGTTAATCAAGTAGAGGACGTAACAGTCGTAGGCTCACATATTTTTGAACGAAAAAGGCAAAATATGATGAAAAGTCCTAAGGTAAGGTCAAACAATTGGTCGTGATGATGACAAATCTACGAAAGAAACAACATTAAAGTCTCATAGCTATTTAAGTGTCTGGTAGTATAAAATAAATCTTTTTTAATGTCCTAAAGTACCTCAACTATGTAAAATAAGAGCTTTGAAAGGTCATGACAAGGTCTATAAACAACTCGACAGTTTAAGACCCAGCCATTTTGTAATTTGGCTTAAATTATCATAGTGTAGTAGCTTGTGACGGTTTCCATGAATGACCCATAAAGTTTGACGATTCTCGTCAAAACTCTGAAAAGACGCCCTCATGTTAAACTCAGATATGCTCGACGTAAAAGGTAGGTTATAGTAGGGAGTGATGGTTTGTAGAATTCAGCCAATTATGTTCTGGACTAACATTTACACTAAATGGAATGGATGTCTTCTGCAATATCACAGGAAAGGTTGTGCTATTAAGAATTTTAATGTAATGAATCTAATCGTGCTTCGTGGAGGATTGAACAAGTCAATACACGTCTCAGTTTTATCATATTTATTCGATAGTGACCATGAAAAACATGAAACTAAATCATTCAAAATCATTGGTAGTACTACGTCACATTTTTCCAAGTGCAATTGAACCAGTCAGTTACACAACTGTGAAGACTATAATGTTTCGAGTAAATAACCTTAGATTTTGTAGTTAAAAAGAATTCTTTTTGACCAGGTAAGATTTCAGAAATGATCTTACTAGTTCTAATCCCATTGATAGTTCTGCTTACTTGTGTATTTCAGTGTTCACAAGCTTCATCTAGTATTATCTAAATTCTTATGATATATATAACGAATCCTTCAGAGAATCCAATTAAAAACAATATTACTCCCTTATATGTTTTGCTGTAATTACCTAAATCAACATTTTCACCATGACAAATTTCTGTCCAGTATTACTTAGTTTTTGTTTATTGCTGAAATTAACATGAAGCATAAATTTACTTATTTATGATCAAATTGTATTAACAAATTTATGGATGTGGAATGGAGGTTATCGGTAAATTTGAACCCTCCAATCAGATGAAACGTAAGTGTGTGAGTTACAATTATTCGTTAAGGTGATTGGATGGGAGGTGAGTATTCACTAGTTGAAATTGTGATCTTCGTTTCTATCCCTAAATAATTATAAATTGTTTAAAAGAGGATGATGTTTGGGTTAAATATTGTGTTTATAAGTGACACTTTTTACTTCTTAATGTATTTGACATCTCAGGTGGTTTTTCTGTTTTCTGAACTCTATTCGATTTCCTATTCGCCTGAGAATTTCATCAGTCAGTTGTGTCACTGTAGCAATGCGTTAAGGGATGAAGTATCCAGTTAAAACACATATAGTATAATATATATAATGGGTTCACCAGCTGGATTAATTACACTGTGAGGAACCTAAAATGATTGGTTCGTTTAGTAGACCCACTGTTACTATGGTGTATCGATACCTATACCATCATCTTCACGTTATTCATTAAACACGGAATATTCGCAGTCTTATCACACTTATTTAATATTTCCTATTAAATGTGCTACTTATTAACCACTCTTAGTTTGCGAACATAAACGGGCGTTTTTTACACCTATTGACTATTAGCAATTCCATTTTTATCTTATTCTTACAAAAATACTTACTGTGTGTGTTATGGTGTTGTTACCTTCTTGTGATAATAAGAGATTTGTCTAACTTTTAAAGACGAATGCCATAAAAGGTGAGTTATCATATTCTAAAAAAACAATTCACTTATTGAAATCATGAGCTGATCAATGTTAGGTCACCATTAAAAACCTGGAGGCACTAATTATGGGACTCTTCAGGAGTGGATATAAATGATCTCGCACGCAGCATTTGAACTCAGCACCTTCGGTCTGACGCGAACGCCAGCGTCCGAAACTGTTAATGTCTAACTCCAACCAATCAACGATACTGCGCGACTATCTTCGATTGTCTTTGGGGGGTCACTGTCTGAGACCTGGTACGGTTGAACTCCAATGATCACGGTATTCACTAGAACTCCGAGAATTACGTCTCGAAGCTAGACAATAGTAAGTACATGATAATGTTCAGTATAGGGTTGTGGAGACTGTTTAAACTAAATTACTGAATTAATAGTGAATAATTCTTTCGCTGATTTATGGTGTTCAGTTGTATTTTTTGTACACACCTCATTCTGAGGCAAAAGCTTGATAGATAATTCGCTTTTCATTCACTCATGACTGTGATACTATAACAAATTTTTAGCGACACTCATTTAACATTAAATAAAGGTTGATTCAAAACAGAGATTATTAGTAACGTTGACAGTTACATTGGTTCATAGATATAATAACACCGTTTGTTTCCGTTTACTCAGGTAAAATGAGATTCAGGCTATATTAGATATTCGATTATCATTACAGGTATTGTTCTACCGATTGGAAGATAACTACTATGTTTTACTTCGTAATAAGCTCTGGTTTTTGGACTTAATGACAAGGAAGTTTATACGAAATACTGAAAACCATCAAGGAGTATGCAGTAGGAGTTGTTTATTTTATGAAGTACGAATAACCAACCAGGTACAAACTAATCAATTACAAAGCTAATGAAGATATTTGATATTATTTATATTAATAGTCTTACAACATGCATTTGTGTAATCTCAACTGACTAAATTCCATCAATATCATTATTTTTTATTCTAAAGCTCTGCTGTAACCATGGAATAGATTTTCTCAAGGGTTGTTATTCACCTACGATTAAACTACTTGCTGATAATAAATATTATCTCATCACTAGTGATTTTAAGTCAACTCAAAGGTGTTGAATTCGGGATAATTGAAACCTGAAGAGTTATTTAAGCGTTGACTAGCCCTTTAGTAATGACCATGATTAGTCAGTTCTTCAGCAATCAAACTCCCAGGATATGTATGAGTATGCAAAGTTATGTATGAAGTTCGCTTCGATAATAATAATAATAATAATGATCAGGGCATGTTACCCTCTTTTTGTATTACTGAAAAAAAGAAATGCTTTATATCAGAATAAATGATCATTTCTTTTGTTAAAAAAATTGAAGTGCTTAGCTTACGTATTGGGGGTACTTTGCTAGTTATGAAATATGTCCTCTAACGAGCGCACATTGACTAAAGAAAATCTGGAAATTATAAAGTTTGAATTATTTCTTTTTTCTGGTTAGCGGTTCTTAGCGAGTTAGTTTTCTACGGGATGGGGTCTCTAGCACCAAGCTCAACCATCCTCCTTCACCCGGGCTTGGGACCGGTAGTAACTCTAAAAGAGCTGCAGGCAGAGTTATATAACCGTTGCTTTTTACCTTTCAGAATTGAGGAAATTAGACCTCTACAATGATCAACCTTATATATTTAACATATTGTAATCAAAAATTTATGAATGCGTCATAGAAATATTGCCAATTACCAAAGAGAAACGATTTTTCAAAATCACAATAAAATAGAGTAATATAAATTCTGGATTATAGATTGCTGCTTTCAGAAGTTATTGAGAGCATATTTTGAAGCTGTAATGAAACTGTTAATTATGATAATTGTAGCTAAATTTATAGATTAACATTTAATAGTTGATTTCATGAGTCAATTGAAGCTAGACCACCATGGAAAACCTAGACGGCCGTTTCTTCCTAGCATGACACTCCCCAGCAGTGCGCATCGACGATCCCTCCCCACGAGATTAGAACCCAGGACTTATCAGTTTCGTGCTCGAACGCTTAACCTCTAGATCACTGAGGAGTTCCATACTAGAACGAAATGGTCGTCCAGTGCTCCCAGATTTTCCATGATGGTTTAGCTTCAATTGACTAATGAATTCAAGTGATAAATTACTACAATCTCCATAAAACCCTTGTCAGATCAATATTTCTTAATTTTTACAAATTATTATCATTTTATTAATTCTATTCATTTAATTTCCTTTATATTGTATGTACTAATATCAATTCATTTTTAAATAAAATTGTATAGAATTAAACATCCGATTACCGGATGTTTAGTTTATTTATTAGTTCTTGTTGACAATTTTCAAAATGAAAACGTAATTGATTTTTAGTAGTGTACTTCTAATTAACAATCATTCAGTTTTCTTTGTTTTTATAACTATAAAATTGTCAATTTATAGAACAAAATTAAAATGAATCAGAACATAATGATTTGTTATAATGAATACTATTAAAATTTTCAAATGAAATATTTAAAGTTAATTTAAAAGACAAAACGAACTCAACTGGAGAAACCAGAAATCATGAAATATTTATTCCACCATTGAACAACCCTTAATCATAAGAAGATTTAACGCTGTATCTTCCTGGAATATATGGTATCACTTAATCGGAATCCAATAATTCATATTTTAAACTTCAGTAGGTGTAACTTCTGTAATATTCCGATCATGAAGAAGAAAATGCCCCACATACACAAGGAGTTGCATTGATGCTTTCCAAACAAGCACAAAATGCACTTACAGGATGGGAATCTTATGGACCAAGGATCATCAAAGCCTCCTTCAAAACAAAGAGAGAGGACATTACAGTGAACGTCGTCTAATGCTATGTGCCTACCAACGACTACGATGAAGACGTTAAAGACTAATCCTACGATAGGCTACAGCCAATGTTCGAGAAGTGCCCAACAAAGGACCTGACCATTCTGATGGGAGATTTAAATGCTAAGGTTGGAATAGACAACACTGGATACGAAGACGTCATGGGACAACATGGACTGGGAGAAAGGAACGAAAATGGTGACAGATTGGCAAACCTATGTACCTTCAACAAACTGGTCATAGGTGGTACCATAATTCCACACAAACGCATTAACAAAACCACATGGACTTCACCGGACCACACTACACAGAACCAAATCGACCATATCTGCATGAACAAAACGTTCAGGAGGACGATGGAGGATGTGAGAACCAGAAGAGGAGCTGATATAGCATCCGATCATCATTTGCTAGTCGCCAAGATGAAATTAAAACTAAAGAAGCACTGGAAAATAGGGCGGACTACATCACAAAAGTTTAATACGGCCTTTCTTCGAGATGCAGACAAATTAAACATAGCCCTCAGCAACAGGTTCCAGGCCTTTCATGATCTACTCAATGGAGAGGGAATGCCATGGAGAGCAACTGGAAAGGTATCAAGGAGGCAATCGTTTCAACATGTCAGGAGGTTCTGGGCCAAAAGAAGCACCATCACAAGGAATGGATCACTGTTGGTACACTGGATAAAATTGAAGAAAGGAAGAACAAGAAGGCAGTAATCAATATCAGCCGAACAAGAGCGGAAAAAGCCAAGGCACAAGCCGAATACACAGAGGCAAACAAGCAAGTGAAGAGGAGCATCAGAACCGACAGACGTAAATATGTGGAAGACAGCGGAAGAGGCTGCAAGAGAAGGAAACATCAGACAATTGTATAATACAACAAAAAGGCTCGCTGGAAATTACCGTAAGCCAGAAAGACCAGTGAAAAGCAAGGAAGGCAAGATAATCACCAGCATTGAAGAGCAACGGAACAGGTGGGTGGAACACTTCAAAGAACTCTTGAATCGACCAGCTCCACTGAACCCACCCAACATCGAAGCAGCACCCACGGACCTCCCAATCGATGTTTGCCCATCAACAATTGAAGAGGTCAATATGGCCATCAGACAAAACAAGAGCAGCAAAGCAGCGGGACCAGACAACATCCTGGCAGAGGCGCTGAAAGCAGATGTAGCAGCAACTGCAAAGATACTCGACATTCTCTTCAGTAAGATTTTGGATGAAGAACAAGTACCAACAGACTGGAAAGAAGGAATTTTAATCAAGATACTAAAGAAAGGCTATCTCAGCAAGTGTAAGAACTAAAGGGCCATCACTCTTCTCTCAATATCAGGAAAAGTCTTCAACAGGGTATTTTTAAACAGAATGAGGGACTACGTAGACGCCCAACTTCGAGATCAGCAGTCTGAATTCCGTAAGGTTCGACCATGTACAGACCAAATCGCAACTCTACGGATCATCGTGGAACAATAAATTGAATGGAATTCATCATTCTACATCAGCTTCATTTGATAGTGTGGACAGGACAACACTATGGATGCTTCTTCTTCACTACGGCGTGCCTGAGAAGATAGTCAATATCATACGGAATTCCTATGATGTATTTAATTGCCAAATCGTCCATGGAGGACAACTCACCGACTCATCCGAGGTAAAGATCGGTGTTAGGCAAGGTTGCTTACTTTCACCCTTTCTCTTTCTCGTGGTGATCGACTGGATCATGAAGACGTCAACATCTGGAAGGAAGCACGGGATACAGTGGATAGCTTGGATGCAGCTGAACGTATATAATTGTGCATTATACAATTTGGTTAATCTATCCGTTGAAGCGAATAACTGAAATAACTTAATAGTGTTTTAAACGCAAACAGCAATAATTCTCCATACAAATCGATCATTCGTTACATGTTCACCCAGTACTCATTTTCGTAGTCTATTTACAGATCAATGTATCCAGTTGAGAATTTTATACAATTTAAAAGTGTTTGTAGTTTACTGTTGGTAAATATTTAGATTTATTATCACCGATCGGAATACAGCTAATATAACAATGAGAAAACATTTGTCCCAGAAAAAAATCAAACCAGTATTACTTTCGCGGTGAAAATTGTTATACTTATTGAGTAAAATATTATTGTCAAGATGATTTTTGGAAGGAGAGTAAACATTTTTAGGTTTCGATATTCGTAACTATTACCAGGAGCCAGTAATTTTGTGACCAGCTTTGAACTATAGGTCTGAGTTCCGCCTCATAAACTTCGGTTTGTACAGCCAGGTGATTATATTAAGCGTTACGTAATAATTGTAGATGAGATCCAAACACAATACAATAACTTGTATCCGTTTATTCAATTGATTTACTTATAAACGTAAATTACTATTTTTACTAGACTTGTGATTAACATACATAAAAAAACAAATTAACTGGAGCGTCGTATTCATATTGAATCCAGAAACGTACACTAGTATACAAACAGGAATTTATTCTTAGCGGTAAAATCTGAGAAAACTAGTAAGATATTATAACCAAATTCATCGAACGATATAAGGTAGTTTTCAGTAAACCCTTAACCTAGGTTTTGTGCAATGTGGCACATACCAGTAAGCTGTTCATAGAATTATGAGAAAAATGTTCTCTACGGGACTCAAATTGGCGTCACTTAGTTTGAGATGTTAACATTAAATAACAGTTGGAGAAGTTTAGCAAATCTTACAGAACTGATAGACAAAAGCATTCTGAAACCTCTTTAGTATAAAGTCATCTTTAAAGCAAATAATTCTTGCTTACACGTAAACGGTATCGATATCACCCAATAATATCACATGAAGTCAATTGATGGTACCTAAGATAACTGATGGTTTTCAGCTTTCATTAATTCAGTAAATTTCGATTTCACTAGACTACTTACATTATGGAAGTTAAAAGTCCTAGTTATAGTGGAAAGATCAAGAGTTGGTAGACACAATAGATTAAAAATATATTGATTACAACCAACTGGAAATTATTTAATGATGATTAGTTCTTGGTATATGTGACCGAGAAGCTGAAACGTTTGACTGTTTGAAAAACTGATAACCGATAAGGTGTTTAACGGACATACAATCAATTTCGCTATAAGACAAACACAAACTCAGCTGCTGTGCTTACATATTACAATTCTAGCTATAGAATTTTGTTCAGATTCAGTAAAATATAAACAAATAATCAACGAACAATTGGAATTTGATGACTAGTGAAATGAAGAATTACCAATGTTTGTTATTTTTAAGTAATACACACACAAATCTTATTTCTGATCATTATCACTAAGGTTATATGATTCAATTTTTGCCAAATAAATGATACTTTAGATGTTATTGGGAGTGAATAGATAGGATCCATTTATATGTGAATGAACAGTTGAGTTCCCATTAAAACTAGAATTTAGCGCAAATAGATAAAGTATTACCTACAAATATACTGTGTAACAATAACTAACTTTAGTTACTCTTCACTATTGTTATACTAAACAGAAGTTAATATACCTGTTGGGAATGTTAAATCACTGAACACAACGTACTAGGAAGAAAACAAATAGTAAGATCTTATGTTGATTAACTTCGGGAGATTTTCACCTCAATTGAGCTTCAGTACAGTTTCATTTATCTTGATTAATTCAATATAGTTTTTTGTCTATACGAAATTTGTTCGGTTTGACAAATTCTGTAATCACTGAATGTAAGTGATATAAACTTGAATAAATTCGGATATGAACTAATCTTACAAGATATATCTTTTGACGTAGCTCGGGACAAGAGAGAGGACAGATATTCTATTCTGATATCGAAGTGTATTCAAGAGTTGTCGATGTGATCGCAAACATAAAAATGTCCTGTTTTATATGGAAATCTTATACTTGATAAGTTAGAGCAGTAGAACGAGAAGTCTTTCCAGTATGGTTGCAGTTGTTCACTTCCAAACACTGAAACACAGAGTCCGGTACTTAAATAACATAACCAACCTTCCATAAAAAAGATAGAATTTAAAGCTAAATATACACTAAAATAACTGCATAAAATAATGTACACTAAGTAGATTGATCGTTGGAAAAGAAACAATAATATGAAATCATTTCACCATAATCATCATCATGAATTGATTTATTCATCGTAAAAAGCTAATACACTTCACGTATGTATAAATCAGTGAATATACAGACAGAATATGTAGAGTAATAAAAGTAATAAGGCGGACTAAGCAGTAAATAATAATAATAATGATAAAATCATACTTGATCAGACACCTTTCCTCGCAATTCAAATCAACGAGAAAATCAATGGTGAAAAATAAATGAATAACTGATTGAAAAATAAACTTTCTAAACAGAAAAAAAATCGTGACAGTAATAGCAGTAATACTATATTATTAATAGTAGCAAATAGACAATTTTCTCTAAAAAAATAAATTAAGTAAAGAAAAAAAGCGAAAACAAATGTGAAATTATAGTTTGGTCTCTAAAAAAAAAGAAAAAAACAACTGGAGATTCTCTTCAGATCAGATCAAAACAGCCTGATTATAATTGAGTTGATGTTAAATATCTTTCTCATTGTTTTATATTTCTTCTCCAACCACAACGAAATTACACAAAATGATTCCAAGGACAAATGAAAAAGACTGGTTGTTGTTGTTGTTTTAATGGACAAAAGCGATTGAGTATTTGTTGTGAATGCAGGAGATGGAACGAAATAATTATTTGTGGAAAAAAAGAGGAAACAATCAAGAGAAAGATAGTAGTAAGAATATCAAACAAATATTATGATACATTATTAGTTACAATTAAATAAAAAAACATTTGAGACTACAAACAGATCTAAGTTGGACAACCATCTGAAAGCAGTGGGCATCTGTTTCGTCCTAGTATGGGTCCCATGATATTGTACAGCTAGCCACCATCCTAGGTGGGTGTCTTTTTCACACGCAACACGGTTGGACTGCAGTGGTCACGGCTTCTTACTTGAATCTGAAATTTGTCTCTAAGCTAGTGAGCACACAAAAATTACCAGTATAGGTGACCAACTTGGTCTCATGTGCTGTTACGGGTATGAGGGCTAATATGACTCACCGGCTGCCCGAACCGTGGAAGGGTATTGCTTGAGGGGCCTAAGTAGGAAGTTGGATGAATGCTGGTCTTACCGACCTGGGAGCTTGACCGCAAAGCCAAAGGGACAACTGCTTGAAGCCGGTCACGCACGGCCCTTTTGTGGCAGGTTTCCGGCGTGTTAACTCCGTTCTTTAAAGGGCCTTACTGCCGGAGACGAAAATCTGTGAGGTAAAGTGAGGCGTGACATTTTTAGGGTCGACCTTTACTTACCCCTTCCTTCCTTGTGAGAAGGCAGCATCGCTGCAGATGCTGGTTGTCCGAGGGAAACACCTCACTGTTGTCACACTCCTCTACAATCAGCAGTACGACTCCGCCCTCAGACCTTGAGTTGCTGCTTTTAGTCTTATCGTTCTCCAATCGACCTGCCTGGCATAGTAGAACCTACAGGAACATATGTTCCAGCCAATATAGCTCGGTTGGATCATCACGATAGGCAAGCCCGACCATCACGTAAAGGTAGCAGCTACGGTCGAGAACCGAATACTTTGTGTGTGCGCATATGTATTTGGTGCATTCTTGTACCAATGTTCATGTGTTTAAATAAATAAATACATAAATTTATGATAATTGCATTTCCTATGATATTTTGTTGTTACTGAGATCAACTTAAACTTACAAAACGAAAGAACAATTAGACTCGAGGAAATCTTACTAATTTAATTGAAGTATATTTGATGCATACAAATATAAGAATTTACATAATCACTATGTTGCGTCTACGGACAACAACTTGCGAAACTCCCTTTATTCAAATGAAAACTTTTTCACGCATTGGACTATGAGGTAGTACACAAGACGTATAGCTCAGGTGGATGATCTGGGTGGAGTTTCGTTGAATAAGTTAGGTTTAATTGTGGAGTTTCCATTGTTCTTCTGAACATCATCAGCAGGTAGACGTGAGATATCAAGTTTCTTCATATATAACTAACAGCTTGCCCTGTTGATCATGATTGGTTGTTATTGATCTTTAGCCTGTCATTGTTTGCATTTTTATTTTGAATGTCTCCCCCTTTGACCTGACTATTGATCCTATATCTGTTCACAGTTTTTTCGGGTTTGTTGATTTTGCTATGACCGAAATAGGATTGGACGACTAGGTCTTGACCAATGATACTTTTCGTCCATATTAGTAAAGACTTCCAAAGTGATAATGGTTTATTTCGCCACATATTTGTCTATAATCTTGTCGTTCAGAAGAACAATGAAAGCCCCATGATTAGACAATCAAGTCAGATAAAGAAACTCCACCAAAATCTTGAACTTTATCAAAAATGAACATTTCTTTTAACCTAGTACAACATGAACAGTTATTTTAAGTTTACATGAAAGAACAATGACGGATACACAGGACAATACAAACGTAGAAAAATAACAAACTTACTACAATCACAAGAGAAATAACCGGTACGATGAACGAACCACTTAGAACACCTTCTATATGAGTATAAAGAAATTCTGCGCATCCCTTTGAAATAGGAAAGAAAAACATTAAAAAACTATGGTAATTAAAAAGAAGGCAACAGGAACTTTCAAGGTTATAAACATGGGTACTAGATGTATGAGTAACTGGTCATTTTGATATATATATATATATATAGTATCAACGATACTTTCTTCTGTTCTTTGGTTGAAGCATTCAACCAAATCGGACTTCTAAGTTTTGAATATGGTATTAAATATATCGACATTATTAGTGCTCTTATACATTATTTTCTGGGGTATTTTTGAACCAATAAACCTTGAATGGAATATTAATGAGATTCGATTAAACAAGTATGAACATATTTTTATATACGGTTCCAAAGGATAGACTTGTGAAGGGATCTTTCTGAAGAAGATAATTACCACGTGTCATATCAAAAGCAGGATTGGTTGACTGGATCCAGGATAATAATCATTTAGGTGGATATAGGAAAAGAAATTTGGCCACAATAAGTATTGACGTTTTTTCACTATATCTGTCCACGCCTCAATACATTTCAACTCGCATCGAAATAACGATGAGTTGTATCAACTGAATGGTTTTAGGAACACTTGTCTAACATCTATTATGGTGTGCAGAACGGAAAACTAGGGACAAAGAGATTTTTCGAGCGATCAGTGGGAGCCTGTTGGTTGAAAAGTTGGATAAAAAAGCTGTCATCTATAGCTTTTCGCACAGCGCAACCTATTTCCGGTTAACTCAAACATGAGTCCAAATAATTGAGTGTGATCATGTATAGATATGTTGAAAAACAACTATCGCTGCTTTTATAGCGATTGTATAGTGTTTGACATACTATGATATGTATTAAACTCATCTTGAGATTTAATGATCAACAAAATTAACTTCTTTAACCAACCAATGCATAGAATTTATTTTTATTTACGACTAGAACCACATATCGACGCTATTACCTCGCATTCAAGTGACTCAGAGACACTAACAAACTTTGAGTGCGAATTAAATAATTAGTGAACTTGATGGTATCCAAAACTCTTGACAAAAACCTACGAAAGATTTAATCTAGTCCAATGTTTAGCACACTGTTTTATCTCCTACCTCAAGAAATGTCCCAGCTAGATAAATAAACTAGAAGCTCTAAAACAGATGAAGGAATATGCGGTACGAATCCAATCACTATTTTAAGTGATGTGTTTGTAAAACAGTAGAAGTCGATAGTTGGAGGCTAAAGATGTTATTACTTTAAAGTGAATAAATTAATTTTTCTTATTTTTGCACAAAAATCGAATATATTTACATAAATATAGATTAAGCATAAGAGTTAATTGAACTTACTTTTTGAAAAGTCACTTGTCTAGGTTCTTCATAATCAGACTTAGTTTTTATATCTTCAAGTACTTGTTCTTCTAAGCTTTTAAGTGTAAGACAAGAATCAGGTACTAAGCTGATAAAAGTTGAGGAATTAGGTTGACTGTATTTCCATTTTGAAGAGGCATATATTTGAGGACCCGAAAATCCACAACATTCACTCTAAATTTAATCAATTTAATATGAAAAGAAAATTAAACTATGACATTTTATAATTTATCAATATTTTTCTATGCATGCTTAGACACTAACATATTTTTCAGAGAGAAACAATTTGGTAAACTTGACTAATTGTCAAGCATCTATGTTGAATGAATTGTAATATTTTCTTCAATTATTGTAAGTCTTTCATTTTTGTCTTAGTAAATAAAAATTTAAAATGTAGAGTTAAGGAAAAATTTAAATTGCGTTGTAGAAAAATCTTGTACTCAGAAACGGTGTAATTACTGAAGAGGCATGTAACTTATTTACATTGAAATGCTTATTATTCATCCAACTTTAAGGTTTATTGTTCCAAAAATTATAATGTTTTTCATTGAAATCAAGAGCCGATCAGTGTTAGACAACCATTGAAAACCTGCAAGCATTGAACAGACGTTTCGTCCTAGTATGGGACTCCTCAGCTGCGCACATTTACGATCCAACACACGGGACTCAGACCCAAGACCTTCAGCTTCGCGGGATGGTGGTCTAACGTTGATCTCTCCATGATTTCAGCCAAATTCAACACTTTTCACAATCCCTAATTGATAAAATGTTTTTGTGAATAAAGATTTCTAAAATTAACAAAAAGCTTTTATGCCAGATTTTCTTTTCGAGGAAATCAATGTTACTACTGAGATTCAAAAGCATTTTATTTAGCGATTTATAGATCACCATTAATCCATTCGAGTAACACTAAGACATTGAATTACAAGACTTATTTATCATTCATATCAGTCGTATTAAACGTAAAACCTGACAATTGAGTGTTGGTTCGAATCCTCACACTATATTAATGCAGTGAGATGAAATTATAAAGACAAATTTCATAGTAAAAGTGGCAACAGTATAAGTACCAGTGGGAAAGAGATGTAAAAAATAAGACCGAAAGATATAAGGGGTTCTCGGTGTTCAGGAACTATGGAAAGATAAAGAATGAATGCACTTGGGCTACTGCACATTGATCAATAGCTGGTCAATAATTCAATGAAAAATTTCCTAGGTGCAAGTTCAGTACAAAGGACATACAAACATGAGCCTGGATGGGAGAAAAGTTATTAGAAACAAACACACTGATAAAAGGTGTGATTTTTTTAGATTACAGAGAATTAGTTATAGGAAACTAGTATAAGCGAAACCAAATATTAAAAAATCACAGTGTATTTTTAAACATATACTAATGGATGAAACCGAAAAAGTAGAGATTTTAGGGAACAGCATACAATGCTGATTAAAGTTAGTTGTGACTATGGCAATACCCAATATAGGAAATTCTGTAGAATGTGTGCTGCGTAAAAATGAAAGCATTACAGTCTTAAGTCAAGTCGAGAGGTACAAATGTAAATGTAGTTCTCATATGGCCTTAAGGTTCTGAGCTCAATATCACGAGTATTCATGATCACATATGTAATTAGACATTCACGAACAACTAACTGCTTAGCATATTTTCTCACACCAATATCAAAACAAACTGAATTCCTTAGTTAATTGTTACACAAAAAGAGACCACATCATTTTCGAACATTCACCTAATTTATCATTATTGTTTATTGATACATACAACCTTTGGAGTGTAATTCTAAAATAGCTTCCAAACAGAATATCAACGATAAAGTGATACATTTTAAACATTGACTTGAACTATTCTTTTGTGTAAACCATTTTCACTTATAAATTTCTTAATCATAACTTATATGAAGAATGTAATTTCACTGACTGAGAATTTAAAAATAAAACGATAACTAGCTCCAAAGACTTATCCATCGTTTTAAGATAGCATGATACGAATACCATGTTTATTAAGATCATGAGATTAGGTTGATGCAATACACTGTGAACAACCTGATTACGGATTGTGAAAATGTTAATCTTCACTACGGAGCTGATCCATACATTAGATCTATTTTGGGTGATATCAATTCTATTTGTGATACTGAGGGTAATTTAGATAATGTTGTTCAGTCTTTACCATACTTGTTATTCGTATACTTCCCAATAAATTAGTTTGAAAATTTCACAATTTTTGTATAATTTTTTTAGCCAGTTAGTTAGTATGCAGTCAAATCGGTGTGTTAAAGTGTCACATGATTTTGGTAAACGTCATATCTTAGTACGTTATCAAAATTTATCCAAAGTACATTTAGGAGACTAGCTACATAAGACAAAGAAGGAACAAAAGGATTAAATGTAACAGCTTTAAATAATTAATGTGCAAACTGTACACAATTGATATTTTTTTAATCTAATGACATCTAGTATACATCTCTATCTTACGGACTTTTTCTGTCAATATTATGTATTTAACCAAAACGTTAATTTGTTTAAAGACTTAAACTGAAAAACTGACCATTTACCAATAAAATCAACGACATTGTCCAAATAAATCAACATTAATTGTTTATAGTAAAAATTAATTGTCTTGAAACATAATAACTATGAAACATTATTTATACTCTTGGAAGCAGACATCAAAAAGATGAATAATAACTGGAAAGCATTGTCCAGGACAGAGGCCAACGGAGAAAGCTGGTAGGCGGCCTATGCTCCTCAACGAGGGGTAACAGGCGTAGGTAAGTAGTATAACAATATAATTGATGTCTATTTTAAGCAAACACATAGACTAGTAGAACAATTGACTTAATAAATTGAGAACGGTTGAGATGAAAATATAGCATTTAATACTATTACCCAAAAACAATGAGAGTGTATCATGATTAATAGGGCATCTAAAATCACTCCATTACTAGTAGGTTCAGGAAATAAAGAAAAGAGAAAGGAAGTTAAGTAATGGCTGAATCAATTTATTATTTCTAGAAAACATTTTAATGATTTCAGTGGTGAGTTGAATATAGACTGAAACAACAGTTTCATATCGACATAACAATAATAACACAGTTTGTATTTTGAACGATATCATGTGAATGTATGGGTATGAGCGGAAACATAAAACTATAATTAAGTGGGTTGAACACTTTAAAATAGACATAAGTTTTTTTGGAATTATAGACAGATAAGAAAATTAGTAAATTTCATTTGATAGAAAGTTTAGTGAACAATAATATTAAAAAACTGGATGAAAAGCATCTATCAGTGAGACAGTATTATGAAAATGAATAAACTTATTAATTGGAGAAGAAAATGGTAACGAATGATGAGGTTTTATTTTTTTATTTAAGCACATAAACATTAGTACAAGAAGGCACCAAATATATATGCGCACACACAAATTATTCGATTTGTGTGAAGGCTGGAATACTTACCGGGTGCCCAAACAGAAACAGATGGTTTTCTTAGGAGGCCACAACCCTGAGCTTTTGACCTAGTGGTCTAATCCACAAGGCAGTGGAGCAACGAAAGAAGATGCAGTCCCATAGTAGCCGGTCACCAACAATAGGTTCACACACCATTTGTCACCTCAGGATCCTGGAGCCCATGTGCACCACAGGTTTAGAATCAGGGTTTTCCACCTCTCCTAGGTGGATCCTCCATATCCACCAACCCGGTTAAAGCACGGGATATTGGCTTTTTTCTCTGTAAATTTCGCAAAAACACCACCGCGAGAAGACAGTGTATGGGACTTCCCTGTGCTCGAGTCGTGACTTAATGAAATGACGATGAGTTTAGGTGATGGGATTACTTTATGACATAATTAGTTGTTGATTCAAAACGTGCAGCGAACTATATATTTTGCAGCTGTATTTGTAAGGCGACCGGATAAAGTAGTTATAAACTCAAGGTGATATAACCGAAAATCGATAGCCACAATGAAGATGAATTTACTCATTGTTTTCCTTTAGCTGCATCTATTCAACTTCTACCCCGTTTTTAGCTGTTCTTTGTACTTTTCCTCTAACTTTTAATTGACGTTAATGAATTAGTTTTTCTCCATTTCTACAGCTTTGGTCTTATCCACCCTTCATGTTGTCATGATATAAAATCATGACTATTTGGACGAACGAACAGTTGTGTCAGTTCATTTATTTTAGTAATCCTTTATGCCATTTTGTAAGGTGATACTTTGGTTGATTTATAAATCACATAGGTATTTGAATATGATCCCAAAATCAATCAGAAAAAATATAAATACTATTATGCAATTCAGCTTTTTTGTAACTTCCACCAAAGTAAGCAACATCTGGAGAGAAGCCACTGAAAAATCTCACAACCATACTTGTCCACCCTCAGTTTTGAATATATGTAATATCAATATAATTTTTCTTGTTAGTCAAGAATTTTGTGTTGAAGTGGTTAAAATAGATAAAAATGTTTGCATATTTCATATTATTAGAAATAATCTAAATTGTAATGAAGTGATGAGGGCTTGTGAAACGTGAAAACGCTCCATTGATTCTGGTATATTTATTACTTTTCCTTTGCTTAAACTACATCAAAGTGGAATAAAATCAAATTGATTTTAAGAGGAATTTTAGTATTTGTCAAGATTTTGTTGTAAGAATATTTGATAACCAAATATATGGTGCTTGTGAGAGGAATAATAAAAATAAATGATGACAACCAATATTTGTGATTCTGAACATCTAATGACTGAAACTCATACCTAAGAAACTACTATATTAACTCAATAGCAACAGATTCATGTAACTGGCTTTGAATCAAACTTTCAGTGTAGAGGTTAGTTGTATTATCTGGTTGCCCAAATCGAAGTAGGTTGTGCGATGTTTTAACTTGTGACTTAGCGTCTGAAAGTTAAACGTTTTAACCATTGACCCACTGCCGGCATACATAAATCAGGGTTAACGCATTACTTACGCCAGTTACCCCCTATAAAGGAGCATAGGCCGCCCACTAGGATTCCCCATCGAACACATACTAACGATTCATTATTCCATGGAAAACGTTGAATTCAACTGTTTAGTTTCTTAACTTTCGCTATTCATTTTACTCTTTAAAGATGAAAAAATGTTGTAAACCTATATGTTAGTATATTCGAAGGATAATTTAGCAACAGTATAAGCTGTCCTAGGATAGATAAAAGGTTTTGTTATTTCCGAACACAACTAAAAACTTGATTATTGCTTAGGAAATGTTTTTGACTATATGAGATCAACGGTGTGATAACAGTGATAGTTGAACACTAAGTCATTAAGCGTTCTAGACTCAGAAAATGAACTGTTACAGATATAAAGAGATTACGCAAATGGTGCATAGCCATAAAGATTTTCCACAGATGGATAAATCCCGCTTAAAGTAATTCGAATTATCGTATTGCCATTTTAGATCCTCTCTAATAGAACATAGATATCATCTATCATAAATTCATCTGAAATCCCGTACAAACGCAAACAATACAAATTTTTTTTGACTATTTTCACAATAAGTGAATTTAATCACAAATACTTGGGAATCATGATAAACAATCTGAAGATATTAGATGTATATCACACTTGCGGATGCTAATCACCAACTGATTAAGTAAGAAAAAATCGATAAAACAAGATACTATATATTAGAATAGTACAATTTAAATGATCTGATGTTGATGCATAGAAGTTAAAAATGAAGTTTTCGTACAATATGCTTGTAATTCAATATAATGAAAATGAGTGACCTTAAAAGTATTATTTGCGAATCGCACAGTAAGAGAATAAATAATTGACTTTCAAGTTTAAGTTTCTTGTATTTATTCAGTAAGTTAATTAGTTGATTAATGGAGTCCAACGGAGACAACCATTAGGTAATGAATGTGCGTACATGTTTACACATAGGTATATCTTGACAACAGTTATGCATGAATGGCCTAAATATGATAAATATATACATGTGAATTACTTTCATGATTCAGGATAATTTTTAAGGAAGTGAAGAGTTGTAAAACTCGAAATATAATTTATTTATCAACTTTAATTACCATGACCAGTAATATAATAGTAATAATAATAATAATAAAATTTGTCATTTCAATAGATAAAGTTATGCCAAGTCACAATGAACACCGATATGACCTAAATTCGTATTAAATAAGCAGTATAGAATTTGCCAGTGAATGGTTTTACTAACATTCAAATTATTAAATACAACACATAAAATCAAATAAACAAAATTTTCAACTTCTTATTCAAACTAACATGATTTGAAAATGATCATTTAACTGTTGACGCTGCATTAGCCTTAAATTTAATCCATGTCATTTACACCTAACTGTTATTCTGAACTAGTCATTCTTGGTAGAAACAATATCGGTTTGAAATGCAATTCTTTATCTCAGAGTAAAATTATCAGTATAATAAAATAAGAGAGAAGCAAATGATGACAGTATGTTTCGAATTACTTAGAATAGAGAGATGATGAGAACATTCATTAGTAAGCGAGAAATTCAGTTTATTATAACATAATAAAACGCTAAAAATAAACCCAGCACATCTTGAAGGAGAAATTTGGTCCAAAAAGAACGAATGAAATTGAAAAAAATAACTGTGAAATAGTACCATGAATAGTTTGTATATATCGAGTATTTGGTTAAAAATTTTAAATACGTCATATAAATGTTTAGTTGTCCACTGGAAAGACAAATTAACCGATACCAATCATTCTACAAGTACTCACTTGAGACTGTAGATGATCCCACGCAGATGTAAAATCGGGTTCAAATCCGTACAAGCTAATCAAAGCCTCTTCAGTTTGTTCTTTAATTGACCATATTAACTAAAAATAAATCAAATATTGTCTAAAGAAATAAGTTGAATAATGATCTTACATTAAGCACCACATCAGTAAATATTTCAGTGTTTGAAACAGAATAATTTTGGAATTTTACTCATATTATTCAGGGATTCTTCTTCTAAAAGCGTTCAGATAAAACTGTTGCACGAAGCGTTAACGTTACTTTAGCTATGAAGCGATATTAACGAGTATACTTTATATGCTGATGTTTGATATCCGTGAAATAATTTAGCTAAATCCCTATAAAAATTTACATTAACCATTTAGAGGTTCAATTAATAAGATTTTAAGGTTTATAAACAATGAATTTATACTCAGTTTGACTCCTACAAGCCAAGCAAGCACCAGAAGTGACAATAAATGAATGGAATTAAACCAAAAATTACTACCCACTAGGATCATTAAAGTTCAAACCTTCTAGGAACCTGTGTAAACTGCCCGTCAAACGGAACTGTTAAAAATCCAGACAATACAAAAATGTGAAAACCATATGGGATACATGTAAGGAAAAATTTAGAAAAACATATAAAAGATATTTTACGTCAGTTACGCTACATTCCTCGAGACATTATCTTTTAATGTATTTGAAAAACCATCTAGAAAAATCAGTTTTTTGATCAGTCGTCCCCAATGAATAAAGTAGATAACTTCAAAAAATTTAAAGACATTAAAGATAACTGAAAATGATGTTATTCGATGCAACTAGACTTTCATGTTGATCCACTCACAAATGACTGCAGAAGTAATTAACGTGTTTCTTCGGACCCTTTATAATATATAAATTTCCAAACTATTTGAACGGTTAAGGACCATTGACATTAAGTAGGGATCGATTAGGCGGTTTGAAGTAATCTATAGCATGTTTCGTATAAGGTTTATGGTGTTACTTTTTCTGGTACTAGCAGTCCTAACCATAATAACACAGTATTATTTTAACACTTGAAATTTTCCAGTTATGTGCTACACTTGATTTCGCCACTATGACTTTAAACAAAGAAAAATTGTCATCTCAAGCATAAATTTTCTAACAATTTATCTTTAGTTCACTACTAGGACTTTTTCGGTAAAATAATGAGGTTATCAACGGGTTCATCAATAATAGGATACTTTGTTATAATGGTGATGTAATACTGAAAGTCTACAACATATATAATTGACAAAATGTAAAAAATATAGTTTCTCTACGTTAAAGATATTTTTGTATATTCTCAAAGAAGTAATGCAAACAGCACGTTCAGTTTTACCAATAAAATATCCGAAGCTATTTAGAATGCAGACTGGGTAGTATGATACTTAGTTGGATTTACTATCAAAATACATAACAGAACATTATGGAAAAAAGGATTAATAGCTTGAACTGCCACAGAAATTACTTGACAGCCCATAAAAAGCTATTTTCAAACTTTACTTTTATGTGTAATATAAGGCTAGATTGAAGATGGTATCTTGATGGATACAGGAAGCTCGAATTCTTAAAAAAATAATACTTCAGTACTAGTTGCTGAATGTAATTTGAACAAATAATCTACGACAAACGTTTTTATAAATTAGGTTAGTTCCTCAAACGCCTGACTCACTAGTAAACAGTGAAAAAGTCGCTTTATGTTTAAGGTGACAATATAATTTGATATGAAGATTATCTTAGTAGCTAAAACGAACATTATGATTACACGAATATTGTTAGAGCGAGACATCTACTAATAAGTAGTTATTATTCAATTAACATGTGAATGATAAAGCATAAGCTGTAAATAAAGATAAGATGTACGTACTTTTGTTCTAATTGTTTTCACATGGTACAAACAATAAATATGAGGGATTGTCACTGCAAACAGAAAAACTAAATACTGTATAAGAAAATTATGTTTTTATCAACATATACCATACCAGTGCAACTGCTCTCTTTACCTTGACTTCAGTAAATCTCCATGGTTTTTTCGAAACAAACAATAGATGAATCATAAAAGCTTGACAAACAAGCGAAAGAAGCAATAGTATCCCAATGATTACAAACAAAACTCCTTCTTCGTAGTAATATCGCCTACCGATAATTTCGGATTCGACCCGATTATTTTCAAGTAGCCAAATTCCACCAGAAATAAAAACAAATGAGAGAATCTAAACATGTGATAATTAATAATAAACACATTGAAAGTTATCAGGTACCGCAAACGCAGTGGCAAGATAAGATGACCATCGTTTCAATTGTAAACGACTAATATGAAGCGAGCGATATCCGCGTCTTTCTAGCATACCTCTGCAAATGGCGGAAAAAGAGAGGTAGTTGACTGTAGGGGATAAGACATAAGATGATATATCATTAACTCAATAATTACAACATTGAGAATTTTTTTGTTTTTGGTAAAGGTAATCGTTATAACGGACTAAAAATGTCCAGATGAGTGATATTTCAATATTAGAAATTGTGAGCTTGTTTTTAAGTATGGTTAATGTTTGTATGAGCGACCACAAGGTTACGAACTTGCGTTATTCATGATGGTATTGAAATGTATTTTATGCATAGGTTAGTAGTTTTTACCGCGGTAGCGCTGGATAAAATAATTCTGACTGCGATTAACTTCTTACTTAAAGATCAAATATGGAGCATTAGCTAGACAAAATAAGTTATTATCATAAAAAGGTGAGAATAGTGAAACAAAAATCTGTTTCGTACTGGTAAAAACATTGATGGCGGCAATATTAATAGGTGTAGACTACTTCATTAGAACGCGTGATTATCGTAATCACTGGTTAGGGACTTTGAATGACATGGCTCAAAATCGTTTGTGATGGCGAAGGTGCAGCCATGCTAAACACTAACAGGTATAATGTTCGGCATTAAAATAAGAATAGTCACCTACAGCAACGTAAATATTACCTGATTATCAATAACAAATTTAGAAATAACATACACTTTAACACAAATACGGTATGTTTCAAGAGGACTGATATATTAATAATATTTTGGAATTGGATTATTTGGACTGACATTGACTCAGTGGCGTTGGTTATCGCTACCCACCTCAACAATTTGTATAATTTTACCACACATGTGGATCCACTTAAGATTTATCATATTACTTTTAAGGGGTTGATCTATCTTTTATAAACTTATATTATGTACATGACACAATCCTGATAAATGGCAGTTTTTTGAACGCCTCGAGTGCCAATACAAACATTCTCGGGATTTTCATCCTAACTACAATAGGCCTGTTCGAGAACAGTCAGAACCAACACCTAATCTGACTACAGGGAGTAAGTTATTTGAGGTGAGATGTGTAAGGTGTTGGCTGTATGGTTAGGGTTCGTGAAATAACCGTAGTTTGAGTGTAAATTTTAAGTGACATGGGGAAAAATCAGTGGTGGTGTGGCAAATAAACCAATTCCTTATGTTGGACTAAATATTGATAGTTATCGTTATATTTATGTATACGTTAGCTTCTATTGTTTTTTGACAGGTCTTGACCCACGAAAAAATCTAGAGATTTTTTCGGTGGGACTATAATTTATGGACGACCTTTGAGTAACGCTGAAACAACCTTGAAAGTGCCTATTTACTTATCAGGGCTAAATGAGGGTTATAAATTAGTATGAGGAACATGATTAGAATTTATATTTGAACGTTGAGGTTAGAAATTATATTTAATGTTTTCTTTAGGAAGTGACACTAGCTATAATGCTGAAGTGGTATTTAGTCAAATGAGTAAATGAATCTTGCGCCAAAATCTAATAAATATCTTAGATCTGATTGGTTTATTCACAAACTGTACTCTCGCTCTTTTTTCTTGATTATGAAGACAGTGATTAATCAGAAATATATAAAAGATATTAACAACTGTTAAATTATTAGCGCTTTAGCCTAGTGTTCTGCAGTCAAATTTTGAGAAGTTTGTGGTAAATTCTAGGATTCAGCTGTATTACTTAGAAGTGTTCATAGCGAAATTTAGATCGTTACATCAGTATGAGACGGTATGTTTGCAGGACGATCGTAATCTAGCAAGGTTCAAACAATACACTGGAAAACGTAAAACACGGGGGAAATTCAGTGACCTTGCACAGCTTATGATTAATCTAACGCTGAAGGTTGCGGAAAGTAAACAGAAAAACTAGGATGGTTCCAGAACTGGAATGGATTCTATGTATTGTATGTTTATCTTTCATCAGTTTCAGAATATACTCATACTTACCGATGTCAGACAACTTATATCCCAGTTTTAAAGATGCATTTTACAAGATCAGCGTTAGAAAGCAGAGCCTAACATGCATCTAAATGCCAATTTATGAAGTCGGAAAACCTACTGAATGTACATTATGGACTGATGGATCTAGAGACAAAAGATGACGGGAGCATTCATGCTGCAGTCTCACTTCGTGTTTTTCATTTTACCGAAAGTGTAGAAACAAAATACTCAAGTGAGATATAAAGGAGACACGAAGGCCAGTACTAATATCCACCTAAACAGTCACTACATAGCTCTGATAGCCGTCTTCTTATTCCACTACCCAAAATCACTAACCGATCTGAAAAATCCATGTGTTAGATATTTTGCAGTAAATTTGAATTAAAAGTAAACGATAATCTGGACATTACTACTTGACACTAATATTTGCAATAAAGTCACAGCATGGAACAAAATTATTGGAACGTTGGGCAACTGACTTTTGCGATGTCATCTACATTCAAATTGTCAGTCCATATCAAATGTACCGACCAAGTAGTTTTAACATTGTGGTGACGCATATATTTAAACGATACGCGCTCACATATTGGACAGCCGTAATGATGTGATGTTAAATATCTCTCGACAGTGCTCGTAAACCAACTCCAATAACATATAATTTCCCAAGACTGAATGATGGTAGGTATCGTAAAACTTCAGTGATTTTCTGTCCGGGATATCAAGACTGACTTGATGAAATGCGGTCGAAGACAACTTCTGAATTTTTCTGAGCAGATGTAATTGACTATTTGTTTTTTGGAATCGGAATTTTTCGGCATGAAAACCCTAATAACAATAATAAAACTTTAATACACAATGTTTTGTCTATCGTAAACTGAGACGACTAAACATGCGTTAAAAATATTCTGGGATTAGAACGAATAGTTTTACAATAATTGGGCGCTGAGTATAGAGAATTCATTATATGTGAAAAAATTATATTTGAAATAGTCTCAGCGATTGAAATTTAAATAATCCCAACGTTTCGTCCAGCTAAATTGTCTGGACTTCTTCAGGATTATTTCCCTGAAGAAGTCCAGACAAGTTAGCTATATTCTGGGATTGTCTATTGATTATGATCACATCGTTTCTCAGCTCTCTAAACTAAGAACACGTGTAGTATCTGTTTTTCGCAGTGTAATTTCTACAATAGTCTCTAAGCTGCGAACGTTGAAATTACTTGTATTTTTCTCCCCCGGACGGGTTCCTCAAGCTTGCTCAATCCCATACATGAGTCGGCCTCGTATTGTATTACCTTGTAGTGACCTACTTTTCTCGACGAGAACGCAGTTGGTACAATGGAAACAATTATTATTATAACCAATTGTACCAGTCATTGCTTTACTGTACTCGTTTTGTTTAACAGTATCAAAATCACTTTTCGTTCCGTTGTCCACCTTGTTCGCTCAAACTTCCTTACGCTCTGCCCCTATTGCCTGTACTCTTTGGCACGTCTCGGTACTCTTTCGATCCCACGAGATCGACAATAAATATACCTTATCTGTACCAATTACGGCCTTCTGGTTTTCGACCAATCGAAGGAACCAAGTCGTTATCTGGCCCGTAATTTTATTGTGGTGGTGATCATTCCAGCACGGTCGAAATGCCATGTCATGGATTCTCGCCTACATGTTATATGTTATCGAGGATTTTTGATGTCATTATTTATCAGCAATTAACAGCATTTTTCCGTCACACGTCAATTTTCGTAATCTTTGTGCTTGTTACAAATTTTATTGCAGTCTATTGGTAGGTTAATGTATTTGTTGCTCACAGACTGGATAAATGTTTAATAAGTCTAATTTGGCTATTTGTAATCATGCAAACTCAGGCAAGTGAAATTCACCATTTATTAACTCGAAAATATACCTTGATCAGAGTTCCAAGCGAAAGTGAACTCTAAAATCATTTACATATGACTCACCTCCCTAATTATGATAGTGATGAACACTGGTGTTGGCAGTTGCATTATAAAATGTAGGTTGAAGCAAGTGAGTGATAAACTATTTATGAATATTATATGAATTGCCAATATACAACTGTAAGCTGTTCTATCCATCATAAGTATCTTCGTTTTCGGCTGAACTGATATATTATTATGTAAGATATCTGTGAGAGAAGAATTATATGAGTGAAATTGACGTTGATGACCTTTTGTGCCCACTTTCTGAGCATTTACAGGAATTGTGTATAGCATTACTGTGAGTGCTACATAAATTAGCGAAATATTCTTCATAAATAAAGCGATGCGTGTTTGTTTTCAGCATGGCAGCCAAAACATATTGTGATCAAAACGAGTTTTGGTGTCTGTTTTAGAGTTCAAAAATAAATTTCTTTTAAATTGTAGAACATCTACGTTGATGGTCTATGTCAAAATGATTGGGGGCCTACTAAAGTTAGACGAGAATGGTGGCGAACCAACTAACGCTGAAGTCACACCGCGACCAGCACCTTACGTGGATTGCCCCCATCGACGTAACGAGGGGCCATGGATGCTATGGAGACTGTACAACACAAAGGACGTTATTACAAGAATATATTAGTTAAGGTACAACCACGAAAGTACAGAAGCGAAAGTACAACCACTGCCGCGTGGGCCAGTCCATGGTGTATGATTAATTGATACGCGTTGACCATCCTTGACCTTGACAGGGATCGATGATCTGTTCGATATTCAGTGACATTTCACCGACCCTACAAAATGAATTCGAAATCACTGACCAAATAATAAACAAAGTTTTAGTGCATGTAGAAGAGTAAAATCTAAATAGTGATTACCAGTCATTTCATTATTGCATGTACACAGTGAACTGCTAATGGCATTATGAACGTTGTTGAAGATACGACTAGTATTCCGATTTTACAACCTGCTACCAGTAGCACCTTCTATATGCGAAGCATCTCCCCGACCAATGGAAATCAGAAGTCAGATGCGAAGAGGTAGCAAAGACATATTTGATACGTTATCAATTTATCGAGAAGCGTTTGTTTTAAGCTGGCTAGTGAACGTAGGGGCTGTGTCCCACGCTGAGTCGAAATGTGATCTGGTGCGGATGTATGACCGAACGCCTTCGGTCAAACGAGTCCATTTAAACAATTTGGTCAGCATCCAATATCGAACACGCAATGAGCTATTGATTTTGGGGAATTATTTACAACTACATTGTAAATGGATTTTTTCAGATTTCATATTGCTAATTAAAGTTTTTGAATCCTTTCATTTGGTGTCTGCAGTTTTTTTGCTAGCATCAATCAACCAGATGAAATTCTAGGAGGTTTGGAAAATGAAGAGCACTGTTTACAACAAGTAAGACACTTATAGGTACGTTCTGTTACCTGCTATTACATTTATTTATTGAGTTTGATACTGATAACGAAGTTTAATGGTTTGTTCCACGATTGATTTGTTGTTTTTCAGCACTGCATGAAGCTGAGAAGATCTTCATGTAGTTCGCGAGCAGCATCAAACTGTTAACAATTTTACAAGATTTACTCTGCAGTAAACTTTCACGAAGTAGTTTATTCAATCAGGTTGAAAAGATGTGGCATGGATTGCTTATAGGAATACGAAAAGAATTTCGGTGCATTGGAATGTGATTAATGATGTAGAGGGAAAATTAGTCTTAAAGGTTATACAGGTGTGAATATAATTTATGGACGACGTCTGAGCGACGCTAAGGTGACCTTGAGAATGCCACCTGCTTCTTAGAGCTAAATGAGGATTATAAAGCAGTTTGAAGCATAAGGATCAGGATTTAATGTTTTCATCAAAAACTGATATCAGCTCAAATGCCAGAACGCTATTTGACCAAACGGGTGAATGAATGTGGCACTAAATTCCAAGACCTGTTATCCGGAATCTGATTGGCTCGCATATAAATTATAATCTCTCCGTTTTGCTCTCTAAAACACACTACCCTGTGTTGGGGAATAGTTACAGTATCTTCGTTAAAGTCATCTTCTACGGCATATCATTCAGGTATATTTTTCAAAACTATGTTTATTGCTTATTAACTCCCCCTCAGATATAGACTTAGTGATAAGCATTGAAATACATGTTTAATACACAGTATTGGTGCTTCGGTAAGTACATATGCTGACTGTGGTTGATGTGCAGCAGCGGAAGACAGATCCTTTTTTGAAGGAGGCTTTGATGATCCTTAGTCCGTGGGGTTTCCATCCTATAAGTGCATTCTGTGCTTGTTTGGACAGCATCAATGCAACTCCTTGTGTATATGGGGCATTTTCTTCTTCATACTCGAAGTATAACAGAAGCTCCCTTGACATTAGTCCAACCCGCGTCCAATGCGTTTCACTCATTTCAAGCACCTCCAGCTTGTATCATTTCATTTCTGCAGAAACTTGGATGACTCTCCCGGTCTTGCACATCGTGTCAACACTCCATGTACCCCAATTAATGGTTGCTCTGGTTGTGAGAAGGGGCGCCAGCCTTAAGGCTTCTTATAGAAATCAGCTTTCAACGTGAAGCCTCATAACTCTTCTAAATGAAAACCTTCTTACACCCTGGACAGAATATAAATGGCTTGAATAATGTTTACTGGTTAATGTTTTATTGACGAGTTAGTTTTTTATGGTATGAGGTCGCTAACCTCGTGTCCAACCCTCCTCCTTTATCCGGACTTGAGATCGGCAGTGGCTCCCGGAGGGGCTACGGGCGGAGTTATCGAGATTATTAATTTTATTTTATTAACTGAGCTTTACTCTGTAGCGTTTTATAAGTCCCTCAAATCAATAGCTCTGTAAGTCTTCGACATTCGATGCTGACCACATTAGTTTTGCCGGACTCAGCTAACTGAAGAGGCCCGATTACTCATCTGCATCAGATCATGAGTGAGCACGCTGTGCTCAACTTCACCTGCAAGTGTCAGCCAGTTTAGATCAGTCACTTCTCAATATACTGTTAGCCTGTCAAACATATCTTCGAACCTCTTCGCTCCTGAATTTTTGATCTCACTAGGTGAGCACGTTACGATTATAGATGTTACTGGTTAAGGTCTTGTGAAACTCCGAATACTTGTGGCATCTTCAACTCATTTTATTCCTATCGGTGTTGACTCATTATGTTTGAATCGTTATCTTAAACAATGCTGTAGAATGTTCTTTTAAATAAGGCATTTATTTAAAATATTCGGCCTAGTAAATTTATTTACACCTTCGCTATACTATACCAATGGGTCTTCAACACAACCTCCGACTAAACACTTTCATGTAACTTAAACCAATTTTGTAATTATGGCATTAAATATTACGGGTTATAAGCAGCTGACTAGAACCAACGAGACAAAATGAATTCATGTTATTCTGCTAGAATCTTCGTTCTTGCTTTTTTCAAAATTAGGTGGTTTTCCTAAGGTCATAAAGACCTTCACATCTCAGGAGAGAAAGCATGGAATACAATGGACAGTTTGGATGCAACTAGATAACCTGGACTATTCAGATGACCTAACTCTCCTATCGCATGGGCACCAATAAGTGCAGTTGAAGACAGTTAGCGAGGCAGCAGACTCCTCATCAGTAGTCGTCAATATTCTCAACAGAAAGACCGATATCCTCAAATACAACATGGGAAACACCAACCCAATCTCACTTGGTGGAAAAGCCTTGGATGTGATGGAAGATTTCACGTAACTAGTCAGTATCATTGAGAAAAAAGGAGGATATGATGCAAATATGAAGTCAAGGATTGGTAAGCAAAGGAAGTATTCCTAAAATCGAAGAACATATATATCCCAAAGCAACTTTCAAACAACATCAAAGTCAAAATATTCAATGCGAACATCAAGACAGTTCTACTGTACGGAGCCAAAACTTGGAGAATTACCACAATCATCATAAAAAATTCGATTATCTATAAACAATTGTCTACGCAATAAACTGTATGTCAGTTGGCCGGATATCATCAGCAACAGCCTATTTTGATGGAGGACAAGCCAGCTTCGAGCTTATGAGGATATTGGGATAAGACGTCGTAGGCGTATAGGATTTACCCCGGAGATCATAAGACTGAATTACAAGGCAAGCGATTACTTGGAATACTGAAGGGAAAAGACAAAAGGGAAAGCCAAAGAACACATTGTGTCCCAAATTGGAAGTAGACAATAAAAAGATGAATAGTAACTGGAATGATTTCCCAGGATAGTCTGTTGAAGAATACTGGTGATCGGCTTATGCTCCTCCACGAGTAGTAACAGGCGTTAGTTGCTATGTGGGTTTTTAAAAATTAATTTGATAAACAGCGCTTGAGCATAATCATTTTACTTGAAGGTTATCTATAAGTCTCTAGTGTTTGAAGAGGTATAGCTTCAGTGGTTTCAGACCCTCTTCGTTGGATTCGAATGTAAAACTATAGGTCTATTTTGTGAGTAACACTTGAATAACACTGAAGTTGCTTTTACTCATTTGGAACGAGAAAGGAAACTGTTTCTGTGCCCTTACTGAGACAAGATACAGCAGTCAAGGATCAGGTGACAGGTCTTATTATGTATATATGGCGAAAGGTATTACTCACGGTCACAGTTGATAGAGACGATTTTCAGTTCTGATGAATGGTTTTCATGTTGTTGTGCTTTCATAGTTAGACTTTTTAATTACTAAGATTTTATTGTCGACTTGAATGAGATCGATTCCTACTTTAGACAAAAGTAAGCTTTTCAATTATTTCACAAGCGCGAAACCACCTTGTACATTATTACTGATATTAATGCAAAAAGATAACAACGGGCGTAAATTCGATCGAGAAATGTTTGAAATTCTGGGGCTGCCGGAGTATTTTTGGATGGTGATAAGTGGGACCCAATGGAAACGTAGACGTATATCTGGTATAAACAGAGATGGATAGTGGCTAGCAGTAGAATTCAGGACCCATGTTTCGTCATATGTGGGACTCGTCATATAAATGTGCTTGGATTCCCGGATGAAACACACTTCCTGGATTCCATTGCTAGCCACCATCCTTCTCTGCTTAAAATGCTTGTGAATTAAAGCAATATCGAGGCAATCTGCAAAGGATGCGCATAGGTCAATAAGAGATTGATCAATTTACAGTCATAAACATCAATCGGAAGATTCAAACAACTAATACAAAGAAGTAAACCTGGTATCTGAGTTCATAATAAAAAGAGCAATCAACCACGGAGACAGAAATCACTGAACAAGTCGGCAAACAGGGATTCATAAGCAAATCAATAAGACGAAACACACAGACAATTAATAACGAACATAGCATTCAAGTGTAAATAACTAAGCGCTTTTGGAATGAGTAAAAAGCTTACTTCTGAATAAGATTTGTTTTAAAGTAAGCCCACCAATCCCACCAGTCAGTCTATGGAATGCAACAATAATTAACACTACTCGGTCAAGTTTGGATCTAAAAAGATTTTATTCACAGTTTTCTTGGTAGTTGAAAACAGGTAATCTAAACCATAGCTTGCTAACAAAACGTATTGTAGTGTGTTTTTTAGTTGTGTATGAATTCAATACTGTCTATCAATCGGAGTGTTCGATACTTCACATAGTTGAGTTATCCATAGTAATCTCCTCATTTTAATAATCACGTCACAATCACAGTGTGTTAATCAATATGATAGATGAAGAAATCTTTAAAAAGCTTTATGCTGTAGGCAAAACGTTACATTCTAGTAGATACCTGCTGGGAAAGGTCGTCTATATAAATTAAAAAAAGTTAATTCAGTAGTCCTGAACACTGAGGAGCTCAACTTGGATATTTTATATTTTAAGGGGATGAATAATTCACATGACTTGGAACAGTTGATTGTTAAACATCACTTAAAGCAGTAGATCAAGAGTGGCTGAATAACTGATAACTTGAGCTTTTTTATAAGAAACCAATGACTGACCCCATCAAAAGCTCTTTAAAAGTGAAAATTTATTATGGAAACCTTACTATCGGTCCCGTTATTAACAGGTGGTCAGGATATTGGTGATTCAGGAGTAGATCTTCCTGATGGTGGTCTGTGGATAGCTATTGACAGGAGACAACGACGCGGGTCGTTGTCGACTAAAGACTCCATAACTTGGAATAGTACTAAAGGAAGAGCAAAAAAATGATAGTTTTTGAAGTCGTTAAGTCAGTTTCTTTTAAAAACTGTGGCAGCCTAAACCAACCTCCACCTAAATGTAACGAAGTTTTCTCCCGAATAATTTAAGAAGAGTTTAATGTAGCAAATGTTTAAGGATTGGCCCACTTTTCTCATTGGAGTAGAATATACCATGTTATGGCCTAGAGATGTATTTTTATTAACACTAATCCAGTATTTAAGCTAGTTTCAAGGTTTGTCGTTGTATACATACTAAATAACTAACAGACATTTTGGGTTTGACAACTCTTTCGTACGTCTTAAATTTATAATAAAAGGTAACGGTCCAGTCAAATCAGAAGTCAAGGATGAAGGAGTACGAAGATATATTTGTAAGGTTGTTGATGTGTTGAGAAGCATTCAATCTAAGCTAGCTTATTGTTGTGAAGAATATTTAGCAAGTCCATGAAGAATGCTCATTTAGCGGTAACTACGACGAATCGAACTTTCATTGTACATTTTTTTATTGTTATGTTGTAATACATGGCTCCCTAAAGTAAATGAGGAAGACTAGACATTACGGGATATAGCAAGCTATCAGAAGAGTGTTTATTGATGCCAAGCTCGTTTGGCTTAAACTTCTAGCTGGTCATGTTTAAGATTCATCACTACCGCCTTAGAGAGTTAAGCTGTAGTGGTAGATAAATCACCAAAACAAATGGTACCATAAGTCTTCAAAATTGATGCTGACCTCATTGATTTCACCGGACATACCCTATCCGAAGACACTTAGTCACACATCCGCACCAGATCACGGGTGAATACCCCATTCTACACATCCCTCACAACAACATACCAGCTTAGATCAAACGATTCTCAACATATCGACAACCTTACAAATATATCTTCTTACTCATTCATCCCTGACTTCTGATTTGACTGGACCGTTACCCTTCCATTATAAAATTGTGACGTACAAAAGAGTTGTCAAACATTGCATATCCGTGACATATTTGCTCCTTCGTTTTGTGCGACATTCTGTCATTGGCGAATTACATATATATATATATATATATATATATATATATATATATTACAAAATTTAAGGCATGATTAATATTTAGTTTATTTAGTTTCCATGTGCTCAATCATCAAGTCACCAGAGGTAGTAATAATAATAGTAATAGTATTTAAATTCACTTAGTATTGTTTGTTTGGATCTTCCCATCGATGTGTTAGGACTGCAACTGGTCAGTCTCTAATTGGCATATGTGCATACTGTGCGTATTGCCTCGATATAGCCTTGATTCACAAGCATGGTTAGCAGAGATGGATAGTGGCTAGCAGTGGAATCCAGGCACAAGCAAGTGGCTATCAGGACTCAGTGGCCGAGTGGATAACGCAATGGCGTTTGAAGCGAGGGTACTGGGTTCGAGTCCCAGAGTGAACATCGATTCTGAGATGCAGGTACATCCAGTTGACGAGTCCCAGATAGGACGAAACGCGCGTCCTGGATTCCACTGCTAGCCACTATCCATCTTTGCTTAGTAATAGTATTTATTATTATTATTCATATTATAGGAGTTCATCACATATTTTTGTTACATTCCAAATTGTACATAAATTCAAGTTAAATTATATGTATTAGTCAAATAACAAAGTTAACGTGTCGCAAATTTTAAAGTAATTACCTCGATATTGAAAAAAAACACACACTAGAATGAAAATTTTTCAAGATAAAATTATACAGAAATTATAATTCAGAATATTCACAAAATTCCATTCATATTTAATTGATCATTTAATCATTCGAGTTTTTATATGCTACAGTTAAATGTTTGTTCACTTTTTGTACTAGTAAAATGTTTCGAATAATGTTGAAACTAGTCACACGTTCATTGATATTTTGATAGAAAAAAATGAATATAGATTCTCATTCAATTTAAGTGCAAATCATTAATTAACATGTGAATAATAGAGTAAATAGAAAAATCTGATATTATTCATACGTTATAGTATGTTGATGAAAGTGAGATTTTTATTCGATATTGTGGTTACTGAAGACTTGGTCGTACTGAATGACCTGTTATATGATGGAATGTATAAAGTAAAAGTGTTCCATCAGTTTTTCGTGAACTGATTGTCTTTGAACACATAAAGTGTATATCAATTTACATGTATGTGCGGAAACATATACATAGGGAGGAGCAATCGTGATCTGCAATTAAGAGTGGCGGAACACATACCTAAATGGCTGCAGAACCAAATGAATTCCAATGGTCAAATAAGATCACAGGATAGACAAACATCTTCCTCCATTACGAAACATTTAGTTGAAACTGGTCATAAGGTTGATATCAAGTCAGCATTTGTAGTGTCGTACAAAAGCCTTCAAAGACGTATACTAAGGTTTATTGAAGCCTTGGCTATACGGAAATTGAAACCCCCTTTATGTGTTCAAAAACAATTTGTTCTTACCATTAACCTACCCTGGTAATGCTGATTTATTATCCAGAGTAGTCATCAAACTGATTGTCATTAAAACTAAAGTTTAAGGAATTTGCAACCTAATTAAACACTTCGACAATTTGTGTGAGTTGAAAACTACTTTCTAGAACAAGACGTGCGTTTTTTTTTACTTATGGAATACACATGAGAATTTTATTATTCATTTTGTAACTAACCTTCGTTCTCTTCGAAATTTATTTACAAGAAGAAGAAACGTCTTAGATTCAAATTTATATGATATAACTCAGACTCAATGAGAATTGTTTTCTTTTTCAGTGATTGGAATAAAAATAATTTAATGAGTAAATATAATGTTTCTGGTTAACAATTATGATAATAGAGTTTCATGTCAAATTGTTATTTATTTCCTGACTAAAAATTATTTGTTTCTTAAAGATGAATTCTTGATAATATTAATTTTCGACGTATACAAATTAACAATAATAACATCTCTCATGCTTCCAGTAACGTAACAGTAAGTGTGCATTTAGATATATTTCCGATATGCACTAAGAAGGACCTGATACACATGACATTGATGACCATCTAGTGCTCAATCTATTGCGAATACATCTCAGTCCTACAGGAGGTCAGTCGCGGCCTGGATAACCCACTGGTAACGTCTCTGAATGAGAAGCTGGTTAACACGGGATCGAATCCATCAGGGAGCATCAGTTCCCTCAAGATTACAAGTACACCTTGTTGATGAGTGTCAAGCAGCACGAAACCTGGGTCCAGGGTTTCCTGTTGACTACCTCCAGCCATCATCTTATGAAAACATTTATCTATTTATTATTCAAAGAGTTTCTATTCATTTTCATCATATCTAATATATGCAACAGTTTTGATGACAGAAGGATGAGCTACTTAAGATATTTAAAAATTTTTCCTTACCACTGAAATCGGAGACTACGAAGTACTGGAATTAAAAAGTTAGATTTGAGCGTCATATGATTATGAGCATTGAATTGTATTTACCAATCTATCCAATAACTTATACTATTTCACTGAATGATATAACTAAATATACCAAACTACATCGAGTTGTACTGTACCATAGAATTTAAGTTACATTTTAAAATTAACAGCTTGATTACATCGTTCCAAACAAATATCTGATGACAGTTATTTCCCAGGTTTCTGTTTCATTCAGTAATACGTACTTGTATCTAAGTCATAACAATACCCAAATTATAATTTGTATGCTCAACTCATATTCATATATATTGTTTGAACGTAATTGATATTGGGTGAAATTGGATGACCTTAATCAACAAATTACTATTACGTTTTTTTTCAATTGATTCATTCAAAGTAGTTTCCATTATCCAATGACATGAAAAAAATCATATTCATGCATAGCGACTTCACGAGGTTTTGACCTTAATTTTAAACTACAAACAAGTTTAACTATTACTAAACCATTATAATTTTAACATACTTCGTTTAATTAGTAATATTACATTTTCATCATCACTAAAAAATCATTTCTGATTGCCTTGCAATGGATACAGGCTTGATGTTAGAAAGTTAATTCATATTTTATTTAGACTTTACTAATATCAGCGATTTTTAGTAGTTTATTCAAAATGTCAGGGTGTTTAAGTAATTTACCGATCACTTCAGTAATTGGTTCGTAAACGAGGTGATTTATATTTCTTACTGTTTCAACTAGGTGACACAATCTGTTTATTAATTTGTAGGTCACTCATCAACCGCTGAAATTAAACCTTGACTAAAAAAAACTTTAGTTAGAGTCCACTAAAAGCAAGTTCTTCGATCACAGACTAACTAAACACTTACTTAAGCATTTGGAAGCGATCATTTTTAACTTAAACCTGTTCATATTTTAGGAGCATTTGCTTAATGTCTATAAACGCTAATTAGTAATTTTCAGTAAAACCTAGATTGCATAAATGGTTTCTAAATGCCCTCTATCAATATAACCTTAAGCTAATAAGATAAATTACTATTAGGCTAAAATCCATACCGTCAAATGTAGCAATCATTTGTCAAGTATAAACTACGGAATCTTTGAAAATACATTTAAATTTTCAACAACAACAAAAAACTCTTGTCGGTGTTTAAGTTGAACTGTAATTCATCTTTCCTGAAAAATTTGTTTTTAATCTGGGATAAACAGGATACTAGTATAACTCTAAGATGAACGTGTTGTAAACATAGATTTCATATATTATTTAGTAATAAGTTTGTAAAGTTTCATTTATTGAATTCTCATCTAATTTACATAGATTATAAAATTACACAGAAAAAGGAGAACATATTTAATTAATTTCACATAAAATATTTTCAACTTTTTTCCCAGATCATATAGGTCCTAGGTTTCTTTTTTTTTTAAACAACAGTAAATCTTAAATATACTATTGTGGTGTGGCCTACTTATATCCACATAAGTAGTATATGGTGATGGTTAAACATAGAATGTATTTTGGCACAAGATCGATAAGAAAAGAACAGGGATGAAGTGCAATCGGTATGAAAATGCCTTAATAATGAAATCAAAGAAGACGGACTAGTATTTGCAGAAGTAACAGTTAAGATTGAGAGGATTGGTTGTTATTTTGCAAACTAACGGTTGCAAATTTACTGTTCGACTATCAGAATTTAGTGCGATAGTTTGTAATTTGTACTTTAATACATTCGATTGTCCCCATCCGTGTTCTCGTTCACTACACTATGACTCTATTTTATTAAAAGTTGAATGTACAATTTCGTCAGTGCACTCTGTTCATATTATTCATTAAGATTTAATAAAGTTTAAAAACAATTTTTTGAAGCTATTTAATATTCTCGTGAAACTTGAATTGGTTCTTGGTTTCAAATTGATTTCATTTTAGTAATTATCTCAAAGCCCAAGGGTGTTAGTATAATCTATTTTTACTTACTTTAAGCTTCTTAGGATAGTACACTATCATCTTTTACTACGATGGAAACTAACTCTTCGAAATTCTATTAGTGAACATGTTATTGTAAAATAATAGAAACAATTTACAATAACTGGTACTTTAATGATTAAAGTTATCCATCATTTCTTCATTGTCCAATAAATCCATTGTATCTGGGCACGTTCGACTAGTTATATGTTCATTCCGGTCACACCACATATTGAAGTGTGATTTCCGACGGAGATTTCATTTCAAACCCTAACTTTTACCATACTTGTTTCTTCAATTGATAAATCATCTGCTCTACAATGATAAGTTCATAAAGGACAATTGTGGATAACTTCTACAGCATGAAATGAAATCTTTAATGAAACTTACACTCTCATATGCAGCATTGCCATACCAGATGAACAAAACAAAAGTGATGTAGTTAAGACACTCACTGAACTTTGAAATCTTAGCCCATTTTAAACACCTAATTTTTGAAATTGTGCTTTTGCGATTTATGTGATTACATATCTTGTATAAAATGAACAGCGTTTACTAATGATCATGGTGATATTCTGAACATACATTAGAAATATTTGGAAATTTCAGATTAATCGGTTAAAGATAAAGTTTAAAATTATTTCCTAATTAACCACTTTCTTACGATTAACTTCAATATATAAAGTTTTGTTGACGGTTATGAATTTGATTCTAAAGGTATTTTCATAATTCTTAATTGCATGATGCGACCACTTAGGCTTGATACCACAGGATAAATAACATATAAATCTTGAAATATTACATTCTGATAAAGTGAATAGATACATATATAGTCATATTACTGTGGTAATGTCTCTGGCATGCTCACTTGTAAAGTTGATAGTCTTCACTATTAGGTAGATCTAAAGTGACAATGAAGAAGACTGATCAGTTATCTTTTTTTCACCAATAGTTTCCCATCTGATGCTAATCCGTGATGAGAACTATTGTAGTACCAGTTCATATGTTAGGCCCATATACTTTATTCTAGTTACTGGCCAAGCCAATTCACCTGTACATTGAGTCATCTTTTGATCTTGTTAATCATTTGCTTATTAACCTAGAGTACTTTTTATATGAGCGCATATGTGTACACTTCGTATCTTATTCATCATATGTCTGTCACTCATTTTTGCCTGCCTATAAATGTTAGTTAACGCTTGCTTAAAATGAGTTGGCTTCCCAGCCATCTCCACTGCATGTCATTTATGTTCTGCTCTCATCTATTTACTTCATCGTTCTGATTCCCTGGCCAGATCAATGAGTGTAGGAAATATATGTATTCTAAATCCATTCTCGTATTTGACTTATTTAATTCCGTTATTCACCAACGCGGAATAAAGTCATTTATTATATACGAGTATAGACAGAATCAGATTTACGACGCAACCGAATTGGATGTCTCGCCGAACGAACCCGGACCAGAATCGACAACCTCTGCGTACGAACTCACAACATAATTGGCGACCGCAACGAGCGAACGCATATCAAAAATAGAACGGCCGACGACATATTCCGTTATGATTCGAATAAGCTCTATATGCTCATTATTACAATAATTTCATATCATCAACTAACGTGGAATTATTATTTTTGTTTGTATTAACACTAAACTATGACATTCACGCAGTCGAATCACTAATCGGACAAATTATAATTATATGGACAGTACACGTTATGATATTCGAAACTCACTGGATTATTTTTATTATCCAATGACGTACAATTTTCCTGATTCAAGTGAGTTCGTTCCAATTTTTTTCATGTCATTTTCGGTCTAATATTACACTCTATCATAGACATAAGTTTGGAGTCACACTCCCGGTAGTAGGAACTTATGTTCTCGATGCAACTAATGTTCATTTATTTCATTGGTACGCAGCAACCGTCGTCCCCTACATTCTCAGCGACAACCTGAACCGAACTTTCGCAATTTTTGTTTTACGATGATCCCTACTTTAATGTCTATACACAAATCAAGTATTCGACGCCGCATTACCAGCCGATTAGTAATGATTATGTTCATATTATTTATTCATTCACATGTATATCTGAATGCTGCATCATCCATTACCGATAATCACAATTCGATTACTGCAATTAATATTTTATTTCCATTGTACTGTACACCAGAACATAGAGTTTAGAGCTAGTCTCTCAAAGTTACACTCTTGTTCGTCACATTCAAGTCAGTCTCACTCGCTGATATCGATAATCATATGTATTGGTATTTTTATAATACCTTAATACGGTTTCGTAACAAATGAGGTTGAGCGCATATCCCTCTAACTACACAAACCACGATAGGCTGCATGACCATAAAGGAATACGACTCCGCATATCTCGTTTCATCAGTCACTATCCTGTTCCTCTGGTCATTCTACTAATACATATTTAACGATAACTTGACGCACATGACAACGTACACTGACTTCGCATTTTATTATCATTATCAATTGCAGTACAGCAATGAATATCAACCGTTGATGCAGTCATCATCCTACGGCTGGATTATTTTTTATCCCACGTAAACTCCAATCGTGTAAATTCGAATCCACTCATCGCCAATCGACTCTATTTACTCGACTGCAGCTTATCAGAACATATTTCACTGTTATTTATCCTCATATTCAATCAGCACCACAGAGCAATTACTGTTATACTCTATTTTCACTATATTTCAAATCGCTCATACGAACATGTTATTTTATCATTCGGACAGTCACTACATAAATTCATGTTAAATTTTTTCGAACGCTTACTAATGTACTCATAATCACATGCTAGCATCCCTATTTTTATCCGCACTTTGACAATATTCATGTTCCTTTTTACTTAAGTATGACACTTTCGCTTAATACGCTCACCCCTCACATGACACTGTAATTCATCAGGTATTGTACCATTTTTTCCCACATTTCGACGTTATCCTCATACCGCTTCAGTGTTATTTTTCGAAAACAGACATTTTTTTATAAATGTGCTATTTTCTACAAGGGGGCTATGTAGTACCAGTTCATATGTTAGGCCCATATACTTTATTCTAGTTACTGGCCAAGCCAATTCACCTGTACATTGAGTCATCTTTTGATCTTGTTAATCATTTGCTTATTAACCTAGAGTACTTTTTATATGAGCGCATATGTGTACACTTCGTATCTTATTCATCATATGTCTGTCACTCATTTTTGCCTGCCTATAAATGTTAGTTAACGCTTGCTTAAAATGAGTTGGCTTCCCAGCCATCTCCAATACGCATCATCTTTGCTTCGCTTGCTTACAGTTGCTCATGTGCTTACAACTTTCTGGTCTGCATCGATTATCAATAAAAATGTAGTTGCCGCTTCCCTTTGCCTTCTGATATTATACACCGTTAAGATTGGTATTAATAACGGTTATCGAAGCGAACTATGATCGAAGCACGGCACTACACTATCATGAAACCGAACAATAGTCCTTGAATTCAATATACTATATGCAAAAGACTGAGAAGAATGTACGTTCTTTGAATTATGGGTCCCATCGATCCTTATTTATATGTACATTCCCAAATGTACTCTAAACATAATAGGACAATCTCGTGTAAGTTTTTAAAATTTATTATTCTTATATAATAGAAGCGTCTGGTTTTGTATTAGCCTTGTCATAACTATAGGTCAGAATATAACTAGTTCTTTGTTTTTGAGTCATTAAAAAATTCTGTAATAGTTCCGGGAAACAACAGATAAGTAATGTCTTCGTATAGAAAACATACATTACTAATTTACTCTCTTAAATTGATTAAAGTACACCTTTACTAATATTAACTGTGGTGATACAAATTTAGGGCAAATATCAGTCGGACGATATTAATTTCATTCAATTCTAAATCATGTTTTGAAAGATATCGTTGCACTCTGAGTTCGATATAAATAAAATCATCAAAAAGAAATGCTTATCATACTTTTGAAGTATGAATACGTTTTCAGAAATAAGTTGGTTGGAATATACGTTGTTAGAAAACTGGTATCACCTAGTTTGTTTGTTTACAAATTTTATTTTCTCATATAAAAACTTGACAGAAAATATAGCTATGTATCAGAAATGACCTCTTCAACTGATACTGTATTTGAACTGTTTTTTTGGGATTATAGTGTTTGCTGTAATGCAGTAGAGATTGACAAATCCAAATCTCATCAGTAACACTACTGTTCTTATATATCTATCGTTTAAGTTTGCAAGAAACTGTTAACTTTGTTTCTGTTCAAATTCTCGTGAAATATTACATAACTATTACACGTAAGTGGCAAAAAATGCTTTAGACCCACCATGTATGATATTTAGACTGAAAACTTTAGTGAATTTCAATATAGTTGCCCGTCAACTGAGATGTTTATGGTATCTTTGATGGATGGGGATCCTTCATGTTTTGACTGAAGACGTTGCAAGTGAAATAAGAGAATTCAAAGATAAATATGATACCCAGTTGCAACTGTATCGTTTGTTGCTCCTAATTGTTTAAGGCTATGAATATTTCCTAGTTAGAGTCAATTTAAGTAATCTATTTTAACGAACATAAATGCGCATCCACGATCTCGCCTCACGAGATTCGAACCTAGGACCTAGTATTCTCGCACGCGAGCACTTAACCGATAGATCACTGAGCCAGCATCCAACGGTGTTAATGTCTAACTTCAACCAGTCCACAAAATTGAGCATCTATTCTTCTTCCCAACAGACCTGGTTGAACTCCACTGGTTACTGCTTCTCACTAGAACTCCAGGAAATAGCTCATGGAGCCAGTCACTAGTGAGCATATGATTATTATCAGAAGGGGGTTTTGTGAAGATTTTAGTGATTTTATATAGTTGAGATCATGCACTACAATCAAGTTAAAGGTATATTATTCAAAAACCTTTCATTCCTTGATTTGTGAAACACTGATATCAGAAGTAAAATGCCATTCGATAACGAAAAAAATAACTCCTTTGTATTTAATAAATATCAGAAAGTTTATATTATCAGATGGATATTTTGTTAAGATTTCTAACTAAAACGAAACAATAGAAAGAAACGGCCGTCCAGTGCTTCCAGGTTTTCCATGGTGGCCTAGCTTCAATTGAATCATGATCTCAACTATATAAAATTACTAAAATCTCCACAAAATCCCCTTCTTATTATGTCAGCGGTTAATACACTCTTACTCAATCAAGTAAATGCTCATAATAAACAAATGTAATTATTTAATATTATAGGATAAAAATGGATTTTTTTAAGGTCAGTGTAATGTGTTGTTTAATACCAACCTTTAAATTATTAATCTTATAAACCACGATCAAGTAAATGTAATCTCATAGATCCTAATCACTTATTAGAAATTTCTTTCCTTCCAAAACATTACGGTTGTTTAATTGATTTGGTTTCATTAGCGTATTTTCACAACAAGAAAGGATATGTATATGTTGAAAGGGTAGCTTGTAAAAACTTTAAACCGTCATATAAAAAAGTATTAATCTATTTATCTTTAAAACCCACATAACTATTTATAAGAAAGTAAACCTTGAGAGAATATAATTAAAAATAATGTCTGCTTATACAACGCCCTATGATAAATGTTCATATCATGTTTAACAAGTAAACTGAACATATGATTACAATATGATAAGTAGTACATTATTTTTATGACTAGGTCTTGTCACTAATAATCATGTGTTGAATTTAATGTCTATTTATTGGGTCAACAATTATTCTGGTTCTAGATTGAGTTTTATATTCTGAAGATTTTTATAAAATGTAATATACCGCAGACTTTTTTAGAATAATCTAAAATACAATTCCTTGGTCAATATCGGTTTCTTTATTAAGAATATCAGAGCTTTGATAAAATGACCATTCAATATGCTAAAACGTGTGTAATATGTTTTAGAAACTTATCTCCTTGTAACTTGGGCCTTCTCAGTTAACTACATTTTCCACTACTACTCGAAATAATTCTGAAATCTTCGAGTAAGAAGACTGTTACTGCAAAGTCATCGAGTTAAGATCCAATATTTCCTATCTTTTGCTAACTACAACCAGTTTGTAGTTTGGTACGACAGTATTTTTGTATTTCAGATGAAACTAAATAGTTTAAAAATCCTAAACAGTACACCAAAGCAATACGAATTGCTTCTTCAAAACAGATTATTAATGTAGGATGGATTCTTATTTTTCCATTTTGTACTCGGCGTATTTTTATAAGAAAGGATGTGATAAACATCAAAATAACATCCAAGTACTTCAGACCATAGATATTACTTTTGAATTCCAACAGTAAAATAAATGTCTGTAGAAATAATAAACACTCAGTAATTCGCTGTTAAATAAGAAGTAAAGAATTTATATTGACCGTGACATTAATATTGCCAGTTTTTTCTAAATTTCGATTTCATAAAAAAATGAATCTATAAATGTAAATGTTGAATAATAGAATGTCATTCGCACTTAATTGATTCCCTAAACAGTTTTTCTGCAACGTCCTAATCTTCCTTTACTTTACAAATTCTGATCAAATAATAGAATAAATGAAAAATCGGTTGTTATGGGAAAGAACCTTGTGCAAAATGAACATTGGAATAAATTTATTGGAAAATATAGAAAAGAACATCTTGAAAATCATAAATAACCATATGTTTTCAGAATACCTGTCCTCATCCTTCTTTTGTTAAAGGGGAATGGCATTTCAAGAAGAACTTATGGAAGGATCATGGTAGCATTCAGTAGAAGATTTACTGTGGCTCGAATAGTTTCATTATATAACACTAATTGTTCGTCATACCACTGAAGGTAGGTCAATACCTTTTCGAAATCATCTCCAACTGCACTTATGAATTTACATGTACCTGAGGTAGAAAATATATAAGAAGGATAAGGAGAACGGTTTCTAAGCACGTTCTTAAGAACCTATATACGGAAGTCTGTAAAGTCTTCTCAGGCATTTTTTGGCATGGTGGACACAAAGTAGATATAAGTGATGCACTTAAAATAACTAGAAAACAACGAATAAAAGTTTTACTCCGTTTAGAAAAGGCAATCGATAACTAACATTCCTAATCTGGCCTATGTATACGGAAGGAAAACGTGATTTGCCTTTTTCTGACATAGTGGCTGAGAGCTAATCAAATAATCTTCTGATTTTTAAAAAAAACTTCTTCGTCTTCCAATTTTTATCTCTTACACAATCACATCCATATTCGCAGGTTGATCATCTACTTTTGTGTTTTCTTTCTGATTATTCGTAACTATAACATTATATATTCTACTCTAAATTACTTCTTTTCAACATATAAATATGCGTCAACCTCAACCATATTCAATCATGTATCCTATGTAGTATTCTTATTATAACTTTTTGTTTTCATTTCGGACAGTTATGTAAACTTTACTAAAGTATGTTAAACCTTTGCGCATAATCAGATAAATGATTGTAACTTTAGGCTATTTGCAGCTAACGCGAAGCTGTGAAATACAATAAATTCATTTTGTTCTGCCAACCTTATTCTTGTTCGATATACAATAAGAACAAATTGCTCTAACGGCAACAAATAAAATTTTACGTACAAAGAACTTCGTACTGATGAAAGAACAACAGAGATATTGTTTATTTAGCAATTATCTCTCGAATTCCGGTACTTTTCTGAAGAATACATGGTTGTTTTCATTAGACTAACTTTTTTGATTACACTTCAAGTACATCTAATAGCCATTGTCATCTTGAGCACAATTTAGACACTAATATCTATTCGATACATCAAGAATTTATAGTTTTAATCAAAATGATATTTAGCTGATTCCAAAAACATCCCTTAATCACTTAATGACAAATAACTCATCTCATCTTTAGGGTATGTTAGCATGATTAATATTAGTCATTAGAAAGACAAAGATTACAAATTGAACACCAAGGTATTTCAATAATACATTGATAATCATGCACTCGTACAATACAAATTCTCATAAAATATTAATCCCTGTGCAATTCTTTTCATAAATTAAAATAGAAGTACATACTAGGATTAGGATTTAGAATACTTATATGCAAATAGAAACGTCCATATGATCGTCATATTTATATAAGAAAAACAATGTAATTTGAGATAAGCAAACTAAATTATAATTCAATGAAATAGAAAAAAATTCAACTTTTAAGACTTTAATCCCCAAATTATTGATCAAAGGCATAAACTCTTACTAAACTATTAATCTGTAAAGCATCATAGTACTTTAATTACTTCAAGAGCCAAGTTCATGTAGCATAAACTTTAGAAAAAATGGTTAATTTAAAGCACTTAATTTCGGCGTTGAATTTGAGGAAAATATTTAGACAGTCATTTTACAGAAATCAACGTTTTTTTCTTCTGTTAATCGATGTTGAATATATAACATATTTGTTTAAAATCTCTCGGAAAAACAATTATCTTACTGTGTTATTCTATTAAATCCTAGAAACAATGAAAAACTAGGAGGTACCACGCAGTTCTTTTGTACTTTATTAAGGTGCTTTAGTAATAAACGAATATAGCCATTTCATGGATGAAATGTCATACATGCATAAACCACACTGGCTTTTTCTATAGACAGATTAACTTCATCTGCTACCCAGTCAGCGACACTTAAGTTATCCAGACGAAGGAACTTTCTGGCTTTTTCTAGCGAATCACCATATGACAAATTTGGGCACAAATTCCTATCAGTCTTATGAAATAGCTCTGCATTTAGACCGTATACAGCTTTCTCCATGCAGTAAAATGTTGCCGTTTTAGCCACCTTTTTAAAGGGACGGTTCGCACTAGGCATTTTGAGGATCCAAAGGTGATTTTGTGGATGAGACTTCCTAGTCGTTTGTTAAATCACTACAGAAAACGTCCTACATAACCTTGTTACAAGTCACTCACATATTATCTCAGTGAAGGATAAACGACTACGACTCATCAATTGAATACGCATATATTTGTTTTTTTGGAGCTACGTTATTTGAGGGATATTCATTCACTCGTTTATAAGCACCAATAACCCTATATGGCTCAAAAAAATGTGTAACTTAAATTACTTAATATCAGGTGTAAATTTCTATGAACATGCACCAGTCATCAATACCAAGTCTAATCCAATGAGATGCATAGTCGAATTTTTGCGTTGATAAAACATTAGCTATATCTAGCTAGAAGCGTGATAAGAGTTCATACAATTGTAGTCATCACCATGGCCCTAATTTCTCATCTTTCTTTACTGTCTATCTACTCATCATCTTCCTTAATTTGCATTTGTATAGACAAGCAACCACAACATAAATGAATCTTCCTATCTATAGAAAGTGCAACCTTGACACAAATTAAAAACTATAATCGACTTTCAGCAACAACAGAGCAGAATCCCGTTTATGAGAAATGAGACTACTGATGAATTGAAAATATCTCAACTCGTGTGAAGAACATATATTTAGAACAACTGACACGAATAAGTTACACTTGATTTAGATAACTTAAGAGATACTATGCACGACTTAAATATATACCCATCTTGTGACGAGTATTCGAGGAATTATATTCTGCTGATGGGTTGCTGTATAATGTAGTAAACATATGATAAGCTTTTAACCTCGACAGTTGGGAATATTGATCATATTTATCAAAAATACAAAGTGAGTATCGTTATGGTCAAGCGTGACTGTAAACAAGTAGATATATTCAGCGAGTTTCTTAAACGGAACTAAATGTAACCATTAGAAATAATGTTATAGTTGATATCGAGAAGTCAATAAGAAATGTATTTAATTTAAATCGAGCTTTTATGTTGATTGCATGAAGACGTTGAGTTAACTGACTTGCGGTCGAGTTCTGTGTGAATTAAAATGAGTGAATAAGGAGTCCAGGTGTTGGAACTGATATAAAAATTGTTTAGTCAATTTTTTATGCTACCCCAACCAAAGCCTATATATAATCATGTTGTCATGAACGAGTAACAAACATCAAATGCATTAATGATTAGAATATTTTTATTTAGCACGAGATCAACAAAAAAAGATGAAAGGGACTTGATTGCACAGTAAAATGGAACTTTCCAAAAACATCCCTAAACCATCTGGTGACAAATAACTACCTGTTACTCATCTTTGGGGTATGTTAGCGTGATTACTATTAGTTACTAGGAAGCATTAGGTAAGCATAAACATACAACAATTAGTTCATCAAATGATAAGAAACCTGAGTTACACTTCAAGACGTTATTCTGTCAGGCAATTTATACAAGTCAAACCAGTATTTATAAGACAATACATATCGACAAAAGAAGCACTTTAGTTTCGTACATATCACACATACATCACGATAAGTATTAATTACTGTTCATTATAAAAACAACAACAACAACAGTGAACATCAAGCGATTTGAGAATACATTATCAATTGGATTGTTCACAGCTGCATGTCGGCGCAATTTCAAACAAAGAACGATCAGTACAGTGAATGTTTGTTTCATAAACAATGAAAGAAATAATTATATATAGATATTTAATTGTACAAGTTCCAGTTGTCGCTGGTATTTCGTGATATACCAGCTTAGGTGAACAGTCCCCATCAAGATAGTGACAATACGCAGTAAAAATCATACACATACCAGTCCACTAATCAAACATAATCATCATTATGAAAAGAGGAAGCATTGTTATGTAATCTCTCCTAAAAGTCAATAAAGTAGGAATATAATGAGTAAACCACCAGTATGAAGAAATTTTAAAAATTAAGACAAAAAGGAGCAGTAAAAAATCAGTTTCTGCAATAAAAAAAAGATAATCATCATAGAAACAATATAATGACGAAGAGGTCATTTAATTAATCTCTAGAATAGTTAAACAAATAAGCAAATGATCCCATTATTAATGATCTCTTTTAAAAGAATATTCATAAATAATAGTGAAGATGATAAAATATGACCAAAAAGAATGTCTGCATATATTAGAAAAACAAATTAACAATAATGATAATAACAATAGTGCGCAAAAATATTCAAATTTCTCTGACATAAATAGAAAAAAAAACGTTCATTTTTAAGTCAATGAAAAATATAAAATATTGATAATGACCACAAAAAAAGAGAATGTGAAAGTAGTTACGTCCATGGATACATTGAATACACCCAACTTTTAATAGATTATTGATAATTAGAAGGTATATTTAGTATGCAAAATAAAAGAACCACAAATGTGTATACAAATATATATGTGCGATTTAGTTTGGAGTTAAATAATGATGAAATGATATTTATAATATGGTTAAAGGCCAAAGACACCAATAATAATAATCACTCACAATGTTAAACATATATGGTAAAAAAGAAATGATAATTAAGAGGAGGATAAAAAGAAACCAGCAGAAAACCTATTTCACCTTTAATATGCATGTGAATGTATAAACTGATGAATGAATTTTGTAGTAAAAAATATATTTTTTTTGATTAATCAAATCGAGTGATTTAATCCAAAGGTATGTTTAACACTTTTGTGAACCTTGCACGTTTTCGGATGAATAAAAGCATGCTGTGAATAAAAAAAATAAACATAACATTGATAAATCTTGATTATTATCTGAGAATAAATAGTTTGAGGTAGAAATTTTGAAGAATCACGTTGTATACAAACAAAAAGAAACAGATAAACGTTTCTCGAAAGAACTTTTTATTTTAAACATTTGTGAGCTCTATTTACTGCTCAATAGTTGTTTACAAATACAGATAGAAATCTAAAAACACTAACCCGTTATTCTAAACACAGGTAAACGACGATATACTGAATTAAACCATACAAATCTCATTCGATTCGCTTGAGGGCTGTAATACTGCCCAGGTGCCCGAACTGAAGCAGGTGGGTTTCTTAGGGGCCCACACACGGAGCCTTTGACCTAAAGGTCTAGTCCACAAGGCAGTGGAACATCGTGAGGAGATGCAGTCCCATGGTAGCCGGTGATCAATGGTTGAATCGTACGCCATTTGTTCCCTCAGGATACTGGAGCCCATGTGCACCATTCCCGACCGTTGCTGCTACCTTGACGTGGTGGTCGGGCTTGCCTATCGTGATGAATCAATCGAGATATACTGGCTGGAACAATCGTTCCTCAAGGTCCTACCATGCCAGGCAGGTCGTTTGAAGAGCGGTGAGACTAAAAGCAGCAATCCCAAGGTCCGAAGGCGAAGTCGTAAAGCTGACTGTACAGAGGTGTGACAGCAGTAAGGTGTTTCCTTCAGACAACCAGCATGACAGCGATGCTGCCTTCCCACAAGGAAGGGTGGGGTTGGAAAAGGTCGACCCTAAAAATGCACACCTCGCCTTATCCCACGGATATCCGTCTCCGGCGGTAAGGTCCATTGAAGAACGGAGCTAACACAAAAACTACCCACAAAAAGGTCGTGTGTGACCGACCTCAAGCAGTTGTCCCTTGGGCACTGCGGTCACGCTCTCAGGTCATTAAGACCACTTCTAACCCAATTTCCTTTTCAGGTACCTCTAGAAGAACCCTTCCATGGTGTGGGCAATCGGGAAGTGATAACTGCCCTCATACCTCTAACAGCACTCAAGACCACTGTATTCATAATCAATGTCCTTCTTCACTTCCTACTATTCCTTCTACCTCGACTTTCAACACTAAACTTCCTCTTTCGGCTTCCTCCTCAAGTGTCACCATGGCCAACGATTCTAGTGCGCGAAACGCTATCCCAGGTCTACTAAAACCTCGCTCCAAACTACACATTGGAGCCTTCAACGTACGTACCCTATGCCAAATCGGTCAACAGGCCTCCTTAGCTAAAACCCTAGAATCTCGTACCATTGATGTATGCTGTGTCTCCAAAACACGCAAAAGGATCCTAGTGTGGGCATTCACTTGACCTCACCTCGCCAAAATGGACAGCCAACGAAATACACCCTCTGTGTATCTGGCGACCCGTTGGCTAGTTCTCGTGGACTTGCAAGTGTAGGCATAGCACTAAGTACAAGGGCAGAACAGGCACTATTAGAATGGATCGCCGTTAACAGTCGCCTGTGTGCTGTCCGGCTAAATGGCTCCGTAAGAACTCGGAAGGATAGGGACTCACGTCGTTGCCTTTTCGTCGTTTCTGCCTACGCTCCCACTGACTGCAGCCATGATGAAGTGAAAGATGACTTTTACAGAAAGCTCTCTGAGCTTCTTCAGAAAGCTAGGTGCTCAGACATAGTAGTCGTAGTGGGTGACTTTAATGCCCAGGTAGGCAGCTTAAATCAAACAGAAAGACATTTGGGTTGGTATTTTAGTATTCCGGCTCAACGAACTGATCATGGTGATCGTCTGTTGCAACTATGCTCAGACAATCGTTTATTTTTAGCAAGCACTAATTTTAAAAATAAGGAGAGACATCGTCTAACATGGCGACCACCTGCACCAAACCAACGATGGACTCAAATAGACCATATTGTCATCAGTCATCGTTGGAGAGGCTCAATAGAAGATTGTCGCTCGTATTGGAATACTTGTTTAGACTCTGATCACGCTTTAATACGAGCACACATTTGTCTGTGCCTCAATGGACGCAGGAAAAGTACACTAAGAAGACCCATCAGGATTGAACTGGAGGACGAGAAAGCCAAATGCGAATTCCAGAAACAGCTAAGTTCACATCTAGGCAGTTCTGAAAACGAGACTGACCCAGATGCTGCTTGGAAAGACACACGAACAGCTGTGGAAACAGCAGTCACATCTATTAGTCATTTAAACCATAGGGCTCCAAAAAACCAGTGGATCTCCTCTAAGTCTATTTCACTGATGGATTCGCGTAAACTCATCCCATCAGGCTCTGAACATGACGAAGAGCGTAAAGAAATTAGATCTAGGTTAACTAAAAGTCTAAGGAACGATCGTGAGCAGTGGTGGGCAACGAAAGCAAAAGAGATGGAAAAGGCAGCGGCTGTAGGCAACACCAGGCAACTATTCAGACTAATAAAAGAAACCGGAATTAAGAAGTCAAGTGTAAGTGAGACAATCTCCGAAAAAGACGGAAGCCTTATCTGCTCTCAATCCAAACGTTTAGAACGATGGGCGGAACACTTTAAGGAGCAGTTTAGCTGGCCTTCAGCTACTGCACAACTATTGACTATTCCCAGAAAACTTGAATGGAACATTGAAGTAGGCCCCCCGACCCTACTTGAAGTTCAAAAGGCTATAAGTAATCTGAAACGAGGAAGAGCAGCTGGTCCTGATGGATTGGCTCCAGAGGTCTTTAAATATGGTGGTTCAATTTTAGTGATTAGGTTGACTAATATTCTGGCTAAAATCTGGGAGACGGACGTAATCCCATCTGACTGATCACAATCACTGATTGTCCCAATATATAAGAAGGGGTCAAAATCATCCTGTGATAACCATAGAGGGATTAGTCTGACTAACATAGCATCTAAAATACTGGCCTCAATAATTATCAAGCGCCTAAGACTCATGAACTGCAAACACGAGAAAATCAGGCTGGCTTCAGACCTGGTCGTGGCTGTATCGACCACATATTCACCATTCGTCAAGTTTTGGAACACAGAAATGCTTATCGGCGTCCGACAATGATAGTTTTTCTTGACTTGAAAGCAGCATTTGACTCTGTAGACCGAGAGGTTTTGTGGCAGTTTCTGTCATTGAAAGGTGTACCTGAGAAGTACATAAACCTTGTGAAGGCTCTTTACTCGAACACTACCAGTCGAGTGAGAGCTTATGGCGAACTGTCATATGATCTTACAACCTCAAGTGGTGTCCGTCAAGGCTGTCCACTATCCCCATTTTTGTTTAACTTCATTATAGACCTGTTGCTGGAAATAACACTCTCGTCGACTGAATTTTCTGGAATTCATCTTCTACCAGGGGGACCACTAAGCGACTTAAAATACGCAGATAACATAGTCCTGTTTGGTGAAGACGCTGACAAAATGCAGAGTCTTCTGTTAGAACTGAGTAATAATGCCAGGATGTTTGGGATGCGTTTCTCCCCATCCAAATGTAAATTGTTACTCCACGACTGGCCTGTGTCAACACCCGAACTAAGGATAGGGAGTGAAGTAGTCGAACGCGTCGACAACTTCACTTATCTTGGAAGTCTGATCAGTCCTAATGGGTTGGTGTCTGACGAAATCTCAGCACGGATTCAAAAAGCTCGTTTGGCTTTTACCAACTTACGTCACCTATGGCGAAGACGAGATATCCGTCTATCAATTAAGGGACGAGTATACTGCGCAGCAGTTCGCTCTGTTCTACTTTACGGCTGAGAAACATGACCATTAAGAGTAGAAGGTACTCGTAGGTTAGTAGTATTTGACCACAGATGCCTTAGAAATATTGCTCGCATCTGCTGGGATAACCGGGTATGTAATAGTGAGGTTAGACGCAGGGTATTAGGGAATGATGGTAAATCAGTTTGATGAGGTGATGAATCTTCATCGACTGAGATGGTTGGGCCACGTGTTACGTATGTCTGAACACCGATTACCACGACGCGCAATGTTGACTAGTGTAGGGGATGGTTGGAAGAGAGTTAGGGGCGGCCAAACCAAAACATGGCATCAGTGCTTGAAGTCACTAACTTCTAGTCTGAACCATGTTGGCAGATGCAGACTACCTGGTTGGGGTCCGCATGACTATCGTAACCAATGGTTGGAGACTCTAGGTGACATGGCTCAGAATCGATCACAATGGCGTAGGTGTATACACTCTTTATCTTCACTTAAACCTTGAGATTGAAATTGCTTCATGGCGTTCTTCCTTCCTATACTATATCCTTATATACAATCTTTCTTTATGTACCACCACTAAATTAACTACTATGAATCCGGTGTTGATCTTGTTATGCTAACGAGGTATGGCAACTTGGACCGATGCATATATGTGCCTGGTCCTACGTTGTAGCTGACTGACTGACTGTGCATCATTGATTTGGAATCGGGGTTTTCCCACTCTCCTAGGTGGACTCGCCTTGTTCACCAACCCGGTTAAAGCACCGGACATTCGCTTTTCGTCCTCTCAATTTCGTAAACAACACCCCCGCCACGAGAAGGCAATGAGTAGGACTTCCCTGGAAGAGGCTATATATTCGCTGGCCATGTGAGAGCATTTCGAGAGGGAGAGCGGACTCTCCCCACTCTCGGCCGTACCAGGGCATTTGGAAAACCCTGATTACTAATCAATAGTGCACATGGGCTTCAGTATCCTGAACGAACAAATGGCGTATGAACCAATTACTGGTCACCGGCTACTATGGGACTGCATCTCCTTACGATGCTCCACTGCCTTGTGGATCAGATCTTACGGTCAAAGGCTTCGAGTGTGGCCTCCTAAGAAAACCACCTGTTTCGGTTTGGGCACCCGGGCAGTATCACAGCCCTCACACAAATCAAATGAGATTTGTGTGGCGCATATATATTTGGTGCTTCCTTGTACCAATATTTATATGATTAAATAAATAAAATAAATAAGTTTCGACACAAGATAAAAGATAAGTATGTTGTTTAGGTTTAGTATAACTTTATGGATGATAGATTAATTACTATATAACTGGAACTATCAATTTTGTTATTTTTAGATAGTTCTTACAGATAAAGGTTGAAATATCCCAAGATAGTACTACAATTTGTGAATCTAACTGATAGCAAAGCTGTGGATCTGAACAGAACTTGTATCTTTATATCATAAAGCGGGTTTCTCGCTTACGATGAATGGAAATTAGTTCAGATTCACAAGTATAATGCACGACGAACCAAATATATACACTCAGAAAATGATCTAAAACTCTACCAAACTTACGTAATTGCTCCCAACAGGAATGTAGTCGCATGGCTTAATATATTTGGAATATGATCAAGCAACCAACCAATAAAACGCGATTTCATAAAAGCCGAGTTGCGCAGACGCCACGAACCCTTAATTGGAGACGAGCAATTAGGATGACCGGATAAGCTTTCTTTAGAATTATTTGTCTGACATACCAGTGCAGTATACCTTGAAAGTTCGAAAAACACCAATCATTGATGATCAATTCACAATTATTAGCATGTAACTCAATAACAACAAAGGATTTGGATGTTAAGCGTACTTAATGTGTAGTAGTTAAGGATAAGGATTAGAGTTTAAAACTAGTCATTAAGTAAGATTCGAATTTCTGTTTTCTCAATCTGGAAAAGTGCTAAGAACAATGAGTTAGTTCAGTAATTTAAAAGAACTTGTGATTATTAATTAGAAAACAAAAGGACATTAAAAACTAAGTTAATGAGAAAGCCAACTTTGAAAAGAGGATCTTACATTTTAATGACATTTTTTCTATCGAGATTAAGCAACACGTTTCAATTAATACACTTTTTGATATAAAAGTGATCACCGTAAATAATGCATACATCCAAAGCGTGATTGTGACGGAAGTTTGGGTGTTCTCATCTATTTTTTTTAATGAATAACAACGATCTAAAAAGTATAACCAGCAAATCTAATTACACGTAAACCTAGGCCTATGTATTTACGAGTAACAGGATGAAATAATAACACATATTGGTGTGCATTTCTTATGCATGTATATGAATCGATTACTTATGCATATCTTCACAAGAAGTATTATGGACATATCACTCCAAAGTAAAACAACAGTTCGTCGACCATAGAAAGTGTTATGGTTAAAGACTAATTGGATTCGCATATAAGCTTTAATCAGTAGTAGTTACTAGTACATATATGGATACCACAATGCAATGACCATTAGTCAACATCATAAATCGACCACTTGCATATTTTATTTATCATGTCTATAATATGTATTAACTATAGTATCCAGAGCTGTGAAATGGTTGTACTGATGGAAATATAGTCTTTACTTGATTCCAATACAATGTTAGATCATAAACTTTAATTACATGTAAAATTGGATGACTAGAATGTGACCGACACAAAGATAAACGGTGAAAAGTAGTCTAAAATGTCGTAGGGAATATATCACATTAATTGGTACTAAATGCGTCAATGGACTGAAAACACGACCGTTTACCAAGAAGCACTTGACAGCAATGACAATGTAGACGAAAACAATTAGTTTTGGTTCGCTTAACACAATGTCCTTGGCTACGCCAAATCCCACTTACAAAAATACGAATTGGTTAATTACTTTATAAATGGCAAGTATCGCGTAGACAGTATATAATAAGTTGATTCTTTTGGAGCTTTACAAGATGGGGTAAAACGTCAAAACCACAGAATATATTGACTTACGCTCCGACTTCAGGTCGACTAGCCCATTCTCCCGAGCTTGTAACTGGAAAATCAGTTGGAAAACTCACAGTGGAGGACTTGGTCATACTTATATTTTGATAAGTAGAGTGAGACTGTTCGGATGTATCACCACTGTGAAGTTCGTCGTGTGATAATGGGCTAGGCAGAGAACCATCGCTTGTTTTGTCTGAATGTTCTTGAGCTTCTGAGAGGAAGAGAGTCAGTAATCTTTCTTCAACTATGGTATGGAGACCGCCAGGTTCCTGGAAACCTAGTGTCCGTTATTTAATACTGAGAACATGAATACCTGAATAACTAGAACCATTTTGGTTGTAACCCAGACTTTGTGGAGTGACTTCTATCCAGGAATCTATCCAAAACACAGAGATAAGTACGTAGTTAACATTGCTTATTATTATTAGTACTTAGTAAACCCTATGAAAAATACTGAATTTCCTTGATACTTTCAATGTGTCAGTAAACAGAATTACTTAGGGTGAAAAATCTATAAAGAAACACACTAATCTTGTTAGTATTAACACATCAATAAGCAGTAACGACTTTTGCGGAAGCAAACTAAAATGTTATCACTGACCATCTAACTAACTATATCTCAGTAAAACTAGAGTACTATGATAAAGTTTGGATTGTTTATTCCGTTGATGCAAGTGAGTTTGGCAAGAAAAAAATGTGCAAAAATAGACATCCAAAGGTAGGATAGGCTTTTATTAACTTGTGTTTTACCATACTTTCCACTCTAAATTAAAATGAAACAGGAAAAGAATTTGATTATTTACTATTGACATATTGTGCTAAAAATCAGTAAGACATCAGGTACTTGGGTATAAGCTACAATCCTAGAGTGAGTTAATGATACTATCCGGTTTCCTAAACCGAAGTAGGTGGAACAGGGTTTAAACTTCGAACATAGTAGCTGAAGTCCAAAGGCTTTAACAACTAAACAGCTGCTTAATAAGCATATAGATTATGGAAGAGCATGTTTTGAGTTTCATTCCACTTTACAATAAGATACAGTGGGGTTAAGGAAAGATTATAAACCTTTTTCAAATTCGTTTGTTTACATGATACATATATTTCGGTGAGGAACAACGGATGCAGCTACAATATTATTACAATCTTGCATCTGTGAAACAAATATGGATTAGTTCAGGTTACTGCTATTAAATAAACTAGTACAAAAAAGTGATGGGAATTCATTTGTTTCAAAAGTCCATTTTAATAGTTGAGTGCCTATAACCCTTTTTGAAGAACTTATTCACTGGTTTGATGTGGCGATGGTTTTCATGAAAAACGAACCTAGAAGGGTCACTTATTTGACAGATTGGTTATAAATAACTCATGCACACAACCAACTAGAAACCTAAATGGTTTCATTCCTATTTATTTGGGGTACACATAAGTTCTGCTACAATAAGACATCATCAACTAAGTAATGACTTTGTGAAGGGTCGTAGAATGGATGAGCGAACAATAATAATATTGCGAGATTCATCTCAGTCAATAAAAAGCCGGGACTAATCAGTTAACTTGATCGCACTTTTAGGAAGAACTTCATTTGAGAAACTCTTCGGAAATAATGATGCGAAAACCGAGTTGCGGAATATCCTTAATCAATAACCCACAGAAAAAAAACTGACTACTACGATGGGTCGTATATCCGATTAGCACCATGAAAGCGCCCGAAACGGTCCGAATTGTCATTAACTACTTTGGCTTTTTCTGTAAGTAGATTGGTTTTATCTCCAACGCAATCACAGGCACTTAAACTACCCGAATATAACTTCAGTTATTTATGAATATAGCAACTCACTAAAAACAAAAAGTTCAGACAGGCTCTTGAAATCCTGAGGGAGTACTTTATGGCCACCAAATACTGGCTGAATATATCGAGTTCGGATAGTCTACATATCACCCCACAGTAGGACAAAGTTACCCACTTATTTGAGATAGAAAATTCTTTTTCCAGGTAACAGCTTCACCACATACTTTCGGAGACGCTTCCAGAATGTCATGAACAACAGCTGTAGTGCGATATGAATAAAAAACCCTGGCTAAAAAGATTAGTGGTTAGTTGCCAAGATGATCTAATGAGGCTATTTATTATGAACGAACATATTTCTCACCCCTTATAGTTGTTTACTGCCTTACTTTTCATGATTTTCCTTATTACTTAGTGATTTTTCTTTTCTGGTCGCTCTATTTAGTGTACACAGCTTACTTATTATTTATTTATTTAAACACATATATTGGTACAAAAGGGTACCAGATACATATGCGCCACACAAAATAATGAAAGTAGGAAGAGAAGGGATGAAAAGATAAGGCGGACTGAAATGTACAACCAGAAGACTCTTTCAGTTAAGAAAGTTAGAACCATTCTTTATGTAGAAAGTAAAAGAAGGTTGCAGTAGGATCGCCACTGGCTTCTATTCTGAGCCATATCTGGTAACGTCTCCAGCCACTGTGTTGCACCATCTCTCGGACCCCAGCCAGGGAGTCGTGAAGAACCAACAGAAGCTAGCCCTTTGCAGCTTTCTTTCACGCCACGACACCATGTCATACACTGACCTCCTCTCCGCTTTTTCCAAACAGTCCGAGTCGGCAAATAATGCACGACGTGGAAGTCTCTGGGACGACATTCGTAAAACATGTCCAAGCCACCGAAGTCGGTGTTTCAAGATGGTGACACCAATTGAATTATCGTCTCTGCGCCCGAACACACGATGCCGAACCTCTGCATTACTAACATGGTGTTGCCACTGTATGTCAGCAATCCTTCGGAAACAACGATGATCGAACACAGAAAGACGTCTAACATCCTCAACTCGGAGAGGCCAGGTTTCACAAGCACAGAGCAAAACTGCTCTCACTGACGCGTTGTAAATCCGACCTTTTACAGCCAGACTAACATCACGAAGGCGCCAAAGATGGCCCAGATTGGTATAAGCCACTTTAGATTTCATTATACGTGCATCAATCTCATCACCAACGCCGCCACCAGCACTTATATAGCTACCTAGATACAAGAACTTCTCAACTACTTCAATCTGCTCACCATCTAGGGTGAGTACAGGATGAGAATCCTGCCAGTCTTGTAGGAGTACTTTGCACTTGGAGGGTGCAAAGCACATGCCATACCTGCGGACACTGATTGCCAACTGATTAAGTGCGGATTGCATGGCTTGAGCATTATCGCACAGTAAGACAATATCATCCGCATACTCGAGGTCGAGAAGTCGTTCTCCAGGCAACATATCTACACCGCCATTACTTACATCCATCAGTACCAAAACAGCAACTCACTAGGTTGATGGGAGTGATTGGTGGGTTTAACTGCTACACTATCACAGAAATGCATTCCCTGCTAAAAGGTTTGTGAAATAATGTTGGCGAGCGTAAGTTATTACGCTCATATAGCTGCTGGCCACAACATAAACTGGATGGATATGAAGAAAGGTAATTCAGACACAACTAACACTGCGAACTACATCATTTATTGTCTCTAATAACCCTCAGAAATAAGGCCTTACAACACCAGAATTATTAACAAAGAGGGAGATTTATACCATAAAAACATACCGCCAAGATCATGGGAGTCCGAAGGAACCATTAGAACCCAGATTCCAAACACCGCCAAAAATGGTGATACACAATTCAAGGTCTTTTGTATACGTTACAAAATTTAAAAGTTGTCAGCCGAAATAATCAACTTCTCTTCTGGTACCTGCATCTTGGTGTTAACGGAGCTTTCTTGATTACGCAAATGTTGTGGTGTCCTTAAATACTTATAGTTTTGTGAACACAATAAAATATCTGATCATCCCTGTAAGTGTTCTAAAATAATGTTGACCTGATTAGTTTTAGTAGACACACCTTGGCTGTAGGAGCTCGGTCATTTATCCACACTAGATCACAAGTTGGTACGCTGTGCTCCGCATCTTTTGTAACTGTCAGCCAGCTGAGACCAAATGCGTCTAGACATATCGATAGCTTTTCAAATACATCTTCGAACCCCTCCATTTCTGAGCTCTGATTTGATTGGGTTGTTATTCTTTGTTGATAAGGGCATTACGTGTGAAGACGTTGTCAGAATCCAAACACTTTGGGAACATTCATGTTTAACTGGTAAGTCTTCGATAGAAGAATAATAACATTGTCTTGTACATTCTAGGCCATTGAGCCCTGCCTTCAGTTGTTGGCTGATATCTTTTTGGAATACACCATAGGAATTACACTCAGTTTGGACGCTAAGTATACAAAACGATATCCATTAATAGTGTGGACACACTTCATATTGTATGGTTTATCAATAACTGACTTGGTCATGTTTCAATTAATCATTGCACTTCAGTGGTAGCAACAATAGCTATGTTTTGGCATATACTGATTGATTCACTAAACTGACTATCGCTAAAGAATGGATACAGTACTTCCTGTTTTTTATGAGGCGAATGCTGTTGAAAAGTCTGACCACTCATCTTTTTGGGTGAATTGGGAAGTGACCTTTTGTAGGATTCTTTAGTTTTCGTACAGTTGCTATATTGTAGTTCACTGCACACATTTAGAGCAAAGTGGGCCCATTTAATATATATTTGGACTGTATACACCTAGTCTGAAACTATCCAAGAGTTGTGTATTCTCACCTTCGTTTTCATAAGGATCACTTGATTACCGAGTTGTCGAGTTTCAGATTTTTCAGGTCAGTGTGTGCTTAGCCGTTGATCCAGTGTCTACGCAGAAGCTTGATACAAAGCTATAAAGGTTCTCGGCGCTATACTTTTGTTCTTGATTATATAAATAATGTTTTGGGCGTTATTTCTGAGTTTTCATCTACATGCAATTTCATGCCTAATTATCATTATATTTTGACTAAGACTCCCAGTTAGGTCAGTATGAAACTAGTTAACCATATGATATTCATAAAATCAAAATTCTAAGTCCACTCACAGGTAGTTTGTTACTTAGTTTTTGATAGCTATTATTTTTTGTAAATTCTATTGTGGATATATCAGATTGAACGAACTAGTTCGGTGAGTTTAATGAGTTAGCAAAGTTGAATCCGTTGAACTCTATGACTATGCCTTTATTTAGTAAGATTAACTTTCAAGTATGGTTTGTTTAGGCTGGAGTAAAATTTCGTTGTCGAAATACTTGTATGGGGTTTTAAAGTATTTTTTGCTGTTGAAGTTATTACCTGCTGAGGTAGCCTCCAAATTGTCGGATATCAAAGGTAAAGCTAACTGTCAGAGCCCCACAACAAATTATAACCGACGATTGTTCATTTACTACATATGGCTCTGACTACTTGTATTAAGATAGACTGATATACTTTAAGACATTTCTACCAGGCGATGGTACATTTTCGTGTGTATGAGGTGACTCGTTGATGAATGAATATGAATGAAAGATAACTACTGATATTCTGTTCAAGCCCATGTACTAGACTTAAGCTAGCTAGGTTTAGGCAACAGTGTCAATAAAAGTCACGTGAAAATTGAATTAAAAGATTTTAACTCTGACACTCATTTGTGAAAAAAGCGATGAAATGCGCAGCATGGAGAAAGGCTTCTAATAAGCAGTAATGTAGACTAAAATAAGTAAAACTGGCTTACTGAGTGTTAAATGATGATTTTGGCGGAGGCATATCCTATCTGTTTCTTCTAACTAGGACTGATCACTAAAAATGCAATCTCAGAAACTTCGAGAACTTAGATCGCTAAGATTATTCATATTCTTATGCACATAAATTTATTCCTGTTTCTATGACTAGCGTGTCTTTTGACGTATCAATCTTACAAAGTAACCTATTACAGTAAATCTTGAAGGGATCGTGAACGTGATAAGGCATAATCATACTCCTGTTTATCATCAGGTTAAACGAATGTTTTGAATGTGTCTGCCTGATTAGTTTTAAATAATGCAGGAACTAGGTTAAGTTAAGTCTTGGAGAAGAACAACACGACTTAAGAATGTCGTGGTGGCTGAGGAATCTCGGTTGATAGACATATCCAGAGTGTCACACAAAGTAATATGCACGCCTTTTTCGACGGCCGAAAGTACGACCTTCCAGTTTCTTAGAGATTTAAGGGACAATGCACTTATCAGCATCTTGCACTTGACGGTATCATGAAGGAGCAGGTTTCTATCGATTCACTCTTTTATTTTGTTTAAATCCTAAATCATAAAGGTACCAGCGAATCACTCGACTTCAAAGTTATTAGCACACAGAAGTCTGAGAATGAGGGTTGTTCAATAAATATATATCAGCCCTAATAACCAGGATTCAAGCAGTCCAATCACACTCCGGTTCCCTCCAAATTGCTAGTCCAACTAAAACTGTATTCACACTAGAGTTATATCGAACATGTTTTGCCACTGTTATGTATATATTATGTCGCATATTTCTACGTTGGTTTTGTGAATGAATCAGCCAGTTTAGTGATAACTAACTGATGATCTTCCAGTTTATTCGTATTGGTGGTTGACATTTATGTACTTTATCACACATATTGAGCTAAATCACAAGACACATCCCCAACATGTGATCTCTGAGATTAGCCAAAGAATGAATAAAGCAGTTCACTGATATGTCTTGTATACTTTGAAGACAGTATAAGAAATTATTCAGAAATATTTGCCCGTGGTGCCTACACGTTTGAAAGATCTATCTGTAGTGGTATTAGTTCCTATTCACACAATCTTAGAAGTTGAAGATATAATAACTGGGAGGACTCATATTGAACATTTAACACAGTAGAAGGTCAGAGGTGGAGAACACGAGAACAATTAGCACTGCTCGTCCATTCACGCGTAGTCATCCTATGTAACCCATGATTTTTGTGTTGATAATATTTTTGTTTTCCCGAATTAAATGTGTTCTTCAGAAGTGCTAGACGTCATGCTGCTTGTTGTCATAATAGGACGAGTCAGTGTTGATAATGGTGTGACTTCCACTTAAGATCTTATACATTAGATAGTCCCATTATGGCGATTCTACAATCTTGATATCGGGTAAATATATACTAGTATCAAAGTAGACCATAAATTAACGGACTTATATAGGTAGCACTATGTACAATCTTCGCAGAAATATGTAGAATATACTTAATCACAATGTATGGTTTCGAATGAATATTTTCGTATGTTGCTACTGTATTTAGCATGGCTCCAGAAGCATCCATAGGCCCAAGGTCGTGTATATCTTGATAAATATCCTCCCCTATTGTACACTAACCCAACTCTGGAGTTGAGACCATGTGTAACTTCGATCATCGAGCATTCATGTATCAAACGTTCCGTCGTCATGTACACTACACTCATCTGTGGAAGCGAATGGATTACCGAACTTATATATGTGCTGATAAAAGTGTTCCTAGAACAATAACAACGCATCTGATTCCTCGACTTAGTAGCGTTCCACCAGGTTCACTGAAATATTCGTTTTAATTACCCCAAACAACATACCATAACATTTTAAGTGAAGGCAGCAGAGATGAGTCCATGCACCGACAGCTTTACACAGTATAAACTCATCTTAAGGCGATTAATTTTGTGAAAAAATTTGCTGAGACTCAATTTGTGGTTCAGTTTGCGGAATTCTGCGTCCATGACATACATTAGAGTCTCTAGTCTACCAACTTCGTACAGTCCGAATTCTCAATGCCATAGTTAGTTCTAATGTTATCAGTGGTCATTAAATCTTCATAGTTTATACTAAGAACTGATACTAACTGGACGGTCATTACAAACAGACGGGTACTTATCATTTGCTTTGATCTGCCGTGAAAATCCTAGGCAGTTCATACTCATGGCACCACCAGGGGATGGTCTCTCTGACAGCCCATAGTTTTAAAACATCTAAACTGACCATAGTCACATGCAAAACTACTGGAGCTCACGAAACTTGAGTCAGACCTTTCGAAAAGGTCTATCATGTTTGACAAATCTTCTCATTGCAAGAGAAGATTGGGCTGAGGCAAAAGATCGCAATATTCCTGTAGATGTCATTTTCATAGATCTAAGTAAAGCCTTTGATAAGGTTTCCCATTCTGATCTTAAATTGAAACTAGAAAGTTTTGGAATTAATTATGCAGTCATAGACTGGATAAGTGACTTTCTTCATGAAAGGAGATAACGGGTAAGAGTAAATGGGGCTCTTTCATCGTGAGAACCAGTAAAAAGTGGCGTCCCCCAAGGCACGATTTTAGGTCCTCTTCTCTTTTTACTTTATATAAATGAATTACCAGCTATAGCTAAGTCATCCGTCCTACTATTCGCCGATGACATTAAGATTTGGAGATCCATATATAGTATGTCAGACAGAATAGTTTTACAGGAAGATCTTAACTCATTAGGGGAATGGATGAATGGTTGGTCGCTAGAAGTAAACCCTAATAAAAGCGTTGTGATGCAATTAAATAACTACGATGATTCGTATCACTACACATTATGTGGACTAGTGTTACCCAAAGTAAGAAACTATAAAGATTTAGGAGTCATACTAAGTAATGATCTCAAAACAACCAGTCACTGTAAGGCTGCTGCTGCAAAAGGCTATAGGGCATTATGGTCTATTCGTAGATCTTTCCGGTATCTGGATGGGGAAATGTTTAGATTATTATACCCAACTTTCGCACGGCCACATTTGGAATATGGGATTCAAGCAGCGAGTCCTTGTTTCAAATATGAGGCGGATATGTTGGAACGAGTCCAACGCCGCGGGACAAAAATGGTAAAAGGCTTATCTAGCCTATCTTATGAAGACAGACTGAGACACCTCAACTTATTTCCGTTATCTTACCGGCGAATACGGGGTGATCTAATATTGGCATATCGTATCCTGAACGATGACCTTGGTACTAATATGTCCTATCTTTTCCTCCCGTCTAGGGCTAAGCATTTGAGAGGACATTCAAAGAAAGTCCAAAAACCGAGATCAAATCGTCTACGTCTGGAGTTTCGTTTCTCGCACCGAGTAGTGAATTACTGGAATTCCCTACCAGAACACGTAATATCAGCACCTTCTGTTGATATATTCAAGACGAGATTGGACCTCCACAGTGTAACAGACTGCAAGGATTAAAATAGGTCACTAGACCTCCTATCCTTATTACTGAAGACACTTCTCCTGGTCCGGACATGGTTCATTCCGCTGTATTGAGGGAAGCAGCTTCAATCCTGGCGACACCACTTAGCGTGATGTTTGCACACTCGCTAAGCAGAGGCAAACTACCGGAAATATGGAAGCTGGCCCACATCACACCAATTTTCATAGGAGGTCGACGCAGTGAACCCTCAAGCTACCGACCAGTGGCCCTTCTCTCCATACCTTCCAAAATTATGGAATCCCTAGTATTCGACGGCATACTAGAACACTTATCATCCTCAAAGTTCCTCTCGCCTCAACAGCATGGTTTCAGAAAAGGTCATTCTTGTATGACCAACCTGCTGACTGCGGTGGATAGATGGACAACCATCCTTGATCGCAAGGGGAAGGTTGACGTCATTTACCTGGACTTCTCAAAAGCTTTTGATAGGGTCAACCATGCATGTCTTATCAAGAAGCTTGGACGATTGGGTATAAAACCCCCTTTAATTGACTGGATCACTTCATACCTAGAAAACCGACATTTTAAGGTCAGGGTTAACTTCACTCTCTCTCAGGCTATGGAATGTCCTAGTGGGGTCCCCCAGGGTTCAATACTAGGAACTCTTCTCTTCTTGATTTATATTAACGATCTTCCTCAACAAGTTTCATCTGATTTATTGCTTTTTGCTGATGATGTGAAACTTTGGAGAGAGATACGTAATCACAATGATATACTAGTTCTTCAGGAGGATCTGACTCGACTTCAAAGTTGGGCAGACGACAACGGACTTACCTTCAACACTTCAAAGTGCAAGGTAGTCCATCTGAGACATGTTGCAGACTATAGTTATAACTTAGGTAACTCACCTCTAGAAGTTTCCCAAGTTGAAAAAGATTTAGGAGTGTTGGTACCCTATGACCTGAAATCGTATGCGAACTGTGACAAAAACGCCTCTCAAGCAAACCTTGCACTGGTAACATTGAAGCGCATTTTTGGCCAGTTTGACGGTAGAACCTTCCAACGTCGAGCCACGAAATCAGTTCGGGGTCTCAAATTCAAACCTTATGAAGAGCGCCTCAAATCACTGAACCTTTACCCGTTAGAGTACAGGCGTCTTAGAGGTGATCTTCTTATGACTTATAGTATCCTTAATACTTCTGGTCATCCCCTTAAACAACTTCTTAAGCTTAGTCATAACACTAACCTCAGAGGTAACACCCAGAAATTGGAGACCCTACATAGCAGAACAGACTGCAGACACAACTTCTACTCCGTTAGAGTTGTCAAGTGCTGGAATTCGCTGCCGACTGAGCTAGTCCAAGCGACCTCCCAGGAGTCCTTTAAGAGGAAACTTGACTTATTCTTAAGGACTAAGGATAACATATTATTATGATTTACCAAATTCTTTTTTTCCCTCTATTATCGTTCATATACCTAGGTTCTTGCCTGGAGGTATTGGAGATCCACTGCTACCAGACACGGAAGCCCGTTAAGCGAAAGCTTCTTCTATTCCGTCCTCAACCATTTGAACCATTTGAACCATTTGAAGATGTATCAACAATATTATTAAACACAATGATTAGTAAATGCCACTCGACCTATCCTTACAACTGAAGATTCGCATTACTGCTTCAACATTTGGCAGAAACCATCATTTTTATCATTTAGCAAATTTTATCTAGTTTTTCTACATCCATATCATGAACAATTGAAGAAGCACTAAGTTCCGTATTTGTGATGATAAAGTTTTTGATTTCAAGGTTGACCCAAACGCGGTAAACTGATTGTAATATGCCGGTAAGATATTTTCTCGACTTTTTTTCGATTGGTTAGAGGCAGCGTTCATACACGTCAACCGATCAGGACAAGACAAAGTCAGTCAATAAAGAATTTTTCAATAAGCAATACAAATCATTGAAGACGTATATTCGAAGTAGCCCTTATTGACAGCGCGATATTATATTACAGGTGCTGGCTCTAATCCTGTTCTCCACTCAGGAATATGCTCATCACAAAGTCCTGGGATACCTGGATCTCCCGCTTCATTAGCCACAAAGAAAGGTGTCTTTTATCAAGATGACAGTGGGAAAATCATCAGCCTAACTAAATCAAGGAAATCTAATCATTCCGTTAGTTTTCGATTAAAAATCATAAAAACTGTTCCAGGATGGTAGTAAGCTGATTTCTGACTCTAAAAGTAGATTGATACTGGATTTGTCTTCTTTGGGGCTTGACAGCGTTTCTCCTGACATTGGGAGTCTCAGTCATTTAATAGAGCTCTTTCTGTATGATAATAAGTTAACATGTCTTCCTTTGCAGATTGGACTTCTGAAAAACCTCCAGAGAGTATGCCGTTATCTCTTTTACCTTTCTTTCACAGTTATGGCTACAGGAAAACTCTCTCACATTTCTACCAGATGAGCTTGGTGATTGTTCAAAACTAACTCACCTTGATATCAGGCACAACAGACTTGAAGGTTGCATACCTGTTGTTCTAACAAAGTTCACTTTAATGAAACAACTCTACCTGACCTACAATAAATTAACGGATATTTCTGCTATTGGTAATTTACGTGTAGGTCTAGTCATGTTATTTTTACTTCTCGTGTATGATATTTTTCTTGGATTTTCTTTGTTTGTCTTCCTCATCAACTTTTTTAAAATCTAACGTTTGTTTTAGATAACGACGTCATACATTTGGACAGACAGTTGCGTTTCGCTTTCAGTCCAGAAAGTACAGAAGGCTGAGAGACCTGTGGTAATTACGGAGATGGAAGGTCTCTCAGTTAACACAAGTTTCTGTTCATTGTTCATGAAGGCAAAGCTATAAACATATGTTGAGTTTTGTAGTTAGCTAGTGGGCTATTTGTTTTGTGCTTTTGAACGGTCTTAGGGTTTCTTGGTAAATTCTCTGATTTAGAAGGTAAACGATGGGATGTCTCATGCGAAACTAACGTTTGGTAGATTGAGATGTCCTTTGATCTTTGTGTCCCATATGTGGACAAGGTTTAGTTCAGCAAATCTGTCACCATATTTCAGCCCTAAAATTTATAAAATTAGCCTATTTGAAATTTTTCACCTTTTCCAGTTGCTCACTACCATTTTCTGACAAATTAACTGATTGTATGCAATACAGTAGTCCCGGTTAGAAGGACTGTGTATACGATGTAAAGGATTACTGAAATTTCTACATGTTGACTATGAAGTTCTGAAACATTTGAGAGTAAATGAACATGTACAATGGTTTTTGATTCTTGATTGATACTAACCTCTAGATTGATATGTGTATTGAAAACAGATGACTCAACAGTTTTCGCTATTTAATTGTGTAATACTAACCAATATGAACCATAATTCACTTAGATCCATTCAATACTAGTTGCAGGGTACCATGTCAATATTCTGATTCTTTCTGATCTTTTAAAAGCCCCACACTATCCCCTTCGTCTCATATCTTTCATCACATTCCGATACATTTATTAAGAGTCATCAGTCACAGGACTGACGATGAAGAAAAACCGGGAAGATCATTGACATTACACCACTGAGCACCATTTTTAAGCTAGACTGTCAGTGACTTTATTCGGGTCCAATTAAAAGTTTATTTATCCACAGAAATAATCTCCTGGTTTGATACTGCCCTACTTTGTTAACAGTCTGCTGCATAGAACTTTATCAAGTACTTGGAGTCAGTGGAGGGTAAACCAACAGGTAGTTCGTAATCTTACAGGGCGATAACAGGTTGATACTATAAGGATTTTTGTAAGAAATCTACTGTAGACGTCCTGAGAGACGTTTCTACTTTTACGTCGCAAACAAATCTTCATTGCATAATGGATTTTCTTGAATGTGTTTGACACTATGGTGAATTAAGTCCCTGCCTATTAAGTCATATATTGCTGCACTAGGTGTACTACATAGTTTCGGCATAATAAAAATGTGCTTGAAATTACCAGGTTAGCGGAAAATTGATTAAATGATTTCATACTGAAGTGCCATTATTTGAAAATCATAAAGCATGCCGAACTAAAGTAGCAGCTAGAATAAAAGTTGGCGTAATGTGTCTTGTGCATAGCTTCTCCGTGTTTCGGCTATTAATAATCTCTTTCTGTCGGTATCAAACGGAGCAAATTTAAAATCATGTTACAAATATTATGGGTTTGTTATGTGTATATTTAAGTCATGTCATATTTTGATCAGGTCGTATGCAATACAACCTAGCGGTGGCTGAAAAATTCACTGTTATATCTAATGCACACGTCTACTTTAAGTTTCAGGCACTAATGTATCGTTATAAATTATTACACCTGTCGTTAAAACTTTAAGCGTTAGTATTAAATGATGTTCATTCAAAGCCTATCAATAGATTTTTCCGATTAACACTATTCACAATTGGAGTTAAAATACCTTGACAAATCATTGATCTTAATTGAAACCTATTTCGGTTTGCAAGTGTAACTGAATTGTCATCTGTTTTTTAAATTCATGAACATGTTTTTACATGCTAGAACTATAGCTTCTGCCTTTTTTAAAAAAAACGACTTCGTTACTTTGAAGAATGTTTAAACGTCATTGCAGCAATTCAGATAATTAAAATAACCCATTGTTCCATTGAATATGAACGAAAAGAATTCAGCGAGGAAAATTTTCTTTTCGACTAACTCATTGGTGTGTTTTAGGTCTTTTTTTATTTTTATTAATCTTTATTTTTCTAAACTAGTGTTTTTTAATTTTAAAACAGTCAGTTATTATTATCCTTAAATGATTTGTCATGGTTATTATTCAGTTTCTATTATTATGACCTTTGTGTTTTTCGTTTTTCTTCATATATGTCAAGTGGACAATTATTTTTCATAATTCTGACCCGTAAATCATTTCCATCTCTATATTCTTCTCTTACCCCTTGATTATTGAGTTGCCTCATTTGATAATAAGTCTTGAACCAATTTATGATGCAATCTTTTCTATTTTTCTATAAATATATATTTACCAAACATCTGTAAATACGAATCTACAGTTTAAGTGAATGATTTCGTCGAAAAGAAAATTTCCTTCGCTGGATTCTCTTTATTTTTGTTTAAATGTCCATTGCTCGTAACAGTTAAGGATCCTGAAATGATGCAAAAGACATGCAGCTCAAGTGTATGGTTTTTGTGGCGTTGTATAATTTGAGATAAATGGTTTAATGACTCAGCTTTCATTGTAATTCTGAAAATCATCAACTCCTGCTTCATGTGGCAGTAGGTGCTGACTGTCTATATTTCAGTTAGATTTAGTAGACAATCGTTGATGATCATCATTTCCATGGGGAAAGCCTATCGATTAGCTATTGTTTGTGATACGTATGTTTTTTCTACAAAGAAAGTTTTATTGTTGAACAAAAGTTCCGAAAACAGTTAATCAAATAGCAATCAAATTTCTGATGCCTATGGCTGTAGTAATTGTCTACACTATAAAATTAACCATAACCGGTATGATTTTACCCGCAAAATACATTTTCTTATTAAGTTTCTACAGACATTAGTGGTGAAAAGTAATCAATTACAAGGATCGATTCCGGATTGTATTGGAAATCTAACGCAATTAAAAACTCTGGATCTATCAAAGAATCGTTTAACCAACATTACTGAAAGTAGTTATTCTTTTTGCATGTATTCCATTTACTATTTAATTTGTTTACATTTTGCAAGAAATATAACTGAGAACTATCTACTGAAAATGAGATATTTGTAGAAAACTGGAGATTTCATTTGACTCAACATGACAGCTCATAACTAACTAGTTTGTCTGATGAAGCTTTTGGAATTACGCAGGTAAAATGTTTGCTTCGTATTCTTTAAATAGAAGGGACGTTACAATTACATATTATTTTTTGATCTTAAATCTATTTAGAATAGTACGGAGAACTTTTTTATAGATAATAGGTTCATGTAATTTTCTATAGTTCCATTTTTTTTAATCGACGTTGACGTTCTGTAATGCAAGTACCCATTCATTTTACTGACAAAAAATGTCCTGAAGTTGGATGCCGGTTTAGTGGTATGCAGGTTAAGCGTTTGCATGCGAGACCAAAGGTCCTGGGTTAGAGTCCCGGTTGCAGGGTTGTAGACGCGCATCGCTGATGAGTCCCATATTATGACGAAAGGGTTGTACAGTGCTTAAGGACTTTTATTATTGGTCTAGCTAAGATCAGTTCATGAGTTGAGCTATGGAAATTTTACGATCATCATAAATGTCTCTAAAGTAAAACTAACGTTTTCCTCACAAGAAAGTGCAGTCCCCTTGTAGTCGTTAATACATATCTATCTATCTGTTTAATGGAAAAAGATGTTTTTTAAGTGTTTCTAGCCTATCTGGATTAGTTGCTTCACTTTTATAAAAATTTAATTTTTTTGACAAAATTTTGCCACTTTAGATTTTCTGAATGTATAACGAGCTGGTAAATTTAGAAAGTTCAGTAACTAATACTTGAAAAAACATTAATTGATTTATTATTTACGCAACGTTATATTGATTGTTTTCAGTCATTCCATAATAACTTTTCAAAGTTATATGTAGGTACTTTAGTCACGTACTTGAAATCTTTCTTCAGTTTAATGACGGATGGATTGATGATGGATTCATACATCAAATGCAATAGCAGCACAACAACGTCGTCTTAACCATAGCCTAACTCGATGAGGGATGTTAATTGGTGTAGGAGTGAACTGGAAAAAAATTAGAGGCGGTCAGACTTAAAACTGGCATCTTCCTCTGGGTTTTGAATTCCAGTATTTTTTTATATATGTTTTTTCAATAACCCTCTGAACCATATTTTAAATCTCCATTCTTTCTTGTTATCAACCGTGTTATGATATTTTGGTTCTTTTGCTACCACTCCTAACTTTATCTCGTCAAGCTCATGTATCATGAAAACTTGAGCCATCTTGTATATTTACCAGGCTCTGAGTTGATCATAACTGACTAATTGGCTGACTAGCAGTCGAAGAAACACTGCACCTTGAGCTTCATTTTAAAGGTGAAATAGTGTGTGAAATTCACATACACCTAGCCAATAGATCCAACAAAATGACTTTCAATCCCTCCATTTTGCACGTAACATTTTCAGCTATGGCAATACTGTTTCACCAAACCAACCAAAAAATACGGATGATAGTCTCGTCTTTGTGTTCTTATCAATTTAACTTGTCCAATGACTCTAGTTACGTAGACGGTACTCAAAATGCCTTATCCTTGCATGTAACTTTTATGGTCCGTCACTTTAGTGAATTTTGGTAGGTAGTTCGGAAATTTTGCCTTTTATGTTCATTTGAATGACTAAAATGTAAAATGAACTCATTGTCAGATTTTCCCATTTTCTTCAATATTAAACATTATGTCAAGATGTTAGTGATATGTAAAATAATTCGCTAATTCAAAAGACATTTAGTTTCACAGAAGATTTCGTTTTTCATGATCCTTTAAAATACAAATCTATTATTAATACTGTTAAATGATTATAATGTTCATAGTTTTTGTTGTCTAAACGTTTCAATGTCAAAAGTTTTGACAGTTTTATTATTGTTTTTTCACTGATTTTCACTAAGGTCACAGATAATTATGGTCAAATAATCATCCAATTGTTTAACTGAACCATTTAAATTCTTCATCAGCAGTTATTGATCACACTAAGTTTAATAAGGTCGATATATTGTGTGCACTAATGCATTTCCGGAAAACTGATTTTATTTTCCCCCTCTTTAAACACTGTTCATACAGTTTAGTTTTGTTTAAGCATGCTGACTTCTATTCTAATTGACTACTGGATAGAAAACCGTAGTCACTTTTAAATAGTGAGTGTAAATAAGTATTAAATCATAGCATTTGACATTGTATTGCCTATCCTATTCAATGTTTTATGAATGCAAGCGACGTGCGTAACTCTATTTAGTATTGGTCAAGGTTAGATAGAATATCAAGTTAAGCATATGAAACTAAGTATTAAGTGCAAACAGCTTTCCACCCATTACATTTGGTAATCTAAAGCATTTGAAACACAGTTAATCAAGCTCAGAGTTTCAAGTGTCATGTAATGATGGGTATCTGAGTGATATCTTTAAGTGTATTTCTTTATTTTACTTATAAAATTTGCCTTTAAACTTCCGATTTGAAAAAAATATTGTTTTGCATAACATGTGGAGTAATAAAGAGTAATCGTAGTGATAATACTGCATTTTGTATTGGTCAAATCTCAGCCTTTTGCATAAAGAAAACATTAATTTGAAGATAATTATAGTTACAAATTGACACTTAATGGGGAATATTTGCTAATTGAAGGCAATCAATGCTTGTCCCATTCTTATATAGGACTCCTCAACAGTGGTAATAAACGATCTTACATGGAGTTAAACATGCGACCATTAGATCTTGTACAGGACATAACACCTTTAGTCTACATTTTCAAGTCATTTTACAATATACCTTTAGTCACGATTATCGCTTGATAACTGTTACGCTGTTGAGTTTATTCAACTTAAGCAGTTCACCGCTCTTTGTTTTATAGTGGTTCTCTAGCTGATTTCAGTCTTTGACATAAACTGTCCTAAAATTGGCACAGTCAACCTAAATCACGCAAATAAAAAATTATATTAGTTTGGATCTTACATGTGAAATTTTCTGTAGAAATGGTCAGTAATGTGGTAAGTAGTTAGTTATCTAGGTAAATGGTTTTCAAATATGACTTGGATTTTATTAGTGTATGAAACAACAGATTTTATTATCATGAAATTCGAATTGTATCAATTCAGTCATAGTTTTTATTCTTATTCATGGACTGATGATAAATAACATATAGACCCTAAAAAGTTGAAAGCCTAAGATTGAAAGAAAATTAAGAGGTTGGGACTTGAATGAATGTGAAATGAATAGCAGATTTAGTAGCAGGGTTAAATTGACTATCACACTAGTTGAACTGAAGACAGAATCCTAACGTTTATTGTCTCCAGTTTTATTTCATTTTATATATATGCTGTGAAAAAACAGACTAAATCTAAAGTTGATGAACTGAAATACATACGGTTAAGTAAGTGATTTGAAGGTTTATTAATTTACATATTTCATTTCATTGTTACAAATAATAATAATTTTATAGAATATAACTGACGTGATTTTTTATTTTATTATAGACAAGCAAATATCGTAAGAATATTGTTCTAAATCACCATTTCACTAATAAATAAACTTGATCAATCTATGATATTATTCAATAGTATCTAGATTTTCTAATGATTTTAAGCCGTAAATTACTGTAATCTTAGTACAATACTTTTCATTCCCCTAGATAAGGGATCATTTTTAACTAAGGTCATAAATTATTTGAGTAAAAACTGTTCTCATTCAATGTAACAACTTCATATAAATATAAATATGTTAATTATTTTAAACGTTGACCTGAAATGTTTTCCGAACAGTTAAGAAATTCTACATATCAAAAATTCTTTATCGTTGTATTACGATTAAAAGGGACATTTCAAAAATACCGATAACTGAACTTGGTAATTTTAAATAGTTTGGTGAGTTCTCTTGTTTAATTATTCACTTTTTTCTTAAAAAAATAAACCGAATACTGATGTTTACTTAATTATGCTTCCGTTGTTTCGTTGTAGTTACGTGTACACTCAGTTAACTTACAGGTCATCAGAAATATTATGACTGTTTATTGATCTATCTAGAACAAAAAACTACAAATTATCACATGGATGTGTTATTTTCCATGAAATAAGTTTATGTGTATACAAATATAATGTAGTTTCATAGTTGAAAGCATGAGTCAATTGAAGCTAGACCACCATCGGATGCCGGCTCAGTGGTCTATCGGTTAAGTGCTCTGGCTCGAGACTAGTAGGTCCTGGGTTCGAACCTTGCAAGGATACGCACTGATAAAGAGTCCCACAATAGGATGAAACGGTCGTCCAGTGCTCCCAGGTTTTCCTTGGTGGTCTAGCTTCAATTGACTCATGCTTTCAACTATGAAAATACTGAAATCTCCACAAAAACCCCTTCTAAATATAATGTAAACAATTTGTTATTACATACGTACGTCAGATTGAATGGAGAAATTATCAATAAGTCAGAAATTTTCTCTAATTTTTTTTCTAGTCTTATATTGATTATTTATGTAGTCTTCTCAAAACTGTTTTTTCTAGTGTAATATATATATTTTTTGTTATACACTTTTAGGGAATATGTAAGTTATTCATCCAAATAATTTATATAAGACAGCTATTGTAGCAAATCACTTTGATATTAAAATGATATTCAATATAATAATTACATGTTACATAGTTGTACTTGCATTACTAACATGATATTAGTTAATAATAAAAATACTTGACAACTGTTTGAATAATCCTTCCAAATTAGAAAAATATATATATGACTATTCTATGCTTTAATCAAGCAGAATGTTAAATCTTTTTGGGTGGTGTTTAGAGGTACCATGAATGTCTATCGCATTATGTCGTCTACATGAACGGATTTATAAATGGTAGAAGTTAGAAGATGAGTAAAACGTAGGCTATTTCTGAGTAATTAATTTGATAGTGATTTTTTATTTAACTCTTTATCCATAGCTTATTAAATTGATATGTATATTATCTAGATAATTTAAAAATATTAACATACAGAGTGATAACCACTATGATTTCAATTTCATAATAATACTACTTATATAATATTATTACTTTTCAATATAAGATTGAAAACATATGAAAACAACCCACGAAATAAAAATCTACTTTCTTGGCGTCCTTGTTTTTATCAAAAAATGAATAGTTTGAAATTTGATGACTTATGAAAGTTGACCTTTCTCTTACTTTGTTTTTGCTTTGCCTTGAACTAAATAGATAGCCCGTAACTAACTTACTCTGCAGTACTTTTATACTAGATTAGTGTATCTAGTTTATAAAAAACAGAGAGGTTACATTTAATAGTTTCTATTCCAACCATTATTTAGGATAAACTATCATTCTATTTCGATTTTGTATACAGGATAGGCTATTAGGGAATTTTACTTATTATTTACTATAATTATTTCAATACAATTTACAGTGTAAAAATCTCATTTTATTGTTTAACAGTTTAGTTCAATTTAGCAACTGATTATTTTGCTTCCTATATATTTGTGCCTTTATTGATAGCATAGTGGTGTGTGTGTGTAAGCGCAGATTTTCAACTTTGAATAGATTTCATGTTAGATTAATAAAATCATCTTAGTGAAATTGTTGCATTCACTTAATTCTAATTACCTTGATATATTTACAGATTGTGTGGAATATTTTTAGATGCATATTGTGTACAGATTATCTCCGATAAAGTCAAATCAATTGATTTATATATATATATATATATATTGTTATATCTAGAGCTTTGATTCTTACTATGTAGTGTACTACTAGACTACTTGAACGATAGAACCCGCAACGCCGCAAGGAGAAGACAAAAGACTAGTAAGTAGGAACTTTTATTCCCCAAAACAGTGTCAAAATATAGTACAGAAATCTCATGTATTTATAGTTATTGGCTGAATGTAAATCATCATTTCGGTCAACCAATAGGCACATAGGGGTCATTCTTATCTATCCAATAGGGAGGCTACACGTCGACATTCTAGAATATTCCCCTAGCAGTGATTGGATGGAAAGTCTGCGGCTCTTTCTGGGCTTATATATATATATATATACTATGCATTGTACCGTTAAAGGCAGTCAGTAAGAAGTTTCAAGCCAAGATTTCCCGTTTATCGATATATTTTTTTTACGGATAAATATTAAAAGTTTATAAATCTACTCAAGCCTCCTTGCTGAATACTGTGAGCAAGTAGACATGAAATGGTGTTCAAAGTTTTGTGAGCTATCCAGAACTAAACAGTTTAACAATGATTTTTACCATTTGGCTTATTGCAAAAATCAAGGAAATAATTAAGTGCTAGACATTTTTTTTCACTTTTGAGTCATATTTCCATATTTCATTGATGAGCATTACTCAAACATATTAAAACGTCATTTTTCGGTTGACTATTAAGAACTCTAGTTCCGTGTTTTCAACATTCATAAATAAGGTACTTAGGAAACCATATGGAGATTTTACCATTAAGCTTTCTGAATTTTAATTCTTTAATGTTAGGGCTGAACTATCAAAGTAATTTGATTGGTGAAGGATTCAAGATTTCACTAATTGACTGTAGATGTGTAGCTTACCAAACAACGTGATGTCTTGCCGATCTCTAATTAGTACGTTTAACTGGGATATGTCATTGGTTGTCGTCCAACAACTAGTTGGCAGACAGTTTATATAATCTGAATGCTTGAGCTGATCCTCCACAGTTGTAGAGAGATAGCAATGGCATTGCTGTTTATGAAACTTTATAAGGTCAGTAGTGAGATTTTTATTGACGTCTGGAGATCGGACATTTACGTTTAATGTTCAAACACTTAGGAAACCTATTTTCCAACTGGTGCAGATATTGCAATAAATCGTATTGTTTCGGATTTGTTTTATATGAAAAACTTTAAGAGCAAAACATATGTATTTCCACACTTTGGTATGCTAAATACTGAAAATCTCGAATGAAAAACCACATTTATTGGCCTGTTTTTCTCCATATTTTTGATGATAATATAAATAATTTCGGGTCGATAGCAAAAATAATTGTAGGTGCGGGACTAAGATAAAGCTGTCGTGATTGAAGATATGTGGAAAGTACTAATTATTGAGAGACGTTTATAAAATTATTTTTTTGAACAATTACGGTCTGAATAAACATTAAAGAGAAATTTGTTGCCATGACACAATTTGTACCGAGAATTTTTTAGTTTTACAGAATAAAGAAAATATTGGTATTCAGAGTATACATGATTGTATAAGCTTTTAACATTTCTTATGATTACCGGAGATATGTAGTTCAACATAAGATAATACTTTTCTGATATTCACCTGTAAATAGAATTATTTATTTTTGTTAATTATTGCTATACTACAAAACGGTGTTAGTTCAGTTTTTATCTCGAATCTACTTATGTTTTTATCTGAATAACTAGTTACGTTATACTTGTGTTTGCTAATCATTCCATTTGTCTTGGTTTTCTTAGAGAAAACTAGGTAAAACGATTGTTTTAGATCGACTAAAAGACATATTCTGGAATCTGACTATACATTAATCTGGATAATTGATGTTACTGGATGTTCACGAGTACTTAAACCATGTAAACGTGAAATTGTTGAAACATTATTTATCAGTATGAGACATACAATGTGAAATAATCCAGTCTAGCGGTTTAAAGAATGATTACAACTGTTAAGAACTGGTGATATTTGAGTTATCGATTTTGTGATCCACCAACTGAATTGTAAGAATCAGTTGTGAATCTGAAAATATTTTTATTTAAACCACTAGGTATAACGATTTTTTGTCATGTCAATGAAAAATATTTGAACTTCACGAGGTCGAACGCGTCGACAACTTCACTTATCTTGAAAGTCTGACCAGCCTTAATGGGTTGGTGTCTGACGAAATCTCAGCACGGATTCAAAAAGCTCGTTTGACTTTTGCCAACTTATGTCAACTATGGCGAAGACAAGATATCTGTCTATCAATTAAGGGACGAGTATACGGCGCAGCAGTTCACTCTGTTTGACTTTACGGCTGCGAAACATGGCCATTAAGAGTAGAAGATACTCGTAGGTTACTAGTATTTGACCACAGATGCCTTAGAAATATTGTTCGCATCTGCTGGGATAACCGGGTAAGTAATTGTTACGTTAGACACAGGGTATCAAAGAATGATGGTAAATCATTTGATGAAGATTCACAACCTCATCAACTGAGATAGTTGGGCCACGTGGACCGATGCACATACGTGCCTGGTCCTACGTTGTAGCTGACTGACTGACTCAGTTGAATTGTAATGTTCTTATTTAATATCCTGGTACTGGAAAACTGTATTTTACTAACATAATTATTCCATTGTCATTATATCAAAATTTGTGTGACCCTGTTTCAATAAGTAAATAATTACTTATCTAGTCAGTGGATACACTAGTTTCTTGACTTATGTATGGATTTAAAATATGGAATTATATATATATATATATATATATATATATATATATATATATATATTACTGAATTTATAGTTGTTAACGGATATTTTATCAAAGTTGAAGGTTGGTTGGATGAATCCCTGGCATAAGGTTTTGTTCTAGTTGGGAAGTGACATCAATCGTACTATTTAAACTCAGGTTACTCAGCGATACAATCAGAAACGATATAACTGAGCTTTACTGCCCCTCTACTTATTCCCTTTAAAATTGAGATAGTCACGTGAACTGATCACCAAGTAGTACCCGTTTTTACAATTAGTTCTTGATAACAATTGAATTTGTGTACATCTAAGAAAATCTGCCCCTTCAAATTTACAAATGTACCATGTTCATGGGTATCAATTAGCATGAAACTTATTTTTCAAACTGCCTATTACTTGCCGTCCATCCACTAAAATCACAAAAATCTTTATCACGATCTGAAATCATTGAGCATTTTGGTCACATTTCAACTTTATTGATGGGATTTAATAGATATTAAAAACTGAACCATACGATGTTGATTACTATCAAATTTCTAGTTGGTTTAAAGGTTTACAAACATCGAGTAAAGTAATTCGTCTTCGTTTTGTAGGTCAGTAAATTCGAATCATCCAGTTGTCATAATAACCACGTTTCAGTCATGTCAGGATTCATTTAATCAAAGCCTTCATTTCATACTTAGAATTTTTAATTTCTTCAGTGTTTCGCGTGTATGAACACTAAAATGTTCCATTGTTTCTTCGATGGGGGTCATTGTATTATGTATTGTAATGTTTTAAGTGATCAATAAATTCATAATAGTTCATGCCAAAATTCATCTTTAAACTTCTATCATATAATGCATTTGAGTCAATTAACAACAAACAATAGTCATAAATATTATTCTACTTACTACTTAACCTAATTCTTATAGTTGTAACTTTATAATTATATGTTGAAGTGCCATGAAATAATATGTGACTTCAGATCATCCGTAAATACCAAATGATTAGTCACTTGGAAGTTTATTTGTACCATTTCTCATGGGATGAAATTCATCCTGAAATTATCAACTGATATTAATCGAATTTTTAAACATTCTCCTATTTGTTATTAAATTTTCTATACTTCTAAAAGTTTATATGTTAGCTTATTGTTTCTCACTATGCTACGAATTCTGAGAAAAATTAGATAGGTTTAATGTCGAATAGATTCTTTAGTTTACTAACAGTTGTCAAGTAGATTGATTGTTTAAAAAAACCCATTGTATTTATATAACTTAAGTGGATATGCATCATGTTCTTTTATTTTAATAATTGATATCGTACTACGATTTCTGTACAAAGGAAAAATCACAGTCGTATGGTTGCAAACATTTGACTATAGTAACGCCAGGTCTTTAAAGATTACGTAATCAATTTGAATAATCGTTAAGATATAAGTTAATATGATTTATAAGACGTGTATTCAGTTGTTCAATAAATATTTACTCATATTAAGTAGTATAATTACATCTCTAAAAGATCTCAGTGATTGAACTTTGAGTAAATCCAACGTTTTGCTCGGGAATCTGGACCAAGCTTTTCCAAGGAAAGGTAATCAAACATTTAAATTATCGAATAAAAATAAATAAATGGTTTTCTAGTTAACTGTATGCTAAATAGTTCATCAGTGATGTTAGCAATGTTGAAAATAAGAATTTGTTGTAATACGTATGGGCATTCAGTGTGAAAAGTGGATAAAAGTTTATTAAAATAACAGTTGATGTATGTGTAAAGGGATCTATGCATGATCCAGATTACTGAGCGAGACGTTGAATTTACTTAAAGTTCATTTGCTGAGATTTTTAGAAACATAATTTTGTTCCTCAATTTCCTACATTAATTTGGCGCCCGACTACTGTGCAATATTCGTTCAAATATAGACGAAATGGCGAGACTGATTTATGGATGAACCAATCAGACTTAGGATAACAGGTCTTAGATTTTGGCGCGAAATTCTCTCACTAATTTGCCTAATAGCGTTTTTGCATTTTAGCCGATGTCAGTTCGTGATGAAAACCCTAAATCCAATTCCTAACCCTCACCATCAACTGTAAACCATAGTCCTTATTTTTCACACTGCATTATAACTCTTATTTAGCCCTAGTAAGTACGTGGACATTCTCAAGGTCACTTCAGCGTCACTCAGAGGTCGTCCATAAATTATAGTCTTACCGACGAAAGTTCTTATAATTTACCCTTATATTTAGCACAATATATGGAAAGAAGAACCGAAATTCAATGAATTACTGCTCGGATAGTAAACATTCCCTATGAAAATACCACTGAATGTAGAATGATGAAGATTAATTAATTCTTCGTCATAAAATCATGTTATCTGTGTCTAATGTTTTTAACTTTGATTGATACTGTTATTACTTTTTCTAATCTAGCACTTGTCTTGATAATTTAATTTCGTTGTGCTGGTTTATTATGAAATCTTGAATGATGCTCATATATATTCTATGTTCTAGGTTGTTTATGATTACTTTTAGTGGTGTTACTTTCCCTGAGCTAGATGACATAACCAAATTCAGTCAGGTCTCGAGTGTGACAGGCATCATTACTGACATTGTATAATCGTCGTACTATATCAAGAATTTACTGATTGAAAACACAATCCATTGCTTACTTACTACATTGTCTAAAAGTAACTTTTTCACTGTGAGACTTGAAGATTATGAGTTTAGTCACACATGTGATCATTGTTGTACACTACTGAGACGTCTAAAACCAGTGAAAAACAGTTGTCCAGAGCTTTCTACTACAAAATTTCTGAACTGTTAACCTGATTTAAATGATATTAAAACGACAATAATAATAATTTATTAATTTTAATAATGATTTTATCTAGTGAGATACTTTTATTTTTTTAAGAAAAAAATTTGTATCGGATTTAATTCAATTTATTCAAAGGAAGTTCATTTTTGTATGTAATTGTTTATCTTGTTTCCAATTACCTTAATAATTTAAGAATGGTTTTTACTGATTGTTGTATTCTTTATGAGACTTTTTGTTCTTTGTAATTTATACAAGTTTATAAACATTAACTCAAAGGTTTATTTTATATTTAAAGGTAATGTTACCATGTACATTTTTGATGAATGATCAAAGTTGATTGAAACTAAAAATAATAACGATTCAATGTCAAGTTTGTTTATTTGTTTAAAAGATTTACCATGTTTTTCATTAAACTTAAATGTTTCAGATTTCATTATACCCTGATCTTAAAAATGTTCGCTAATATAGTTAACCATATGAACACAATAGAATGAAAGACTTCACCGCATATTTTTTTAAAAAGTTTTTTTATTATTATTTGTTCCACTGATACCAAAAAAGAACTTAGAAAATCTATTCATATTAGCTGTTCTTAACCATTTCCATGGCTTGTAATTATGCTTCAAAATATAATCACTATCAGTGCTTATTAACTCAAGTGTTCATTTGCCTAAATAGTCTTAAGTACATATCATGGCACTGAAATATCAAATGTATAACAAATAGTAGATTTTAAATATTTATATTTGAATAAACATTCAATGATGATACCGTGTTTTATTCGCTATGGTTATTATTATTATTAATACTGTTATTAGTGTACGAAGTTCATTTTGATCAATACACAAGTAAAATATCTCATATAAAACCCTCAAGTAAATTTCTGAAAAATTGAGTTTTAATTTCATTACCTTATGTTGCTTGTCAAATACAGAATAATACCGGTTTTTATTCATTCATAGATTTTAATGATATTTTTCCGCGTCGAGAGATTTTTCTAATGATAAGATTTGAGTAATATAATATTGAATATGAAAAGTAGATAAAAATATGTTATTGAATATCAGGTTTTTGTTCACTTTAAGTAACATGAATAATGGAGTTCATCTCTAATTATAATATGTATATGTACAAGAAAGTATAGTTAATAGTCAAAAGAAATCAATAGTTGGAAGCTAAAGTTTAACTATTAGTAATAATGTGTCATTCAGGTTACGTTCTATCATCTTTCTAGTTAACCCTTAAAAAAATCTATTAATAATTTGTTGTATGAAAAGTAATCCATTGTTTGTTTCTTACATGATGGTCTGGGTTTAGCTACACAATCATGAGAAACAGAAAAGGATTACATTACTGTTTCTTTGGTGTATAGGATTTCTCAAGAGTGAGCATTCATCAGTCTGCCAGTAATCGATCTGCAGATAACAATCAGTCTGTAATATAATTGTTAAATTGAATTTCGAAAGACCTGTTGTACTGATAAGGCATTGTTGAGTATTAAAAAAATTCTGCGGTTTATTTTTATCCTGCGTTTTATATGTTTCACCAGTCTGGTGATAGTTTTCAGATGACAGCAGCAAAGTATTAATTAAATATCTTCTGTGCTCTATATTTTTGATATAATACGCATTAGTGTAAAGTGTACTATGTTGACGACCTTGAGTAAACTAATCAGAATTGAGATAGCATCTCGTACATTTTTGCGTGAAAGCAAAGCGCAGTGCTGGACAACTTGTATGTTGTCATGACATAAGTAAAAATTGGCAAGATTTTGTTGGTAAAATGCTTCAAAACGATAAAAATATGTACTATGCAATCGAACAGTGAACAAAACCTGATGCTTAGCGAAACCACATGAAATACCATCTTCTGATGCAGATTCTGTGTTAATTAATTAATATGATTCAGTAGTATTCTTCTAACTACTGTATTTACATCTCACCATCAATTTTCCTAAGTTTGTAAATAAAAGGTTGGTAAAAAAATCATTGTACTGTAACTAAAATCGGTTCATGATGAATAATTATCCATAATATATAACCTCAACATACATTTCTATTTTCACTCCTATTACCTGACGCCAACCATTTGGTAATATAGCTGTTGTCAGTTGTGGATGAAAACCCTAAAGGGTTAAAACCTTAACACACAACCCTAGCCCAACTCCTAATAAACAGATTTAACTTTATTGCCCTAGCATAATGAATAATTTAACATGTAAAGGATAATTGGTCATATCAAGACCCCTATTCCACTGTTGTTTTATTGCTTTTTATTGTTAATCATCTTATTTGCAAGGTAGTGTTTCCTGATTGGTTGATAAGTCGCTAAAGTTCATCAGTGTAATATGCTTTTGTCCTCAAATGCTAATTTATATGTATATACTTTTGTTAGCAGTGTGTATTGAACTGGCTTATGATCAGCCACGAGGCTCATTTTGTTATCTGGCTCTGTTTTATACACTATACTTTTTAACTCTCCCATATTATCTTTCAAAGTTTCTATACGTTGTTTGGGACATATCATTTCCGATTTTGAACTGTCAGTCGGAGTTGACTCCATTACGTAAAATACGACCTTAATCAGTATGGTATTTTTGGGTATACTAACAAAAGTTATTGAACTTATTTAGCACTTATATGCATTTCTTGTTTGGGTCAATTTAAAATTCTTCTTTTATTATTAACTGGTAAAAGTAACGCTGGTGCTTTTTATTGCAAAACATCAACGTTTCCTGTAAATTACATTTTTCCGTCAAAATATCTTCATATTATGTAACTTAATAATAACAAGTTAGTAAACAGTTTGTTTGAAAAATGTAAATCAAATGTTTTAATATATAGAGACCCCAAGAAAATACTTATTTAGAAAAAATTCAGAAGCTGGTGTTTTCCACTCTGAGTTTTTGAAAGAGATAAAAAGGCAATTAATTTTCCAACTTGAAGTTTTACATAAATTTCAAGATGATTGAGTTCAAATGAATTAATGACCCTAAATAATATTGAAACTTTTGTAGAGGTATACTTGAGCGGTTTTAGTGAATTAATTACATTCGTAATGAGTTAACTTTAAAAAAACTGAGAATACACTATAATGATAGTTAAAATAAATCTTATCATTACTTCACCAATATACAATTATATTTAGATAGACGAATAGAATAATTATTGCAATAATTTTTTTCTTGTGTTTATTTTTGCTCAATATGATTTACAAAAGTATGATAAGCCAAAATGGAACACATGTATTGTAAACAAAGATGGATGTACATATGCCAATAAGATACTGATCAGATGCAGCCCTGAACATCAATGAGATTATGCAAACAACCAATCAATTAATTAATAGGTTCATTAATATTTTATCTAAATAAATTTATTTAGTTTAATTGTGAACAATACATTTCTTATTTTCTTTCATTAGATATAGGCAATTGTAAATTGCTATCCCGTTTTCTTGTGGATTATAATCAAATAGATGAATTGCCAAAATCAATTGGGCGACTTTCAGAACTTACGGTATTAGGAATTAAGTAGGTTTTCTACTGATAATTCTTCTATTCTTAGTTTGTTACTTAATTCTTTGAGTATTCAAGGGTTCAGCTTTCACAAGTTACATGTTATTGAATAATTTTTATAACACATTTATCGGTATGCTGCTACTACTACTGTTGTGAACAAGAACACAGGTGAGATCGATCGGTTGTATTTAGATACAAAAATACAGAATCTCTTGGTAAAATATGAGAACCACACACTGTGTACTTCGTTTGTAAATTTTCATCATTTTTTTCTTCACATTCTGTTTGATTCTTCCCCTTCACAATTCCCTTATGTTTGCTCTTCTATTTTGTTCAACTCAATCTTCATAGCCTTCTGCTGCCAGGTTCTTCACTTCCGACTGATGTTACATACTAATTATGTTAGTCGACATAAATAGCATACAATATGCCACTAATACTCCTCAAGGGGATTGAACTTATCACTTTTCTTCAGTCTTAACAATTAGCAGATTCACTTTTTATCATTAAGTCAGAATCAGACGAAGCACATATTAAACTTTGATCAATTCGTTACTTGTTCTGTTTTAAATGAAAACATTTCTGACATGTGTTTTGCGATATCATTTGAAGATGTTATATTCTCCAAGTAAACTTATTAAACTCAGAGGAAATAGTACATTCAATATTTTAATCCTGGGCTAAAAATATTCTTTATAACACTTCAAGTTTTTGGATGTCATATCTTTACAGTGAAGATAAAGTTATCGGCAATATAGAAGATTAATTAAATTTTTTTACAAAATTCAATATGAAATCTGTTAATTTAAATTTACACTTCTCACAAATGTGTTTTGTTCATTAAATACCTATTCTGTTTCCTGTAGTTATTGTAAAAGCAGTATAACCTACATTAAAGCTTATAATTGTGAATTAATACTGGCGTAGTTTTCGTTTCGGGAAGACACTTTTTTATTATATAAAAGATATTTTTAACTGTTAAGTGATAAAAAATTTATCATTTTATTCATTTGAATGAATACTATCGTCTTGTTAAGTGGTTTGAAGTTCTGGGCAGAAAACTCTGAATCTAGATTTTGTGCCAGTTGACACTAGTCATTGAGATGTACCTGCTGTCTTGAAGGAACTGATATTCCCTGTGAGATTTGAAACCACTTCGACAAGCTTTACTTAGACTATTAACTTCATTACAATTCAATTGATGGAATTCCATCACCACTTAAAGGGTTAAATAATTATAACAATAATCACTGTTCAATAATCAGTCAATTGTATAGTTGCCGAATCTGTAACAATAACAACTCTCAATCATTTCTAGAGTTTTTAATTTTAGCTAAAATAGCATGATCACATAACCTTTGATAAACATTCCGCTGTTACAAGGTGTAGCTCTAAATGTTTTTATTTGAAACCAAAGTTAGTATGAGGACTCCAACTCTAAGTAACTGTTTTTTGTTGAGATGTCAAGTTAGTGTCATGACAACTTAGCTAGTATTTAGAAAATTTTCCATTAACGGTACATAGATTTGTTAAACACACAAATACAACAGATAAGTACTTGAATCATACAATTTCTTCATCTTGAAGTCAAGGTCTATGTGCATGTGTGTGTGTGTAGGTGACTACCATTTACTGGTTCTATTGAATACATAAAAGTAGTTGGTAATTCATAATTTCTGATTATTTAAATAAAAAATAGTCTTATGTTTATTATTAAACTTCATTATCTCTGATCGATAAACATGTATTTTTGTATTTCAGATATAACTGCTTAAGTGAACTCCCAGTTACTATATGTAATTGTGAAAAATTGACCGAACTGAATATTGAGGGCAATCATATAACTCAGCTACCGGTTAGTTTGCTTGTTTTCTTCTGTACTGTCCTGCAACGCATTCTTGTATAGCATATATGTAAGCAGAAATGCAGACAAAGTCATAAAATATTCGTTTGGAATTGTTGTCAATAGTAAATTACATCATGAGATATTTAAAGGTAGTATTGACATTATGATTATACGATGGATATCGAACATGAAAGCCCTGAATTTGAGTCTCACGGGTTGGATCGTGGATCAACACTGCTGTAGTGCCCCGGAATAAGACGAACTGTCTGTCCAGTGCTTCCAAGTTTTCAGTGGTGGTCTAACATTGATCGGTTCCTTATCTCAATAAAAACTCACCAACCTCCATAATCATATACTGATAGTTATTCGAATAGCTTTGTCAACAAATCTTTCCATATGCTACTAGTTGCTTCCGCAACAATCAGTCACTTGGATTATTACATTTTAATGGATTATTGATAAGTAGAAAATTAATTGTCGTTGTTACTTGAGTACATTATATCAATTTTTTGATTAAATGGTATTAGTGATTAATTTCATTGAACACAACGATTATAATAGATATCTCCGATTTAAATTATAAAGTAAATAGTTCTGTAAAAAATACCATAATTATATGGTTGCAGAAGAAAACCATTTTGATGAAATATTTCATGTTTTATTCTTTATGTTAAAGAATTCTATATTATGAAGAGACAACTTTCCAATGCTTCCAAGTTACCATTGTCTGTTTCATTGAGATCACACTGCGACGTTGACTATAAGACATACACTGTAGTTAATCTATATTCACTTATTAATTCTATTATCTAAGTATTATTATTTTTTCTTTGGTTTGTTTACGGTTAGAACCTACTTATCTATTTTTCTCTGTGTGTTTAATTGAATAGGAAAATCTATTGTGTCATTTAAAAGACTCACTTTCCGTAGTACTATCTCATAATGATTTCAATTCTTTTCCAATCGGTGATAAAACTCAGTATAAAAATGTCAAAGTAAGTACAAACATACTTTTATTTTGTTGTTTTCACATTGATAATACATTTCCGATTATTTTTATCAGAATATTTTTCAATTACTTAATTATATTTTCTTAGAAATAATTCCATGAAATCTGTTTTTCTTGAATTTCGAAATTAGTAGTTAATGTGAAATTAAATACAATAATTAATTATCGTAGTTTATGTTGGGATGATCCTGAAAATTTCTCGCGATCGGCATGACAAGCTCAGGAAACATCAAAGAGCATTTTATTCAATCAGCGTTTGATTAGAAGTTTTGTTAGAAATATCGCGAAAATGAAAAGACACGTGCAGAGGTTCTGATTGGCTGATTACTACATTGCTGTTATGTTTCATAGTATTTTAGAATTTTCAGGAAAACCCAAAGACTCCTAAAGTATTATAAAAACCCTATATTTTCTGTACATAAATGAACCTTTGGAGTAAAGTGCTTCTCGTACATTTTGCACCTTTTCTCTCGTGTTCAAGTTGCTGTGTAGTTCTAGCTTGGGGGTTGCGAGACTAGCTTAGGATCCGAGTATAGAGTTCAATCAGCAAGACATATCAGTTTATGATAGATTGATATTTCATATAGTAAATCATTTATAGCATCGCAACCTAAATTATTTTTTTACAGAATAAGTTTTATTGTCTGGAATTATTCAGACAATATCTTTAAGTTAGTAACTATTAACTTCACTAGTCTTAGTTACTTGACCAGAGTTTATATGACAGAAAATTTCAGGTGTTACGGAAAGCTTTATTTCCAGTATTTTAAATGTATTATTATACAGCTGATACATTTACTTTTAAAGTAATTAATCCCTTTGATAAGTTTTGATAATGTAGTAGGAAGACAATGATTATTAGAATTATGTAGTATATCAACGCAGTACATTTCTAATAATATGATGACAAATATACTCGGTAAGAACATATACATATAAAAAATAAAAGGCCAAATATAAAACAAGGAATGTAAGAGGAAAAAAAATTAATAATAAAAATAATTTGAGAAACACTGTAAAACTCCTCATCCTGGATAATAAATCAACATGACCAGAATAGAATCAGGGTGAGAACAAACTGTTTCCTAATGCATAAATGAGGTTTGAATTTTCGTATGGCCATGTATACATATATAGGAGTAATCGGTATTTATAAGTTTTAGTCTCTGAACAATAATCAAAATAACTGCTGAAGCAAACAAAATCAAATTATCGAGTAAAAAGTGATGATAAGCATCCATCTTCCTCTACCGCTAAACACGTTGTTGTAACAGATCATAAGACTAACATTAACTTAGGCTTTGTGGTTTTGCACAAGCGTTATCTAGGGCGTACACTAAAGTTTATTGAAGCCCTGGATGTATGAAAATTTAAACCATCCTTGTGTGTTTAAAAACATTTTTTATCGTTCTAAATCAATTCTGATGATGTTGATTTATTATTCACCGTTATGAGTTTCACATTGTTTTTCAAACAGCATTTACTTTCTAAACAGAAATAGATGATAGGTAGCAGTTGAATCCAAGACAGTGTAAAATCGTCACTTTGTTACGATTTGTTTTTTGAAACATCTTTCCTGGATTAACTTTTGTTTCATACATTTTTATCTTTATTCTTATTTCGGCTTTTTTTTAAAGCATTTCAGATTAGATTATAATCGTTTAGAGTTATTCGAAGCAGTCCAACTGTCAGAAAACACTCAATTAACCACACTAAACTTATGCAACAATAATATTATCGCTTTAGATTTTACAGGTAAACGTTTTACTTGTTAACTACTTTAAAAAATGCTATGAATTTATTCATGATGCTGTCACAGAGGTTACGTCGTAGCGTAATTTTTCAAATTTCATGGATACAACTAATTAAGTTACTTGTTATTTTGCTACATGTTAGCGATAGTCCCCAGAATTAATGCTTTACATTTATAATTATCCACTTCCTAGATTATGTCAATGCACATTATCATTTCTATATAACTGTAGTTTATTGTCCATGTTGTTTGCAATAGGCTAATTCCAAATCGCGATCACGTGATTCATTACATTTACGACTTGAACAGTCAACTCTTTTTCCAAAAAGTACTTCTGTTACTGAAAAGACGGATGGTGAACTCTAAATAAGAATCTGAATGATTACCTTGGGTGCTAGAACTTTGAAGGAGAGTCCAAAAAACATGTACATTTCCATTTATTTGACAAATAGAATATGAAATATGAACTTCAGACTTGATTATTGCTGACCACTTAGGAACGATGTCTTGCCGTGATAAACAGTAATTCACTAGAAATCATTAGAAAAGCTTTTATGGCGACAGTTGCTGATCACTTGTGCCCAGTAGTTAAAATTGTATGCAACTACTGAAAATATGATTGTTTAGTTGTAACAACAAATCAAAAAGCGTTTTAATCGTTAATTTGTAATGGTTTGGATTATCCCGTTATCAATGCAGGTACACTCGGTTGACGAGTCCCAAACAGAACGAAACCTGCGTCCTCGATTCCACTACTAGCCACATTCCATCTATTACAAAGCGAAAAGTGGTCATTTGTCATTTTATCTATTTCTTACAACTCACCAAGATATTTCAAGCTATACGTTCCGGAAAAAGTCCCTTCTGCTTTTTAATTATCTTTTAAATTCAACATTTATTAACATACAGTTTCATTGTTGATCATATTTTACGAATCCAAACTCGTTTAAAATGAACCTTTACATCTGCGAAGTCCATATGGATGAACATCACGTCATTAAAGTTTCGAAAGACAATAACTTTGTTTTATTATTGACTCAACACTGATCAAAAGTAGCCAATAAAGAAAGGAAAATATTTGTTTGGAAACAATTATTTGTTCACAGTAATATTATGTTATTTAAACGAAAGCACAACACAATCCATGAAATCAATGTGATAAATGTTAGTGCAGATATTTCTTTCTATTTGAAACATTTTCTGTATTGGTTTTGTCGCATTATCATGAACAGAGTGGAGTATTTGACGCACTAACCACTATCAGACTCTTGATAAGTACCTACAAAATATGTTATTCTGTATACAACAACAACAACAGTAATATTAAAATTTTATCCTTTTGTAAGGTTTTAAATTCTATTTAAGCGACTTTGGTAACATCAGTTGAAACTTTATTGTTAATACAACTTTGCATATTTATATTATTAATTACATGATAACTTTAGAGAACTGTTCTTTCTTAGATTAATGTAAATCAGACTTCAGTCAACTAGTTGCTGAAAACAATAATCAATCACGTATATTACCATGGTTTTACTTGTAATCCCAGTTAATCATCTGAAGTAATATTAGCTGATAAATTTTTATTTGTTTTTCAGTAGTTTCAATATTTATCTCTTGTTTTCATCAATAAATTTATCATGAAATTAACTTTTTTTTTGTATTGAACGTACTAAAGGCCGTAAATAAATTGATTTTATAGTCTGTCGTTATAAAGTAACTGATAACTTTTATATCCAACAAAAAACAGTATTTGTTCTAATAAGAGAAGTGTTTGGTTGATTTAATTACTTAATATAAACTTGGTATCCGAAAATATAAATTAAGTTAATGAATACTATTGCACACTTAACGGGAGGATAATGACTGATGGGAGTCTTTAACTGTATACCAACTGTTTGTTATTCACTTTCATATACTATTCGGTGTTCAGTAGTTAAAGATTTCTTCAGTGTATTGATAATCTGTTCTTTCCTCATTTCAAGATAGCATTCTTTATCAAACTACAAATGCATAACAATATTTGGTGAAGTTTTGTCATGAGTTATTACTCTTGTACATTTTCATCAAAGATCAGTGATATACTTTGAAGTATATTCAAATTTATGAATTGTGGAAAATTTTTAATATCACTAATGTATGATCTTGTAATAATAATTTCATTTCATCTAAACGTCGTATTTAAATGTGACTTATTTCCTAATTTTAATTAAGTACTTTAAATGATTATATTTATGGTATTTACTTATTTAGCAATTTTACTGACTTGATGAATTGTTTACTATTTTCCACTTACATCAGTTCATTTTTGTTATACTCTGTCTTTCTGAAGGAATAGAAACATTGAAACATCTTGTTGAATTAGACCTTTCCTATAACCAAATTGGTCAATTACCTGATTCCATTGGCGAGTTAGTATCTTTAGAAGTATTAGATTTGACCAGTAATCGCTTAGAGGTAATATTATATAGTATAATGTTCACTTTGTTTATTTATGTCCAACTCTTCTGTGCATATTAGTTGATCACTATCAAGCATATAATCTGTTAAACGTACATATTCGTTGTAAACATAAGTACTTGACAAATCCTATGATTAGTAGCTCTGTTTTGATGTTAATTTGATTGTTTTTAATGATTTCTTTTATAACACTTGATAAGACTTAACTAACATTTGTAATTAAATGTGGTGTGTGCTATTGATGTCGATAGATATAAGTAGTATGTATGATTAGTTGAAAGTGAAATGCCTGGCGGTAGAGGATTAAGATGATTGAAGAGAAGACGATGAGAACGGAGAATGGTTTATGTGGAAACGAAAGAACAATGAAGTTTGAGATGACTGATTGACATCTTACAAATGAAGTATTTACTGTACGGTCCTCAGATTTTATCAAGACATTCTGCAATTTTGTATTCACATTTATTCGGTTCTGCTCACTAGTGTTCTTGTTCACAACATAAGAAGTTCATCTGACTGTTATTTTTTATTGACCATACGCTTAAACAAATGTTGGATAAACGTAACTGTAACAAATATGAACATGTAAATTTTTAGTTTGCATTGAAAGTAATGAAAATCCATTTGATAATTAGCCATTAAATGTGGAAAGGGTACAAAAAATACATATTAACTTACTTTTAGTGTATATAAGACCAACCTAATTCTGTATTTTCATTGTACTATTGAAGATCTAGCACTTTTGAAAATTTCCTTGGTGTAAACCCATAAAATATGAAAGTATTTGAAACACTCCCACTGTTACATTTGTATGAGCGACAATTCGTAATTTTTATTTATAAATTTTTCGAGTTATCGAAACTAATAAACTCCAAAGGAATAAAATCGTTGCTCCTTTAAGTTATATCAAAAATAAATTATTACTTACAAGTAAATTTCTAAGCGGTGATATATTTCATTCTCAAATTATCATTGGAGACAGAAGTCAAATTGTTTCTTCCGATTAATCAAATAGACAGAAAAGCATCCCAATATTAAGCAGACCAAGAGAGACACCAAAAAAATACCAAGTTGGAGTTTTACAGCATTTTCTACCTGGTGGCCACATTGCAACTTGATCGATAGCATTCGATCAGCACTAAGGACCTGACACGCATGAAATTGATCACCACCCAGTGATCAATCAATTGTGATTAGATCTCAGTCCTACAGGAGGTCGGTCGCGGCCCGAATAGCTCAGTGGTAACGTCTCTGACTGTGAAGCTGAGTGACCCGGGATCGAATACGCCAGGGAGCATCAGTTCCCTCAAGATTACAGGTACACCTTGCTGACGAGTACCAAGTAGCACGAAACCCGGGTCCAGGGTTTCCTGTTGACCACCTCCAACCACCATGTTACAATTGATGGATATTTTGCAAATTAAGTATTTACTATATGGTTCTCAGATTTTACTGAAATCTTCTGTAATTTATGTCTTCAAATAGCTCAGTGGTAACGTCTGTGACTGTGAAGCTGAGTGACGCGGGATCGAATCCGCCAGGGAGCATCAGTTCCCTCAAGATTACAGGTACACCTTGCTGACGAGTGCCAAGTAGCACGAAACCCGGGTCCAGGGTTTCCTGTTGACAACCTCCAACCACCATGTTACCCTAATATATATAGTGCCCGCAGTGTCGAGCCACCTAGACTGGTGGCCACATTGCAACTTCATCGATAGCATTCGATCAGCACTAAGGACCTGACACGCATGAGATTGATCACCACCCAGTGATCAATCAATTGTGATCCATCAATTGTCTCAAACTTGACTGTTCCTCTTGCGAATGTCATATAATCGTCTCAGACTTCACTGCTCCTTCACTTCCACAGCAATCATTTACTGTTCTCGTTCTCTTTTCTTATATCTTCTAAATCTTCTGCTGCCAGGTATTTCTTTTTGACTGATGGAACATACTACTTATATCTATAAACATCAGTAGCTGCATCCTACCTGTCCACTGTATCCTGTGCTTTCCTCCAGATGTTGACGTCTTCGTGATCCAGTCGATGACCAGGAGAAAGAGAAAGGGTGAAAGTAAGCAACCTTGCCTTACACCAGTCTTTACTTCAAACGAGTCGGTGAGTTGTCCTCCGTGAACGATTTGGCAGTTTAGTCCATCACAGGAGTTCCGTATGATATTGACTATCTTCTCAGGCACGCCGTGGTGTCGAAGAAGCCTCCATAGTGTCGTCCTGTCCATGCTACCAAATGCCTTCTCGTAGTCGATGAAGTTGATGTAGAGTGATGAATTCCATTCGATTGATCGTTCCACAATGATACGTAGAGTTGCGATTTGGTCTGTACACGGTTGATCCTTACAAAATCCAGCTTGTTGATCTCGAAGTTGGGCGTCCACGGAATCCTTCATCCTGTTTAACAATACTCGGTTGAAGACTTTTCCTGGTATTGAGAGAAGAGTGATGGCCCTTTTGTTCTTACACCTGCTGAGATCGTCTTTCTTTGGTATCTTGATCAGAAGTCCTTTTTTCCAGTCTATTGGTACTTGTTCTTCGTCCCAAATCCTACTGAAGAGGATGTGGAGTATCTTGGCTGTTGCTGCTACATTTGCTTTTAGTGCCTCTGCCGGGATGTTGTCTGGTCCCGCTGCTTTGCCGCTCTTGATTTGTCTAATGGCCAAGCTGATCTCTTCAATTGTTGGTGGGCCATCATCGATTGGGAGGTCCGTGGGTGCTACTTCGATGTTGGGTGGGTTCAGTGGAGCTGGTCGATTCAAGAGTTCTTTGATGTGTGCTACCCACCTGTTTCGTTGTTCTTCAATGTCGGTAATTACTTTGCCTTCCTTGCTTTTCACTGGTCTTTCTGACTTATGGTAATTTCCAGCAAGTTTCTTTGTTGTATCATACAGTTGTCTCATGTTTCCCTCTCTTGCAGCCTTTTCCGCTGTTATCGCTAAATCTTCCACATATTTACGTTTGTCGGTTCTGATGCTCCTCTTCGCTTGCTTGTTTGCCTCTGTGTATTCGGCTTGTGCCTTGGCTTTTTCCGCTCTGGTTCGGCTGATATTGATTGCTGCCTTCTTGTTCCTCCTTTCTTCAATTTTATCCAGTGTACCAACAGTGATCCATTCCTTGTGATGGTGCTTCTTTTGGCCCAGAACCTCCCGACATGTTGAAACGATTGCCTCCTTGATACCTTTCCAGTTGCTCTCCATGGTAGTTCCATCTCCATTGAGTAGATCATGAAAGGCCTGGAACCTGTTGCTGAGGGCTATGTTGAATTTGTTGAGTTTGTCAGCATCTCGAAGAAAGGCCGTAATAAACTTTCCATGTACCTTTATAAATTGTTACTCTGATTCTCCGAAGGGGCATCGACCTCATGACTTTCGAAGCATCTTGGCTTTCACTATGAATCGTCATAATTCTTCTAAATGAAGATCCTTAAACTCTCAGGGCAGAGTTTATATGGTTTAAATTGACTTTTTCGGTTAGCATTTTTTAGCAACGTCAGTTTCCACGCGTTTGGATTGGGAACTTCTTGTTCAACCCTCTTTCTCCATCCGGGCATGGAACTGGTAGCAACCGTAGAAGGGCTCCCGTTGGGTTAAAACATGTAGTAAATAAATACATGGTATAACAATCAGATTAAGAAAACAACAGTTAACACAAATTATAAAGAAATATAGAGCTGAGTTTTCTATTCATTTAATGAAAAGACAATATGAGGCTAATTCGTTACGATGGATTACTTATGTATACTGTAAATATCACTTTCTCATCAAAATAGAATAAGATTCATTCAATGTCACTAATTTTTTATATAGTTATGTGATGATTACGGAACTTTGTGACTAAGTAAATAAAAATAACAAGCAGGTAGGTAAGCATCGAATTTTTTCAACTTCACACGGGCTTATGATTAAAACATTGGTAATACATTGTAATTTTATTATTTACATATGTAACTACTCTTACGTCAATCATTTGAATAAAGCAACCTATACGTAGCTCATCAATAAACCATATGCTTAAAAATTCAATTTTTGGTCAGCTTGTTTTTATCTAAGTTTAACTACAATTTGTACCGTCGATTAACATTGAAATAAACATGATAGATCGAATGTTATTTTTTCCAGTATGCAGTACACAATTGAATAGCATTATTTTATATGATATACAAATGTTATCTGAATTTATGTCTGACATAATTTACATAATTTAAATATATATATATATGCTCACTAGTGACTGGCTCCTTGAGGTAATTCCTGGAGTTCTAGTGAGAAGTCGTGGCCAGTGGAGCTAATCCATGTCAGGTAGAGACAGGTATCTACCTCATTACATTGGAAGTTGGTTGCGCAATTTTGTGGATTGGTTGAGGTTAGACATTAACACCGTTGGATGCCAGCTCAGTGGTCTATCGGTTAAGGGCTCTGGCTCGAAACTGTTAGGGTCCTGGGTTCAAATCTCGCGAGAGCGGGTTCGTGGATGCGCACCGCTGAGGAGTCCCATAATAGGACGAAACGGCCGTCCAGTGCTTCCAGGTTTTCCACGGTGGTCTAGCTTCAATTGACTCATGATCTTAACTATAAAATATATTCCAATAGTTTGATAATCATTCCCGTATACATTTAACACAGTACAAACACGGTTATTTACGTTTTATTCCATCGATCAGGGATTACCGAATAGAATTGGTGAATTGGTTAGATTAGTACAATTAGAATTAGAATCCAATCAAATTACATCAATTCCTTTAAATATTGGACAACTATGTCAATTACAAACACTCAATTTAGATGTAAACAAGTTATCCAGACTTCCATCAACTATTGGGTGAGTTATCAATATAAACTTTTGATGAATTTGTCTTGTTTTCATAACTTCACTTTGTTCGTCTATAAAATATGAACACATATAAGGGAACTTAATATGTGACTTATCTTTTCTCAACACATTCACCGATTCTAAAGTATAAAGATATAAATGAAAGCTTAATTTGATCTTCAGTTTGAATAACTTGTTTCATACCCGAAGTTATTCTTGTCTAGATTGCAAAAATGAAGGTATCTTTACTGTAAATTAATGATTCTTAAAGTTATTCCTTGATTTATGACTTTGATGGAAATCTGAAATTTTCTGTATGGCTTAATGAAGATTGTTGAAATTCATTGAAATCACAAACTGATTTAAGTTACACTGATTAAACTTAGATTGATTCGTATTCCCTAAAATTTATTGAAATAATCATTGAATTTCACTTACCTGGGAAACATCATCAATGGACAATGGAGGATCGGATGCAGATGTTTACTTACTTACTTACTTTCGCCTGTTACTCCCAATGGAGCATAGGCCGCCGACCAGCATACTCCAACCCACTCTGTCCTGGGTCTTATTTTCTAATTCTATCCAGTTCTTGTTCATTCTTCTCATGTCTGTCTCTATTTCTCGACGTAATGTGTTCTTTGGTCTTCCTCTTCTCCTTTGACCTTCAGGATTCCATGTGAGGGCTTGTCTTGTGACACAATTAGGTGATTACCTCAAAGTGTGCCCAATCCACTTCCAGCGCTTCCTCCTGATTTCTTCCTCCCCTGGATGGAATCTGGTTTGTTGTCTCCCACAGTAACTTGTTGCTGATAGTGCCTGGTCATCGGATCCGAAGTATTTTGCGTAGACAGCTGTTAATAAACACTTGTATCTTCTGGATAATGGCTTTCGTAGTTCTCCACGTCTCCGCCCCATACAGTAGAACTGTCTTCATATTTGCATTGAAAGTTCCAACCTTGGTGTTGGTTGACAATTGTTTTGAGCTCCAGATGTTTTTCAGTTGTAGGTATGCTGCTCTTGCTTTGCTTATCCGCGCCCTCACATCTGCATCTGATCCACCGTGTTCATCAATGATGCTGCCCAGATATGTAAAGGTTTCCACATCCTCCAAAGCTTCTCCGTTCAATGTCATTTGATTGGTGCATATTGTGTTGTATCGGAGAGTCTTGCTTTTCCCTTTGTGTATATTGAGACCTACTGCTGCTGAGGCTGCTGCTACACTGGTCGTTTTCTCCTGCAATTGTTGTTGCGTTTGTGATAGAAGAGCCAGATCATCCGCGAAGTCTAAATCATCAAGCTGCATCCTGCCTGTCCACTGTATCCCGTGCTTTCCTCCAGATGTTGACGTCTTCGTGATCCAGTCGATGACCAGGAGAAAGAGAAAGGGTGAAAGTAAGCAACCTTGCCTTACACCAGTCTTTACTTCAAACGAGTCGGTGAGTTGTCCTCCGTGAACGATTTGGCAGTTTAGTCCATCACAGGAGTTCCGTATGATATTGACTATCTTCTCAGGCACGCCGTGGTGTCGAAGAAGCCTCCATAGTGTCGTCCTGTCCATGCTACCAAATGCCTTCTCGTAGTCGATGAAGTTGATGTAGAGTGATGAATTCCATTCGATTGATCGTTCCACAATGATACGTAGAGTTGCGATTTGGTCTGTACACGGTTGATCCTTACAAAATCCAGCTTGTTGATCTCGAAGTTGGGCGTCCACGGAATCCTTCATCCTGTTTAACAATACTCGGTTGAAGACTTTTCCTGGTATTGAGAGAAGAGTGATGGCCCTTTTGTTCTTACACCTGCTGAGATCGTCTTTCTTTGGTATCTTGATCAGAAGTCCTTTTTTCCAGTCTATTGGTACTTGTTCTTCGTCCCAAATCCTACTGAAGAGGATGTGGAGTATCTTGGCTGTTGCTGCTACATTTGCTTTTAGTGCCTCTGCCGGGATGTTGTCTGGTCCCGCTGCTTTGCCGCTCTTGATTTGTCTAATGGCCAAGCTGATCTCTTCAATTGTTGGTGGGCCATCATCGATTGGGAGGTCCGTGGGTGCTACTTCGATGTTGGGTGGGTTCAGTGGAGCTGGTCGATTCAAGAGTTCTTTGATGTGTGCTACCCACCTGTTTCGTTGTTCTTCAATGTCGGTAATTACTTTGCCTTCCTTGCTTTTCACTGGTCTTTCTGACTTATGGTAATTTCCAGCAAGTTTCTTTGTTGTATCATACAGTTGTCTCATGTTTCCCTCTCTTGCAGCCTTTTCCGCTGTTATCGCTAAATCTTCCACATATTTACGTTTGTCGGTTCTGATGCTCCTCTTCGCTTGCTTGTTTGCCTCTGTGTATTCGGCTTGTGCCTTGGCTTTTTCCGCTCTGGTTCGGCTGATATTGATTGCTGCCTTCTTGTTCCTCCTTTCTTCAATTTTATCCAGTGTACCAACAGTGATCCATTCCTTGTGATGGTGCTTCTTTTGGCCCAGAACCTCCCGACATGTTGAAACGATTGCCTCCTTGATACCTTTCCAGTTGCTCTCCATGGTAGTTCCATCTCCATTGAGTAGATCATGAAAGGCCTGGAACCTGTTGCTGAGGGCTATGTTGAATTTGTTGAGTTTGTCAGCATCTCAAAGAAAGGCCGTATTAAACTTTTGTGATGTTGTCCGCGCAGTTGTCCAGTGCTTCTTGAGTTTTAATTTCATCTTGGCGACCAGCAAATGATGATCAGATGCTATATCAGCTCCTCTTCTGGTTCTCACATCTCCCATCGTCCTCTTGAACTTTTGTTGATGCAGATATGGTCGATTTGATTATGTGTAATGTGATCCGGTGAAATCCAAGTGGCTTTGTGTATATTTTTGTGCGGAAATGTGGTGCCACCTATGACCATTTCATTGAAGGCACATAGGTTTGCAAATCTCTCACCATTTTCGTTCCTTTCTCCCAGTCCATGTTGTCCCATGACGTCTTCGTATCCAGTGTTGTCCTTTCCAACCTTGGCATTGAGATCTCCCATCAGAATTGTCAGGTCTTTGGTTGGGCACTTCTGGATGATCGACTGCAGCCTATCGTAGAATTGGTCTTTAGCGTCTTCATCGTAGTCGTTGGTAGGCGCATAGCATTGGATGACGTTCATTGTAATGGCCTCTCTCTTTGTTTTGAAGTAGACTTTGATGATCCTTGGTCCATGAGATTCCCATCCAATAAGTGCATTTTGTGCTTTTCTCCTGAAGACAGTCGTTGTTGTCCAACCTGCGTCCAATGCGTTTCACTGATTCCAAGCACCTCCAGGTTGAATTTTCTCATTACTGCAGCAATTTGGAAGACTCTTCCGGTCTCCCACATTGTCCGGACATTCCATGTACCTATAAAAATGTTCGCTCTGGTTGTAAGAAGGTGCATCGGCCTCATGACTTCCGAAGGAACTTGGCTTTCATCATGAGACGTCATAATTATTCCTTCTACTCCCAGGGCAGAGTTTAAATGGTTTGAATGATTTTTTATGGTTGGCGTTTTTTTACCGAGTTGATTTTCTACGGGATGGGGTCGCTAACCCCATGCCCAACCCTCCTCCTTTTCCCGGGCTTGGGACCGGCAGTAACCCCCAGAGGAGCTACAGACGGAGTTGGATGTAGATGTAAAGACAAGAATTGGAAAAGCAAGGATAGAATTCTCACTGTTGAAAAACATATGGGACTCAAAACAACTATCTGTAAGTCAACATCAAAGTCACAAACTTCAATACGAACGTCAAGACCATTCTACTGTTCGCAGCTGAAACGTGGAGAACTACCACAACCATCATCGAAACTGTACAGGTATTTATAAACCATTGTCTAACTAAGATACTGAATATCTGTTGACCGGATACTATCAGCAACAGCCTACTGTGGGGGAGAATGTAGCGGAAAAAAGACGCTGGAGATGGGTGGGATATACATTGCAGAAATCATTAAACTGCATCACGAAACCAGCCCTAACTTGGAACTCTGAAGTCAAGGGGGGAAGAAGAAGACCAGTGGACACACTGTGTCGGGAATCAAAGTAGACATCAAAAGAATAACTAGTACATGGGAACAATCTGAAATGAGAGCCCAGGACAGAGTCGGTTGGAGGGTCTACGCTCCTTCTCGAAGGATAAAAGACTTAAGTAAGTAAATAAGTCATTGAATTATTTACAAATAACCAGGGTAACAAGCTACGACCAACTACACAATGAATCAAATTTCATTTGCGAATATTAATAATCTTAGTAGATTTATAATCAATCAGACATCTAAATATGAATCCACTGTAGAATATTTACTGTTGGAGAAATTTTGCTTCTTATCTGTTAGGTCATATTTTAAATTTTATAGTTCAATAATTCTGTTTGTTTTTCTTATATACTTGACTTTAAAATATGTTTCGGATATATTGAGGAGGTATGATATAATTCACTTACTAGGGCTGAAGTAGATGGAATGGGATCGTTTTTTTGCTTTTTCCATATTGAGATGTTCAAGTAAATTACATAATTTTACTTTCAATTATTTTTCTGGTGAATATATATCAATAATTGATCAAAAGGGTTAACTTTTACTTGAGTTGTCTTCCTTCAGAAGAGTTATCAATGACATATACTAACTTCTAAAACATACAATAAAAATTGTTTACATAAGAACTTTCGTCTAAATTAGAGTGAATAGTTTCACAGTATTTGGGCGTCGAGTTGATGTAAGACTTTAAATAGGAATAATATTATTTACTTTTTATTTATTTATGTATAGTTAATGGTTACAAAATTATTCTCAGAAATGTTCAAGACTTTGCTATTACTTTTTTTTTAAAAAAAAGTATGACATTTTTAAAGTCTCCTAGTTTAATTGACCTACAGCTTTGTTGAATAATATTTTCAACTGTTGAAAATTGACAATTTAGAATTAATATTCTATTTACTCAACAGAGTAAATTTCCTTCTATCGATATTATATTGTTTCATGTATGTGATAAGTCTTGCTATGTGAACGCTATACTCGGATCCTAAGCTAGTCTCGCTGTGGTGTGAGCTACTGATATCGACATAAGTAGTATATATGGTGAGTAAGGAATAGAATATCTGACAGCTGCTAAATCTGGATGAGGAGTCGGACGCACAGTTGTTGGTGTCTTAGTTTATCGAGAGCGTGCCTGTTGCCGTTTCCCAGCAGCTGAGATTGGTACACGCCGCGCAACCTATGGATATCAGTGAGCTTGCAAAGGTGACGCGACAGTTGATGACACAAACAGTAGCTCCGGTCGCGTGCGGAAGTCAAGAGATAAGCAGCATTGAGAAGAAGATTGAAGAACTGCAGCACAAGATTGCGGCATTACGAGTGATTCGTAAAAGGAATGATAAGTGTTTCGCATGTGGAAGGACGGGACACTGGAAGATAAACTGTCCAACACGACGAAAACGGAGATATTTTAGACGTTACGTGTTTCCGTTTACAGTGACAACAGACGCAAGTGACCATGGTATAGGTGCCGTTTTAAGTCAGTCTGATAGAGTAGTGGAATACGCAAGTCGCGTTCTCACGCCTGCGGAACAGAAGTATTCAACGATCGAAAAGGAGTGTTTAGCGATTGTGTGGGCAGTAGACAAGTGGAGACCATATCTGTTAGGTAAACGATTTCACATCGAGACTGACCATAAACCTCTGCAGTGGCTACAAACAGCACGAGACCCACGTGGAAAGTTGGCGCGATGGATGATACGTCTGCAGGAGTATGACTTCAGTATCGGGCATGTTCCAGGGAAGGAAAATGTAATGGCGGACTATCTGTCAAGAACAGACATGGAAGCCGAGCTTCCATTGACAGCGTACGCAGTGAACAGTATAGAGGGAGACCCACTAGAACTCGTCCGGCAACAGAAATCTGATCCTAAACTTCGAGAGGTAATCAGATTGATAAGAGAGGGGGCAGATTTTGACAAACGAGCAATGGACAAGGAGGCAATAATGTTGCTTCGGCAAAAGGAAAGACTGAAAGTGAACACATATGGAGCTCTGGTTTGGCAGGATGATGACAAAAATTGGGTGGCTGTAATCCCGAATGACTGGCGGCGTAAGATGATACACGAATGCCATCAGGTAGCGCACACAGGTATCGCAAGAACGACAGATTTACTACGGCAAAGTGCATACTGGCCAGGCATGAGAGACGATGTGGCCCAATATGTGTTGACGTGCCAGCAGTGCCAATTAATGAAAAGCGATAGATACATGCAACCGCCATTGCAGTCGGTCCCAGTAACCGCAGTTGGTGATCTATGGTCGGTAGATGTGATGGGACCATTTCCACAGACGGATAGCGGCAACCGATACTTACTAGTAATGACGGAACATGCTACACGATGGGTCAACGCTGTACCGATTGCCGACCAGCGGGCGAAAACAGTGACCGAAGTAATAATCCGGCACATTGTAGCAGGTCATGGAGTACCGAAGATGATATTAACCGACCAGGGTCCCTGTTTTGAAAGTGACGAGTTTAAGGCCCGTTTGAAGCAGTTCGGTATTAAGAGGATACGAACTACACCGTATCACCCTCAGACGAATGGGCTTACGGAAAGAAACAACCGGACATTAAAGGAATGGCTAGCATCTAAAGGAGGGAATTGGGAGAAAGAGTTACCACTAATTTTTCTGGCGCATCGTGCCTCCATCCAAAGAAACAACTAAGAAATCACCTTTCCTACTTATGTATGGTAGACAGCCACGACTTCCGATGCATAATAAGACGTGGCCACAGCAGCAGAAGTGGACGGCAACAAGATTAAGGAAAGAGAGGACGGAGGCAATAAAGAAAGTGAAAAAGAAACAAATATCAGACACCAAGAAGGCGGAACAGCAGAGAAGAGCATGGAAGCCTTTTAGAGTGGGGGACCTGGTAAAGTGTAGAGAACGGAGAGCTAACACTGAAGGGGGACCAGGGTCAGGAAAGCTGACCCCGAAATGGGAGGGACCGTACATTATCACGGAGAGACGCGGCCCAGTTTACACGATCCGGAGAGAAGACAAGCAGAAGCGTGTAAATGCCAGTCAACTACAGAGATGGTTTCAGGAACATCATGAGCACGAGTCACGAACAGCACCAAAGGAGACAATGGTACGGCGATCAGAAAGATTGCGAGAACAGCTTATTAAAAGGGGGGACGAGTGTGGTGTGAGCTACTGATATCGACATAAGTAGTATATATGGTGAGTAAGGAATAGAATATCTGACAGCAGAAGATTGAGAAGATCAAGAAGAGAAGAACAGAAATAAAAAGCAATTTGTGTGGAAATCCAGGAACAATGAAGTCTGAGGCAATTGAAGAACATTTTGCAAATAGTGTATCATAGCATGGTTTTTGTATTTTACCAAGTAACGTTGTAATTTGTGCTAAATACATAGTTGGTTGTCCTCACCTGTTTTCTCATTCACAACATCGCAACCATCAAGCTAGAACTACACAGCAACTTGAACACGAGAGAAAATGTACGAGAAGCACTTTACTCCAAAGGTTCATGTACGAAAAATATAGGGTTTTTATAATACTTTAGGAGTCTGGGTTTTCCTGAAAATTCTAGAATACTATTAAACATAACAGCAATGTAGTAATCAGTCAATCAGAACCTCTGCACGTGACTTTTCATTTTCGCGATATTTCTAACAAAACTTCTAATCAAACACTGATTGGATAAAATGCTTCTTAATATTGAATTCACTTAGTATTGTTTGTTTGGATCTTCCCATCGATGTGTTTAGGACTGCAACTGGTCAGTCGCTAATTGGCATATGTGCATACTGTGCTTATTGCCTCGATCTACCTTAATTCACAAGCATGGTAAGCAGAGATGGATAGTGGCTAGCAGTGGAATCCAGGACGCGCGTTTCGTCCTATTTGGGACTCGTCAGCTGAATGTACCTGCATCTCAAAGTTGATGTTCACTCTGGGACTCGAACCCAGTACACTCGCTTCAAACGCCATCGCGTTATCCACTCGGCCACTGAGTCCTGTGAATTAAGGTAGATCGAGGCAATACGCACAGTATGCACATATGCCAATTAGAGACTGACCAGTTGCAGTCCTAAACACATCGATGGGAAGATCCAAACAAACAATACTAAGTGAATTCAAACTTCACCCAATCGCACAAGCAAGTGGCTATCAGGACTCAGTGGCCGAGTGGATAACGCGATGGCGTTTGAAGCGAGTGTACTGGGTTCGAGTCCCAGAGTGAACATCAACTCTGAGATGCAGGTACATCCAGCTGACGAGTCCCAAATAGGACGAAACGCGTGTCCTGGATTCCACTGCTAGCCACTATCCATCTCTGCTTACCATGCTTCTTACTATTTCCTGAACCTTTCTTATCTATTGCGAGAAATCTTCTGGATCACCCCAATAGTATCACTTTTAAACTAACTAATATCTCAATGTTTTTTTGATAAGTTAATCGATCAGTAATTCACTTTTTTCTATTTGATCCCAAATAGATGAAGTTTTTTTCTTTTTGTAAACTAAAATTTACATTATTTTTTCAACTATTTAATTGCCATTGATAGGATAGTTTATTCAATTTGTATTAGTTTATTTCTAATAATCAGTAAATAAAACGGAAATATATTTAATTGTATTAAAATTCCAAAATTTGTAATTTAAATTATGTATTCAAGTTATTGTATTTTCAGGAATCGACATCTAAATAATGTACATTCTTTTGTATGTATATAGTCAGTAATGTACATCATTTAGATGTTGATTCTTGAACTGCTAACATCTAACTAGCGATCATTCAATAATTGTCGTCAGGATTGATCGCGAAGTAAGAAACGGAAACTTATTGTATTTTATATTATTTATTTTAATAAACATTCATTTATTTATGATAAGTATGCATATGTATTTAAACTATTGTTTCCTTTCATTGTATATAAAACTGTTAAACATCTGTTGTAATATGTTAAAATTAAAATTAAAATGTTTTTCTTATCTTATTTGCTAATTCATGCTGTTGTTTTGTTTCGTTTTTTTAAGTAAAATAATAATAGTGATATATACATTGAGTTTTATACTGAAAAGATTTTAAAGTGTCTAGTTACCTTTATAACAATTAAATTCTATAATTTTTCTATAGAACTTCTGTTTTACACTATGAAGTTGGCAGAATTTAATGAATGCACTTTCATGTTATACAAGTTTTTCAGATAATAAGTAGATCTATTATGGGCTCATTATCTATTAAGTTTCTTGAAGTATTATGTTAAAAAGATATGACTTTTAGAGTTGCAAACGTTAGGAGTGAGATAATAATTAACTACAAAAGGATAGTGCTATATTTAAAGTTGACTAACGCTAGTGATATTAAACTATGGATATCTAATTTGACTTACAGTTACTCTAGACAACAAATGACCTCATAGTTTTGGGTCCAGTCCCGTTATGACTGAGATAACTTAAACTAGAGCAGGATAGCTCTTTAGCTTTTTTTCGTTCTTATCGGTTATTTGGCTGGTGTTAGTTTTTGCTTGAAATTGTCTTCAATGATGAAACGGGTCGTTTAGCATTGGTTATACACCCCAATAAAGAAAACCGTTCAAAACTGAGATAGTTTTTTTCAATTTATCCATTAATAGTTTTGAAAATTTCAGAGAACTCAGAATATGGTCCATTTGTTGGTCAACAGATCCGGAGATTGTTGACTTGGGTTAATATCATAAACCGAACTAATTTAGACAACCACTGGAAATTCGGGAGCACCTAATGACTGTTACTTCCTAGTCTGGGATCTCTCATCAGCTCACATTCAATACCTCACAACCTGTAATTGAACCTGGAACCTATGGATTCTCATGAAAATGCTTAATATTTAAAACAATGCATCGAATGTCTTGGATTTGGCTCTCGGTTGTGAAGTCTATGATGTGCGCTCTTGAATAGCTGTACACCAATGGCCTTATATATATATATATATATATATATATATATATATATATATATATATAAATTACAAGCATAGAAAAATATGCAAATTGTATTATCTTTTGTTCATGATAGTTTACTTAATTTACTTAAACACATAAATAATAAATTATTTAAGGAAATATGTTCTGTGCCGTCTTACGAAACTGTTATAGTATCTTACTGAATAAAAAGTTGCATTTTACTATTTATGTTCTGTTGAGTATCTTAATAAAAATTAGTTACATTTGCCATTTTTCTGTAAACACATGTATAATTAGTACTAATTTGTAAACAGTGAGACGGAAATTCTGTCAAATTACTGTGTTAAAACATTTTCGTCAATTAATTAATTATTAATCAAAAAGTTAAAGTTTAGGGACAATCATTCTTCCTAGTTTAATTGTCTGTTGTGAGTAAAAAGGTATGCCTATGTGAGTTCATCTTGAAAAAGTCACTGAACAAAATCATTAGATGGGTCTAAAGAAAGCTTGAAGTTAATAAAATCTGTGAAGACAGCTAAATAAGGCGGATAACACCAGAGTACATTGAATTTATCATTGTTGGATAATCAAATAGGTCACGGCGTATGATAACTTTGTCTAAAATGGCAACAGAAGCTTTGCACTCGTTACGGAAAACGAACATTACTATTGGTTTAACCTTTTCGTTAAACTATAGTGAATGTGAAAGTTGATCAGCTTTATTTATTATATATATCAACAGTAACTACAGAATGTACATCACCTTCCAGGCACAATCTGGTTGTTTCAACGTTCATTTTGGAAAGCACTCAAATATAAACAAGAATTCGGTTGGTTTGCTTATGTTAGCGGTTTGAAGTTGATCTATTGTTCATTCGTTTCACTTTTTTCAAATTAAAAATGAACTGTATTTGCACAACATCTTTCCTAATATATACCGATTAATTATGTACAAAGCCTAGTAAGTCATAAAATTCACTACCAGGAATATCTTAAGTACCATTTAATTAAGCACTTTTAATCAATTTATTAGCTTTAACATTTCATTCTTTTCCACTTTTATAGCTTATTTAATGTGTTTTTTTTCGATTTTGAAGAAATCTGAACAATTTAAAGAAACTAAGAGTGAAAGAGAATGTGCTTCAACGTTTACCACCTGAAATCGGTAAGTAATAAACTTATGTGAACTGAAAGTTTTTATTAACACAAACTAAAAGTCATGTGAGCAATAATGGTAAAAATAAGAATGTTGTTTCAAGAGCTAACACCTCCTGAATACTGGAGCTGGAAAATATCATTTTTGTGCTATTTATCTCCATAAATTCGTCAGCCACATTATTTTTAAACGATTTCGCCAAACCGAAGGTTTACAAATGATACAAAAATTGTACACTACTTATGAACTGTTAAGTAGTTAAAGTATAACTGAAATAAAGATTCGTAGTGCATGAGAATCTGTCTGTATGTTATTTCATCTTCGATCCATCTTATTTCTTTTCCACATAATCTGTTCTAATCACTTTTCAGGCAAACTGGAGAATTTAACACATTTGTATTTATCCAATAATAAGCCATTAGATTTGCTTCCTATCGAATTAGGAATGCTGCCTTCTCTACGATTTCTGGGTATTGATGGTTGTAGTCTTAGACAGATGCCTGTTGATATAACAAAAAATGGATCAGCCTCTGTCATTAAGGTGGGTAATTCTCTATTCAGTTCATTAACTCTAGTGGCTGTTTTTTACTTTTTTCTTCATTGGGAAATACAATTTTTGCTACAGATTAGATATTTTATGTTTGGAAGAATTGTTTGTAATGAATCTAAAGCTGGTAAGCAATCGCTACATTCATCGTCACCTGTTATCAGATGACACAAACTTTCGCTTGAGATGAATGTTTTTGTTATTTCATTGTTGTATAAAATATTACTTGTTTTGTTTTTGTGTTAAGTATTTCCAATATAATAACTTACAATAAAATATCTCGAGCGTGAATAAACACTGAAAGAAAAGACAGAACTTGTTTATGATTTTACAGAATCGTTGGTCTAGAATGTTTTTTTTTCAATATCAGGAAGTTACAGAATCTAGTATATAGTTAAAGTTCTCATTAATAATTTCCTAGTTTTTGACCAATTTTTTAATTCTTGTACGTCTCGTAGCTTTTAGAAGTGAGTTTTTTGAAGTTTAAAAAGTTCACTGTGAGACCTCCAACTAATACCAAAAGCTGATGTGTACATGTAGGATACACTAGTTCTGATGCTTGAAATCATAGTTTATAGAGAACATAGTATTTTGTGCCTCTTTCATTGACTTTTATGAGCAAGTTACTAATCAATTAAAAATAATAACATGAAGTGAATTAGTTAAGTACGTGAATCACTTTGCTTGTCATGGAAGCCTCATCAGCCTTAATGAGTTGGTAGCTAATAAAGTCTCGGTATGGATTCAAAACGCTCAATCAGCCTTTCATAAGTTTTGTCACTTGTGGTGTAGGTAAGATGTCTGTTATTATTATTATTATTATTATTATTATTATTATTATAACCAAAGATAATGTATATCGATCAATAATCCCCACTATATTACTTTATGTATTTGATGGAATCATCCACCTGAGTTACAAATCTCCACCATTTTAGAATCATATGAGCGTAGTACTTTGCGTCTGTGGAACACAGTCCTTGAAAGAGGAAGAGATGGTGACACTTAAGATTTTTGATCATAGATGTCTTTGAGGCATTGTTTGCTTTTCGTCTAACGATTGAGTTAGTAGTGTTGTAGTTATACATCAGGAACTTGACCTAGGTGGTTCGTCGGTTGATGAAGTTATTGTAGCAGCTTATATGTTGCTGCACGCTAGCATTATTTATCCAAACTTTCAAACAGACTTAACTCGGACAGCATATGACTATTGGGTCTTTTTAATCGTTCTAATAACCCTTTCTTCCCTAAAAGTTGTGACCGGGCACTAAGTTATGGATCCTCATCTGTTGAAGTTCGTAGGATATATGTCGCCACCACCTACCTCGACAGTTGCTATTTTCTGGTTTTGGAGTTAGGCAGAAAAGAGCTAGGATCAGTCAATCCAAGATGCAGTATTAGTCCATGTAGTCATTGACTGTCGATCTGGACCATGTTGGTAGATGAAGAGTATCTGATTGGGATCCATACGATAATGGCCATTATTGTCTGAAGATTTTAAATGACATTGATTATAATCGTTCACAACAGTGCAGATGCATTCCTTCTTATTTTTCCATCAATCCCGAATTCTAGCAATCAGTATTGCATACCTTTTCATTAGACCTTTTCGAGCCAGATTTTTTAATACTCAGTCTTTTCCATTTTCATTTCTACTGCATTTTTTCAGTGTCTTTTCCCATTCAACTTACTGTGCTGATGTAGTATGGTAACTTGGTCCCAGTCTCTACATTGATAATTACTGATTGACCTATTTAAGCTATAGTGTTTTATGTACAGTTTTGATAATTGACTGTTAATAGTAAAAGTAAACCAGTATTCTTTGTAGACTGTTAAGTATAGAGTATCTGTATATTTTTGTGTTCCACTATAAACGATAAATGTAGTAACAAACATCACATAAATCTCTTCTTTTTTCATTCAAAAATTCGGAAATGTTTTGTATCTTTTACTTGGTTATTGAACCGTCTATTTTTCATTCTCGTTTAATTAACTTGTAAATAACTGATCTTTATATTAATTTATTTTAAATGAACTGGTTGATATTTGTTCTATTAACGTGATGAATAAGTATATGAACTTTCTAAAATAATTATTTTATCAACAATTATCAATCATTGATGTGGAACTATAGTGATTCACGTAGGTTTTTTTTAACTTTCGGACAGACAAATTGTGATCTGTTTGCGTTGTTATTTACATATATATTTGTCTTTGTCAACTATTCATTTATAATCTTGATGGTCCTTATGTGTAGCTACGTCAATTGATCACTTAATTTATTAGTTATCTAACTTTAGCTTCCTTTTACCTGTTTAACCATTAATTCTGATTCATACTTATTCAGATTGAATAGGATAAAAAAAACCTTTCTCTGCACTTCATCTCTTACTGTTTGCATGACATATAGATTGCGTCAAACATATGTATCCGAAACACTCGTTTTGGTCTATAGTGGCTGGTACTGTGACAAGTTCACATAGGCTATTCTAGCTTTTGGACAGATCAGTTTATTCATTCCTCTCAAGCCTTATGTTGACCTTATCAGTTATTCTCTTGTTAACTCTAACTGCTTTCATATGATAGTGTGTTAATTGCTCGTCCAATTCATTACGTGTCTGTAACTTATTTCTGTCTGGATATAAATATTAAGTCATTCTTGATGAAATTGAGTTGGCTCTTTCGCCTTTCCGAAGCGCGTCACTTTGTTTCTCTAGTTGTTTGTCGAGATCAACAATTGTATGAAATATACGTATTCGAAATTCATTTTGGTACTTAGCTTATTTAATTCCTCTCTTCCCCAACGCAATTTAACTTGATAATTATGTACGAGAGTAGCCGTGATGTATATTTCGATAATAATCATCATACGATTTAAATGAAGTTGGATATAGGGTCACTAAATGTTTACAAAATATGTACGAACAAAAGTAAGATATATATGTTTCAATATTATCATTATCGTTCGTCCATAACGTATTCAAATGATCACCTAAATATCTGCACGGTAAATAATATCACAGTGTTCTGTTTCTGTACTTGTATTTTTTCCACATTTTTGCTATCTTCATATTTATTTTATAGTAACCTGTTACAGTATTTAATAGTTTATCGTTTATAAATAAATTAATATATTTGTAATATCCCAATGAGTAGAAAAAATAAAATTTTGTTACATTTCATGACTCTGTGTAAGCCACTTATTCAGACAATATATAACCAAATTAACACTAATCCAAGTTTAAATAGCAAACGGAATAACACGAATATTAGATGAACAATCAAAAACAGGTCTGAATAAATCAATGTCAAGTCATTTCATTTCGGTCAAGGTGATTCATAAGCGATATGTATGTAATTTTGTATGTATTTGTGTACTGTTAATGATGTAAAATGTGTGACCTTTATAATGACAAAGGAAAGAGTTCAATCTGTAATTTAATGGTGTGAAATTGCTAATGATATCAGACTAGGTGACTGGGATAGATAGTACAAGTAGGATGTATGGTAAGGCCTTCCTTTCTATTAAGGGCAGTAGGAATAAGCATTCTATGGAACGCTTCAGCTACTCTCCTTTCTTTGTAATTGGAAAAATCTTTCTGTATTTTGATATTTTTGAAATCAATTTGATGATTGTTGAGAATGGCATGAACTGCTATCGCCCATTTAATTTGAAGTCTATCCCATTCTACAGGATTATTAGGAGGTTTCTTTGTGTACCTAATATGTACTTTAGCGCGAGTCGAGATTTCGCGAGATGACTCTCTAACACACTGAGTCACGAAACGTCAGAAAATCTAATTTTTCTACTCACTGGAATATTACAAATATATTTATTTATTTATAACAATTTAGCCAAATCTAAATCTATTCAAAAATAGTTTATCGTTTAGTTTTATACAATAACTCTTACTTCTTAAAACTAACTTACTAATACTTGGTCGGTGATACATCGTATTTACGCTAGTAAAAAATTGATTATTAAATTACATAAATTACTGATATTTATATCAGTAGTTTCTTATTATTTCTTACAATTATAGTATAATGATATGATTATTTCATAATTATTTCTCAATACTAAATATCTATGATTTGTTAAATTTTCGTGGATTGGTTGAAGTTAGACATTAACACCGTTGGATGCCGACTCAGTGGTCTATCGGTTAAGGGCTCTGGCTCGAAACTGATAGGTCCTGGGTTCGAATCTCACATGTGCGGGATCGTGGACACGCACTGCTGAGGAGTCCCACGATTGGACGAAACGGCCGTCCAGTGATTCCAGGTTTTCCATGGTGGTCTAGCTTCAATCGACCCATGATTTCAACTATGAAAATTTTCATTTGTTTATATATTGCTTGTGAATAATTAATAATAATCAATTAAGTTTTTTTTAATTTTTTGCTCAACATCAGATCAATTAAAAATAAAATTTTATTGATTTTCTTAAAAAAATTTCTTCTAGTATCTACGCGATCTGTTGTGTATTCATAAACGAATTTGTCAAACTCCTGTCACATAAATGACTTCAAATATTGTTGAAAATCACGAAATCATATGTATGTTACCAATCGATACTATTGTAAATGTATTTTGTTTCCTTAATTATATATTTTTTTGTTTCTAACCAATCATGTTGATGATGATGATGAGATGAATATATTTTTTCTTCTTTTGAATTCATAATTTTTTTTCTTTTTTTAGTAATTAAAATCGATCATTTTGTTTAAAAAAGAAAATTAATCTTCAGTAAAATATTTTTTTGTTTTTATCATACTTATTTATGATTTGTTGTCATGGTTATTTTAGTAATACTTTAAAGATAGTCAGTCTGTAATGTTTTCCTTTTTTATTTTCAATGACAATTACATAAATTACTGATATTTATATCAGTAGTTTCTTATTATTTCTTACAATTATAGTATAATGATATGATTATTTCATTGAAAATTTTTATTTTTATTTTTTGCTATCTAAGCAATGTAGATTAATTATTTATTTTCAATTATTCCTTTCATCAATTTAAGACATGTTTTGTTTCCATTGTTATTTCCACGTTTTGTTTTTGTTAAATCTAGTGAAACGTATCGGTAAGTTAATACAATTTCAGTTGTTTTTATTTGCTTTTAATTGATTATATTCATTTTATAAATACAACAAGTGATGGAGTTGAGTTTTTGAAAAACCACTGTATATATGTCATTAAGGAGATATAATTTGGTAATATATTGAGTAGCATCACAGATAATATAAAAGGCTTCGTTTTGGGTGGATGATTGATTATTTGTATTATTAAGTTATACTGTAGTAAAATCATTGTGCAGACTAAGTAGGGCGTTAAACATGAATAGCATCATGCTGTTTACCACGAAAGTGTTTATCAATCGTAGAAACCATAGATCTGATAATTTTTTATTGTAGATTGTTTGATGTACATAAATGAACAATGAGCTTGGAAACAATGAATTATGCTGTAAACTGTAAACATATTATGAAACATATTCACAGGCGTATTTTTACCTACGATTAAGAACGACTGAATATTTATTAATATAATGATTATCATATATCATGTAAATAATTATTAGTTCACCTGATCTTCGTGTGCTACGAATCATTTGTTTTGAGGTTTACTCAGTTTCAAACATAGACATTGTACTCTTAACAAAAATCCTCAAGACAATGAGTTCAGTTAAATATCATTACCATAATCATCGTTATAGCAAGTGTTACTTATAGGTAGATAGTGGGTTTAAGGAATTATTTAAGCTGTTGAATTCAAGAATTATTTCCACACCAAAATCCGACACAATCCAACAACAAAGAACAGTTAATCAATAATAATAATAATCAGGATAGGGGAATATATAACACATATAACACCTGTCACACTATCTACTTGTCTGACTCAGTAAAACAACCAATCATTATCATTTTCGCCCACATATCACTAACAAAACAATTATGTTTTTAAAAGATTTCACTGGAAATTTTTTAAGAATACTCAAATTTTATTTTTTGGTCAATAACTGTTATCATTTGGAGATGTTTTTTACTATGTGGCTAGTTGACATCATCAATCTATTTCTAATCTTTCAATCCCATGCTCGAATGAAAAAACGAATCGTTCATCATTTTATGAATCCCATGATTTTTTACAGCTGTTTTTGATTAGCATCAATCAATTTTTTAAAGGTGAAATTACACTAATATAGATTAAAAATCTATTTTAGCTGAAGAAAAAAAAAGCTTTTATTTGTCTTAATTACACAAGCATATGGAATAATGGACAACTATCTCATGGGGAATAAACGCTTTTATATATTTTTAAATGTCCCATTTATTTTTATCCTATTAACTTTGTATAGTCCCTAAAGTACCATGACTCTTTTGTAAGATGAAATTCGAGATCTGTCGAGTAAAATCTGGGAGATATTTAAAGAAAATTTTTTATCTTCTTCGCCTTGGAGACAAACGAACCGTTATTCAATTAATGTTTATTTAAAAGTTGTCGATATAATCCATTTGGTAAAATGTTTTTTTATTTATACATTTATAGTAGATAATGAAATAATTATATATAATCTCAGTGAAGTGTTTTGTTTAGCTGCTAAATAAATGAATACATTTTCATCTGAATAATGACTTTTTTCGAAAAACATTTTCCTACCTACAACTATACCTTAATTCTTAATTCCTACAACATTCAGGTGATTGGTTTCAAATAACCATTTCTTAATAGACGGTATTTTAATAAAAACGTTTACCTGAGTAGTTTACGAATTCTTATCATGGAGATACAAAAGCCAGTATGAAGTAACCAAACTTTATGTCAGGAATAATAAACACTTTCTGACCGAACAATACTAAGTACCATTGTTAATATCCTCAAATAACTTTGCTAAAGAAGCTTCATTAGTGTTATATGACTAGAAACATTTTAAAAACGAATCAAAACTTCAAATGGATTTGTTAATCTCTATTCACTCATACGACTTGATATTTCCATTTAATTCAGGTCGTATGGTAAGTCGACAGCATTCCGCTTCAAAAATATGTTGGTATTGGTATGAATTATCTGTTAAGATAATTTGTTTTATCGTATTCAGTATGCTGTTAATGGTAAAAATGGTTCCTTTCAAAGAAAAACAATGACAAATTCTTCTACAGACAAAGATTTTAAGTAGGTTGATAAAACTAGATTTTCATTGTAGTTGATTTAGGGATAAGATTATCGAATAAGACATTTTGTTTCCAGTATGGTTTAAATACCGTACATGGTTTTCTAAACATAATGGGAAAAGATTTCAAATGTAATTTGTGAACTACCCAAATGTTTATCAGATATTGTTTAATTAAAGTATTTTTTTCATAGATGTTCACGATGTTAGATTACATTTTTCAGAAATATCAGTGTAAATTTTTCAGGTAATATGTCCATTTTACTGGTTATTTGCAATATCTACATCTGTTTTCTACACTAAACACTGTGCAGCTTCATGGTGGAGCAAAATAACTAACAACCAACTTATTTGTTTTGACAGGCTAGACATCAAGTACTAGAAGGATGCCATTTCATTGACTGAGAAGTGAAATTATTTAATCGGGCGAAATCACTTCAATATTATTATACTATTAATCTCTTGAGTAGTAGAAATGAAATTGTCAAATTTGTTGTGTTGTGGTGTGGGTTGCTTACATCTACATAAGTAGTATATGACGATGGTCAAGCAGAGAATGTATTTCATCAGAAGATCAATAAGGAAAGAACGGGAACGAAACGCGATTGGTACGAAAGTGCATGAACAACAATCATCGGAGACTATCGACTAATATTTGCTAAAGGAACTGTCAAGATTGAAACAATTGATTGATAGTTTGCAAATTATCTGTTGGCTGTATGGTTGTCAGATTTTAGTGAGATAGTCTGTAATTTTCGTGTGAAATACATTCCATTGTCCCCATTCATCTTCTAATTTACTACAGCATCTGTTAGAACAGGTTCTTGAAACAGGAAAATAATAGGATTTTTGAGGCGCAAAGCAGAGGTTAAAAAGTGGGGGTAGATGATGATTTCATCCACTACTTAAAAACATCGATTTAACTGAAATTCGATGATTAGTTAGTAAGTATGATGTATAACCAAAATATACGAAGTATAAGATTACATTTTACATAGAATTGATATGAAATGCACACTAGATGTTAACTGAAAAAAATTAACACTAAATTAATACGAACTACAGTTATATTCTATATATATCATACTGAAATACGTAAGAATTATACTGAACTACAATCATATGCAATGCTGAACAAAAAATATGAGACTGGAATAAAAACGTGTTTTATACTGAACGATTATTATGCTTAATCAAAAACCTAAGTAATACAATGTAAGAAAAACACTGAGTTAGAAAATGGTCTTGTATTTCTCTCCGTTCCCAATAAAAACTGATTAGGAAGCCAAAGTAATCGGATTAGTTGGATTAGAATAATGGATATTTCGCATTACATTAACTTCGTGTTGATAGAATGTATTTAATCATCAGCGTATGATCAGTGATTGTCAGAACACTCGATGTGTATAAGAAAATAAATTTGTAAACTGATTTTAATTAGAGAACCTTTGATTTCATCGTCACTATCCAATCGTTTAAGCCTATTCTCAAGTTATAGATTAAAACTGTAATAAACTTAGGATTAGTGGCATCAAGTGATTAAACAACTACTTAAATTAACCTATTCATAAGCAAGAGTGTATGACACTTAAACTTGAAGTTTGTTGAAGTTGACTCAAACATGACACGAATTGTTGAGATATTCACGGCAAAAACATGATTTATATTTTTGTTTTCTGAAATCAACCGATATTTTAAGCTCACTACAGAATTCATTTAACGATGTTAATTATAGACCGACCAAACCGGAAGATAGTCGAAGCACTATCGAAAGTTCCAGAAGCACACATGGTATGGTAGGAAGGAAAAAACTTGGAATAAAATTATTGACCTATCCAGATAATATTTTCTGATATATCTTCATGATATTTAGGGCACATAAGTCAGTTAAAAATGAGAACTTGGATTTTTACCTAACAAAATGATCAAAATACTGTTTCCATCAATTCCTTTTAACATTTTCGTTTTCATTGATTGGAATACAGTTATTTTGTTGATTTTTACTTAACAAGAAGTTTAAGCTTTTCACTTTCTGTTATAAAATCTTTACATTCAAATTCGCAATAATATAATGAGATACCATAGGTATTCGGTATTGAATCCTTTTTTCACACTTATACAGTGTAGGTTAATTAATGAAAAAACCTTGGAAGTAATTACAGTGGCATTCGAGTTTTCTTTGAACGAACATTATTTCTATTATCATATTGTGGTGTTTGTATGAACTAATGATCCCTTCATACTTGATGACTACTCGGTTCCTAATTCCAAATACAATACATTCGTTCGTGCTTATATACTTCTTCTTAGTTAAATTGCTTTATTTATGAGATTCCTTAATTCGTACAATAATTCAAATACTCCTAGTCATCACACATATTCTATATCTTATAAATCAATCCTTTGTAATCCAGATTCATTATTTCTGTTTTCTATGAACAGATAAAACATACCCCATTTTAAATCTAGTAAACGTGAAAAACAAAAAAAAAACAAGTTTACATATGTTCACTTGGTGTTGTTTACTTGTATCTTCCCATTGTTATTTAGAACTACATATGTATTTCAAAAGTATTTCATTTTAAAAATCAATTAAAATTTGTTACAAACAAAAAAAACGAAAAAAAAGTGAATAACAAAAATATTCAAACGTCTGTTTAGTGTTAAAACTAGAAAGTCTAAGGTTTCTTATAAACATTTACTCTTTTATATACATTTTAGTTAATTAAAACATAATTCAATTTTGTTTTTTGTAATTTCTAATTATAAAAAGAAAATTATAAAATTGGAAAGAAAATTGTTAATATTTTTAATAAAATACATAAATATTTATTTATCATCATATTTGTCTAATGCGCCTTATTTTATCATAGTTACTAGGTGGCTGGAAAAAATTTTTGTATTCATATTCTTGTTGCTATGATTGTGTACAATCAATAAAGATGCATTCAAAAATAATATATACATTAACTTACGTTTATTCCATATAAGGTAACTAGAATAATATGTTCAATTATTATTTTTAGTATAACATACTGATTAAATAAAAACACATGTAAATTTGAAAAAAAAGAAGTTTAAGTGATAAAATGTGTAGCAAACAAAAGTGTCTTGTTAAGGATTGTAATAGTTTAGAAAATGAATTTAGTTCTGACAAACTACATAATCGGTTAATTTACTTTACTAGTGTAGTGAATGAGAATATAAGTAGGGACATTCAAATGTATTTCAATATAAAATTACAGAATCACTTCGTGAAGTCTGAGAATTATACAGTAATAAATTCATTTGTTGAATATCAGTCTATCATCTTAAACTTCATTATTCTTTCATTTCCATACCAATCATTCATTGTTCTCTTTCCTTCGATCTTCTTAACCTTCTGTCACCATGCATTTCATTTTCAATTGATGATACATGCTACTTATATCTTTGAACATCGGTGGCACACATTGCGATGGAATATTGGAAAAACTAGAAATTAAGAATTCGTTAGTTAATTTAAACTATTCTTTTTTATATCAGAATGGGATTTTGTGGATATTATAGTAATTTTAATAGTTTAGACCATAAATCAATTGAAGCTAGACCACCATGGAAAACCTGACTTCGAATCTCGCGAGACGGGATCCTGGATGTGCATTGCTGAAGAGTCCCACAACCGGACGAAACGACCGACCAGTGCTTCCAGGTTTTAATGGTGGTCTAGCTTCAATTGATTCATGATCTCAACTATTATAATTCTTTTCGAGTTAAACATTGAGACTTTACAAAGGTTTAAGTTTCAAATGAAATTGTGATTTCATATAATGTTTTATTTCTATTCATTATGGTGTTGAAATACATTGATTATATGTTATGTGAACATGCTTAATTTTGATCGAATGTAAATGCATTTCAGTTTTTTTAAAGTGTCAAAATTTTAGGGTTTAATAACCGTCAATTTTATTTTATCAGCCCCCAAATGCCCTGGTTCTGCCGAGAGTATAGAGAGTCAGCTCTCCTTCTCGAAATGCTCCCACATGGCCACGGCATACAACCACTGCAAGGGAAGTTCTACTCACTGTCTTCTCGTGAGGAAGGTGTTGTTTACAAAATAGAGAGGATGAAAAGCGAATGTCCGGTGATTTAACTGAGTTAGTGGATACGGAGGATCCACCTAGGGGAGTTGGAAAACCTTGATTCTAAACCAACGGTGTACAATGTGTCCAGGATCCTGAGGGAGCAAATGGTGACCGGATACCATGGTATTGCATCTTCTTACGTTGTTCCACTGCCTTGTGGATTAGACCTCCAGGTCAAACGCCCAGGATGTGGCCTCCCAAGAAAACTACATGTTTTAGTTCGGGCAACTGGGCAGTATTTCAGCTCTCACAAAAATCGAATGATTTGTGTGGTGTATATGTATTTGGTGCTTTTTTGTGTTTAAATAAAAAAATTATCATATTAAATGACGGAGTAATTTTTTACTGTTTAAAAGAGCTTCCGATATTGCTAAATAAGAACACTGGTATATGTAATAGAAGTAGATTTAAGTTATATATTTTTTATTGGATATTAGTAATTCTGTAATCGTTGATATAAACCAAAAATATGACAGGATTAATAACTTAAAAACCTATCTTGATGAGACTTTTCATTTTTACATTTAGGTGAACTGAAACTTCCGAAGTATCGGGTACATAAATACAGCTGTTTAACTACTGTTTAAAATATAACTTCTCTTAATAAACATTTCTGTCCTTTAACATAAGCACAACTTAACTGACAATGTTTCACATTCAGTATTCTTGATGTATGTTATTTTCCTGTAACTTTAATCTTATTCATTAAAAGTATTTAGCAAATGTTTTTTGGTTAGCGCTTTCTGACGAGTTAGTTTTCTACTGGATGGGGTTGCTAACCCCATGTTCAACCATCCTCCTTTATCCGAGCTTGGGACCGGCAGTAGAGCCAGAGGGGCTCCAAATGGAGTTATATGTTTTACTATGTAACATTAATATTGCAATCTCTGCTTTATCTGAATTATTCTACAAATTTTAATAAATTCTTTATTTCTTTCTAAGAATATTTTCTACATAATCTTCATGTGATTAGAATAAAGAAACAAGATTCACTATAAAAAATACATGGAATAGTTCATGAGTTTCAGCTTCATCTCTTTTTATCTAAATATTTTTTCATGAATAATGATATTAATGCATTTTAGTGGTTCATTGAAAAAGATAAACAAATACTATGAATAAGTTGATCAAACTCTTCTATGTTTATCATCTATTTTAAATTCACATAGCATTGTTTGTTTGAATGTTCCCATTGTTGTTTAGGACTGCAACTGGTCAGTCTCTTATTGGCATATGTGCATACTGTGCGTATTGCTTCGTTATAGCCTTAATTCACAAGCATTATACGAAAAGATGGATAATAGCTGGCAGTGGAATCCAGGATTCGGGTTTCGTCCGATCCATTTTTACTTATATTATCTATTTTGTTTAAAACAACTACTAAACTATAAAAATAGTAGGCACTATGATATTGATTAATACTTGATTGTTGTTCAGGTAAAAAACAATAATGACACGGATAGTACAAAGATTATTTCACCTATAAATGTCAGTTATAGTCCTTGTTCATAATCAGTTCAAAGTTATATCTAATTAGTCCACTTATTATAAAGAATAGTATAAATGAAAAATACTTAAAAATGTTTTCTTCATGTTAGTGCTTTACAGCTGTAGTTTATGTATGGCTTAAATACTAATTTACATATCATATTATCAAGTAGCAACTTGGTAAGCATTTAATGTAAGTATCTGTACTGAAAATAATACTAAATCCATATATTTTTATCTATATAACATCTGTTTACTAAATGTAGATTTTGTTACTGTTTATAACATTTTGCATTAAGGTTTTTATAATCAAAGGCCTATTAATAGCGTTAAGTATCAGAAACCATTTTGGCAACCGTTTTTCGCCTTATATATATATACTGGTGAAAGAAGTAAACAGCGTCCATCATTATTGTTAACATTAAATCCTAACGATGACGTAGAATATTATATATTCTGTCTTTGTTTATCTCAGATGGAAAATATATTTATTAATCTGTTGATGAATTTAATCTTCAAAGGGGTATCCTTTTGTTATATAATGATTAGAAACTTATAGTTCTATTGTAAAATTGGTCATGTATAGTATGTATGCATGTATAGTATGTAACAGCGATGAGAAGTGGAATGCCTTTCAAAAGAAGGTTGAAATGATTGAATTGAAGAAAACAGAAAGGGAAACATAAAACGAAGGAGAATGGGAAGGATCATGAAGGATGCAAAAGACGACTGATGAAGATATGCATATGAGGATTTTTAATGTATGGTTCTCATAATTAACAAAGAAGCTCTGACTCTTGTTATATGCAAAACTGTTACCCTTATCATTGCCTGAAATGTTTATTCAATTTTTTACCTGTCTCAAATAATAATAATGATGGTATATACTCTTAACATTCTGGTTCGCCTTAGAAAGCGATTTCATCATAAATTAGTGCTTGTTTCTTTTCTTCACAATATTACGATATTTCTTCAACTAAGTTTACGGTTATCAAAACTTTTGATAATTTGTGATCTTTCCAACTAACTAACTTTTGACTTGTGTATCACTATGATTTAGATATGGGGATGATAAGTTGATTGATCTCAATAAATCATTGATATAAATGATGTATCTACTAAATCTTATCCAATATGATTATAATAAATTTTTGACCACATATAGGACAAGTATTCAAAATTTACATGTATAATTTCACATCAGAAGTAGGGTTTTGCGGGGATTTTAGTAATTTCATAGAATTGAGATCATGAGTCAATTTAGGCTAGACCACCATGGAAAACCTAGAAGCACTGGACGAAACGGCTGGCTAGTGCTTCCAGGTGGTTTAGCTTCAACCGACTCATGATCTCAACTATATATAATTTCATATATTTGAGATGCTGCTAAATATTTCAAAAAATAAATAGGAAATACTGGTTAGATGATTTTCATGTTTGTGTAGGACCTGACTTGTTATCTATTTACCAGTTTATCATTATCAAGATATAAAAATTTCATATTCTATTGAGTTATGTCTTTATGTTTACAGTTTACTGAAACATTTATGATTCCTTAGCACCCTAATTGTTCTTCTGCCTGTAATTAAATTTGGTCGATAAATTCTATTCATAGAGCATTAAAAAACAAAATAGATACTGTTCAAACCTTCTAAGTTCTTTTAGTTACGTAATCAATTTATACTTAGTAAAACAGACTAAGAAATATTATTACACATCAATACTCTCATGATTAACAGTTAACTTAAGAATAGAAATGAATCTTAAATTCAAACTATAAACCATCTTGAATATGAGTAGAGAATACGTTTATTCAAAATATTATAGATTATTTCTAACTTAATATATTAAGTCAGGAAATAATGCGAAATGACTATCAAGTATCATATTATTTCCGCATATCACATATATTTTTATAATAAATAGATAGATTTTGGACTTTCTTAAAAATTTATAAAAGTACCATTCTGTAACAGAACAAAATCATATATATAATTACGCCTGTTGCTCTCAACGGAGCATAGGGCACCGTCCAGTATACTCCAACCCATTCTGTCCTGGGCCTTCCTTTCTAGTTGTTTCCAACTTTTGTTCCCTTTTTTGTCATGTATGTCTCTATTTCTAGGCGTAATGTGCTATTTGGTCTTCCTCTTTTCCTTTAACCTTCAGGATTCCATGTGAGGGGGCTACTGCCGGTCCCAAGCCTGGATAAAGAAGAAGGGTTGGGCATGCGGTTAGTTACCCAATCTCGTAGAAAACTAACTCGCTAAGAAAACACTAACCAGAAAAAAATAATTCAAACCATATATATATATATATATATTATTGATCGTGCTTAAACCTATACAAAATTATTCTGCTACCAATTTGACACATTTTACATCATAAAGAAAACATTTTTCAGGAGACTATTTTTGTCAATTCTTGCATATTAATAATAATTTACTTCGTTACATTCCATTATTAAATAGGAGACAGTTTTGATTGAATTCGATGAATTTGAAATGATTGTAATATACTTTTTAATGAAGTAATTATTTTATCCAATATAACTTTCTCAATAGACTTAAGTTGATATATATAAGTTTACTTAACCATTGGATTACGTAATAACTTTTCAAAAAAAGTAACATTTATAGTTAACTCAAGTTAAACAAACCCATAGTTGATAGTTTGTTTATTTTTCCTTCTTTCTTAAAGTACTCTAGATTGTGGCTTATTTATCGACTGAAAATTATTCTATACAAAGAGACATCGATTTTATATTGGATATTGTATGTTTATGTTAAACTAAAGAGTGATTTTTTAAATTGTAGCGAATTAGATTAACTAAAATACAGTTTTTAATTCAATAAAGTTTTAGTGTGGTGTGTAATACTGTTGTTCACAGTTATAAGTAGTATGTATCATCAATTGAAAATGAAATGCATGGTGACAGAAGGTTAAGGAGATCGAAGGAAAGAGAACAATGAATGATTGGTATGGAAATGAAAGAATAATGAAGTTTAAGATGATAGACTGATATTCAACAAATGAATTTATTACTGTATAATTCTCAGACTTCACGAAGTGATTCTGTAATTTTATATTGAAATACATTTGAATGTCCCTACTTGTGTTCTCGTTCACTACACTAGAATGTTATCTCTTTCGAAGTAGTCAACACCATGTATTTACAGAGAAGAAATTAAATAAGGACTTTAGAAGTACCACTTTGTTTCTAAACAAAATTACTTATATCATATGTATGAGAAGTTTTTCATTTTCTGCAATTTAAATTATTTGATACTCTCAATACCAAGCATATTTAATTAAAAACTTATCGCTACAATTAGCTTATTTGAAAAATTAAATATTTAGATGTAAGTAGGAGGGGCTTCTAGTACACGAAAATGGTATTTTAACACCGTTAACATGCAATCTTAATTCAGTAAGACATTAATAAGTGGTGAAATGATATAAAACTTAAGTGTTCAATTAAAAAATGTTTTAAAACTTTCAAATCTTGCTTATTTGTAACAATTATTATCAAATATGAAGCCATTAAATAAACAGTTGTAGTGAAGGTAGTACACATCATGAGCTCATTGGCAGCGTGTTTTGGAATGAATTCTTTGGGTTCTGGACAGTACTCATGACAAATACAGTTTAAACGTGTTAAAAGTTAAACATCAATCCACCAATGATGTCAAATTATATCGTGAATTAAGTGAACCTAGAAATAGAGATTAATTAAACCCTATTAATTGGCCTAAATTTATTTTAGTAGACATAAAACTTGATTGCCTAAGGTTAGAACTTAGACAGAGACATAAGTGTATACCACTGAGGAATCCCTTACATGTTAGAACAGATGTCCTGTAATCCGTGGTTTTCAATGGCATCTCAGTTGTAATTTTACTGCGTAGTTTCGTCGTACAATTCTAATAACTAATTCATTTTTATCTATAAAATTCACAATCCATTTTTTATTCAACATTTCCCAATCTTGCAAATTCACATTTATTTAGTTTATTCATTGACCGATTCACCCAAAACAATTGTGTTACACTCTGTCTTTTGTAAATTAGTATTTCTTTGTACATAAATGTATTACTTAAGGATGTTATTGAAGATATGACTATGTAATGAGAAAACAGTTAGTGACAAACAATTGAATATCAACTACAGATGTTAGAAACTGATCACACAGAAATAATTAAAGAAACGAATAAAGGTTCCTCTAGCTTTCTCAATCAACGAGTATCTATAACCTTCCTAAGATAAGTGCTTGTCACAGTTTATTACATGAGTTTGAACTTGATTAAGGATTATTTTTGACATCTTCTATCATCGTTATGGAAAAGTCTGTTTTTGATTTTCCCTAAAACGTATTATTTGAAAATTAAAAGAATGCTAGTAGTGTTGTTTCAGTTGTATGTTACTACAGACTGTTTATTGAAAGTTCTAAGATGTTATAGATCTTAAAAGATTATCATAATGTTTGTGTTTAATTCACTTATTTCAATCATTTTCATCTAATTTCACAGAATTGACTTTATGTTTAATCAAAGGAAACAACTTTTGATTTTGACTAAACAAATGATACTCTACACCTCTCAAACTTACCTTATCCAAACATTATCACTTTTCTTGTGATTTAAAGGACTTGTTATGAATATATAGGTTTATTTATTTATAACTACAATAAACTGAACTGATGATAAGAAAGTATCTCAATACTACAAAACTTTGTCCTTTTAACTTTAATAATCATATTTTTCAATGCCATTTTGATTTAACAATTATACTACTAGGCTCTTTTTAGTTTTCTTTTATAGAATAATCATGTATTTAACCTTAAAAAGAACAAATGTTTAAAGAATTTTGAATTCTTTCAAATTTGTTGCTCAATCATTAGTAACTAACCAAACTCTATTCAATTTTTTTCTGCTTTACGTTGTAAGCAACTTAAAAAAATAATTTATGAAATAAATTTTTTCATAAGCAAAGATGGATAGTGGCTAGCAGTGGAATCCAGGACACGTGTCTCATCCTATTTCGAATTCGTCAGCTGGATGTACCTGCATCTCAGAGTTGATGTTCACTCTGAGACTCGAACCCAGTACCATTCGCTTCAAATGCCATCACGCTATCCTTTTAACCACTGAGTCCTGATAGCCATCTGGTTGTGCAATGGGGTGAAGTTTAAACTCAATTGGTGTTGTTTACTTGTATCATCCATATTTGCTTATAAAGTTTGTGACTTCAAGCAATATCGAGGCAGTCCGCACAAGATGCACATATGCCAACAATTGCAGTGCTAAATAACAATGGGAAGATTCAACCAAATAACACCAAGTGAATTTAAATGTTTTCATATTTTTCTGCTACGAGTGCTGTTCTTATTTCAACCGGAATAATTTTTTTATCTCAACAAATCGATCCATGAACCTAATTACTTATGACAAGAATATTTTTAACATTTTTTAAACTTATCTCTTTATATGTTATAAAGATTGAATCTTTTTCCTAGTTCAGTAATGGAAATTAAAAACCATTAGACAAACTACATATTTTATAAATTTAATAATACGTCTGATTAAAAATTCATTTTTTTAGACATCTCTCTAATCCTAAATGTGATGTGTAAATATATTCACTCCTTATTTATTAATACATAAGTTGTATACTTTATTGTAAGTACAGAGTATTTATCAGTTACTTTTTCTGTATCAGAAGGGGGTTTTGTGGAGATTTTAGTAATTTCGTAGAATTGAGAATATGAGTTAATTGAAGCTAGACCAACATGGAAAACATGGAAGCACTGGAAGGCAGTTTTTTCCTGTTTTAGGACTCCTCAGAAGTGCTCGTTCGAACGCAGGACCTATTAGTCTCGCGCGCGAGCACTTAACCGATAGACGACTGAGCCGGCTGGCATCCAACGGTGTTAATGTCTGTTGAATCAATATAACACATACTGTTGTCCAACAAAATTCAATCAAAATGTCTCATAGTTAGTTAGGTCAATTTTTGGATTTGAATTACAGAAACATATTTAAAGTATATAAAAGATGGATAGCAAATCTAAATATTCTGAGAAATCCAAATTTATTGGTAATTGATTAGTGACCAATATCATATTTATCATATTTGACTAGTTTGAAGTGTGGCCAATAGTCAAAGTAAATCAGCATTCCGTTTATTTATTTATTTAAACACATAAATATTGGAACAAAGGGGCACCAGATATATATGCGCCTCACAAATCTCGTTTGATTTGTATTAGGGCTGTGATACTTCTTAGGTGCCCAAACTGAAGCAGGTGGTTTTCTTACGGGGCCACACCCCGAGCCTTGAACTTTAAGGTCTGATCCACAAGGCAGTGGGGCATCGTGAGGAGATGCAGTCCCATGGTAGCTGGTGACCAACGATTGATTCGTACGCCGTTTGATCCCTCAGTATACTGTAGCTCATGTACACCATCGGTATGGAATCACGGTTTTCCAAATCCCCTAGGTTGAAACGCCCTGGCCACCAACACGGTTAAAGCGCCGTACATTCACTTTTCGTCCTCTCTTTTTCGTAAATAACACCTCCGCCACGAGAAGGTAATCAAAGAAATAACAATACGGTCATATAAAACACTTGGGAAGGATTTTCAGACCATTCATCCCACTACAGGCGGTGGAGATTACTGTTTAGTTGCTTGTTTTGTCAGTCAGTAAATAAAGTTTCTTGTTTTCAATTTCATATACCCTGTGATTATTTCATGAATATGTGTGCTAAATAAAGTAATCGAAGAAATAATTTCATAAAACCTCATCGTAAGGATTTAATTTTATTTGTCCGGACAACAGTTCTCCTTTGGCTTTTAAGGATTTCGATAGATGAAATACGTAGGTTACAAATTTTTTATTAAATACCGTTTTAATTGGTTTATAGATCAGGAATTAAAGCAAACTATTAGTTACTTTGGTATAAGTTCTTGTTCTTTATATATATGGACTATTGATTTTGTAACCCATGTTATTATTTTAAGAACCATAATATGAAACTTTCTATAGCATTACTGTCATTACTGTTAATATTTATGGAATAGTTCAAAACTGGTTGATCGATGTCAGTCGTAATACATTAAACGTATACGAGCTGTTCTCTAGGAATATTCATGTTTTTATATTCCGTAAATTAGTCATTGTTACCGTTATATCTCGACGAGAATAATGAAAGATAACTATTTGCATCTATTTATGAACTAATATTAGACATATATTCCTAATGTATGACTGTTAAGTAACTATATTATACGTCTATTCATATTCCCTTCATCATAAGCTTTTATTGGCTTATTGACTATTATCATACAATTTACTATTGTTGAAATATACCCAGTTGATCAATTACAGTCTCTCATGATCACAGCCACTTTTGGTTAGATATTGTACAAATGTTATTTTCTAATTTATGGTGTCATATTGTCTGATTTTACTTGTATATAAACCAAGTATATTTGAAATATATGATTTGTATCGCGGAGGCTAAGATTGGCGTTCTAGATTTAACAGGCAGAGCTAGATGGAAAAAAGACTAATAAGAATTCTAGTCTACTTATATTGGTGTATACGTCATCAGTTTGATCATATAAGTCAGTGTATTTAAATTGGCAATTGTATAATATAGTGATTATTGCTTTATAATGTAAAACTTTGTTTTCTTTTGATGACATAAATGTATTCTATTTATTAAGTAATGAACAAATAAAATTATCAGAAGGAGTTTTTTGTGGTTATTATAATCATTTCAATAGTTGAGATTATGAGTCAATTGATGCTAGATCAGCATGGAGAAATTATCTTATAACTGTTGGAACTTTATTGTTAAAAAAAGGCGATCAACGTTATTGTAAGACTGGTTAATTTATAGATCATAAAGATAGCAAATATCTGAAGTTACTGATCAAATGGGAATATTTTCCAACACGAACACACACACACAAAGATTAAGAACACTCAACAATAACAGTAGTAACAATATCACAATCGACGTGAATGAGTAAAACATACATATAAAAAATCGAATCTCGCACGAGCGGGTTCGTGGATGCGCACTGCTGAGGAGTCCCATAATAGGACGAAACGGCCGTCCAGTGTTTCCAGGTTTTCCATGGTGGTCTAGCTTCAATTGACTCATGCTTTAAAACTATGAAAAATACTAAATCTCCACAAAACCCCCTCTGATAATTAATATAAAAAATAATCATCAACTAAATAAAAGAGTTTATCATTCCGTGTAAAATGTTAATTATATATTGTGTAGACAATTATATTGTAAAGCCTATAAAGGAATTCCGATAGATTTATCAACAAGAAATATAAATGATTATTCTAAAAAAACGTTTTGTAATCAATGAGAAAAATAAACAGAGAGTTCTAATAATAATTTGTCAATAATTTATAATAGTTAGAAAGGGGTTCTGTGGAGAGTTTTGTGTTTTTATATAGTTGAGATCATGAGTCGATTGAAGCTAGACCACCATCGAAAACCCGGAAGCATTGGATGGTCATCTCATCCTATTGTGAGACTCCTTGACAGTGCGCATCCACAATCCTGCCCCGAGAGATTCGAACCCAGGACCTATCAGTCTCGCGCACGAGCACTTAACCGATAGACCACTGAGCCGGCCGCCATCCAACGGTGTTAATGTCTAACTTTAACCAATCCACGAAATTGAGAAACCCTTCATCAATGTCTTCAATGATTTGATATCTCCCAACACACCTGGTTGAACTCCACTGGTTAATGCTTCTCAGTAGAACTCCAGGAAATACCTCAGTCAATAGTTAGTATATGATCACTATCAGAAGGGGGGTTTTGTGGAGATTTTAGTAATTTTATATAGATGAAGTCATGAATCATTTGAAGCTAGACCACCATCGAAAACCAATCCAGCACGTCCGGGTTTTCGATGGTGGTCTAGCTTCAAATGACTCATGATCTCAACTATATAAAATTTATAATAACCTTTAAATTAGAAACCTGATTATCACAAGGATATTCTTGGTATTACGTTATTCAAATGAATATGATTTGTCGTATATTCTTCTTAAGTTTCATTTGAGTTTGTTTCCTTTTTTAAAAGAAAACCTTTTTTACTTATTAATTATCACTTTATTCTAAACTTACATTGATTTCATCTGTTAACATAACATTTCAGTATGGATTTTTCATCTTAACAAATAAAAATTCTAATAAAATAAACAAGTTTATCTATTGAGGGATAGTGGCTAGCAGTTGAATCCAGGATGCACGTCTCATCCTATTTCGGATTCGTTAGCTGGATGCACCTGCATCTCAGGGTCGATGTTCACTCTGTGACTCGAACCCAGTACTGTTCGCTTCAAAGGGCTATCAGGACTCAGTAGCCAAATGGATAACGTGATGCATTTGCACCGAACGGTACTCGGTTCGAGTCCCAGAATGAACATTAACTCTGAGATGCAGGTGCATCCAGCTGACGAATCTGAAATAGGATGAGACGTGCGTCCTGGATTCCATTATTTCTAAAACCACTAGAAATAAGTATCACTAACAAAATTGAAGTCATCTATATTTTACATAAACTGTTTTCTTAACTTGTTAAATCTAACATGAAAATATGTTTTAACAGTAGGATTCATCAGACGATGTAAGCTTAACTATCATTAAAAACCTGGAAGTATTAAGTGGCAGTATTGTCCAAATATGGGACTACTCAGCTTTTGCACATTCACGATCCCGTATGTTGGACTCGAACCCATGACCCTCGATCTCTCGCGCGATCGCTTAAAATATATACTTTATTTTTACTGATTTTGCTACTTTGTTCAAATAACTGATTTGTTGTAATTGAAGTAGTCTAGTATAAGTGAGATTCTTTTTCTTAAAAAACATTTATTTTATTATTTTGTAAATAAAATCCATAAACATGTAAATAAATCCTTCGGATATGATTAAGATAGATTATCACGAATACAAATATTTCTCTTGATTTCCTTCAACTTAATTATCCAAATTGAAGAAACTTTGGTTCAGGAATTTTAAATTAGGCCAAAACATCATTTGAAGAAGAAGAATACAAATTCACTATATATCGTGTCTTTTCATCAGCTTCTTTCAACCATGTATGAATTGAAATGTAACATTGAGGTATTACATAATTTGTTACAATTGACAATAATGACGTAAAAAATTGGGATGACAAAGATTATCAATAATAACCATATATATTTGCAGGCGAAATTCAACAACATAGGGGGATGGGCGAGGCTTCAATTAAGTGAGGCAAGGAAAAAGATACAATAGATCGCGAAATAATATTACTGGAATTAGAAATTGATCATATAGGTTACGTAATAACTGGAAAGGATTTGATAAACTGGGAGATGCGAACCTTTTTTTCCAATGTATATTCTTTGAACACGTTCATGTAGATTGGTAAGTGCGGTTTGAGCTGTTAAGAAAAGAGTACATGTCAATTTTTATTCGTTCCAGTAAGCAGTTTGTTTTTGTTATAAAGGTAAGATACTTGTTAAAACGCTAGGGTTTCTTGTTATAGCAGTATTTTCACTGTATACACGCATGTGGAACGCCAATTTACCTTAGACGAATATCTACACTAGATTACCTCCCAGTTTCTATTCTACAGGACTTCAACAAAACTCAGATCAAGAACACGAGATTAGCCTGACTAGAACGTCAATATATTTCCACACCAAAATCCGACACAATCCAACAACAAAGAACAGTTAATCAATAATAATAATAATCAGGATAGCGGAATATATAACACATATAACACCTGTCACACTACTCAGTAAAACCAGAACTATGCGCACAAAAGAAGTACGTCTTATCATTATCGTTACCATGGCCTTATTATTATTATTATCATTCTATTATTATTATTATTACTCCATTTACATTTTACTTATGTCTTATATTCTCATTATTTTGTTCATGAATACTCGCCATATCACCCTATTTATTTCTACACCTCTATGTACTTTAACGACCTTTAATTATTGTAACCAAAAAATTTTATTCATTTTCATCATCTTATTATATTCACTACATCCAACTGACAGCTTGATAATAAATTCGTTAAAAGGAAATCACTCCGCCGAACTTCGTGTTTAACTTTAAAAGAGGATAAACTAAAAGAACAAAAGAATTTAATTAACATCTTCCAATTTAGTAATTTTCCTATGAAGATTATTAGAAGTATATTAAAACAAGACAGTTCAGTACGTAAAAGAATTAATAATTGGACTGAAATGCCATGGATTGGTACTTCAGTTTTACCATACCGTCATGGCACAACTGAAGAACTCCTGCACATCTTAAGAGAACACAGAATTTAAGTATATTACAAAACGACAAACATCAAAATACTTTAGTTCGAGCAAAAGAAATAATCCCTTTAATGTCTACACAGAACTGCGTCTACAAATTAGGTTGTGTCGATTGTGATGCCTTCTATATTGGAGAGTCATCTCGCGAAATCTCGACTCGGGCTAAACAACATATTAGGTACACAAAGAAACCTCCTAATAACCCTGTAGAACTGAATGGACTTCAAATGAAATGGGATATAGCAGCTCACACCATTTTCAATAATCAGCAAATTGATTTCAAAAATATAAAAATACTACAGAAAGATTTTTCCAATTACAAATAAAGGAGAGTAGCTGAAGCGTTCCATATAATGCTTAATCCTATTGCTCTCAATAGAAAGGAAGGCCTTACAATCTACCGAATGCTCAATTTATTCAAAATTATCAAATAAAAACTCGGTAATGATACCTATAATGTTGTATTATATTTATAAACATTTAGATTTGTGAAATTTACTATTATTCCCTTTCTTATATTCATTGAACTTAAAGTTTCCCATGTTTATATAAACAATTTCTTATTGAAGGATGCTAATTACAATAACAGATTAAAGAAGTACTCCTTCTTGTATTGGTTGTAAATAAAGGAGGAAAAGGTCGCTCACCGTTTAAAGTTAAGCTTTATTCAAATCAAGAACATGATCTCCCTGAATTCCCATCATTATTTCTCAAAACATATAAGTAGTACTTGTCAATCCTCAGTTTAATCATATACTCCATGCTCTATTCTTTTTAGGATCATAATTTTCGATCTGTTATTATTTTCATTATTTTCAACTTCATTCACTAAATTATTCAGTACTTTGGCTTATGGTTATAAAACTCCCTGTGATTTTAAGCTGTTTGCAGTTAAAGAGAAGCTGTGAAATAGAATGAATTTATTTTTTCATGTGAACCTTGTTATCTTTGCTCTGTTCAAATGTCTCGATGGATCAATATATGTAAGATATACTTAATCCTACACTGAAAATAAATCCAACAATATTTAATGATTTGCAGAATTCAACAAAATAATTGCAGGAATTTACTTAGAAAATATAATATCTAATAAATAAAAACACACATACTTGTTACCCCTCGTGGAGGGGCATAGGTCGACCACCAGCATTCTCAGTCTAACTCTGTCATCCACAATCCTTTCCAGTTCCTATCTATCCTTTTCATACCCTCTTCTATTTCCTGGCGTAATGAGTTCTTCGAACTTCCCCTTTTCATTCAAGATTAATAGTTGGTGCTTGCCTCGTGATGTAGTTTGGTGATTTCTTCATTGTGTATCCTATCCACTTCTAGCAGCTTTTCCTAATTTCCTCTTCAGCTTGAAGCTGGTTTGTTCTCTCCCACAGAAGGTTGTTGCTAATGATATTCAGTCAACAGATAATTGTTTATAAACACTTGTACCATTTTGGTAATGATTGTGGTAGTCTCCACGTTTCAGCTCTATACGATAGAACTGCCTTGACGTTCGAATTCAAAATTCTCATTTTGAAGTTAGTTGATAGTTGTTTTAAGTTCCATATGTTTTTCAATTGTAGAAATACTGCCTTTGCTATGCCAATTCTTGCATCTACATCTGCATCCGATCCTCCTTGTTCATCCATGATGCTACCCAAATACGTGAATGCAATGTTTGTGTGTGCTGCTTCGATGTCCGGTGTATTCAATGGAGCTGGTCTATACGACAATTCTTGGAAATATTCTACCCATCTATTCCTCTGTTCTTGAATCTCGGTGATCGAAATGCCTTCTTTGTCCTTGACCGGTCTCTCTAGTTCACTATATTTTCCTACCAGTTTCTTCTTTGTGTAACACAGCTGTTTCATATTTCATTCACTTGAAGCTTTTTCCACTATCACTAACAGGACTTCCGCGTATTTCTGCTTGTCAGCCCCAATGCTCCCCTTCACTTGCTTGTTTGCTTCAGTGTATTCAGCTTGTGTCTTGACTTTTTCTGCTCTTGTTCGGCTATTGTTAATTGTTGTCTTCTCGTCCTTCTTTTCTTGGATGTTGCCCGGGGTTTCAGTGTCACGATGATCCTTGTTGCTGCCCAGAACCTCCCGACACGTTGAACTTAGTGCCTCTGTGATATTTTTCCAGTTTTCCTCCATAGTAGTTTCTTCTCCTTCTTCCATAGATTCTCTAAGTTTTCGACTTTGTTGTCGAGAGTTATCTTGAATTGGTTGATTTTGTCAGTATCTCGAAAGAGGGCTGTATTGAAACTATGTAATGCTGTACCACCAGTTTTCCAGTATTTCTTTAGCTTCAGTTTCATCTTGGCCACAACCAGGTGGTGACCTGAAGCTGTATCAGCTCTTCGCCCAGTTCTCATATCTTCCATTGTCCTTGTGAAAGTTTTACTGCTGCAAATGTGATCTATCTCGTTCTCTGTGGTGTGATCCGGTGTGACCCATGTAGCTTTGTGTATGCGATTGTATTGGAATATTATGCCACCTATAACCAGTTTGTTGAATGCACATAAGTTTACAAATCTGTCACAATTTTCGTTTCTCTCTCCCAGTCCATGTCGTCCCATTTTATCTCTATATCCCGGCATCAGCTTCGTGACTTCCGAGGAATTTCAACTTTCATCATGAATCGTCATAATTCTTCTAAATGAAGATCCTTCAACTCCCAAGGCAAACTTTTAGTGGTTTCAATTGTTTATTCCAGTCAGTGTTTTTCTACCGAGGCTGTTTTCTACTTGATAAGATTGAAACCCTTGTGGTGGTCGATATTCGATATTATCCTTAAATGTCGTATATTGTTCGTCCTCGTAACCGTTACTCGAGAACACCTCGACGGTGTATAAATCAGAAGGTGAATATGAAGTGTTGATTGCGTTTATTATTGAACCACACACAGATATGCAAAATTACAGGCATGTTAAGCAAGCATGAAAGAGTAGTGACGTGAAGGAAATGAGTGAGCGCGCGAAAGGAATGAGCAAGCGAGAGATTGTTTGATTGAGTCGGTTAGTAATCGAGTACAGTGAACAGGATTAAGATGTACAAATATATACATAGTGAAATGTATGAATCATTGAATCAATTAAGCGATTAATTGTAAGGCCAGCAAAGTGAATATATGCGTAGTTAGTAAGAAATGCTCGAGCGTACGTATAAAGGTACAAAATTATAGAAAGTTCATTATTATACGAATGACTGTGTGTGTTAAATAAGTTAACAAAAGAGTATAACCAAATTAGATGTGAACAAACTTAATTGTGTGTGAGCTGCTATACCCTATTCACAATCCTCCTCGTTTATCTTGGCTTGAGACTGATAGTTACCTTAGAAAAGCTACAGGCGTATTCATAGTTAATTTTAAAGCAAATGCCCACTTATACTTTTATTTATGTTGATTCCAAACTCAATTTAAAATGATAGATGTAACGGTCCAGAAGAACAAAATTCTTTTATGATGGTTTGTTAAAGAACGATGATCTAGGGTTAGTGTGCATTTATCAGAAGGGAAGAAAATTATAGATTAAATAAATTCGTCAATTTTTAATTATAGCTAGATGAAATCCACATATATTTGAAAGAAATCAGACATGTAATTAGGTATTCTGACGAAACAGGTTATATATATATATATATATAAATTAGTAATTTCAACATCTATGAGAGCCCATGTCCATTAGAATATAAGCCCTTCGAATAAAAGTTCATAAAAGTAGCTAAACCAATATGCATACTGAGATTGAAACAGCAATAATTACTTATTTTTGAACTATTACGTCTATTATGATTTGTTTGAGGTATTAACGAGAAATTTACATCACTATACTGTATAGACTTATGCATAGAATAGTAAACTTGGATTCACTATACCTAAATTATCGATCTCAAATAAACTGACGAAACTTTTCTCCTCATTTGGATATAACAAAAAGTATATTTATTATCTCTCCTTTCTGTTTGCCATGAAGGTATATACTAATATGTCGTGTAGATACAATAAAACTTAACTAAACTAATCGTAAAATATTCGAATATTACTTAAATGACGTTTTGTTTTATTTATTCACTTCATTCTTTTTGAGTAGTATTTTCAACTTTTTCGTATAATAACAGCATAACAATGGCAAAAATTATCACTCATTTTTTTCATCTCAGAAGGGGAAGCTTTCAAAATAAAAGCAGTCGAATGTAAGATGAATGGGTTAATGCAAAAGTAAGTGCTTTTGACATATTAGTGCATAAACATAAATGGAACTTTAGTGAAGTTATATGTTGCATAACGAAATTATAAATTAATCTCTAAAAGTTCGTGCCTTCAACTCTTATTTTTGTGCACAACTTAGATCAAATTCCTTAGACTGCATGACAATAAACTGTTTCATGTTTTACACAAATTCACTGAAATATCCTTCAGATTCTATCACATATCAGATGTTGTTTGGGTTGTATACATAACTAACAGTTTGCCTGACTCTCTTGTATTAAAACTCACTTCTCAACTTAGTATTACCTTTTGAGTAATTTGTGCACCTGAAAGTTATGGTAATGACGTCTAATTTGTAAAAGATCATTTATTTTTAAAAAAAGTGCAAAACCTTTATCATGCAGCTAAATATACAGGTGAAATCTAAACAAGAATCAAGTATTTCCGAAGCCCTAGGAAAAAGCGAATGATAAAAAATACTGGTAGAATTCGTCGAAATGCTTAAGTAACTAGTTATTTTATAATGACAAATAGAATGTTCTAAATAGTAACAGTAGTAGACTGAATTAACTACCCTAGTTCATTAATTTAAACCAAGCAATTCGATAACTAGCTACTAAGTATCACTTAATAGTATAAGGGCGAAGATAAATAGTTTTTAAACTGAATGTTTACCATCGATTTGCTCATCCTATATAACTATATTTTTCATTTTGGTTATATTAGTGTAACTTTATTTCGAAAGTGTGTCTAAATGAAAAGTTTTAATGGTGGAACTTTAAATTGTAATGATGTATAAATAAAGATTTGTAGTGAAGTGTCTAATAAAGCATACTTTCTATAATAAATCTTATCGAAAATTATCATTCAGCAATTACGTAATAAAAGATTAACATTTATTTTTTAATTATAAAATAATACATCAGAAGGGGATTTTGTGGATATTTCAGTATTTTCATAGTTGAAATAATGAGTCAATTGAAGCTAGACCACCATGGAAAACCTGGAAGCAGTGGACGGTCGTTTCGTCCAGTGCTTCCAGGTTTTCCATGGTGGTCTAGCTTCAATTGACTCATGATTTCAACTATGAAAATATAAAATAATAGTTATTTATGGTTATTTCTTTTAATATTCCATTTGAATTTGACTTGAACAATACATTTAAATGCTTTGGCATATTCTTTTTTAAAATATGCATATATAAATGGATTACAAATACTATTAAAATAACCTAACCATGAAACAAATGCAATTATAGTATTTGAATATTGACAATCACATATAGCTTCACCAATAATACATATAAAAAATGGAAACCAACATATTGTAAAACATCCAACAACTGCAGCTAAAATTAGTGCAGTTTTTTGTTCCCTATGAAATATTAAATGATCATGTCGACAATAAATTAGATTCTTTTGTGATTGTTCTGTTTTATTGTATTCTGTTTTAAAATTTGGTAAAGATTTCAGTTGTCGAATCTTCTTTATATGATCTATTCTAAATGATGTTAATGAGAGTAATTTTGAAGAATTAATTAATTGTTTATCTTCTAGTTTATTCTTTTGTTCTTCATTGCTACTATGCAAGTAATCATGTTGATGTTGTTTTGTTTCACTTTTCAATGTTACATTTGGTGTTGGCTTCAAATTCACCTTTTGTAATTCTTTCTCTGATGTTGAAATATGAAATATTTGTATTACTTTTAGCGTTTGATCTGTTGGTTCAGGGAAATCTAATTCAACATGATCTTGAGTTGTCAAAGAAAATTCTCTACCTGTTTTGTTTGTCTTAATATCTAATATTTTTTGTCTATAATTCCTATCAATTTCTTCATTAAGAATGTCATCACTTTTAAAGGAATCAACGGGATGTTTGTGGTTGAGTAAACAACTCGCATAAATTTGATTACATCCGTTTTCATCAGAATGGAAAAAATGGCCACTATATGGGCAAGTATTCTTTGATTTAGATGACTGATATCGTAAAATATTTACTTTGCTAGTCTTTCCTTTAATATTTTCCCAAACTTGTTTCAAATTTATTATTATCGGAGCTGGCTTACGTATCGTTTTAATATGTGGTTTAGGTTCTTTCGGTGAGGACTGTTTAATGTTTGTAATTTGTAAGACCTTTAAACGATGCTTTATTATCCAAAACACTCGTAAATATATATAAGCAATTAGCAGAAATGGTCCGAAAAATCCAACAATTGAAGAATAAATTCTATATGCTTTATTATATGTGATATGACATGATCCCAGTCCCAAAGTATGCTGATTCCCACCAACAAAGGGGAGAAGCATAGTTATAAGTGGCAATATCCAAGCAACAGCTATCATTGTAGAGGCTGTAAAACGAGTACGCTTTGTGAAATATTTCATTGGACGGCTGATTGCAATATATCTATCCAGAGATATACAACATAAATTTAGTATAGATGCCATACATAATACAATATTAGCGGACAACCAAAACTGACATAATCGATCAGATTCGAATGGCCAATAACCTAAATTCTGACGAACGATAGCCAGAGGCAGCACTAAGACCGATACAAGTAGATCAGCCACAGCAAGGGAAACAATGTATTGATCCGTTATACGCCGTAAGCGACTATTTGTTATAAAAGCAATAATTATTAACAAATTTCCGAGGAATATAGTTCCAGTGGCTATAATTAAAAATAATGATATGGCCCATTTTATTATGGGGTTCGAAAGGATCCATGAATTCATTAGGGAATCTGGAATAACACTGGAATTTAGTGACGTTTTGTTTATATATTGCATTAGGTCAAATGTATGGTTAGTTTTTTGACAATTTTTCAAAGTACTCTGGATCATGAATGTATTGAGTTTATTTACTGTGCTTTCAAATTGTTTGTATTTCTTCGATTGTTAAATCTCCTCTGCTATTTTGTAATGGATATTTCAGTTTCATTGTAACTTCAGAATTAAAAGGTAACTTAGTTAACGAATGAATACAAACTACGAGAGAAAGGAAATCAAAAAAACAGAAACCCTTCTTAAATAAATATAAATGACCAATCAGAAAACAACATCAAGTTTTTTATTTCACCAATAATACTCCTAAATTATTTATATTGATTGGTGAAATAGCTATATTAACCATGTTACTTAGAATGTTATTCATATTTCGAACTATTGAGGCGAATAGTATAATTGCTCTTTTATGATAGAAGGCAGAGAATTTCATAATCTACTCATTGTAATGGTTCACTTATTTTGACTGTACTTCTGTAGGCTTTAAAAATATTTTTATCATAACTGTTGCTTAGATCTTAAACATTGACTTGACTGTACCGAGCACTAGACTCAATGTAATTACAAAGCTATGGTATTTTATTAAAAGTTACTTCAATCGGTATGATACTGAACAGAGATCCTATAAACTAATTTCACTGCAGAAAAATATACGTTGACAAAAAGGCCAGAAATATATTCTCATGTTACTTGTGCTATAACATACACATGGGTTCATTCTAATTTTTTGACAGACAAATTATATTGACTCTATCGGTAATTTTGTACACCTGTCTTTGTTAATTAATCACTTGTAACCGTGATCGTTTTTTATAAATGTGTGTATGACAACATATATGTGTTTATTTATCCCTTGTATTACTAACATGACTTGATATTTCACTCATCGTTGTGTTAGCTTCAGTGCCTTACATATTGGATGCGTCTTTAATGATTTTTCTGTCGTTTAATATTCGCATGAATGTAATACACGTATCTAATGTACTCATATTCGAATCTTATATCTGCGTTGTATTAATGTGATTAGTCGACAAAATGTACACTAAGTAAATTAGGATTGATATCTTATTGGCATCATCATGAATGGAGTCAACGCGGTGCCTCAAACCTACTGAAGGCTTTCAGCGCGTTATCTTCCAAAATTACCAATAAACTCAAAGTGGCTTACATAAGATACTATTTTCATATCTATTTGTTCTTAACTTAAGCGAGATGATCCAATAGGTATCTTGACCATTATCATCAATTTGTATTATAAAAGAAAGCATTAAAATATATTACAAGGATATTTTCCAATAACCTTAAAAGTTTTCATACGTAGTGTTTCTCTAGCAGTGTGGTAGTTTAATTTTTGGATGAGCCAGTCAGATCTACCCTAGGAACTCTTGAATTTTTGTCAAAGTTAATTAGTTTATACAACTAAATGGCATTTCGGCATTATAACTGACGTCACATATTGATAAAATCTTTAGTTTTGATTTCAAACTATAACTTCTAATCATAAATCTCAATTCTGATTAATCACTCTAACTTTTGATTTTTATTTCAACCCTAGTAAGTGGTCGACGTTTCTCAGACCACTTCAATACCGCTAAAAAGTCGTTACTACTTTATGCGTGTAAAACGTAAAACTTAAAAATAGGTAATCTGTGTGTTGGCCAACGTTTGTTTATCGCATCGATCGTATATGGCAGCGCCATCAAGTAACTGATGTGTTTAAAATACACATGAAATGTAATACATCTTAGACAATGCCTTCTTTAAATTATATGGGTGTCTAACGTAAATTAAATGAAAACATGAAAGTAGTTCATAAAGTCACTGACTTCTGAACTTGATTATGTGAGAATTCTTATTGGGATTCACACGAAATGAGTCATTTATGGTCGCAATTAAACGATACAAAAATTGTTAGCAGTTACGTAGATGCAATAGTTACCTATCCGTTTTGGTATTTTTAGATTTATTATTCATTCCCTATTGCGATCAGTCACTTAAAACGTTTCTTTATGTTTATTGTTTTACTATCTTCCATTTCATTTTTCAAACCGTCCTCACTGCGCTGACATGAAATTTGGCAACCTGAACCAATACTCACTAGTCTAGTGTCCAACACTATTTTTTGTATGAAACTCAGTAGTCATAAACTGGTGATGTAAAAATAATTATGAAGGTAAATTTTCTGAGAGAACTGTTGGTCATTGTTTCACACATATTAATGTACACATATGGCTTCTTTTGGCACAGTTAGATGGATTTCAAAATAACAGTTAATATTTTATGATTCGGTTAATTACTGATCTAAATAATGTATTGTGATCAGTCACTTGACTGAGGTTTGAATTAAGGATATGGTTCTACAAATATTAGAACTATGGTCAGCTTTTCTGAGTCTTCAACTAATTTATCAACGTATATGAGGTGATCTGATAGTGTCTCACTAATAGCTTCACTTTCGTAGCATATTATTCTTGTGGAAATAAAGTCTGTGAAATTTTAGTGATATACTTTAACGAAAACGTTTTATCATCCCAGGGGTTAATAATTGTTGGATCATCTAGAAATGGATGGTTTAAGACATCAATAGTTGTTCATATATACCGTCGAATTTATTAATTTGCGATTTTCAGATATACTACTAATGAGTAGACCAACTATTACACGGATGGTTTTTATGAGAGCAAGAACAAAGATTTGAGTAGAATGACGTGAATCCATTTTTATTTCGTTTGACTCTCGTCAGCTACTTACAACCTGTGATGCTAAAATTCGTAATTACGAAATAGGTCCAATTTACTTATATAGAAGAGTTTAGTCGGAAGTTACTTTGTAGACACATCAGTATAGTAGAGCAATGGTGTAAATAAATTTATTAGATTGTCAACAAAATCCGGCCTAAAACCACCCTGCGGTCCTATTGAGTAGTAGTAGAAACCTTGCTAACTAGCTAGGGAGGTTAGAGGAGACCGGAATAATCCACTTCTCTGATGTAAAACAGATTAACTGGATTCCATTTTTCGACACTCTCTAAAATCTTGCGAGCTACCCGATGTGTATGCTTATGTATGTGAATTGCATGAGCTTCGGCTTGTGTGGTATATATATGTGGGTATGTGCAAAGGTCAGCACAGATAACGTAAGATGAAAATCGTCTTCCTTATTCCCAACAAAATCAGTCGCCTAATCCTTCAGGTCTAATATATAGTAAAAAATATGGTAGCAAATACTAGGGAGAAGTGACCATTAACCTTCCCTGAAGGAGTGTTTATGTGTATGCCGTGAAGAGCGGGAGTGAAAGTCTATGCACCAGTGATGTGTGTGTAATGTTTAAGTGACAGTTGGTTGTAGAAAACACGTTTGAAGAGATCATCTACCCTCCCAGGTGTGTGAATATACGTATATGTACGTCATGGGATGCATGAGTGGAAAATTGTGTGTTCTCGGTTTGCATGTAGTCTCTACCTGCTCCCGGCGCGACACACACAAGCCAGAACCCGGATGTTCTGACGATTTTCCAACGAAATCACGTCCACACGCCGTATTCGTGAGCCTCGGAAAGCGAATTATGGTCCAGATAAGCTAATTGGCTTAACTGGATAAGTCTTGATCGATCTGGAACACCGTAACAGAGTGAACAAAATATTTTAAATATATACCTCATGTGAAAGAGCACTCTACAACATCGATAGTAATGAAAATCCAAAGGAATACAAGCTGTTTGTTTGGTGATGATTCATTAGGAATTTTAAAATTTTAACATTATGTATATTTTCCAATAGATGACCGGTGATCACATTGTTGAGAACACGTCTGCATCTTGATCGCAAATTCTGTAGAACGTCTCTGAAGATACGAACAACAAATCTCTTCCCTTTTGCTAATGTATATGTTGATGTGCACTGATATGTAAGTTTGTGTTGATAATGTTTTCAGAAGAACAATGAAGGCTCCATTATCAAGCCATCCAGCTCAGAGAACGGAACTCCACCAAAAACATTCACCTAAGCAATAAATCTTTTCTACTATTTCAACAACTTCAGTGAGATGAAGTGGTAATTTGTTCAATGATGTCTTTTTTATTGAGCGATTCCCCTTATATAATTTGATTTAAGAAGTTGGTAATTGAAACTGAAATTAGTATTTGAAAGTAATGTAAATTGATTAGAAACTAAACCACACTTTTTTCAAACCAAATGAACTATGTAATCGAACAAGTAATTGAATGTTTCTCGTATATTTTGTAGTAAATATACAAATAAAAAAATGTAATGACCTATTGTTTATTTAAATGTACTTGGTGACCGATTGTTAATTTAGCTCAATATTTTCATTATGAATTTCAAGAATAATAAATTTTCAGCCCGAATGCTGAATGAGGTTTGGGAAGATCTGAGATTTTCTTTAGAATAAAATCCATAATTAAAGCTTATCTGTGAATTGGGGAGATATATTCATAATGTGAATAAACAAGACTTAAACAAATCCTAAATTAACATGCTTTAAACAGTGTACTTTGCCCTTGAATTGACCATTTTTTCGGATTATTAATTTGGATATATAATTGCAGAACCTGAAGATAATTTATCGAAAAGAATGTTCTTCCTACAAATATTGATCTTTTAATATGATGGGGATCTTTAAACGAATCAAAAAGTCATTGGATGTAGACATGTACTGAACGGGAACACAAATGTGGAATTTCTTAGTAAAATCGCGGATGCTCACTGCTGAGGAGTTCCACGGTAGGACAAAACGACCTTCCAGTGCTTTCAAGTTTTCCATAGTGGTCTAGCTTCCATTGACTCATGATCTTAACTATAAAATAACTAAAATCTCCACGAAACCCCCCTCTGATAAAATCTAAGAACCATACAGTAAATAATTCGCTTGCAAAATATCAGTCTATCGTCTCAGAATTCACTGTTCCTTCATTTCAATACCAATCATTCTTTATTCTCACTCTCTTTTCTTCAATCTTCTTAACATTTTACTACCAGATATTTCACTTCCGATTCATGATATATACTACTTATATCTATCGACATCAGTAGCACACATCATAGACCTATTCCGTGCTCATAAACAATGGAAAACACAATATTTTAAAATTAATTTGTTGGTCTCTAAATAAATGTTTGTTTAATGATTATTATGACGTTTTTTTCCTATGTTTTAAATGTTTATTTATAATTATTAGTTGAATAGAGAAGTGACTAAATTCATATTCTGATTGGTACAATATTTTGACAGTTAGTAAACAAAAAAAAACAAAAAAAAGAAAAGTAAATAAATCACAGTTTAAACACCAGTAAGCTTATTACTCAATATATAAATATTACCAAACAAACAGTTTGGAATAAATTATGAGATAGTAATGTCACCTATGACATTCATTGTTTCAAAACTTCAAATACAAAACTATTTTATAGAAAATTTCAAATTCACTGAAACAGTGATTGCTTAATTCATATTTGTTTCTAAAGAAATTAAAGGACGAAACGTGCGTCCTGGATTCCACTGCTATCCACTATCTATCTTCGCTTACAATGCTTGCGAATTAAGGCTATATAAAGACAATACGCACAGCATGCACATATGCCAATTAGAGACTGACCATTTGCAGTCCTAAACATCAATGGGAAGATTCAAATAAACAATACTAAATGAATTTAAACTTCACCCCATCGCACAAGCAAGTGGCTATCAGGACTCAGTAGCTAAGTGGATAACGCAAAAGCGTTTGAAGCGAACGGTAGTGTGTTCGAGTACCAGAGTGAACATCAACTCTGAGATGCAGTTACATCTAGCTGACGAGTCCCAAATAGGATGAAACGCGTGTCCTGGATTCCACTGCTAGCCACTATCCATCTTTGCTTATAAAGGATATTACTGTTGGTGAGAATCGAAAAAAACAACAATGTGTATTAGGCGATGATAAATTAGAGAAACTATTTATTGATTAATCTATGCGGATACATCCTTCGTTTTTTTAGAAAAATTTAAAATACACAGTCGTTCACATTCAAACAACTTGAAAAAATCGAATGAATTTCATTTGATGAACATTATTTTTATATATTTGTGTTGGGGCGATCCTGAAAATGTCTCGCAATAGACATGACAAGCTCAGGAAACATTAAGAAGCATTTTATCCAATCAGCGTTTGATTAGAAGTTTTGTTAGAAATATCGCGAAAATGAAAAGTCCCTTGTAGAGATTCTGATTGGCTGATTACTACACTGCTACTATTTTTAGTAGTATTCGAGAATTTTCAGGAAAACCCAAAGACTCCTAAAGTACTATAAAAACCCTATATTTTCTGTACATGAATGAACCTTTGGAGTAAAGTGCTTCTCATATATTTTGCGTCTTTTCTCTTATGTTCAAGTCACTGTATAGTTCTAGCTTGGGTATTACGAGACTAGCTTAGGATCCGAATATAGCGTTCAATCACCAAGACATATCAATTTGAAGAGGAGCAAATTAGGACTAATATTAAATTATTTTAATCGTCTAATACAAATACTTAAATTTACTTATAAAACAATTTAAAAAATATTTAAGATACATTCTCATTGATAAAATAGATCCTTGTTTTCATTTGTGGATATATAATTAAATTCTATTAACGTAAGTTTTCCAAATGTAACTATTATTGAAACGTGATCTAGTGAATATCAATAGTTCACAAACTGACATACAGAATCAAACACATTAACTTTTACAGACAATATCATCATAATTGCCGATTCTATTATACTCGATTATTTGTTCGAACCCAATTTTAAGATACTGATAAACTGCTATTATTCAGATTTTTTTATGATTAACTTTAGATAGAGTATTAACTGGAATGAGTTTTTACGTAAGATTTTGACTGACAGACCAAGCTCATAGTACACTTAAAGAGCATAATATGAATGAAATGAACAAATGAAATTATAATCAACATATAAGTTTGTTAATAAAAGGATCATTATATTACACCAAGACAGATTACCAGATTATGTTATTTTGCGACATCTAACAAAGTCTAATTTCTTAACTGTTTTGGACAAAGATTCAAGCAATCAGTATGAATTAACCATGCTGGAATGATAACAGACCGTCTGAAAATAAATTCATGATAGAGGTATTTCATAAGACGGCTTTATGTACGTTATGTAGTACAAATTTCAATTTCTTCAATAACAATAGTAATCTAATAAACATGGGAAGTGGAATGTTTAGTGAAAAGAGAAACGTATTGAACACAATATTTTTCTCCCTTCAAATTATATCTGCCATTTTCATATTTTGTGGTAATCTTCTAGTCATTTTAGCTGTTACCACAACTAAAATGTTCAAACGTGTAAATGATCTCTTTATTGCATCACTTGCTCTGACTGATCTACTTGTCGCAGTTCTGCTACTACCATTATTTATCATTCGACAAAACGTTGGCTATTGGCCCTATGAATCACACTATTTGTGCTTGTACTGGCTGTGTTTCAACATGTTCTTGTGTACTGCATCAATATTAAACATATGTTGTATATCTGTGGACCGATACAATGCCATAATTCATCCGATAAAATATATCAAGAAACATACACATCGCACTGCGTTAATCTTGATTAGAGGTGTATGTATTTCGTAGTTACTGATAACGCTTCCAGCATCAAACGGGTGTAGGATACAGAATACAGATCTTTGATCGGAATCACAACATTTATCAACCCATTTGTATTACTTACTTACTTACTTTCGCCTGTTACTCCCAATGGAGCAGATTTCTCCGACCCACTCTGTTCACGGCCTTCTTTTCTAGTTCTATCCAGTTCTTGTTCATACTTCTCATGTCTGTCTCTATTTCTCGACGTAATGTGTTCTTTGATATTCCTCTAGATGTTTTTCAGTTGTAAGTATGCTGCTCTTGCTTTGCCGATCCGCGCCCTCACATCTGCATCTGATCCAACGTGTTCATCAATGATGCTGCCCAGATATGTTAAGATTTCCACATCCTCCAGAGTTTCTCCTTCAAGTGTGATTTGATTGGTGCATGCTGTATTGTGTCGGGGAATCTTACTTTTCCCTTTGTTTGTATTGAGACCTATTGCTGCTGAGGCTACTGCTACACTGGTCGTTTTCTCCTGCATTTGTTGTTACGTTTGTGATAGAAGAGCCAGATCATCCGCGAAGTCTAAATCGTCAAGCTGCATCCTGCCTGTCCACAGTATCCCGTGCTTCCCTCCAGATATTGTGTTCGTGATCAAGTCGATCACCAAGGGAAAGAGAAAGGGTGAGAGTAAGCAACCTTGCCTAACACTCGTCTTTATCTCAAACGTGTCAGTGAGTTGTCCTCTATGAACGATTTTACAATTTAATCCATCATTTGAATTCCATATGACATTGACTATATTCTCAGGCACACCATAGTGTTGAAGAAGCCTCCTTAGTATTATCCTGTTCACACTATCAAATGCTTTCTCTTAGTCAATTAAGTTGATGTACAGTGATGAATTCCATTCAATTGATTGTTCCACAATAATCCGTAGAGTTGCTATTTGGTCTGTACACGATCGATCCTTACGCAATCCAGCCTGTTGATCACGAAGTCAAGAGTCTACTAACTCTTTTAACCGGTTCAGCTATACACTGTTGGAAGCTTTCCCACGTACTAACAGTATTGTAATGCCTCTGTAGTTCTTACATATGCCCACATCTTTCTTTGGTATCTTGATGAGCTATCATTCTATCCAGTTCAGTTGTGGCACAGGTTCTTCTTCCAAAATCGTCCTGAATTAAAATCTCTTGAAATAAGTTAAACGAAATATTTTGAAACTGTCAGACCCCATCACCACTTTGATATTTCCATATTGCACGTCATTTTTCAGACATTGCGACTCAGAAGTCATCGTAATAAATATAAAAAATAGCCATTTCCTTCAAAATGTATTTTACTAGTCTATTCATTTAGTCGTATATTAGTTTAGAGTGAAGGCAATAAAACAAATGTTATACTTCATTATTTCACGTAGATCTAAAGAAAGAAGTGAACTTGTCTTGACTTTTTGTAAAAGATGCCTAAACTTTCTTATTCAACGAATCACGTTGTTGAGACGTTGGAAACATTCTAAAGCTAATCAATTTAAATCACACAGTATGTGCATAGATATTCTCTTATGAAATGATACCTGATTAATGCAATTAAATAATAAATTAGCACGATTAGATATTTTGTCTGAAAATAAAATGAAACCAAATAAATCAGTTATGATTTGCTTATTTGTTTATTTGCTTATTTCATCCGGCAAGTTAAGATTCTCTGCAGTGTAATGAACATAGAAGACATTTGCAGTTAATCATGAACAATTGAAATGAAATCGCCAATGAACAATATGCTCTTAACTTCAGCACCCACTCAGTAAATAAACAGAAAACCCTCTAAAATGGTAAGTAATACGCTTTTTTGAACTATGGTGGAGAGATGGCTAACATCACACTTTTAAATTACTTACTCATAACATTGAATCTCAAGTCAGTTTTATAGTCGAATGTTGTTGTGAAAAGAAAACATTTTAATAGTTAAGTATGTTCATGGTGAGAATTCAAGCATATATTTGATACAGATTAGTACCAACATTGAATTAAACACACAATTAATAGTTTGTACCGAACTCACGATTAAACTAAAAGGACGCATACCTTTTGCATGTTAGTTTCATAATGGAATGTGATTATTTACACTGATGAGGTGGACACTTGTACAATGATTATATTTTAATTGTATTTGGATTGTATCATGATTGAACTGCACAAAATATTCTCAGTTTACTCTGCAAACAAAGTGTGATTGTAGAAACACATTTGATTTAGTTGTATAATTCATACCAGTCAATCTTAGTCTAGGTTATGAAATGTCGAACATATAATTCTTCCCAAACTGTCGAATTTTCTACCAATATTTGATTGCATCATTGTTTTATAATGTCAAATGTGAGTTGAAGGAGTTAAATTCTGTCAGTAACTGTACTCACAATATCCAATCTATTTCACAATTACGACTTTTGTGAAAATACGCACTGAAGAATAATAACAAGTGAAGCGCTCATCTTAAAATCAACAGCTTCATTTAAATTATTATTATAAAGCATACTTATATGGATTACAGTTCTGTGATAATTCACATCAATCCTGATGCATTTACTCCTATTTGCAGATAATGATTCCATCTATATTATTACTTGCTTTCTAGCATTATGTCTTGTTTATTAAGGCATTCACTGACTTCATTTTCTTAAAGCAATAAATTACATATTTTATTTTGAATAGTTGATTGACACCTTCAATAATCATTTAGTTATAAATAAATATCAATATTTTGGAACTATTCGATAGATCAAAATCCTGTCAAGTCGAAACTCAAATGATTACAAAAATGGAGTCAAGTCAGTTTATAAAAACGTCGATGAAATAATGCCACGTTTCAATGTTTACAGTTTATGTAGTAGAATAACCATTGATTGATTGATACAAGATTTTATCGGAAACCAAGCTCAACTTCTACCCACCTAGAACAATAATCTGCAAATTAAACCAAACAAACACTTCTGGTTATATTTCACATTTCAAGAAGAAATTTCTAGTGTTTCATTGTATGTTTTTAGTTTTTCTTTAATGACTGAACATCCATACAGATGATCACTGTATTACTTCCCTTAAAAACATTCATTTGTTCTGACTAATTTCCAAATCTGGTTGTTACACTACCATTGTGGTTAGAAGGACAGCTTTGAACTTTAATGATCTTGGTAATGAAAACAATAAACGTGAGTCTGTATCAAGATCACTGGATTCTGGTAATTTATCTCAACTAGAAATAATTGCAGAGAGTTTGAGTAGTTTTCTGCAGTTGCATACACATAATTTCTTAGTAAAACATTGTCAACTTATTTATCTGAAACTTTATGTGGTTAAACAGGGGAGTTCGAGGAGTTTTCGTTTTGCTGAGTACGGGTAGAATATAAATCTTGGCATGTCATTTGTTTACTATTTACTGGTTGATAATATATTTGATAATAAACTCTTCAATGATGACTAAATAAATAAGTTTTTCACTTTAGCTGGAAGAAATCTGAGCTAATTTATGAACAGTGATGATGAATATGATTATGTATGAATTATCATTTACTTATCACTAAATCATCAACACGTTGGTTGAAAATTATTATCCATCTGTTTTGCTAGGATACACTATACAAAAATTTAAGAAGCAAAATTTACACTATAATTAAAACTCGAAATTCGTTTAAAATTGTAGTTCTTAATCTTTAAGAACTGATTCAAATATGCAACATACGTTTAAATGCTTTTGCATACTTAGTATTACAAAATGCGTATATAAATGGATTACACATACTATTCAAGTAAGCTATCCAACCAGTGCCCATGTAGAGTGATTCAGAAAATAGACGTTCACATGATTCTTCCATTAAATACAAAGTGGTAAATGGAAGCCAGCATAAAACGAAACAACACACTACTAATGCCACCGTTTTGACAGTTTTCTTCTCACTGTTATATACAAAGAGTTTACGTCGTTGGTAAATCATGCTATTATGTGTGTTAAAATGCTTCTGCTTTGAATTCACAATTCGTTTATTCTGTCTTTATCTTCACGTTGCTGATCTTTCTGTCGATCGTTCATGGAAGCCTCAACTATTTTGTCTATAGTATCTGTAGTTTGTGAAGTATGGATTTCTGTGTTCTCAATGCTATTGTTAGTCGAAAACGAACAGAAATCATTTGGATTAGATTTCGTTTTTATATGAAACTTTGGTATTGGAACCATCTGAATATATTGTGCGTATTGTCTAGACGTTTCTGAATACACTTGCTCTAGTTGTTCGGAAAGTTTACTAGATAATGAAGTAGAGGTACTTTGAACATGAGACTGATTCACAGTATATTCTTCAACATTTTTATGTTTTGTTCTCGACGTATGTGAAATAAATAAGTTAGACTGTATAGCATTTGTTACAAACAAGTGGCGCTGATTAGAGTTATGTGAACTGAAACAATTCTTTTTATGTCGAAAACTATGGTTATAAATTTCATTCGCATTGAAATGCAATTCAAATGATCCATGTATTTGCTCTTTCAAGTCTAATATAGTCTTTCCAATTTTTAATTCATTTGAACGACGTCGAATAACATAAAATATACGTATATAAATAAAGCTGACCAATACAAATGGGATACAGTGGACAGGCAGGATGCAGCTTGACGATTTAGACTTCGCGGATGATCTGGCTCTTCTATCACAAACGTAACAACAAATGCAGGAGAAAACGACCAGTGTAGCAGTAGCCTCAGCAGCAATAGGTCTCAATACAAACAAAGGGAAAAGTAAGATTCCCCGACACAATACAGCATGCACCAATCAAATCACACTTGAAGGAGAAACTCTGGAGGATGTGGAAATCTTAACATATCTGGGCAGCATCATTGATGAACACGTTGGATCAGATGCAGATGTGAGGGCGCGGATCGGCAAAGCAAGAGCAGCATACTTACAACTGAAAAACATCTAGAGCTCAAAACAATTGTCAACCAACACCAAGACCAGAATTTTCTATACGAATGTCAAAACAGTTCTACTGTATGGGGTGGATACGTGGATAACAACGTAGGCCACCATCCAGAAGATACAAGTGTTTATTACCAGCTGTCTACGCAAGATACTTCGGATCCGATGGCCAGACACTATCAGCAACAAGTTACTGTGGGAGACAATAAACCAGATTCCAGCGGAGAAAGAAATCAAGAAGAAGCGCCTGAAGTGGATTGGGTACACTTTGAGGAAATCACTTAATTGTGTCACAAGACAAGCCCTCACATGGAATCCCGAAGTTCAAATGAGAAGAGGAATATCAAAGAACACATTACGTCGAGAAATAGAGACAGACATGAGAAGTATGAACAAGAACTGGATAGAACTAGAAAAGGAAGGAACAGGACATGTGTCAAATGTGTCACATTAATCCAAGTTTAAATAGTTCAACGGAACAAGACGAATATTAAGTAATCAATCAAAAAACAGATCTGAATAAATCAATGTCACGTCATTTCATTTCGATCAAAGTGAGTCATAAGCGACCGGTTCGTAATCTCAATCAAAACTCAACAATCCCACAACCCTATACTGATAAGTTTATTATATTTATGTTACTGAATATTTGTTGAAAAGTATTCACTTGTTCTGTTTACTACATGTAGTTGTGTAAAACTGTTGATTCACAACATGCAAAGTGATAGTCCGTTCATATCATACACGACATAAAAATAGGTAAAAACTTGTAGAAACCTAGTTATAATAAGTAAAAATCAAAGATGTTCTCAAGTCATAACAGTAATCAACATTATTGATGAAAACAACAGTATTATTTCTTCTCAGCAAGTAGGCTGTTCACAGATTAACTGTTTTTCGATAACCAGTACATAGCGAAGAAAATTTATACCGATAAATCATGTTAAAAACTCCGCCTGTAGCTCCTCTGGGGGTTGCTGCCGGTCCCAAGCCCGGATAAAGGAGGAGGGTCTAACGTAATAAAATCCCTGCATTTCATTTTATTTAAGTCCAGTAAGAACTTGAGCTCAGAAAATTTAACTAATAGCTAACAACTATTTAGTGCTTTTTAAATAATATATATTCAAGTGAATCTTCACAGAAGAATTTTACAGCACAGTTGTTTCCCAATACTTCCTTTTCCAATTCTAGATAGTTATTATTTTTGAGTAAATATTATAAACAATGTGGATAAACATAAATACTCATAACTTGACCTACGATGTGATACTTTCAACCAGGTGATTGATATATCGTTTATTGCAGTAGCAGCTCTTTTCGTAATCTGACCACTCTATTGAAATTTGTGCATAATTCGAAACATACATTGGGTCGAGTAAATAAACCTCTTGACACGATATAATTAAGTTCTTTCTAGCTACATCCAATAAACTCAAACTACACAAATTAAATTTATCGCCATATATTCATATGTCGTAAATTCAGTTTTAGTCATCGCAAATGGTTGCCCTATCCAGTATTTATAGAATTCATAAACCACACTACTTAGTACAGTATGGAGTTTTCAGCATAAAGTATTTCAGCAAGTTCCTCCTACATCTCAGAAGAAATATATCCACATAACCAAATTGAGCAAGAAGACAACATATTACAGTGATAAAAAGTAGATATGTTCAAGACCAGAGAATGTTGGTTAGTTAAACCGTTACAATGTTTTCATCGCCAAATTTCAATTATCCATCTACTAAGACATTCGTATTAACCACGAAAGATTTACTACATAATATGTTAATAACATTTGGACTGAGTGGTTTTCTTCTCGAAAGTTCAGGGACAATAGGCTCATGTGTAATCTTGGAGGATGCTAAGAGCTAATCGCTTCTTTCTTAAGTAATTGGGATGAAAACCCTCTTCGACATTGAGCAAGCAAGGGAAGATCGAGAACAAACCGAAGAAGAACTTATACCAACCGGTAAATAACACGATATCGTTTTTGCAACAGAATCCTCAGTATTTGATAATTTTGAATAAATTGAGCATTGGATAGATTATTTTAAATAAATTATACATTTGTAATATCCCAATGAGTAGAAAAAATAGATTTTCTGACGTTTCGTGACTCAGTGTAAGCCACTTCTTCATAGATTTATTCTTTGAGATAGTACAAATATATAATTTATTTAATAGAATCCTCAGTAATTCAGAAGTCACAGGACGCCATCATGATGTTCGTTCACTTTGATATCCTGGATTCATAGGAAAGTGATTACGGGTCTGTCTTCGAACTAAACGCATGCTGCAAATTTGCTCAGACGACAAACATCTCGAAATCTACGCGTTCGATAAACGGACTACGTGGCCGACTTAAACGACGAGCAACTCAAACGATTCAATCTCTTATCCGACGCATTAAGAGAAGCCGGCACAGCAGCGATATGGAGATGCTCAAATCGTATTATCTTGTTGATACTTTGTCCTTTTGTTAACTCTGCTCACCAATCTATTTCGAGGATCGTTCCACTATGATTATAATTATCCTATTCTCATTAGGCTAGTTTTTATTATCTTTTTTACATCAGAATCCTCAGTAATTCCGAGCAAGCAGGCGCTGAAGAAACTGGCATACGAATATGATTGAAGTTGGAGAGAAGAGGACAATATCTCCTTGAACACATTTCCTTTGAGTGTTAAAAGCAACATACTACTTCATACATACATACTCTGTTTGCTTCCAAAAATGTAAGAACACAGTCAATTCGTTTTCCATTGCTTAGTGTTCACATGAGCAAACTTGCTTCATTTCTAACTTTTTAAACCAAAATATAAAAAAAGTATAGTCTATAAAGTTGCATTCACCATGAAATGATACCTGATTAATGTAATTAAATAACAAATTAACGCGAATAGATATTTTGTCTGAAAATAAAATAAAACCAAATAAATCAGTTATGATAGATTGTAGAAAGGAATTGAATTTGACAAGTAGGTATTATTTTGGAAACATGTATCGAGTGAACACATCATAATTCAAAAGGTGAATTCATGAGTTGGTTGAGCGTAGACCACCATGGAAAACCTGAAAGCATTGGACGGTCGTTTCGTCCTAGTACTATACTCCTCAGTTGTGCGCATCCACGATTTATCAAATAAATACTTTTTAATGTTATACATTTGCAACATATTTGATTACTGAATGTTCACCTTCAACATTTGAGATATATCATGTCACTAACCAAGTTCTTTATTTAATAAACAATAAGATTGTGATGACATGAAAAAGGAACTATAAGGATGGCTCGTTAGCAAACTCAAGGAAGCATCAAGAAGCCCAGAAAGAGCAGAAGACATTCAATCCAATCACCACTAGGGGATTATTCTGGAATTCGGACGTGTAGCTTCCCTATTGGATGAATAAGAAGAACTTCTTATGTGCCTACTGACTAATAATGATTTACTTTCAGCCAAAAACTATAAATACATGAGATTTTTGTACTATATTTGACACTGTAGATATCATTACCAAGACTTGATTTGATAATTTTGAATAAATTGAGCATTGGGTAGATTGTTATAAATAAATTATATATTTGTAATATCCCAATGAGTAAAAAAATTAGATTTTTTCTGACGTTTCGCGACTCAGTGTAAGCCACTTCTTCAGAGAATAAATAACCAAATTAATTTGGTCAGAAAAAATCTAATTTTTCTACTCATTGGGATATTACAAATATATAATTTATTTATATATTTGACACTGTTTGGGGAATAAAATTCGTACTTACTAGTGCTTCCAGGAAGCACTCTTATATATTTAATAAGCATGATTTGTGTCTATCACATGTACTAATCACTCATGCTTAGAACACTTTAGGTGGTTTACCACATGCATTATGAATGTCTTAGATGAACACATTGAATTTGTAGTACATGGATAATTAATATGATTTGAAGAGTCTGTGTTGTAATACAATTCTCACAACTACGTTAAATGAAATGTCCCATAAACCTTAACAAGCTGAAGTGGACTGTTGATGTGGTAATGAAGTTTGTGAAATAATGCTCCTTTCAGTTTGAAAGATTTGATTTACTTATTAACTGGCTCCACATTGGACGATGAGAGCTAAATGTTTCATTGGTCTAAGAGTATTAGTATCTCAAACTTGATGTTAACTCTGAGGCCCGAACCCAATACCGCTCGCTTCGAACGCCGTCACGTTTTCCACTAAGCTGCTGAGTCCTGATAGATATCTTCTTATGCAATGGAGTGGTATTTTGAATATTAATTTGGTGATTATTTAAAATAGCATGAACTACTTTTGCTCATTTGACTTGTAGATTTTTCAGTTCTACAGGACTATTATGTCTTTTTCTCCGACTCACATGTTCCTTGTCATTGTCGAGTCCTCACAGGAAGACTCTCAATGTAGAGTAAATCACGATCGACATAACATAACCTGTAGACACAATTTTGTGTATATGTAAACTGGATGCAAGTAGATCTAGCTGAAGAGTACGAAATAAGACGAAACTCGCGTCAAACTGGATTCCACTGCTAGCCACTATCCATCATAGCTTGTATTTAAACTTGAGTTAATTTACTTCTGTTACTCATTTACTCTGAATAAAAGACTGACATTAAGTGAAAATAAGTCAGAAATATTCACAACAATATATATATTACTAATAGTTATCATTGGTATCACCAACAAAAGTGACATCTTATATTCAGTTACAAATACTTCGTTACCTTGAGATGATATCTTAACATTACGCTTAACTTTCAATATGGAATATAATGAATGGTATATCTAATGTGATCTTGACCATGTACAATTTTAACTATCTGTTAATAAATAATACATAACATTACAAAATAAACAGAATGGGCAGGTCCTTCAAGACATCATATTTTTCAAGTTGTATTCGTGGAAATTTAGAATAACTTGAAGATTCATTACCAAATTCACCTACAAAGCTTAGACAGGAAGTTCTCCTGTCAGCTTATGAACAGAAATAAAGATAACTATTGTATTCATAAACATACGCATAGAGCTCCTCATTCATTTATATATTCATTACGATAACACTATATCTGCCCAAAAATATCTTATGAGTTAGATATTTTTATTCAATGTTAACAGTGTCACTGACATACTTTATTCAACATTAGAGCAATCTAAGTTGACAGTGAACTTACTAGCAACAAATTCATTGAGAAGGCAAATAATGAATTATAAATACAGTCCGAATTACTTTACAAAACTGCTAACACTAACGTTTTACGTGGTAAATGATAAATAATCTTATGAAACGTTCCCTTACAGAGTGCATTCATTAAATATTTTTATACGCTTTAAAATGGTAGATTTTAAATTATTCTAAGAATATGAAACAAACTGATCCGTTCGGTTGTAAAGTAGTGGCTGGAGATATTTAACAGAAAACCATGGGCTTGGGCTTCGTGCTATTGGTGCTTATTAGTAAGGTGTATCTGTATTCTTGAAGGAACTGATGCTCCCGACGGATTCGGTTCAATGTCACTCAACTTCATAGTCATCACTTAGCTTCCCGGACTGCGTCTGACCTCCTGTAGGACTGAGACACATTTACAATTAATCGATCACTGGAGAGTGACCGGAGTTGTTTGTGTCAGATCCTTCTAAGTGTAGATCGGATTCTATAGATCAAGTTATAATGTGCCGAGCAGTTGACGCAACTCAATATCGTAAGGTAATCGACAGAATTCAATATGCACTTAGAAGGACCCGACAGAAATGACTCTGGATACTGCCCAGTGATCCATCATTTGTAAATGATCCGTTCAGTGAATATTTCCTAAACCAGATATGTCAAACAATAACATTATTTTAATGAAACTTCCACAAGCTTTCTCTGCATACTTAAAATTTTTACATTTAATCACTTTTAATCCCATAACCTACTAAATTACTTTGGTCAGATAACAAATTCCTTATTTTGAATTATAGAAGGGGCTTTATGTAGATTTAGTATCTATTATAGTTGAAAGCGTGAGTCAATTGAAGCTAGACCACCATGGAAAACCTGGTAACACTGGACGGCCGTTTCGTTTTATTATGGGACTCCTCAGCAGTGCGCATCCACGAACCCACTCTCGCTAGCGAGATTCGAACCCAGGACCTACCAGTCTCGATCCGAAGCCCATAACCGATAGACCGCTGAGCTGGCATCCAACGGTGTTAATGTCTAACTACAACTGAATTGTTTGAATTGTTAAGACAGCTCATCTTGGAATGACATAAACAATGTTTACATTCTGATAAATACTGCTCAACTACATAGTAACTTAGCTTTATGGTTTATTATATTAATATAAATTTTCAATTCAGATAATTGTAAAATAACTGTGTTGAGATGTTTGTATTATGTTTATGAAGCTTAGATTATCGATGGTTAGCATTATTCACTTGGCATTTACAATTAATCGATCACTGGAGAGTGACCGGAGTTGTTTGTGTCAGGTTCTTCCATAATTCCCTACTTCTTAACTAGTAATTTACTCATCGAGATCTAGCAATTTACTAAATTTTGCATTTATTGTATGGCATGATTGAAATGTTTGAGTAGTGGAGAATTTTCACATAAACACCGGAGTTCTAGTTCCTTATGTATTGATGTGAAGTGGCTGAAGAAAATAAACTAATAAGTACTAATGAAACGATTAACAGGAAATTTTTGAAAACATTTTTTTCAGAAAAGGAGTGATGGACTGTCTCCGAAAATTAAATTTTTTTGGTTGGGAAATGGTATTTCCGTGTATCTTTGTTTCCAGTACTCTTAGACCAATGAAAGATATAGTTCTTGTTGTCCAATTTGGATCTACCTAATAAGTAAATAAAATCTATCAACGTAAAAGTAGCAATATTTCACAAATTTCATTATCACCTTAACATTCCACTACAGCGTGTTAAGGTTTATGGGACATTTCATTTAACGTAGTTGTGAGAATTATTATACAACACAGACTCTTCAAATCATATTAATTATCCATTTACTATGAATTCAGTGTTCATCTAAGATATTCATAATGTATGTGGCAAACCACCTTAAATGTTACGCTTAAGTGATTAGTACTTATGATAAACACAAATCATGCTTATTAAATATAGCGCGACAAAAACTTATCGAGCAGAAAAACCAACCCTCAAACTGAAACATCCATGCAAGGTAGTTTTCACGTTTTGAATAATTCTAAATGAAAACTAGTCTGTGCATTTATATGAATGAATGTTAACATTTAAAACAATATTTTCTGTATGAATAAATCCTTAACTGTTTATAATTATCTTTAGCGTCCAGTTGCAAAATTGAAGGAACTCAAGTTCCACAGATTACTGATGTTCGGCATAACATAAATTAAACTTTTCAGTTATACTTTATGTTAACTAGATGAACAAGTGGAATTCAGTAAAAAGATTAAATACCATGTAATAATTGATTATTTCATTATATAGATTTAATTCATCATTAAAAAGGTTGGTATGATTTACTGATTCCTATAAGACGATTCATTTAAATTATACTAACATTTCATTGGAAACCTTCGTAAAATAAATTTATTAAAGTTTGATGACTTCCACAGCAGAATAAATCCACTTTCTTTTAAAAGCTTGTTGTTACTATAATCAATAGCATTTATTTAAAAAGCTCACTGACATAATATTACATTTATTACTCCTGCACTAAAACACATACAGTTCTTCTTGGATGGAGTTTTCTACTCTGAGTTAGATGATTTGGTCGTGGAGCTTTCATCGTTCTTCTGAAAGACACATAAATTCTCCATTGAGCTAAGTTATTAATTTTCTCAGATTCCAAACAACTAAATATTTTAGAAGGGGGATTTTCGTGGAGATTTTAGTAATTTTATAGCTCAAAATCATGAGTCAATTGAAGCCAGAACACCATGGAAAACCTGCAAGCACTGGACAATCCCGCCTCACGATTATGAGCACTTCTGAGGAGTCCCACAATAGGATGAAACGGCCGTCCACTACTTCCAGTTTTTCCAATTTTTTCCAACATTTAATTCACTTATTATTTCAGTCATAAAACAAGTTATTTGATTACAGACTGTAATATTTGAGAACAAAATATTTCGACTATTTTCATAACTATTTTAAGTGGTAAAATAAACTTTACCTTCACTAAACACTAATATTTACAAAACTAATCTTCAAATAAATATTCTTTGTTCATTTCTCTGAAGCTATTATTCATTTACGAAAGTCTAAAGTATTATTGACATAGCAAAGTTACATTTGACATGTTTTAAGCTAAATAAATATACTGTTTACATTATCTTACCATCGTAATTTTTTTATACGTTTAAACAAATATAACAGTTTTTACAAGTCCATTCAAATAAGATATTTCATTGCAATGATTAAATGGCGAATAGTATATATGAATTTAAAAGCGTTAAGTTGCAATAATCTTTCTTGTAGTTAATAATCTTTATCTATCGACAAGTAAGTTATCATCATAATCAAGAAATAGTTACCAGTTTTGTCAAGTTTGCATTGATTGATATGCACAGTCTCACCACTAAGTAATATTCATGTAATGCTTACCGATTTTCTCTTGTTACTACAATTGGCAGAACTCAATCGATATAATGAAACAAATCAAGTTCCGTTTCTATGTGATCAATAAGAAAACCGAAGGTACAGTTCATCTGAATGTTGATGAACAACCATTTGTATCATATGACGTTCAAATAAAACTAGTAGAAATCTTCGTTCATAAATTGTCATTTCACGTCTCACGATAGATAGACTTCTATTAAAATAATAAAATTCTAAATGTGTAAAAATGGAAATTCTGACTTCCGATCAAAACAGGTAATGACAGATAATTTTCAACTAATCAGAATACAACAATCCACTATTGACAGCTAATTGACGAATTTTATAAAAGTAACGCAAAATATGTTCCTAATTACCTGAGCAGATATTTTGAAGTACAAATTAACGAATCAATTATTTATTGTTATGCCTCTAAATTTTCATCAACAAGCATCAAGACTCACAATAGCCATGGTGATAACGTCAGTCTAAGATTGACATAAAAAATGATAAAAAATTCCATATCCAATCCAAACTTAATTCTTTCCATAGAATTCAACTAATCAAATCTCATATGGAAATGTTTTGTCACCAATTAAATAATTTTTTTGAGTGATTAAAATGTTTGGTCATGTACAGGTTGTTGACATATTTCAGTTACACTTAAACCAATCACTATTTCTCTAATATTATTATGTTTATAGCTTGAAAATTATACTTTCAGATAGAAATAGTTACATATGTGAAGAACAAATTAAGAGATATTAGTCTCATATTCAATTATTTGCATACCATAGTAACTTGGAAATGAATTTCATAAGAAACAATACCAATTATTCTTATGTATTGCAAGAACATACAACCATTTCAACTTGCGTTTTCATTTCAAATGATACAAGTTGGATAATTACAAATAATATTTTAACAAGTTGTTTAACATTAGCTACAGTCATTATATTTTTAGGTAATCTTTTTATTATATTATGGATAGCAACTAGAAATAGACTTAAAAGAACATGTGATCGATATATAGCTTCTTTAGCATTAGCTGATTTTCTTGTATCGGTTTTCGTTTTACCATTTGCAATTATACGTCAAAATCTTGGTTATTGGCCATTTGAATCAACATTGTTATGTCAATTTCATATATCCTCTGGTATATTCTTGTGTATGTCTTCTATACTGAATTTATGTTGTATATCAATAGACCGATATATTGCAATTAGTTATCCATTCCAATATATTACAAAACAATCTCGCCCATTATCAATTATAATGATACTTATAGCATGGATTATACCAAGCTTTTCTATATTACCACCTATACTTGGAATGAGTAAACATGTAACTGGAGTAGGTTGTTGTTATATAAGTTATAGTAAAGAGTATAGAATCTATTCATCAGTATTAGCATACTTTCTTCCTATAATTTTGATTGCATATGTGCATTTAAGAATATTTTATATCATTAGAAGACGTTCAAAAGTATTCAATCCATTCAATATTGATTCAAGGAAACAAGAAAGGTGGACTAATTACTCTAGTTTGATACCATTACTCAATTGTGTAAAAGTATCACATCAATTAAAAGTCACTGATCATTTTTCAAAACGGTTTATACAAAGAAATAAAAAACTTGAGAATGATATATCATTACCTCATTTCAATGATATTCACAATAACAATATCGATGTTACAGATACGTTCTCTTATACATACCAGTATACAAATGATTGTGTTTATAGTAAGGATATTTATCATAGAAATAAAATAAATTTTCATTTTGATACATCTAATGAATTAGAAATTAATAAACCAGAACCTGTTGATGAGAACTTGAAAACTTTGTATACATTTCATATACCTATAAGAGAACATGATGCAATTGATGAATCTTATTTAGACGAAAGTTTATTGAATAAACATAATTCGTCAAGTAATGGATGTTTCAATGGAATGATTTCAAAATATCAATATTTATATAAACATAGAAATAGATCATCATTACATAATAAATCTGTTTGTGAAAGAAAACCTGAGAGGACTGTAAAAACACAACGTCAATTGTGTGAAAAAGTTATATTTAATAAAGAACAGAAAGCTGTTCGAACTGTTACTATAGTTATAGGATGTTTTATTGTATGTTGGACACCGTTTTTTATTTTTTACTTAAGTGAAGCATTATGTGATTGTACATTCTCAGAGGAATTATATACCATAGTTACTTGGTTAGGTTATTTTAATAGTATTTTTAACCCATTTATTTATGGATTTTACAATAAAGAATGTGTTAATGCATTTAAGCATATTGTACTTTTGAAAGGATGTAGATAGTCTTCATGTACATACGTATTTTGTTCAATATATTATCAAAGCAGAAACATTTCACTTTGAAATGGATCAAAACAGAAGTAAACTTGAATGAATATTCACTAAGAAGTAATCACTATGATGTTCTCTTATTGTTTGTGAGTGATTTACATCTATCATGTTGGAATGTGGGGACTAGTTTAAATGATTCAACTTTATGTACATCATCATCAGATGTTGGTTCAGTGTTTTTAGTCTACTGCTTTCAACCTCCTAACAACAGAAGCAGATTATTTATACCAATCAATTTTATTTGTCAATCATAGAACTTGTGTGGTTTGAGTTACTTGTATCCACACAAGCAGTGTATAACGATGCTCGGGCATTGAATGTATTTCATTAGTAGATGAATGTGGAAAAAATGGGACGAAACGCGACTGGTATGAAAATGCATGAACAATAATAATCGGTGATGATGAACTGATATTTGCAGAAGGAACGGTCAAGATTAAGATGATTGATTAATAGTTTGCAAATTGACTATATACTATATGGTTCTCATATTTCACTGAGATATTCTGTAATTTTGTGCTCAAATACATTCGACTGTCCCCGTTCGTGTTCTTTTTCACTAGTAGAAGTGTTCAACACGTATCATCTTCAATTTACGTAGTTTGTGAGATTAGTGTTTTAATGGACTGTAATTATTGCAACTTTTTAACCGATTAGTTGGACTTTGAAGAAATTTATTTTGAATGTCCTCATAAAACATACTCAATCAAGTAGTTAATAGTGAACAACTGAACGATATTAGAATAGCAGCATTTAAAAGTTTTTGTCTTATCACAAGGCATTAAAATAATCACTCTCAATTGATTACGTATGTTTGAAATATCTTCAACCACTGGACGCCTTTTATTAGGCTTTTAGTTTAAAAAATATCTACAGATATTCGCCACCTAATTGACAGGTTTTTAATAATGTACATCAAGTGACCTTTGAGAGATGTCAGTTTGTCATTGTTATATAGTTATTCATGTATGAAAAAAAACATCTTCAGTTTGGCTTGTGGAGATTGTTGATTAGTTTCAAGAGGTAATTCTGAAGGTTTTAGTGAAAAGCCGTGATCAATAGAGTTCAACTGTGTTTCGCTGTGAGGGATTTACTCACCGAAAGACAATGGAATATAGTCGAGCAATATCGTGAATTGGTCGGAGATAGACATCAATGCCGTTAGACGCTGGCTCATGAATTCAATAAAATATTTTCGCCAATGATTCCTGTTGTGTATCAATACTATAAATAGATCTATTTGAATGAGTTTTTAGGGAAATTATTCATTTAGTGTATACTTTTAAGATTCTTGCTTATATTCGAGTTGGTCGCAAGCATGTAGCAAACAGTCAAAATATTTCTGATTAACAGCACAGGAGATATTTGAATTTTTTCCTGACGATTGAACATCATCATCATCATCACTATTGGAAGCGTTTTAGCAAGTTAAACGTGAACAGTTTTTTTACCAGTCTGATTAGTTTTGAATTTTATATTCATGCAAAGAAAAATGCTATAGAGGTTAAGTGAAAGGATAGACAAAACCATTTGAAGCGGATTTAAAACATAATAGTTTGAAGCTGAAAATACTACTAAAATATTAAGATTGGGTTAGAGATAAAAGTAATAAGTAATTCTTCTTTGTACAGTTGTCAGATTGTCTTTCTCAAATAAATGGAACTCTAAGAGATTTTTCCAGATTGATAACGAAGAAATTTATGGATATCTAAAAATGCACCACGATCGAACGGTAAAAACGATAACTCAATCCTCTAGGAGTAGAATTTAATATTTACCTCGTAAAGTCAAGTAAAAAATTTTTTTCTAGATTACAAGCTAATATCATCAACAGAGATGGATAGTGGCTAGCAGTGGAATCCAGGACGCGCGTTTCGTCCTATTTGGGACTCGTCAGCTGGATGTACCTGCATCTCAGAGCTGATGTTCACTCTGGGATTCGAACCCAGTACCCTCGCTTCAAACGCCATCGCGTTATCCACTCGGCCACTGAGTCCTGATAGCCACTTGCTTGTGCGATGGGGTGAAGTTTAAATTCAACCTAGTATTGTTTGTTTGAATCTTCCCATCGATTTGTTAGGACTGCAACTGGTCAGTCTCTAATTGGCATATGTGCATACTGTGCGTATTGCCTCGATATACCTTAATTCACAAGCATGGTTAGCAGAGATGGATAGTGACTAGCAGTGGAATCCAGGACGCGCGTTTCGTCCTATTTGGGACTCGTCAGCTGGATGTACCTGCAAACAAACAATACTAAGTTGAATTTAAACTTCACCCCATCGCACAAGCAAGTGGCTATCAGGACTCAGTGGCCGAGTGGATAACGCGATGGCGTTTGAAGCGAGCGAGAGAGACTGACCAGTTGCAGTCCTAACAAATCGATGGGAAGATTCAAACAAACAATACTAAGTTGAATTTAATATCATCAACGTTTTCTGTACCTTTGCATTGCAGTGGCGGATAAATTTACAGAGACACAGAGATGAGGCTTAATTTTAACATGGGAATCCGATAAGAGATATTTTAGTTGGACTACTTCAGTTGGTTGATAGTTTATAATTTCCAAATTCTTATAATGATATATCAAGAAGGAGCATTTAAAGAGTGTTTTCTCCACGATTTGCTTACCGAAGATAACGGATAAACATTCTGCATTTTTACACAAGTGTGTTAAGTATACATACATGAAATAATGAAAGCACTTTATTTACTAGAAAGCATTCGAAACACAATAATTGAGCAGTATTTGAGACTACACTAGTAAACTGTATTGATGGGCGTGGATGAATTGCCAGTAAACAGTTAATCTATTTAAGCATTTTCCTAAGGTTAACAAAAATTATTTTCAAAACAAATTAGTATTAATGCATATTTGAATCATTCAACACGCACATACAAAGAAAGGTCACTTTTCAAAACTTTTGTTATTATTAAAATGTTATTCTTTAAAACTTTTGTGTACACATGTCAATAGATACTTGGTAAAGTTTCATTCTCTAAGTTGGATGGATCAATCATAACGTTTCCATTATTCTTCTGAAAAACATCGCCATCAGGAAGTTGAAGTAGAAGTGATATATTCGAACGTGATATACCCGTTGAGACATAAAATTAAAAAAAATTGGTTCGGTAAAGAGTGCTTTTTTCAGTGAACTGATTTTGAAAACTTTATAATAGCAAACACATGCTTATTTTTTTTCCTGAAATGCTAATGATGACAATATTAGTGATGATAAGAATTTTACTAAACACGGCAACAGTAAAGTAAAATAAGTGAAGGTACAAAATAGTAATTCCTATTTAAGGAAATGACAACAATGTCGTTGTTAAGAGCTTAAAATGACTCAAACTGAATATGATTTTAACAAATGTCCAACCACAGATAAGTTAGTTTACAGAGAATTCTTTTATGGCTGGATAATTTTTTCTGGCTAAGCCATTTTAAGCTACAACGAAGTAGACGGATATTTCCATTATGTGTGATATTCGTTAGTTAATAACTAAATAATGAGTAAAATCGATTGATGAGTATTTTGATTGATTGGGTGATGTACTTTTGATAGTTGGATGAAACATTCTTCGTCCATTATTTATCATCTTCTTCCGTGTGTTGTACAAATCTGAAGGTTTACAGTTGCAGCAAATCAGTGTCAATCTAGTATTCATTATAGATGTTTTGTTCAAATTTGACGATATTGTAAATACAGTTTTGTAACATGATTTGTTTAACCTATAGTGTAAATGGAAAGCTCACCTGTGCATGTGTTAGGTGATGATAATATTGTTCAGACAGATAATAAGTTCTTCACAGTCAAACAATTTAATCCTCGGGACATAATAACAAATTAGTTAACGTATTTTCTTTCTTCTGTCAGTGTCACTCTTTTGCTAATCTTTCAATTTTATCAAACACTGACATGACAGTAACGTTTATAATACTTCATCACAGGTATGATGGATGGTTTTCTCATGGGTATAACATGAATTACTGACAGGTGGATAAATCACGTTAGCCGCTTTATTTGAGAATAAGTGACTTTTAGAACTTATCACTAGTATTAATGATGAAAATAGTCGATCAATACAAATATGTCTGATCATTAAACTGTAAGTTTTGTCCAAAATGATTTATATAAGTAGGAACGAATAAATGTGAAATGAACAATCTAAATTAGCTGGATAATGAAACCCATAAATAGACTTTACATTGTTAGACCACCATTCCTCTAAATGCACACGAATTTGTCATCATTTTCTGATTGTTTATTAAATGAAGAACTTGAATATTGACATGATCTATCCCAAAATTTGAAGGTAAGCATTCAGCAAATAAATTAGTTTCTGTTGTATAACATTAAAGAAGTATTTTATTTATTGAATCGTGGATGAGCACTACTGAGGTGTATCGTACTAAGACAAAACGACCGTCCAATGCTTTTTGGTTTTCCATGGTGGTCTAGCTTCAATTGACTCATCAATTCACCGATTGAATTGAATTATCTTAACTGATATATTTGGTTTCATTTTATTTTCAGACGGAATATCTGTTCGCGTTAATTTGTTATTTTATTACATTAATCAGGTATCATTTCATAAGAGGATATCTGTACAGATACAGGAGTATCGTACAAGGACGAAACGACCGTCCAATGCTTTCAAGTTTTCCATGGTGGTCTAGCTTCAACCGACTCATGAATTCACCTTTTGAATTATGATGTGTTCACTCGATACGTAATTCCAAAATAATATCTACTTGTCAAATTCAATTTCTTTCTACAATTTATCTCTCCTGATTTATTTGGCTTTATTGTATTTTCAGACGAAATATCTGTTCGGGTTTATTTGTTATTTAATTACATTAATCAGGTATCATTTCATATGAGGGTGTCTGTACAGATACTGTGTCATTTAAATTGATTAGCTTTAGAATGTTTCCAATTTTTCAACTACATGATTTGTTGAATAAGAGAGTTTAAGCATCTTTTACGAAAAGTCAAGGCAAGTTTACTTCTTTCTTTAGATTTACGTGAAATAATGTGGCATAACACTTGTTTTATTTCCTTCACTCTCAACTAATAAAGGACTAAGTGAATAAACTATAAACAAGCAGAATTCATTTTGAATAAAAGCTTATTTGTCATCTTTATTACGATGACTTCTGAATTGTTTTGTCTACCATTTACTATATACAAATTATTCAAGAATAATATCTTCTAGGCTTCTTTTCTTCCTAATGTTTTCTATGTCCTTGTTTCAGCACATCACTTTTCTGTATTATCTGGTTATGCTAACTAAAGTGAATTGAATTATTGGTGCTACCTTCATTCTTACTTTCTTGATATTCATTGTTAAATATAACAACAATCAGATGAAATAACTTATCACCTTCTTATTGACTTTTTCTACCCTTTAATAAGTGACTCAACAATGGTAGTGAACTTCCGTTAATTTTCTTCTTACCGTTCACAAAACTGAATGACCAAAAAGTGAATGTTTGTAACCGATAAGTATGAGAATAAGAGAAATCAACGAATTCATATTATGCTGTTTATTGTTCTGTTCAAATTATAATAATAAAACTAACACGTTGTTTAAACTGTATTCATAATTTATGTAACCAAATTTGAATGTTCACCTTTATGTTAACTGATAATTAAGTAATAAGCTATAACTGACTGAATAATTTAAGTAAAATAGAGAAAGAAAAAAGGAAGGAATGAAAATACGAGTAAAGAAAAATATTTTAAAAAATCAAAAAAACATGAAAAAGTAAACAAAAATCAATATCTAATGGGAAATTTCTTTTCTGCTGAGGCATTGGCAATCCATGAATTCAAGCCGGAACTTTGCGTGCAGAAACGATTTGTCCAACCTCTTACCCTTCCTTGGCCCTAATTCCCTCATTGGGTACGTTTTTTGGATTTTTGTTTTTGTACTTTTATCTGATTATTATCAATTTTTTTTAAATTACTACTTTACATTTAAACTCTAATCAGTTATTATTATTATTATTACCTTATACAAGTTTTCTTGATTATTACTCAGATTATTATTATTATTATTATGACCTTTGTGTTTGTCACTTTTCTTCATATCTGTCAATTGAACTATTATCTGACCCATAAATTATTTTCTTCCTTACCCCTTGATTAGTACGCCACCTCATTTGTTATTTATTGTCGAATCCATTTATAATGCAATAATTTCTAGCCTTCTATAGACATATATTTTCCATATCACTATATATACAAATGTACAGCTTAAGTAAATGATTTCGTCGAAAAGAAAATTTTCTTCACTGAATTCTCTTTTTCCTATTCAAATTTCTTTGTGTTTTTTAAAATATTTTTTTAAATATTTTTTTAAATTTTTATTACAGTAACTTTCTGTTTGATGTGTGTTCGAATCCATGGTAATAAATCTAAAGGTAATCAATTTTCTTTATTCAATGTCATAGAAACATGAATAAACAAATTAGATTTATATGTTATCGTTTTTGTAAACTTTCATTCATTAAGAAAACGCAATGTAAATATGATAAAATAAAGTTAGGAATAAAAAGGTTTATTTTGTTTCAGAATTACATAATTTCATCATAATTTTGATATTGACAGAAATTGTCTAGATGATACTTTCAGATAATTATGGAAGAAGAGTTTACTGATCTTATTACCAGTAGGTGAGATTTTAGTACTTTCAATAGTTGTAATCATGAGTCAATTGAAGTTAGACCACTATACAAAACATACATGTGGAAATTGTTAGGAATACAACTATTTACTGAACATTGATAAGTAGTATAAAACAACAAACAAAAATGAGTTGATGAGAAGGGAATTGGGACAGAGAACGTAAGCAAACTTGACACTCCCCTAAGGCAACATGTCTCTCCTGAATCTTAATAAATAGGTATTAAGTATGAATGCACTTCAAGACGAAAATGGTGCCAATGACTATCATCACAGAAGTCTCCTTACGCTTCCAATATCTCAATGGAAAACTTAGTAATCTCCACAACCCCAGGTTTTCCATGGTCGTCTAGCTTCAATTGACTAATGATTTCATTTATAAAATGATCTTATAACCTTATTAAATTATGAACGACTATATTTCAGCTCTATCAAATGATCAGTGGGATGTGACATTTTTTCAGCTGTGGATATGAGATATAAGCTGGCGTATGACTCTATTTTATTAAAATGTTCATTGATAGAAGGGATGAATTTTATGTATAACTAATTTTCAAATAGATACCGGAATTAAAGGCAAATATATTTATCAAGTAGCTTGATTTGATTAACTAAAATTGCCATGTTGAAATACTTTCTATAAAAGAAAATATTAAAAAGACAGATCACGATAGGATCAATCTAGAAAGCATATGTAAGTATGCGTTACGTAAATATAAGCCCAGTATATCAATACCAAGGTTTGACTTGATGTGTTCATCCTGACTACCTATTGTAAAGTGGAAGTATTGAAATTGTTGTATCTCGAACTTAGAATTCTTAGTCTATCGCACAATACTTGAGCAGTCGAACGCTGGAACCCTCCAAGTCACAAATCAAAAGACAGAAGACAAGTAGAAGGAATGTTATTCCTGACAGTGTCGAATATGGTACAAAATTATCAGGTATTTATAGTTTTTAGTAGAAACAAAATCATCATTATAGTTATCCAATCCGCAGACAGGGAGTTATCAGCATTGTACAATAGGGAAGCTCCACGTGTCAATTCTGGAATATTCTTCGAAAAGCTGATTGGATGGAACATGTTGGGCTCCTTCTGGGCTTCCTAGAGCCTCCTCGACTTCACCTGTGGAACATCCTCACAGAAATGTTAGTAGCATTGAAATTACTGAAGTATTATCGCATTGTATATCAGTCAATCCACTCTACGTACAAAGATTAAACAATCTTGATAACACAAATCAATGCTTCTCTTAGATATGCAAAACAGGGTTCATACCCACATTGGGCTCACTGATTCTCCGAGAGGAGAAGTCCACATAACTTCCTACTAAAAGATTAACCTCATTGTCAAAATCGCATATTGTGGAGTGTGTTGTAGATTCATAATTCTCAAACACCATCTCCATCTTTACGGCATTTTTCCACCGTTTAATATTACTGAATTTATAGTAATCTATAACTTTGCCTTCAGAAGTAAAACAACTGATAGCCGAAGCCTTTGAAACATTGAGGAATCCGTATTGGTTTAGTAGGTGGAACGTATTATCACTGATATTTCCTCACAAAGCATCACTCGCTTTAACATGTTCAAGACATTTCTATTTACTTTCGTTTTTAGGATAAGCAGACTCGTTCCCAGAGACTTGTTATCGGATGTCAATGTATAACGAAATCTCTACTGAATAATAAAAACACTTTAGGATCCAGGCTTGTACAAATCCATATGGTTCATCATTTTACATCTAAGTACAGCAATATTGATGATATTTAGCTGTAAATCCTATATGCAGATATTGCTTCGAAGTGGGCGTTTGTAACAATACTGAGAGTGAAATGTACAGGGAAAAATGTTTATTAACCAGTTAATCATTAATCCATCGAATTAAATATTTTGCTTCCATCTCAGAAAAATATCTGGATTTTGGTTGAGTTAGTGAAGTGCGAGCTTTTAGATTACAAACAGAATAGTTGAATAAGGAATATTCTGCTCATGGAAACACTTGATCTGCATTTTATTTATTATAATTTAGTGGAGATCAAAGGGAGGACTAAATTAGTTTTAACAGTTGGATTAACGACTAGCCTTCTCGAATTTGATACATATGATGATCTAAAATAAGTGGAGGTTGGTAAGTGAATAATTAACAAGGTCAAAATATAGATTGAAAAGAATGAACAAATTAGTCTGCTCGGAAGCTAGAATCAGCTATGTGTGCTTAGCATAGCAACCGACCCTACATATGTAAATATTTTACGTCTGTCTACACAGAAAATTTTCGTTAAAATAAACAATTAGAAATTGTTAGGAATACAACTATTTATTGAGTATAAATAAGCAGTATAAAAGAAAAAAACAAAACTTAACACTCCCCTAAGGCAACATGTTTCTCCTGGATAATAAAAATTGAATATTAAGCTTGAAGGCACTCCAAGACGAAAATGGTACAAATTACTCTCATCACAGAAACTCTGAGAAGTCTCCCTACACCTTCAAGTTTTCAATGGTAGTTTAACATCAATAGAATCACGATCTCAATCAAAGACTTAATAAACTCCCCAACTTCATACTGATAATTTTTAATGGTTGAATTCATGGGTCGATCTAAGCTAAACCACCATTGTAAACTGTTGGGGATGTCAAATCCCCAGAACTTACTTGGTAAATGGCTTAGTTTTGTAATTTTATTTTGGAAATTTGAATTTAGCTGTTTTCGCGCCAAACGCGCTCTTTTTACCTTAACGCCATATTTCCCACTTGTAAACTATCTTAAACGCAATTGGTCCATTGTTTCTTTGTGTGTGCTATTTACTAATGATGCTCAAGGACAATTTGTTGCTGTATAAATGCGATTGACTTTTTCCCTTATTTGATTGCTTGTACTCGGCTACTTACGGAATACATATATATTCCCCCTACTTGTCTTGGACTTCTTACTCTAGTTAGCGGGGCATGGGACAACAGATTAGAGTAGCTTATCGTGTCATTGTGTCATTGGCTTTCGTTCGTTACCGGGGAATCGATTTAGTTCAAACATAACAGAAACTTAAACCACTTTACTGCCAGAGTCAGACAAAGCTGTTTTCTCTTACCCTTGCTTTTCTTCTGATGGTTGGCTGGATTATGAAGACCACATCTGAGGGAAAGCACAGTATACAATGGACATCTCAGAATCAATTAGAAGATTTGGACTTCGCAGATGATTTAACTCTTCTATCCCATACACACGAACAAATGCATATGAAGACAACAAATAGTGCACCGGATGTGAATAACCATTTTCTAGATCATTGTGGAGCAATCAATTGAATGAAATTCATCACTCTACATCAATTTCATTGACTGGAGTTATCAAAATCAGTTTAGTGACGTGATCACTCTTTCGGACTACAACCCACAGGTCTGAAGAATAAATGGATGGTTATATATTACTTGCGACATTTGTCCTCTGATAAGTGACTGTGATCACCCTGGTGTATCTGACAGAGTTTTCAATTAAGACGAAATAAATTACAAACCACAAATCAATGAAGTCAAAGATGTGAATGACAGTGTTCGGAAACGAAAACACTCATCCGCAGTGATAAACATTGACAATTATTTATCGACATAGCAAAATTTCAAATAGGCATGTTTGGTGTCTAGGATTGTTCACTTCTGATTTGGTATACTATTAGGAAGTATCACGGAAAAAGAAATATAAAATGAAACCAACTGGTAAAACACAAACATTGCTGCTAAATCGTCGTAAATAATTCTTTTGTCTTTTTCGAATAAAAAACATCCTCACAAATCTCTCCACTCTTTGCATCCATACATGAGGAGTAGAACGAGCTTTTGAATATATCACAACTATGAAGAGTTTATTTTTATTATTTGTTATTTACGCCTGTTACTCCCAATGGAGCATAGGCCGCCGACCAGCTTTCTCCAACCCACTCTCTCCTGGGCCTTCTTTCCTAGTTCTATCCAGTTCTTGTTCATTATTTTCATGTCTGTCTCAATTTCTCGGCGTAATCTGTTCTTTGGTCTCCCTCTTCTCCTTTGACCTTCAGGATTCCATGTGAGGGCCTGCCTTGTGACGCAATTAGATGACTTCCTCAACGTGTGCTCAATCCACTTCCAGCGCTTCCTCCTGATTTCTTCCTCTGCTGGAATCTGGTTTGTTCTCTCCCACAGTAACTTGTTGCTGATAGTGTCTGGCCATCGGATCCGAAGTATCTTGCGTAGACAGCTGGTAATAAACACTTGTATCTTCTGGATAATGGCTTTCGTAGTTCTCCATGTCTCCGCCCCATACAGTAGAACTTTCTTCACATTTGCATTGAAAATTCCAACCTTGGTGTTGGTTGACAATTGTTTTGAGCTCCAGATGTTTATCAGTTATAGGTATGCTGCTCTTGCTTTGCCGATCCGCGCCCTCACATCTGCATCTGATCCAACGTGTTCATCAATGATGCTGCCCAGATATGTAAAGGTTTCCACATCCTCCAAAGCTTCTCCGTCAAGTGTAATTTGATTGGTGCATATTGTATTGTATCGGAGAGTCTTACTTTTCCGATTGTTTATTTTGAGATCTACTTCTGATGGGGCTGCTGCTACACTGGTCGTTTTCTCCTGCAATTGTTGTTGCGTTTGTGATAGAAGAGCCAGATCATCCGCGAAGTCTAAATCGTCAAGCTGCATCCTGCCTGTCCAATGTATCCCGTGATTTCCTCCAGATGTTGACGTCTTCATGATCCAGTCGATGACCAGGAGAAAGAGAAAGGGTGAGAGTAAACAACTTTGCCTAACACCAGTCTTTACTTCAAACGACGGTGAGTTTTCCTCCATGATCGATTCGGCAGTTTAGTCCATCATAGGAGTTCCGTATGATATTGACTATCTTCTCAGGCACGCCGTGGTGTCGAAGAAGCCTCCATAGTGTCGTCCTGTCCATGCTATCAAATGCCTTCTCGTAGTCGATGAAGTTGATGTAGAGTGATGAATTCCATTCGATTGATTGTTCCACAATGATCCGCAGAGTTGCGATTTGAACTGTGCACGATTTATCCTTACGAAATCCAGCTTGTTGATCTCGAAGTTGGGAGTCCACTGAATCTTTCATCCTGTTTAACAATACTCGGTTGAAGACTTTTCCTGTTATTGAAAGGAGAGTGATGCCCCTGTAGTTGTCGCACTTGCTCAGATCGCCTTTCTTTGGTATCTTGATCAGAAGTCCTTTTTTCCAGTCTGTTGGTACTTGTTCTTCGTCCCAAATCTTACTGAAGAGGATGTGGAGTATCTTGCAGTAGCTGCTACATTTGCTTTCAGTGCCTCTGTCGGGATGTTGTCTGTTCCCGCTGCTTTGCCGCTCGTGATTTGTCTAATGGTCATTCTGATATCTTCAATTGTTGGTGAGCCAACATCGATTGGGAGGTCTGTGCGTGCTGCTTCGATGTTGGGTGGGTTCAGTGGAGCTGGTCGATTCAAGATTTCTTTGAAGTGTTCTACCCACCTGTTTCGTTGTTCTTCAATATCGGTGATTACTTTTGCTTTTCTTGCATTTTACTGGTCTTTCTGTCTTACGATAATTTTCAGCAAGTTTCTTTGTTGTATCATACAGTTGTCTCATGCTTCCCTCTCTTGCAGCCTTTTCCGCTGTCATCGCTAAATCTTCCACATATTTGTGATGCACATTCCCACGAACAACAATCCAATAACCTTCAAGAAACTTACAAAAGATGAAGGCCGGACATTGTGCGTCCACTGAAGTCCTCAATGAACAATATAATAACACTAATCAAATTACCTACTTAGTCTAATCCGCTGCGAAGAACCGCTTGGTGTTTTATAGCTCTTTCTCCAACATACAAATTTAATATACGGCTTCTGATCTCCATGGAAATGAGAATCTCTCACCGCATAATGGCAGTACGTTGCTATTTCATAAGTTCTAATGGCGCTCCTTAACGCTTCCAGTGATGGAAACGCTCCCAGATACAATGTATTCATAAATACATTTTCCGTTTATGTGACTACGTGAGGAACAACAGAGGCTCTAATTTGCACGTTACTGACGTCCATATTGTGAAGAAAATTATCTATATCGATAAGTACAGAGCTTTTATACGAATTTCAAGAATTACATAATCTATTATAACGCATTTACAACTAGGAATTTCATTGGACGAAACGGATTGAAAAAAATTGGAAAATGAGATGAAAATTTTTTGATTAAGGGGGACAAAAAAATTTATTTAAAAAAATCGACGTGATCCTAATGTTATTCCTAACTGCGTAGGCAGTTAGCAATGCTCAAGCATACATACTCATACAGGTGAAACAGTAATAAAAATACAATAGTATAGATAGCTCGTTATTGTACGAATAGACTCTGTTCGTTAAATAAGTTAACAAAAGGGCATAACCAAATTAGATGTGAAGATAATCAATAGTACGTGAGCTACTATAAGTTATCTTCATGAAACAAAGTAAAATGTATATCTGAAATAATCTAATGATTGACTACTAGTCTCAAATAGGCTACAACTTCAACAAGACACAATTAAGAGTCTGAATTTGATGTAGGCAAAATGAAATTGTTGTGTATTATTTTGTCTGAATAAGACAAAACATAAAACATTTAATTGTACAATTACTGTTTTGTTTCTTCAGTACACCCAATGCACCTTGTCTCTTTCTCCATATATATGTCCATAATGTAGTATTCGTTTATTTGTAGGTCTGTCAAATACACAAATTTCGAATGCAGTTGATAGTGTAGTGCAAAATTTTCAATTATTTCTTCCAATATGCAACAAACGTTTAAATGCTTTTGCATACTTATTATTACAAAATGCGTATATAAATGGGTTACAAATACTATTTAAGTATGCTATCCAACCAGTGCCCATGTTGAGTGCTTCCGAAAATAGACACTCACATACTCCTTCCATTAAATACAAAGTGTTAAATGGAAGCCAGCATAAAACGAAACAACACACTACTAATGCTACTGTTTTGACAGTTTTCTTCTCACTGTTATACACAAGGTGTTTACGTTTTTGGTAAATCATACGATTATGTGTGTTAGTTTATTTTGACTTGTTAATCTGTGTTCATCTTCATGTTGCTGATCTTTTTGCCGATCGTTCATTGAAGAGCCAACTGTTTTGTTGATAGTATATGTAGTTTGCGAAGTATAGATTTCTGTGTTCTCAGTGCTATTGTGAATCGCGAGAAATCATTTGGATTACATTTTGTATTTCTATGAAACATTAGTATTGGAACCATCTGAATATATTGTGCGTCTTGTCTAGACGTTTCTGAATATTTGTTCGGAACGTTTATCAAATAATGAAGAAGAGGTACTTTGAACATGATACTGATTTCCAGTATATTTTCCAACATTTTTATGTCTCGTACATGTGGTATATGCAATAAATAAGTTAGATTGTGTAGCATTTGTTACAAACAATTTAAGCTTATTAGAATTATGTGAACTGAAACAATTCTTTTAATTTTTTTTTATTCTCTGAAGAAGTGGCTTACACTGAGTCACGAAACGTCAGAAAATCTAATTTTTCTACTCATTGGGATATTACAAATATATAATTTATTTATAATTCTTTTTATGTCCAAAACTACGATTATAAATGTTATTCGCAACGAAAAGCAATTTAAATGATCCAAATCCATGTTCTTTCGGATTAAATAAAGCTCACCCAAAATATACTTATGTAAGTAAAACAAACTAACAAAGATGGGACGACAAATGTCAATACGGCTGTGAGAAATCTAAATCCTGCATCACTTCTTGCGCAGCGATTTACTATTACCGTGTGGTTGTGGGAGCCAAATATAGGTGGGACCATTACTAGCAACGATATTATCCAAGCACTTCCAATCATTACAAATGCAGTACGACGTGTTCGCTTGCTGATGTATTTCATCGGATAATTGATTGCAATATATCGATCCACAGATATACAGACTATGTTCAATATGGAAGCTGAACACAAGAACACGTTGAGAGACAGCCAGAATATACATAATTCGTGTGATTCATAAGGCCAATAACCGTAAACTTGACGCACCATAAAATGCGGTAGAATTAGGACTGCAACAAGTAGATCAGCCAAAGCAAGTGATACAATGTACAGATCAGTTATACGTCTCAATCCCTTAGTCGTTACAACAGCTGAAATCACTAGTAAATTACCACCAAATATAAAAATGCCAGATAGGATTTGGAGAGAGATGATTATTATGTTCAATGCAAATCTCCATTCACTGAACCTTTCACTTTCCACTTTTGGTAGATTAACGAGATCATTGATAAAATTAGAATTTGTGTTAAATAATCCATAAGAGATATTTGCATGACATGCCTCCATTCTATATTCATTTTCGTGGAAAGTGTTGTAATTTGAAAATAGGTGGTTCATTCGGACTAATTTTTCTCAGAAACTTTATCAATGTACAGGAATCTTTGTTAAATTTCCCGAAACGGACATTATTTGTCAACTTAACTCGAAGTAATATTTTGGTGCTTCATTCATAAATTAACATGTGCATCAATGTTCATATCATCCTTATGAAATGTACTACATCAATTGGAATCTTATTTAATATATTAGTCCAGCTTGTCTTCTATGTGACAGAATTTGAACAACTGTGTTTTGAGCTTGCTATCCACATGCTTTCCCCTTCATTGATGGAAAAAGGTTTCACAGTTGCAAGTGCATTCCTCAAACTATTTATCCAATGGCAATAATGGTAATCTTCATAATGATAATTTTTGACAATATATTATTGGTTAATGTCTAAATACTGACAGTTTATAGGTTTCTTTCACATACAAACGAATGATGATGTGAGAAATTACACTTGGATTTTAGGTAATGGTGATTTCATCACAGTAATTTTGTTCGCTAATTAAGTTGCTCGTCGATACCATTTGTTTTCCATCATAATCTACCATTTTATTAAATTTAGTTGACAGTGATCGACAACGTACTTTCACCAAGTATTCTAAATTATATATCAAACCATTTAAGCCATTTTTATTAGAAGTGGAAAAATTGATTGATTATGCTTGCCTCACTATCCGTTCACGTGATTATACGATTCTCATGTTTTGGAGGATTCTTGTGCTTCTTCGTTTGAATTGGTTTCTAGAAAACATACCATCAGCTGCTATAAGTACATATGGGAAACTCTCAGTGGAATCTGCAAAACTCAGACAACATCATTGAATGACCAACTCACCTCGAGTCGAGCTGAGGCTCATGCCCTGTCTAGCATTGAAAAGAAGAATTTTCGAATCTACTAAATAAGGTTAAATAATTTTTAGTTGTATAGAGGAATGTTAACTTAGCTATTTGTCATCAGTATTTCTACGTGCTGAAAGTTCAAATGATGTTGTCCAAAATGATGTTCAAAACTTCTCAGTTTATTCACATACCTCAGATATTGCAACAAATAGTATTTTATCTGTATATAACTTGTTAATAATCTGCAGATGTTTTCAAACACTTAGTGTTCGTATAAATCCTAAAATCTTTATTTAACAGGTTTTATTATAGTACTCATTAGTAGGTTAATTATAATGATGACTGTTTTTTCACACATAAATATCGAACAATAAATTTGTAATTGTAAAATTAGTGCAATTGTATAATCCAGGTTTGAGATGTAACTGAAGTAGTACCATTTGGCTCGAATTTCAAAAGTAACGAATTATGTGATTCTTGATACCCTATATCGCTTTTGAAGTTGCATTGAAAGCTGAAATACACAGAAATCTCAGTCAATATGGCATACGGAAGTCCATTTTGCGTTGTAGGAATAGCAGCATACTGACTAAAAAATTTTTGTATTGTTTGCGTACCAGACGTTTCTAATAAGGATTCTGGTATTAAACAGGTGGCGTTATATCCGTTAAAAAACCATCAACTTCTAAAATCAAGGTTAATTTGTCTTCAGTGATTACATCCAATTACAACTGTGTTTGTCACAAAAGTTTTAATTAAGTGAAACTGGTTTCCTGATGAATAACTTCATGATACCGATGTTTATTTTAAAAGTTGATCAAAATAACGAATAGTAAATATAATAATTCATTTTTGTGTATTGTTTGTTCTGATCTTTCCATTAATGTTTGGGACTGCAGTTTATCAGTTTCTTATTGGCATCCTGCGTGGATTGCCTCGATATTGTCTTAGGTCACAATCATTATATACAAAAATGGATGACGACTGGCAGTGGAGTCCAGGAAGCTCGTTTCGTTTTATCTGGGACTGGACAGATGGATGTACCTGAATCCCAGAGTTCATATTCACTCCGGACTTAGCAGCTAAGTGGATAACGTGATGGTGTTATCCTAACACCTGTATACAAAGATTATTTTTCTACACTAAGCTATTCAAACTATTGATTGAATATTTACACACATGAATAATACCCAGTTTCATAAAAAACCAATTTTTTTGTTTTGATGACAAATTATACAATAATTACCGATTATTTTCTTATGGAGATTCGCAATAATTGTGTAATAATCATCGTGTTATCTTTATAAACTGATGACTACATTGAGTGTCTTTGTAAGGCAATACTAAATATGATCTAATAGTTCAGTACGCATCCTATTGAAACTTGTTATTTGAGTTCAGGGGATTTTCGTAAAATCACTCTCACAAACATGATGGACCGTATAGCTTACACGTTCAGCTACACATTTTCTTCAGGAGACTGGATTGGTTTACACGTAATATTACTTCAAATGTCCAAATGAGATGTGTCTTTTCCGTTTCTTATATCTTGTTTTAGTATCACGGGACTTCATAAAACTTTTAACACATCATCTATTGTTACTTTCATATGATATCGAGTGCAAAATGTGACAGTGTTTAGACATGATGAAAGGTTATTTGAAAAGATAATTTAATTCCACTTATTTTAATCATGTATTCTAATAAACAAATCCAATGTAGTTTAAAAGGAATCCCTTTTCTTACAACCACATCTCAGAGGTGATGCAGCCAGTGGAATATCAATCCAGAGAATATATAAGACAATCGAGAGGACAGTAAATCCTGTGAAACTGTTACTAGTGTTTCTCATGTATCCAGTGGTGACACGTATGCGAAAAGATGAACTACCTAACTCGGCCAAGTCGTTTGGCCTTGATCAATAAGACTGATTTTATGAAGCAAGTTATATTAGTCGAAGATCTAAATACTTACATTTTCGTGCTTGTAAACACCTCCGAGTGTGGCTAAGTAAAGATGTGGTCAAGACAATATATTACTTAATTAGTGCTCACTGGTCATAATACTACCACAAGTCAGTCATTCACGATCATTCAACGGGATAGTAATTTACTGCTCAAGTTCGTGTGACTCAGAGTCCTTCGAATTGCAGAAGGAGAAATGATTCCAATCGAAAACAGGAAGTATATATACAAAGGAAATATATCCAACCCGATCTCTTGCTCTGCCCAACCTAAACGTCAAATAAATCATTTATAATCTTAATTACAGAATGACCTAATTTGACTGATGTACATGCAATCTTCCCTCGTAAAATATTATTGCCTTTTTTATTTCCATTCACGAATCTTTATGTTATTGATATCAGTTCAGCATCACCATCATACTTACGAACTCATGAATGATTTATCCGATACTCTTTCCTTCAGGCATTTGGTTTGATTTTGAATTACACTATTTCTATCACCAAATCTTACTGTTATTTGTTCCTTTTATTATTCTCACAATTCTATTTAACAGATGAGATTATTTGAATTAATGTTGTATACTAATCATTTCGACATTAACAATTTTTATGTTATTCCACGTCAAAACAGCTTTATTTTACGCAGCTGAAAAAAAGGAGAACTACTACAACCATCATTAGGAAGGCACAAGTATTTATAGACAGTTGTCTACACAAAATACTCGACATCCGTTGACCGGATACCATTACCAACAGCCTTTTATGGGAGAGGACAAACCAGTTTACGGATAAGGAGAAAATTACCAATTACCATCACGAAACAATCGCTGACTTAGAATCCGTAAGGAAAGCGGAAAAGAGAAAGGTCAAAGAACACATTACGTCCGATAATAGAAGCAGATACGAAAAGGATGAATGTTAACTGGAAAGAATTGTCCAGGACAGGGTTGTATAGAGAATGCTGATGGGCGGTCAATGCTTCACGACGAGGGGTAACAGGTGTAAGTAAGTAAGTAAGTAAAGCCTTCTCAACTAGTGAAGTGACACTGCATAAAAATGGCATATTACTAAATACTCATCAGGTAAACACATTTAATAAACAAATATTTATGTAAATAACACAAAATGTACTGATGATCAGTGTAGCATAACAATATCTACTAATATAACTCATCGATTGATGATTAAATCAAGTGATGACTGTCGGTCATTCACAGAAATGTCAGTTATTTTACAGATAATATGGAAATAATCAATGTTAAACTTATTTTGTTTTATATCGCTAGTTTATGAAGTCAATGTTTCTGCATTGTCTATGCACACGTCAAACGTATCATTTGAAACCACCTTTACTGTTTCAGACATGTGACTGAATCCGTACATAATTCACTTGGTTCCGATGGCACAGAATGTTCCCTGGAAATTGAAGCATAAGTAGATTGGGTAAGATTTCCACTAAGTATATGTAATTTGAGTTGTTTGCGGACAGTATATGCAAGACATACTTTAGATTGTCGATTGTTTAACATAAACAACTAATGTTGATTGGAGTTCTATGGACTGAACATCTCTTTGTATGTACAAACGGTGGTCACAAATATAATTCAGATTGAAAACCAAACTGAGTCATCCGTTTATGTGCTCTTTCAAGTCAAATAACAACCATCCAGTTTTGTATTCGTTTGAACAACGTCGAATCATGTTGAATATACGAATATAAATAAAACAAATTAATGAAAATGGAATGTTTATATTGAGATCATGAACTGATGAGTGTTAGATTATGGATGAAAATCTGGATGGATTGGACGGCCGTTTCATCCCAGTAAGAGACTCCTCAGCTGTGGTCATCCACGATTTCGCACGAGTGATTCAATCTCAGGACTTTCGGTCTCACGTGAATGCCTAAACTCTTGATTACCGATCCGGCATCCAACGCTTTTAATGTCTAATTTCAGACAATCTATGATGGATGCGCACTGCTGAGTGGTCCTATACTAGGACGAAACGGCCTTCTAGTGCTTCCAGGTTTTCAATAGTGTTCTAACATTGATCCATTCATGAACTTAACCAAAACCTGAACTAGCAGTCAGCAATTCATTACAAACTGATTTCATATCTTTTAATAGGATAACAAATTGAACTTGTTTTCATTAATAAGGAGAAACTATATTATGCTCACTTATTTTACCATCAGGTTGATATGTCAATCAGAGTTATATGAAATCTTAGTCTAGCCAATCCTTTGTTTTTAGTTTGATGTGAACTAAATTTGAATGACAACAGTTTATTAGCTTTTCACTTAAATCGAATGGATTATCAAAGTAAGTTATGGACCTCCTTTTATGGAGTTATCTTCTTAAAGAGAGTATAGAGTTTCAGATCCTGCATATCACACTGTGAATTACAAAGTGTTCGGTAGACGGTGTTTCTAAGGTGGTTACGTTAAAACAATATTTACATTATTCGACTTTTACGTTTATACAGAATAGACGGAATATGTATAGCAGTGGAATCTGGAACGTGTATATTAGTCTATTTGGTGCACAATAGCTAGGTGATTGTAAGGATTTCGTATTCCAACGAATGAAAGTACAGTTTAATTTTAATTCTAACAATTACGATTTCAGCAATGACGTTAACTGTTATTTCATCAGTTATTAATACCTTTAAATTAATGACTTCTTGTGCTCCTCACAGTCATATTGCAATCAATACAGAATACACATTACTGTGATTCCTCCTTAAAAGATTAATTCCGATTTCGGAAATTAGTAAACAGTTATTAAGAATATTGCTTCAGTGTAATTTATTAATTCGATTCAGTATTTTGTTTGTAATATTATCCATTTTTAGTTTCTATGTTTATGGTTGGTCTGTTATTTCGTTCACAATAACAGATATGATCACATAGAATCTATGTATTAGTGATAAAAGCATTACCAAGGAAAATGTCCTGAAAATAGTTCTATCTCATGTCTACATAAAATAATCGAAAATAGTCATCTTTGAGGAGTATTATAAAGTCGTTAATCCGAATTGTTCGTAACTAATATAGAATATTGAAGGAAGAAACAATAAATTGTGTTAAAAATAATAATGACGTGTAAATGAAATTTGGGTGCTTTGACAATTTCACAGGTGACTGGACGTTTTTCTAAAACAATAAACTTCAATTAGTGGTGACTATTAGCATTGAAATTGCTTGTGGAAATATTATATCCTACCAGCAAGAATCCTCGATGATCGTTAGATGACTTATTAAGGAGTGGTAGTTAATGAAGTGTATATATTATATGCAAAGACTTAAATCAACACTTCGTTTCCAGTTGCAAACTTAAAAACAAACTACTGAAAGTAGAATGAATAATAGAAACTAGTTATTTATTCAGTTGATTTCTTATCTGTTGACAAGAAATTCGTGATTTGAATGTTGTCAGAACTAGTTGTTTGATGGGGCTGCTAGGAACATCATATTCAATATTATCGGGTTGATAATATCGGTGATAATATGCTTGAAATAATTAGCGTTTTCAGACTAGTTGCCTTAATAATGTTAGCGAATGAGTCTGTTGAGAATATCCATTGTCTGTATGGTTTTGCGATTAGTTCAACATTTAAGAACTATGGTTTATGATAATCTGATACAAATTATTTCCATTTAAAGGTTTTAAAAAATCTGTTGGGATACTATGATATTGATTTCGATTAAAATGTGACTATTATTACTAGATCTTTAACTGAATATAAAACATCTGAACACGTAAAAGTATTAATTTTGTATTAAGAAAACTGTTTGATGTTATGTTTGAATTTTTATTTGATCATACTGAACAATAACTGTTGACGAAGTGAGCAGTGGAGTTCAACGGGGTCTATTATGAAATAGTGACTTACTGAAGACAATGGTGGATGTGTCGCTCAATTTAGTGGATTGGTTGAATTTAGACATTATTACCATCGGATGTCAACTTAGTGGTCTACATGTTAAGCGTTCACTTACAAAACCGATCGATTCAGTGTACGAATCACACAAGGCGGGATTGGAGATGTGCGCTGCTGTGTAGTTCCATACCAAGACGAAACGGCCGTCCAGTGCTTCCAGGTTTTCCACGGTGGTCTAGTTTCTGTTGACTAATGATCTTAACTATAAAATCCATTCTGATCATAATGAGCATATAAACAATATAATACAGTCCAAATGATTTCAAAGTGATTTTGAAACAGAATCTTAATGATCATCTATTTCATTGAACATTGAATAACAGTTTTTTGTTAATTTATTCATTGTACAATCATATTTCAATGTATTTTGTAATCAATAATAATCATAAATCCTTTTGGATTTAGAGTAATAACGTCATGATTAATCATGAAAATTCATAATTTCCATTATCAATCACAAGCATGAATTGTTTGTTTCAAAATGAAATTTTAAAAAGTCGCATTTTTTGGGTGGGAATTTCGAATTACTGAATCATTTAAACAAATAGGAAATAGATTTAGGAAGAAGATTGAGAGGATCGAATTATGGAAAAGAGAGAAGGAAATAGAAAGCATTTAAAATAACACGAGGAACGAGATAATAGTAAAGCTTGTAAGAAACATTTCAAAGAAGTGTTTAAATAATGTATTTGATGTATGATTTTCACATTTCAGTAAACTACCTTGTGATTTCAAATTCATTTTGCATTGTTAATTTGAATCTTCACATTGATGTTCGAGATTGTAGTTGATCAGTTTCTTATTTTTTTATGTGCATCGTGTGCTCATCGCCTCGATATTGTGTTAGGTCTCGGTCATTATAGGTGAATACGGATGGTGGCTAGCAGTAGAATTCAGTATGTGCATTTCGTCCTATTCGTGAGTCATCAGTTAACAGGAGATTGTTTACATACCAATGTTTATCTAAGAAACGCTTTAGTTAGAATAAAAGATAAGATCCAGTCTACATATACACAAAATTGTGTCTGTGTGTGCAAACGGCTCTGGTTTCAAATCCCACAGTGAACATCAACTCAGAGATGCAAGTAGATCTAGCTGAAGAGTACGAAATAAGACGAAACTCGCGTCAAACTGGATTCCCCTGCTAGCCACTATCCGTCATTGCTTATATTTACCATTGAGTTGATTTACTTCTGTTACTCATTTACTCTGAATAAGTGGCTTATATTAAGTCAAAAAAGTCAGAAATATTCACAAAAATATATTTATTGCTAATGCTTATCATTGGTATCACCAACAAAAATGTTTCGTTATATTGATTCACCAAAGCTACGTTACCTTGAGATGATATCTTAACATTACGCTTAACTTTCAATATGAAATATAATGAATGGTATTTCTGATGTCATCTTTTAAATCACTGTTAATAAATAATACATAACATTACAAAATATACAGAATGGGCAGGTCCTTCAAAACATCATATTTTTCAAGTTATATTCATGGAAATTTAGAATAACTTGAAGATTCATTACAAAATTCACCTACAAAGCTTAGACAAGAAGTCCTTCCGTCAGTTTATTAACAGAAACAAAGATAACTATTGTATTCATAAACATACGCATAGAGCTCCTCATTCATTTATATATTCATTACGATAACACTATATCTGCCCAAAAATATCTTATGAGTTAGATATTTTTATTCAATGTTAACAGTGTCACTAACATACTTTATTCAACATTAGAGCAATCTTACGTGACTGTAAACTTACTAGCAATAAGTACTTAGTTACTAACACTTATAGTAGTATCTCGTAAAAAAAGATTTTGTTCAATATAATATCAAAGCAGAAACATTTCAATTTGTAATAGATCAAAACAGAAGTAAACTTAAATGATTATTCACTAAGAAGTAATCACTATGATGTTCGTTTACTGGTTGTGAGTGATTTACATCTATTATGTTGGAATGTGGGAACTAGTTTGAATGGATCGATATTATGTACCTCATTATTAAATGTTGGTTCAGTGTTTTTTGTCTACTGCTTTTGTGGTGAACCAAAAAGTTTATTAACCAAAAATAGCGACAAAGTTATTACGTCCAAAATGTTATGTAACAATAAACAATTTAATTTTGTTAAACGGATCAGTCTCTGGTACATAGTCGATCAAATCCTTGACTTCCGCAGCGATTTCAATGGGATGTGCGGTGACAACACAGGTATAATTGGTCGACTGGGAGCGTATGCCTCTCGCTAATAATAAGGTTTCTACTTGAGCAAACCAGATCCTGGGGTTGTTGGCGCCGTATATCGGTAGTCTGAACTCGGAAATGGCATTGACTGAGCTGAACATATTATCATCTGAATGTGATTCGTTGAGGGTATTCACTTGGGGACAATCGAAATCGATACATTTGTTTGGGGAGAACATAATGTGCAAAAAAACATGTAATGAAAAACTAGTATGTCAAGTGAAAAATGTAAGTAATATTATGATTTTAATACACTCGAGGCTAACCAGATAATTGTGGCGGACCAAAAAGTATATTAATCAAAGTATAAACCAAAGTTATTACGTCCAAACGTTTGTTTAACAATAAACAACTTATAAATTATTGACACAAATTAAAGTTTAGAGACGTTACTTAAATTGGCCGGCTGTCGCGTGTTCCGTTGAGTTTGGTACCAATAATCCACAATTATAGATAAATAACAATTCCAATATGGTTGATATGGCTCCAGTAAGTTTGTCAAATGTAGAATGTTATGAGAATGCCACAATAGTCTATAAATGTGGATGATAGTCAATTAATAGTCCAGTTATCATATTTACAGGCATAATAGAACGAGGCATGTGTGTATGAGAGTGTATTTATTTATGAGCAGTTACAATATCATGCTATGTTGAATTCAAAAACGAAAGTTAGTTAGCAAGCGTTCAAGGTCAGACACTTCAACAACAAGTACAATTGTTTAGTGATAAATATACAAAATGTGAAAATAAACAAAATACATGCAAAAGCTATGGAAAATTGTTTACAAAATAGGTTTAATAGACCTATCTCCATACTTTCAACCTCCTGACAACAGAAGTAGATTATTTATACCAATCAATTTTATTTGTCAATCATAGAACGTGTTTGGTGTGGGCTACATATATCCAAATAGTGTATAACGACGGTCGGGCATTGAATGTATTTCAGTAGAACGAAGCGCGATCGGTATGAAAATGCATGAACAATAATAATGGGAGACGATGAACTGATATTTGCAGAACGAACGTTCCAGATTGAGACGATTGATTAATAGTTTGCAAATTGACTATGTACTATATGGTTCTCATATTTTACTGAGATATTCTGTAACTTTGTGCTCAAATACATTCGGTTGTGCCCGTTCGTGTTCTTGTTTGCTACACTTGTAGAAGTGTTCAACAAGTATCATCCTCAATTAACATTGTTTATGAGGTCAGTCTTTGTTTAGAAAATGTCCAGAAATTTTCGGCACCTAACTGATAGGTTTTTAAAAATTTACATTTAGTGATTTTTGAGAGATGTCATTTTGTTAATATTTTATGGTTGTTTATGTATTAAAAAACATACAGAGACACAAAGAGGAGTTTTATTTTCCACATCGGAATCCTATACGAGATTCTTCAGTTGGAAAACTTCAGTTGGTTTATAGTTTATAATTTCCAAATAAGTGTAATGATATATCAAGAAGGAGCATATAAAGTGTTTTCTCCATGATTTGTTTGCCGAAGATAACGGAAAGTTATTCTGTACTTTTGCACAAGTATGTTCAGTATTACTTACTTTACTTACTTACGCCTGTTACCCTTCGTCGATGAGCATAGGCCGCTCACCAGCATTCACCACCCAACTCTTTCCTGAGCTTTCCAGTTCTTTCCAGTTAACATTCATCCTTTTCATATCTTCTTCTGTTTCCCGGCATAGTGCGTTCTTTGGCCTTAGCTTAGTGTAGAAAAATAATCTTTGTATACAGGTGTTTGGCCTGGTACTGATAACAAACTGATGCCTCTGTAATTTTCACATTTGCTCAGATCTCCTTTCTTTGTATGTTCAGTATACATACATGAAATAATGAAAGCACTTTATTTACTAGAAAGCATTCGAAATACAATAATTGATCTGTATTTGAGACTGCACTAGTAAACTGTATTGATGGACGTGGATGAAGTGCCAGTAAATAGTTAATTTATTCAAACATTTTCCTAAGGTTAACAAAAACTATTTTCAAAAGAAATTGATATTAATGCATATTTGTGTAGTATCAGTTTATTTGTTAAGCCCATATACTTTATCATAGCTACTGGCCAAGCCAATTCGCCTATCCATTATGAGTCATATCTTGATCTTGTTCATTATTCGCTTATTAACCTTGGCTATACTTTTATATGAGCATATATGTGTGCACTTCGTATCTTATTCATCATATGTCTGTCACTCATTTTTGTCAGACTATAAATGTTGATTAACGCTTGTTTAAATCGAGTTGACTTCCTCTCCATCTCCAATACGCATTATTTAGCTTCCCTTCTGAGTTGACTTATCAGCCATCTCCACTGTATGTCATTTTCGCCCCGTTCGCTTTTGTTCGTTTCATCACTCTGATTCTCTGGCCAGATCAATGAGTATAGAAAATATATGTATTCTAAATTCATTCTCTTATTTGACTTATTTAACTCCGTTATTAACCAACGCGGATCAAGTCATTTATTACATACAAGGATAGACAATCATTCATACGAGCAAAAAGGAATCACATTTACTCCGCAACATTTGAATCATTCAACACGCTCATACGATGAATGGTCATTTTTCAAAAATCTCGCTATTATTAAAATGTTATTCTGTAAAACTTTCGTGTAAACTTGAATATAGGTACTTGGTAGAGTTCTGTTCTCTAAGTTGCATGGATCAGTCATGACGTTTTCATTCTCCTTCTAAAAAGCATCATCATCACGAAGTTGAAGTAGAAGTGATGTAGTCGAACGTGATATACCCGTTGAGACATGAAATCAGAAAGATTGTTTCAGTAAAGAGTGCTCTTTTCAGTGAATTTATATTGAAAACTTTATAAGAGTGAATATATGCTTATTTTTTTTCCGAAATGCTAATAAGAGTGATTGAAAGAATATTACTAAACACGGCAACAGTACAGTAAAGAGTTAAAGGTACAAAAACGTAATTCCTATTTAAGGAACTGATAATAATGTTAAGAGCTTAAAATGACTCGAACTAAATATGATTTTAATAAATGTTCAACCATAGATAACTTAATTTACAGAGAATGTTTTCCCGGCTGGATAATTTTTCTGGCTAAGCCATTTTAAACTACAACGAAGTAGACGTAGTATCAAAACGTTGTTAAAAACAAATTTTTCAGCCTACAAGAGCTAATCTCTCTGTATGTCCACTTTTTCTTTCCTATATTTCCATCATGCGTGATATTTGTTAGTTAACAACTAAATAATCAGTAAAATCAATTGATGAGTATTTTGATTGATTGGTTCATGTATTTTTGAAAGGTGGATAAAATATTCTTCGTCCATTATTTATCATCTTCTTCTTTGTTTTGTACAAAACTTGAAGTTTATAGATTCAAATATCATTTTCCGCGGTTACAGCAAATCAGTGTCAATCTAGTATTCATTATAGATCTTTTGTTCAAATTTGACGATGTTATAAATACCGTTTAAATACATGATTTGTTTAACCTATAGTGTAAATGGAAAGCTCATCTGTACATGAGTTAGGTGATCATAATATTCTTCAGATAGATAATGAGCGCCTTACGGTTAAATAATTTAATCCTCAGGACATAATAACAAATTAGTTAGCGTATTTTCTTTCTTCTGTCAGTGTCACTCTTTTGCTAATCTTTCAATTTTATCAAACACTGACATGACAGTAACGTTTATAATACTTCATCACAGGTATGACGGATGGTTTTCTCATGGGTATAACATGAATTACTGACAGGTGGATAAATCAAGTTAGTCACTTTATTTGAGAATAAGTGACTTTTAGAACTTATCACTAGTCTTAATGATAAAAATTGTCGATCAATACAAATATGTCTGATCATTAAACTGTAAATTTTGTCAAAAGTGTTTTATATACTAAACATTGATTTGTTATGATTTATATAAGTAGAAATGAATAAATGTGAAATGGACAATCTAATTTAACTGGATGTTGAAACCTATAAATAGACTTTATATTGTTAGACCATCATTTATCTAAATGTATTCGCAGTTCTCATTGGGTCTAACCTAATTAATTTGATTTTAATGACTGGAATATTAATTTTAGTACTACAACTATGAAAATGAGTGTTCTCTTATATCTAGAGCCTTGATTCTTGCTATGCCGCGTACTACTAGACTACTAGAACGATCGAACCCGCAACGTCGCAAGAGAGAAGACAGAAGACTAGTAAGTACGAGTTTTATTCCCCAAACAGTGTCAAATATGGTATAAAAATCTCATATATTCATAGTTTTTGACTGAAAGTAAATCATCATTACGGACAGTCAATAGGCACATAGGGGTCCTTTCTCATTCATCCAATACGGAAGCTACACGTCCATATTCTAGAATATTCCGCTAGTGGTGATTGGATTGAATGTCTTCGGCTCTTTCTGGGCTTCTTGAGGCTTCTTTGAGTTTGCTAACGAACCGTCTTCATAGTTCTTTTTTTCATGTCATCACTTGCTTATTGTTTATTAAATGAATAACTTGACTAGAGACATGATCCATCCCAAAAGTTGAGGGTAAGTATTCAGTAAACAAATATGTTACTAATGTATAACATTAAAGAAATATTTATTTAATAAATCATGAATGCGCACTACTGAGGATTATCGTACTAGGACGAAACGACCGTCCAATGCTTTCACGTTTTCCATGGTGGTCTGGCTTCAATTGACTCATTTATTCACCTTTTGAATTACGATGTGTTCACTCGATACATGTTTCTATAATAATAACTACTTGTCAAATACAATTCCTTTCTACAATTTATCTTAACTGATTTATTTGGCTTTACTGTATTTTCAGACGAAATATCTGTTCGGGTTTATTTGTTATTCTATTACATTATTCAGTTATCATCTCATAAGAGGTTATCTGTACAGTTACTGTGTCATTTAAGTTGATTAGCATTAGAATGTTTTCAGTGAGATTCGTTGAATAAGGAAGTTAGAGCATCTTTTACAACAAAGTCAAGACAAGTTTACTTCTTTGTTTAGATCTACATGAAATAATGTAGTATAACATTTGTTTTATTTCCTTCACTCTGAATTAATATAGGACCAAGTGAATAGACTATACACAAGTAGAATTCATTTTGAATAAAGCCTACTTTTCATTTTATCTTCTGAGTTGTATTGTCTACCATTTACTATATATGAATTATTCAAGAATAATATCGTCTAGGCTTCTTTTCTTCATAGGGTTCTCTATTTCATTGTTCTAGTACATCACTTAACTTTTTCGACAGACTATTGTCTGTATTATGCGATTATAGTAACTAAAGTGAATTGAATTAATGGTGTTACTTTTATTCTTACTTTTTTGATATTCATTGTTAGATGTAATAGCAATCAGATGATATAACTTATCACCTTCTCATTGACTTTCTCTATCTTTTACCAAGTTATTCAACAATGGAAGTTAACTTCATATAATCTTTTTTACCATTTACAAAACTGAATGACTAAGAAATTAACGATTGTGACCGATTAATATTAGAATTAGAGAAATGTGATCTGAGTGTCTTCTTAACGATAACAAATGTGTCATCTACAAATGTGAGCAAGATGCATGTTATGAATACACCGGCTAAGATAAATTATCCAATATAGGTCATCAATAAATTTATAACAACTGAGACACAGTAGAATCCATGACCAATCCATTAGTTTGTTTATATAAAGTCCTTTTAAAGGTGAAATGCATTGGTATCAAGTAGTTTTAGAGATTTCACAATCGAACTGATGCTTAATGAGCATCCTATAGAGAGAATATTATCATCATCTAGAAAACCACCAAGAAAGTTGAGACTTAAATTAAAACACTAGTATTTAAAGATGTACTGTTCTTTATGACAGGTAATCAGTGTTGGATATGTTCACGTTGATAGATGTTCAAGAAGGTTTTCATCTCAATCACATAAACCATCCTTAGATTATTAGAATTATTTTTTAGTGGTAGTGTTATCTTTTCCTTTTACTTCAAACTTTTCCGATTTCTTAACTTGTCTAATTTATGATGAATTTTATTAATGGGTTTAAATTTTATTGGTAAGGTTGAAAGGGAAAGTCTAAAATCAAGTGGGTATCAGAAGTCTAATTAAATTATTAAGGCTTTTAATACATTCAATTCATATTACTAATCTAACATTCTTGATAACCACCATTATCCACACAAATACAAAGTGATTTCTCACATAGAATAATCTTGATCAAAATACATGACACTGACATAATCAGACCCATTTTTATTTTGTTTAAACGAAATATTCTTCCTCTTGCATTCATACTATTTAAAATTGTGTTAGCTTAATTCAATTATTTGTTTTCTCTGACCATGTGAATCACACTGAGTCACGAAATGTCAGTAATTCTAATTACTACCCACCGGTATATCACAAATATATTATTTTTCTTACCAAGCCTGAGGTTTTATCCACACATCTTCCTAATCGATATTACATTCGACTGTGCAAGATAACATTTTACTTAGTTCGAAATTCAAAAGTCTGATTCAGAATATCAGCTACTGAATAAAATTTATTATTGAAATAATCAACACCTGAAGGTAATTAGTATCTTTGGTATTCAATCAATCGGTATTGTGAGATTTTGTAATGTTGCACATCAGTTAGATTTTTTAAACTACAACATACTCCGTGCCCTCAAGCTTAGCATCTCAATACTATAACTGAAGAACTCAGACTGTACCTAATTACATTTCACACAACCTTCTAGTAAAATGGTCTTTTCTAAAGTGAACCATATCATAGACTAATAAGCATACACTTACTTACTTACTTACGCCTGTTACCCCTCGTCGAGGAGCATAGGCCGCTCACCAGCATTCTCCATCCAACTCTGTCCTGAGCCTTCCTTTCCAGTTCTTTCCAGTTGCTATTCATCCTTTTCATATCGGCTTCTATTTCCCGGCGTAGTGTGTTCTTTGGCCTTCCTCTTTTCCGCTTCCCTTCCGGATTCCAAGTTAGGGATTGAGTCGTGATGCACATTGGTGATTTCCTTAATGTATGTCCGATCCACTTCCAACGTCTTTTCCTTATTTCCTCTTCAGCTGGAAGCTGGTTTGTCCTCTCCCATAAAACGCTGTTGCTGATAGTATCCGGCCAATGGATGTTGAGTATTTTGCGTAGACAAGACTGTATTAAAAGCACTGGGAAAGCCTAATGTGATGACAGATAGGCTTATTATCATCTGATAATGACTCAAGTGTTAAAAGACGTGAGGCTAAACCGTTTTACGTAGTATTCTTTATAAATACTCCTTACAATTTCAACCAACTTCTAGTTAACACCACTTTGCATATTCATTTATTCTTGTGGACTTTTTGGATTAATATTCTCAGTTTAATATGAAATTTAATTGGTTCTGTCCTGATATTATCTGAACAATCTCTGAATATATAGTTGCACCAGATAACTCTTTTATCCGACTTTGAGTCTTCTCAACATTGGGTGATTTCAACTCCACTTAATATCAAAACTATTAACTGCGGTTCTACCAAATACATCTTCCAATACTACAGTCAATTTCTGTATGGCACGATCACTATTTAATACCATTGGTAGAGTCCTAACTCAATCCCGAATTGATTCACTACATGGGTTACGAATTATTGCCAGTCCACATCAAAACAGGTCATCTTTGAGCACATGATTAGCGTTCAAATATATAGTTTTAAAATTGATCAATTTAAATGTGATTTGGAACAGGTAAATACATCATAGGGAAATTCATTTGTGAGATGTGCCGATGGCCATCAACCACTATGCAAAACTGATAGCAAGCTGACATTTTCATTCTTCCCCGTTTGTACTCTATAGCATATGATATGTATGCTGAATGAAACAACGAAAGATATTGGCTTTAGGCATGAAGTCTAATTGGTTAGTGACCAATAGTTGTGAGTTTTTCTTTAATATGGTTACAAGTAAAGACGTGAAAGCTATTGGTCAAAAGTCTTTTTAGATATATTTATAAGCCACTAGAAACAAATGCATAATTTATCAACTAACAACGAAATCCGAATAGATATTTCAATATTATTCAGAACCACTCAGCTCTTGTTAGAATTGTGTCACGCAAAAACACATACGATCATGAAATTCTGACATTGAAATAACTACATAACTCAATAGTCAGCTCTAATCACAAGGTATGGATTTCAAATTGTGTAAACTGTGTGTAATGCGTTTGGGGAATTTTTCAGTTAACAATGGAATAGGGGTTTCTGTTGAATGGAATCCAGCAGTCAGAATAACAATGACATTCTTCTCAGTTGTTGTGGCAGGAGTAATATTTTTTGGAAATCTGCTGGTGTTAGTCACATTTGCGATGACAAAAAATCTCCGACTTGAAATCGATATGTACATTGTCTCTCTTGCAGTAGCTGATTTTCTTCTGTCAATTCTGATTCTCCCACTGGCAATTGTTCGTCAATATGTCGGATATTGGCCGTTTCAGTCCAATATACTGTGTCAGTACTTCATGTCTGGGAATTTTCTTTTTTGTTTAGCTTCAGTACTCAGTCTGTGTTGCATATCTATCGATAGATACATAGCAGTCACTCAACCATTGCAATACAACAGAACTCGTGACTACCGCCGACCATTCAGTATGTTGCTGGGTACGTGGTTGTTGGCATTCATTTCTATCGCGTTACCATATGTTTTTAGTCACCAACACCATTTCAGTGAGGGGATATGTTACTTGGGTTACAATATTAGTTTCAGACTATACGTAGCTGTTTTCCTTTGGTTTATACCTGTTCTGATAATTGTATGTGTTTATTGTGCGATATATTATGCCATAAGACGTCATTCAATTCGATGTCGACAAATGTTCAAGGTCCAGAATGTCAACGTACATCAAGATCATTCACGGAACTTTCAGAAACAAACATCAGATACGACAATGAACTCCTACCGTAAATCAAGTAGGAAACCTCTGGTTCTGGCCGAATATTCACTTAGTAACCTTGGCATATCAATGTCCACCAATTCACTGATACTTCGTTTGAAATTATTCTGTAGAATGTCAACCAGTGATAAATCGAATGACAGTATTGATGCGCCACTCAAATATCCTGTTAAACACAAATATTCTGCACAAGTATCTGTCCATGTGCATCCTCAAGTGGTACACAAATCAAAAGAGGAAGTCAGACACGTGAACTCTGATTTAAAGTCATCCGATTCCGTTGAACAAGACCTGGGTGAAAACCTGATATTGTTAGATCAAACAGGAAATGAAAATATCGAAGAACAGCCCAGTCTACAATGTGTACAGGAATGTGATCAAATATGTCAGGATAGAGGTAGGAGCACATCGAAGTCTGAATGCACTGACGTTACCGACAATCCAAATGGTTGTGGACCACATTCTATTTCAGAAAATTCACATGAGCTTGAATTTCGAAAATTTAACCTCAGTGAGGTCAATGCTAAAGATAAAGATTTTCCTCAAGCAGTCGTCCACGAAAATAAGAGAAATAAGTTCAGTGTGACTGAAGAAATTCGATATCAGACTACATTTAAGCGAGAACTGCAAACAGTAAAGGTCATGACAATAGTGGTTGGTTGTTTCCTCTTCTGCTTTTTACCATTTCTCCTGGTACATTTAGGAGAAATTATTTGCACGTGCATATTTCCAGAGATTCTACATGTACCACTTTCATGGTTACTATACCTCAACAGTTGCTGCAACCCATTTATTTACGCTTTTCGTAACAAGCGCTACGCGGACGCATTTCGACGACTTTTAGACACAGAAAACTGTTGTGGAAAGATGAAACTGGTAACTTGTTAAACGACTTATCCTTCCATCAAAAGGATTTGCTTTGCTTGTACTAATAAATTTTTCCACCAGACAACACACTTGTTTTCATAATTTATTCTCATGCTTAAGCTATAGTGTTGTTGAAAGATGTATCAAAGTGGCAATCCGAAACTAGCTACCTAAAAAGCTGGTTTACTAAATAGTCACGAATTGTATTCTTTTCTGAAGTCAAATAAGTATATTCAAAGTGATAACGTTTTGAGGACAGTCAGTATGTAAAGGAAGATTTGTATCCTACTAAGTAGGAAATCAGCGTAATAAGAAATCTGGTTCAGTGGATATCGAATGATATGCTTTTGATCATAATTGTGGTTCGATCAACACATGAAATAACGACTCTACTGATAAGCTGGTTTGTTTGGAAGGTGCACGATCATCCAATTTAATATCGATAATTAGTTGATCATATTCGGAAATTTTAATTCCTAATTGAATACAATTAAGTTCATTCAGTGACTGATTTCAAGGTGATGCATATCAACATATTAATGTCATAAGTAAATATAAGCCTAAGATTAGGTTTCACATCATAGACCTACCCATTACATGGCGTGATGACGAGACAGTTTGTAGAAATAACTACCATAGGAACAAGTGAACAGTTATTACTTTAAGTAAGTCAGATTTTGTGTAGTGACTGTTTTATGGGGTGAGATAAATTTTCAAAGATAATGAGTTAAGTAGTGAGGAGGCACTTTCAATGTAAGTATGACTATATGATAAAAGTTCCTCAATCACGTGTACCACAATACGAGGATATAAAGAATGTTACAATGTTCGAAAATTTCTTACCATTTCGATTCAAGAGCAGAAATCATACATCAAATAACATTTATACCTATTATGTATATTTTCTCCTGGTCAAAATCGAGACATATATATCAATCCCTTTTCATTCACTCTGACTGTAACTTCATACCTAACTGCTTGGTGAAAGCAAGTATATTTGCATAACTGAAAACGACAGTATGTTGCTTCCCTGTGTCCTAAGTTAATGTGTATAACTGTGTTACCAGGCTAGTATGAAGCGATCCGTATGATTTAAATAGTGAAATTTAACTAAAATAAACCAAAATAGTTCGATAAACTGAAAATATAATAGAGTTTAAGGCAACTCAAAGAAGGAAATTCTCTTTTCAACAGTGCCATTCACTTTAGATGTACAATCGCATGCAAAGTTAAGTCATACTAATGGTAGTCTGTGATAACGTAGGGGGCCATACAATAATTTATCGACGAACCAGTCAGACCAAGATGTTAGCGCAAAACTCGTTCATCCGTATGGCTAATATAATTTTGGCATTATAGATGATGTCATCTCGTGATAAGAACAAAAACTCTATTTCCTACCTCTGAAGTCCAACCCTAAATATCTAATTCTTAACCCCTTAGGACCAATTATTTTGACTATGTGGATGAATTTGAAACAAGATTCTTGTGAACATCGTTTCTTTTCAGTTAGTAGTGAAATATAGTTCTGAGGCAATTGCGCACTCTGCAACAAGAGATATCAATTAACCTTAAAATCGATTTCACTAGAAACGAACTACCCAAAACAAACAATCCGATTTGAAGAATTCAAGAAACGAGCCAGATGCATATTCAGTCACCTCAACAAGCTGTCGGTAATCTAGTATTAATAATCCACACCATCAATGGTTTAAGAAGACTATTTCACTAATTTGATCAAATAGAGATGTGGTTCCAATCGGTAAGAGATGGTCCTCCAATCGTTTATGCACTGTTGATTTATCGAATTACAATTAGATTTCAGTAATGTAGATAGACTGTTCAATAACCTCGGTATTTACTTCTAGGCTTTTTCGAAAGAAAGTGAAATTCTCGCTCAATTAATAAATAGAACTGTTTATGCTCCGAAATTCCCTCACAGACACACGAGCTGGTCAGGGACTTTAAGTTGTCTTAGAAAATCACTGATGTTACGAGTATCTTTATGCTAACAAATATTTCCTGTTACTACACTGAGAAGTATGGCAGTAATGGGTTTCGGGAAGTTTGTAGATCATTCAGTCAATTACTACAGGAAGTACGAATTTACTGAATTCATGATTCTGATTTATTTACCATCAGAATAACAAGGCTAAAATTTTGAGTCACTATTCAATGTTATGCTGATTGATCAGTGAGCAGTGACCAAAGTCACATTTTTCTAGTTCTAAAAACTGATTTAATTTTATTGAGTAACTCTCTGTGTGGTTGTCAGTCTGTATGACTCCACATCAAATACACCATGTTTTAATGTTAGCACGTAAGCAACTGTGGATATCCTGAACCACAGATTATTTTTGAACACACAACAGAGTACAAACATTTTTAGTAAATGAGGCATTTATAAACTTAAGTATATGATGGAGAGACATATAACATTTTCCATACTGACTCGTCTTCTTACTTCACTTTTAAACCTAGTTGTCGAGATCGCTGTTCATACAACTTGTAATATCGAGTTGTTAAGCAGTCACATTTACAGGCTGAATTTGACGACACATTCGTGAGAGCTTATAAGTTTCCCCGTGCTTTCGGCTTTTCAATATTGACAAAACTATGAGCATAAGAAATAGTGACGATAATATTTAAAAAGAAACTATTCGGTATACTCAATCACTCAATTTTTATCTTGATAAACAAAAATGAAGTTCAGTAAGTCGAAGTTGTGGCAGGAGGAATCTAGCAAACAACTTCAATATTTTCATATCTCCTGTGTAGTTTAACTTATTTCAAGTTTCTTACTGTAACAATGAGTGTGAATAGGAGATTCAATAGAAAATAATTGACAGATGGCTTTATCATAATGTTGTTTACACAGGTCTAAAGGTTAAATGAGATTCTTTTAGTAAATTAATTGTTTACTAAACAGAATAACCATTGTGTTCAATTACTTCGCTTGACATTGTGTGATGTTTGGTAGTTAAAGCATAGTTAAGTTGATTTTTCAATGAAGAAACACAGATCAGGTCATCTCACCTATGGAAACGACTGGAGGAAATTAGTAACAGTTATTTCAAGTGAGATTTTATCTGAATGTAACATCAGTATCTATGAGTTGATTCCTGCATGTTGCGTTAGGTAATGAATAGGTTGACCAATAATATGGACGAATATCTGTTCGTCAATAGACACATTGTACGTTTATATCAGTAGAACTCAGAACTTTAATTAGGTTTACCGAGATTTTCAGAATTACCAGGTTATCCTTTAGTTCACGCAATGAAACCTTATCATAAATTCGGATAATATTTGAGAAAACTATGAGTAGCAATCAGTGAATAGCAATATAAGGTCATAATTATATTAGATATTTTCATTTTAACCTCATAAACAAACATAATTTTAGTATGAAAATAATCATGTACACCGAAATCACTAAGAATATCCATCAGAATGAGATGATCCAGGGAAGGTGGATTTGAAAAGATACTTGTTCAGTGGATGATAGGTTCCGAAATTCCATTCGTGCATGAGGCATTGAACGCAGTCTTATTAAGGAATGTTTTGATTTCATTCTACTTATCTGATTACAGTCTCATTGAAAAATTTAACTGCTCTTGTTCACACACAAAACACTTCTAAATGATGACATAATAACTCATGTCGAAAGATAATCATTTCTCAAGATACATGACTAAACGTGTATCGCACTGGAAGAATTGAGTAAAAGGTTAAAATACTAGCTCGATACAAAATACGCTGTGTGGTCAGTTAAATATTGAATACTCCTTTGATTTCAAAAGTCAAGTATGAAAACAGCAAGACAAGTTTTGCTGCCACTGATCGGTTGCGTATAACAGGTATCTTACTGAGCACCGGAAAGATTTTTTCCTTAGACTATTGGGCAGATATGTAATAATCTACATATCTAACTTCGGTCAATTCGCGATAATACGCGTCCATTCTCACACTCGACATTATTGAACTCCACTGGTAACTGCTTATCGTGATCTAAATAACACTCCACAACCCTTGCAAACCCCCCCCCCGTACTGGTAAAATAACATTACCTGTTATTTGTAAAGGAGCAATAAATTGACTGACTAGGTAGATAACTAGGGTTCCGGTGAGAAATTAATGGAATAAGAAACTATTAAATAAATGTTTAAACAAGGATACAAAAAATATTTGAAACTGAGATTGCCTGAATAGTAACGAGATTGGAAACCGTAAACATGTTTAGAATGATCTTTCTCTATTTAAAATGTACTACTTAAATTTGTTTGTTATGCAATCGACAGAAGATACCTGTTATACGCAACCGATCAGTGGCAGCAAAACTTGTCTTGTTGTTTTCATACTTGACTTTTGAAATCAAAGGAGTATTCAATATTTAACTGACCACACAGCGTATTTTGTATCGAGCTAGTATTTTAACCTTTTACTCAATTCTTCCAGTGCGATACACGTTTAGTCATGTATCTTGAGAAATGATTATCTTTCGACATGAGTTATTATGTCATCATTTAGAAGTGTTTTGTGTGTGAACAAGAGCAGTTAAATTTTTCAATGAGACTGTAATCAGATAAGTAGAATGAAATCAAAACATTCCTTAATAAGACTGCGTTCAATGCCTCATGCACGAATGGAATTTCGGAACCTATCATCCACTGAACAAGTATCTTTTCAAATCCACCTTCCCTGGATCATCTCATTCTGATGGATATTCTTAGTGATTTCGGTGTACATGATTATTTTCATACTAAAATTATGTTTGTTTATGAGGTTAAAATGAAAATATCTAATATAATTATGACCTTATATTGCTATTCACTGATTGCTACTCATAGTTTTCTCAAATATTATCCGAATTTATGATAAGGTTTCATTGCGTGAACTAAAGGATAACCTGGTAATTCTGAAAATCTCGGTAAACCTAATTAAAGTTCTGAGTTCTACTGATATAAACGTACAATGTGTCTATTGACGAACAGATATTCGTCCATATTATTGGTCAACCTATTCATTACCTAACGCAACATGCAGGAATCAACTCATAGATACTGATGTTACATTCAGATAAAATCTCACTTGAAATAACTGTTACTAATTTCCTCCAGTCGTTTCCATAGGTGAGATGACCTGATCTGTGTTTCTTCATTGAAAAATCAACTTAACTATGCTTTAACTACCAAACATCACACAATGTCAAGCGAAGTAATTGAACACAATGGTTATTCTGTTTAGTAAACAATTAATTTACTAAAAGAATCTCATTTAACCTTTAGACCTGTGTAAACAACATTATGATAAAGCCATCTGTCAATTATTTTCTATTGAATCTCCTATTCACACTCATTGTTACAGTAAGAAACTTGAAATAAGTTAAACTACACAGGAGATATGAAAATATTGAAGTTGTTTGCTAGATTCCTCCTGCCACAACTTCGACTTACTGAACTTCATTTTTGTTTATCAAGATAAAAATTGAGTGATTGAGTATACCGAATAGTTTCTTTTTAAATATTATCGTCACTATTTCTTATGCTCATAGTTTTGTCAATATTGAAAAGCCGAAAGCACGGGGAAACTTATAAGCTCTCACGAATGTGTCGTCAAATTCAGCCTGTAAATGTGACTGCTTAACAACTCGATATTACAAGTTGTATGAACAGCGATCTCGACAACTAGGTTTAAAAGTGAAGTAAGAAGACGAGTCAGTATGGAAAATGTTATATGTCTCTCCATCATATACTTAAGTTTATAAATGCCTCATTTACTAAAAATGTTTGTACTCTGTTGTGTGTTCAAAAATAATCTGTGGTTCAGGATATCCACAGTTGCTTACGTGCTAACATTAAAACATGGTGTATTTGATGTGGAGTCATACAGACTGACAACCACACAGAGAGTTACTCAATAAAATTAAATCAGTTTTTAGAACTAGAAAAATGTGACTTTGGTCACTGCTCACTGATCAATCAGCATAACATTGAATAGTGACTCAAAATTTTAGCCTTGTTATTCTGATGGTAAATAAATCAGAATCATGAATTCAGTAAATTCGTACTTCCTGTAGTAATTGACTGAATGATCTACAAACTTCCCGAAACCCATTACTGCCATACTTCTCAGTGTAGTAACAGGAAATATTTGTTAGCATAAAGATACTCGTAACATCAGTGATTTTCTAAGACAACTTAAAGTCCCTGACCAGCTCGTGTGTCTGTGAGGGAATTTCGGAGCATAAACAGTTCTATTTATTAATTGAGCGAGAATTTCACTTTCTTTCGAAAAAGCCTAGAAGTAAATACCGAGGTTATTGAACAGTCTATCTACATTACTGAAATCTAATTGTAATTCGATAAATCAACAGTGCATAAACGATTGGAGGACCATCTCTTACCGATTGGAACCACATCTCTATTTGATCAAATTAGTGAAATAGTCTTCTTAAACCATTGATGGTGTGGATTATTAATACTAGATTACCGACAGCTTGTTGAGGTGACTGAATATGCATCTGGCTCGTTTCTTGAATTCTTCAAATCGGATTGTTTGTTTTGGGTAGTTCGTTTCTAGTGAAATCGATTTTAAGGTTAATTGATATCTCTTGTTGCAGAGTGCGCAATTGCCTCAGAACTATATTTCACTACTAACTGAAAAGAAACGATGTTCACAAGAATCTTGTTTCAAATTCATCCACATAGTCAAAATAATTGGTCCTAAGGGGTTAAGAATTAGATATTTAGGGTTGGACTTCAGAGGTAGGAAATAGAGTTTTTGTTCTTATCACGAGATGACATCATCTATAATGCCAAAATTATATTAGCCATACGGATGAACGAGTTTTGCGCTAACATCTTGGTCTGACTGGTTCGTCGATAAATTATTGTATGGCCCCCTACGTTATCACAGACTACCATTAGTATGACTTAACTTTGCATGCGATTGTACATCTAAAGTGAATGGCACTGTTGAAAAGAGAATTTCCTTCTTTGAGTTGCCTTAAACTCTATTATATTTTCAGTTTATCGAACTATTTTGGTTTATTTTAGTTAAATTTCACTATTTAAATCATACGGATCGCTTCATACTAGCCTGGTAACACAGTTATACACATTAACTTAGGACACAGGGAAGCAACATACTGTCGTTTTCAGTTATGCAAATATACTTGCTTTCACCAAGCAGTTAGGTATGAAGTTACAGTCAGAGTGAATGAAAAGGGATTGATATATATGTCTCGATTTTGACCAGGAGAAAATATACATAATAGGTATAAATGTTATTTGATGTATGATTTCTGCTCTTGAATCGAAATGGTAAGAAATTTTCGAACATTGTAACATTCTTTATATCCTCGTATTGTGGTACACGTGATTGAGGAACTTTTATCATATAGTCATACTTACATTGAAAGTGCCTCCTCACTACTTAACTCATTATCTTTGAAAATTTATCTCACCCCATAAAACAGTCACTACACAAAATCTGACTTACTTAAAGTAATAACTGTTCACTTGTTCCTATGGTAGTTATTTCTACAAACTGTCTCGTCATCACGCCATGTAATGGGTAGGTCTATGATGTGAAACCTAATCTTAGGCTTATATTTACTTATGACATTAATATGTTGATATGCATCACCTTGAAATCAGTCACTGAATGAACTTAATTGTATTCAATTAGGAATTAAAATTTCCGAATATGATCAACTAATTATCGATATTAAATTGGATGATCGTGCACCTTCCAAACAAACCAGCTTATCAGTAGAGTCGTTATTTCATGTGTTGATCGAACCACAATTATGATCAAAAGCATATCATTCGATATCCACTGAACCAGATTTCTTATTACGCTGATTTCCTACTTAGTAGGATACAAATCTTCCTTTACATACTGACTGTCCTCAAAACGTTATCACTTTGAATATACTTATTTGACTTCAGAAAAGAATACAATTCGTGACTATTTAGTAAACCAGCTTTTTAGGTAGCTAGTTTCGGATTGCCACTTTGATACATCTTTCAACAACACTATAGCTTAAGCATGAGAATAAATTATGAAAACAAGTGTGTTGTCTGGTGGAAAAATTTATTAGTACAAGCAAAGCAAATCCTTTTGATGGAAGGATAAGTCGTTTAACAAGTTACCAGTTTCATCTTTCCACAACAGTTTTCTGTGTCTAAAAGTCGTCGAAATGCGTCCGCGTAGCGCTTGTTACGAAAAGCGTAAATAAATGGGTTGCAGCAACTGTTGAGGTATAGTAACCATGAAAGTGGTACATGTAGAATCTCTGGAAATATGCACGTGCAAATAATTTCTCCTAAATGTACCAGGAGAAATGGTAAAAAGCAGAAGAGGAAACAACCAACCACTATTGTCATGACCTTTACTGTTTGCAGTTCTCGCTTAAATGTAGTCTGATATCGAATTTCTTCAGTCACACTGAACTTATTTCTCTTATTTTCGTGGACGACTGCTTGAGGAAAATCTTTATCTTTAGCATTGACCTCACTGAGGTTAAATTTTCGAAATTCAAGCTCATGTGAATTTTCTGAAATAGAATGTGGTCCACAACCATTTGGATTGTCGGTAACGTCAGTGCATTCAGACTTCGATGTGCTCCTACCTCTATCCTGACATATTTGATCACATTCCTGTACACATTGTAGACTGGGCTGTTCTTCGATATTTTCATTTCCTGTTTGATCTAACAATATCAGGTTTTCACCCAGGTCTTGTTCAACGGAATCGGATGACTTTAAATCAGAGTTCACGTGTCTGACTTCCTCTTTTGATTTGTGTACCACTTGAGGATGCACATGGACAGATACTTGTGCAGAATATTTGTGTTTAACAGGATATTTGAGTGGCGCATCAATACTGTCATTCGATTTATCACTGGTTGACATTCTACAGAATAATTTCAAACGAAGTATCAGTGAATTGGTGGACATTGATATGCCAAGGTTACTAAGTGAATATTCGGCCAGAACCAGAGGTTTCCTACTTGATTTACGGTAGGAGTTCATTGTCGTATCTGATGTTTGTTTCTGAAAGTTCCGTGAATGATCTTGATGTACGTTGACATTCTGGACCTTGAACATTTGTCGACATCGAATTGAATGACGTCTTATGGCATAATATATCGCACAATAAACACATACAATTATCAGAACAGGTATAAACCAAAGGAAAACAGCTACGTATAGTCTGAAACTAATATTGTAACCCAAGTAACATATCCCCTCACTGAAATGGTGTTGGTGACTAAAAACATATGGTAACGCGATAGAAATGAATGCCAACAACCACGTACCCAGCAACATACTGAATGGTCGGCGGTAGTCACGAGTTCTGTTGTATTGCAATGGTTGAGTGACTGCTATGTATCTATCGATAGATATGCAACACAGACTGAGTACTGAAGCTAAACAAAAAAGAAAATTCCCAGACATGAAGTACTGACACAGTATATTGGACTGAAACGGCCAATATCCGACATATTGACGAACAATTGCCAGTGGGAGAATCAGAATTGACAGAAGAAAATCAGCTACTGCAAGAGAGACAATGTACATATCGATTTCAAGTCGGAGATTTTTTGTCATCGCAAATGTGACTAACACCAGCAGATTTCCAAAAAATATTACTCCTGCCACAACAACTGAGAAGAATGTCATTGTTATTCTGACTGCTGGATTCCATTCAACAGAAACCCCTATTCCATTGTTAACTGAAAAATTCCCCAAACGCATTACACACAGTTTACACAATTTGAAATCCATACCTTGTGATTAGAGCTGACTATTGAGTTATGTAGTTATTTCAATGTCAGAATTTCATGATCGTATGTGTTTTTGCGTGACACAATTCTAACAAGAGCTGAGTGGTTCTGAATAATATTGAAATATCTATTCGGATTTCGTTGTTAGTTGATAAATTATGCATTTGTTTCTAGTGGCTTATAAATATATCTAAAAAGACTTTTGACCAATAGCTTTCACGTCTTTACTTGTAACCATATTAAAGAAAAACTCACAACTATTGGTCACTAACCAATTAGACTTCATGCCTAAAGCCAATATCTTTCGTTGTTTCATTCAGCATACATATCATATGCTATAGAGTACAAACGGGGAAGAATGAAAATGTCAGCTTGCTATCAGTTTTGCATAGTGGTTGATGGCCATCGGCACATCTCACAAATGAATTTCCCTATGATGTATTTACCTGTTCCAAATCACATTTAAATTGATCAATTTTAAAACTATATATTTGAACGCTAATCATGTGCTCAAAGATGACCTGTTTTGATGTGGACTGGCAATAATTCGTAACCCATGTAGTGAATCAATTCGGGATTGAGTTAGGACTCTACCAATGGTATTAAATAGTGATCGTGCCATACAGAAATTGACTGTAGTATTGGAAGATGTATTTGGTAGAACCGCAGTTAATAGTTTTGATATTAAGTGGAGTTGAAATCACCCAATGTTGAGAAGACTCAAAGTCGGATAAAAGAGTTATCTGGTGCAACTATATATTCAGAGATTGTTCAGATAATATCAGGACAGAACCAATTAAATTTCATATTAAACTGAGAATATTAATCCAAAAAGTCCACAAGAATAAATGAATATGCAAAGTGGTGTTAACTAGAAGTTGGTTGAAATTGTAAGGAGTATTTATAAAGAATACTACGTAAAACGGTTTAGCCTCACGTCTTTTAACACTTGAGTCATTATCAGATGATAATAAGCCTATCTGTCATCACATTAGGCTTTCCCAGTGCTTTTAATACAGTCTTGTCTACGCAAAATACTCAACATCCATTGGCCGGATACTATCAGCAACAGCGTTTTATGGGAGAGGACAAACCAGCTTCCAGCTGAAGAGGAAATAAGGAAAAGACGTTGGAAGTGGATCGGACATACATTAAGGAAATCACCAATGTGCATCACGACTCAATCCCTAACTTGGAATCCGGAAGGGAAGCGGAAAAGAGGAAGGCCAAAGAACACACTACGCCGGGAAATAGAAGCCGATATGAAAAGGATGAATAGCAACTGGAAAGAACTGGAAAGGAAGGCTCAGGACAGAGTTGGATGGAGAATGCTGGTGAGCGGCCTATGCTCCTCGACGAGGGGTAACAGGCGTAAGTAAGTAAGTAAGTGTATGCTTATTAGTCTATGATATGGTTCACTTTAGAAAAGACCATTTTACTAGAAGGTTGTGTGAAATGTAATTAGGTACAGTCTGAGTTCTTCAGTTATAGTATTGAGATGCTAAGCTTGAGGGCACGGAGTATGTTGTAGTTTAAAAAATCTAACTGATGTGCAACATTACAAAATCTCACAATACCGATTGATTGAATACCAAAGATACTAATTACCTTCAGGTGTTGATTATTTCAATAATAAATTTTATTCAGTAGCTGATATTCTGAATCAGACTTTTGAATTTCGAACTAAGTAAAATGTTATCTTGCACAGTCGAATGTAATATCGATTAGGAAGATGTGTGGATAAAACCTCAGGCTTGGTAAGAAAAATAATATATTTGTGATATACCGGTGGGTAGTAATTAGAATTACTGACATTTCGTGACTCAGTGTGATTCACATGGTCAGAGAAAACAAATAATTGAATTAAGCTAACACAATTTTAAATAGTATGAATGCAAGAGGAAGAATATTTCGTTTAAACAAAATAAAAATGGGTCTGATTATGTCAGTGTCATGTATTTTGATCAAGATTATTCTATGTGAGAAATCACTTTGTATTTGTGTGGATAATGGTGGTTATCAAGAATGTTAGATTAGTAATATGAATTGAATGTATTAAAAGCCTTAATAATTTAATTAGACTTCTGATACCCACTTGATTTTAGACTTTCCCTTTCAACCTTACCAATAAAATTTAAACCCATTAATAAAATTCATCATAAATTAGACAAGTTAAGAAATCGGAAAAGTTTGAAGTAAAAGGAAAAGATAACACTACCACTAAAAAATAATTCTAATAATCTAAGGATGGTTTATGTGATTGAGATGAAAACCTTCTTGAACATCTATCAACGTGAACATATCCAACACTGATTACCTGTCATAAAGAACAGTACATCTTTAAATACTAGTGTTTTAATTTAAGTCTCAACTTTCTTGGTGGTTTTCTAGATGATGATAATATTCTCTCTATAGGATGCTCATTAAGCATCAGTTCGATTGTGAAATCTCTAAAACTACTTGATACCAATGCATTTCACCTTTAAAAGGACTTTATATAAACAAACTAATGGATTGGTCATGGATTCTACTGTGTCTCAGTTGTTATAAATTTATTGATGACCTATATTGGATAATTTATCTTAGCCGGTGTATTCATAACATGCATCTTGCTCACATTTGTAGATGACACATTTGTTATCGTTAAGAAGATACTCAGATCACATTTCTCTAATTCTAATATTAATCGGTCACAATCGTTAATTTCTTAGTCATTCAGTTTTGTAAATGGTAAAAAAGATTATATGAAGTTAACTTCCATTGTTGAATAACTTGGTAAAAGATAGAGAAAGTCAATGAGAAGGTGATAAGTTATATCATCTGATTGCTATTACATCTAACAATGAATATCAAAAAAGTAAGAATAAAAGTAACACCATTAATTCAATTCACTTTAGTTACTATAATCGCATAATACAGACAATAGTCTGTCGAAAAAGTTAAGTGATGTACTAGAACAATGAAATAGAGAACCCTATGAAGAAAAGAAGCCTAGACGATATTATTCTTGAATAATTCATATATAGTAAATGGTAGACAATACAACTCAGAAGATAAAATGAAAAGTAGGCTTTATTCAAAATGAATTCTACTTGTGTATAGTCTATTCACTTGGTCCTATATTAATTCAGAGTGAAGGAAATAAAACAAATGTTATACTACATTATTTCATGTAGATCTAAACAAAGAAGTAAACTTGTCTTGACTTTGTTGTAAAAGATGCTCTAACTTCCTTATTCAACGAATCTCACTGAAAACATTCTAATGCTAATCAACTTAAATGACACAGTAACTGTACAGATAACCTCTTATGAGATGATAACTGAATAATGTAATAGAATAACAAATAAACCCGAACAGATATTTCGTCTGAAAATACAGTAAAGCCAAATAAATCAGTTAAGATAAATTGTAGAAAGGAATTGTATTTGACAAGTAGTTATTATTATAGAAACATGTATCGAGTGAACACATCGTAATTCAAAAGGTGAATAAATGAGTCAATTGAAGCCAGACCACCATGGAAAACGTGAAAGCATTGGACGGTCGTTTCGTCCTAGTACGATAATCCTCAGTAGTGCGCATTCATGATTTATTAAATAAATATTTCTTTAATGTTATACATTAGTAACATATTTGTTTACTGAATACTTACCCTCAACTTTTGGGATGGATCATGTCTCTAGTCAAGTTATTCATTTAATAAACAATAAGCAAGTGATGACATGAAAAAAAGAACTATGAAGACGGTTCGTTAGCAAACTCAAAGAAGCCTCAAGAAGCCCAGAAAGAGCCGAAGACATTCAATCCAATCACCACTAGCGGAATATTCTAGAATATGGACGTGTAGCTTCCGTATTGGATGAATGAGAAAGGACCCCTATGTGCCTATTGACTGTCCGTAATGATGATTTACTTTCAGTCAAAAACTATGAATATATGAGATTTTTATACCATATTTGACACTGTTTGGGGAATAAAACTCGTACTTACTAGTCTTCTGTCTTCTCTCTTGCGACGTTGCGGGTTCGATCGTTCTAGTAGTCTAGTAGTACGCGGCATAGCAAGAATCAAGGCTCTAGATATAAGAGAACACTCATTTTCATAGTTGTAGTACTAAAATTAATATTCCAGTCATTAAAATCAAATTAATTAGGTTAGACCCAATGAGAACTGCGAATACATTTAGATAAATGATGGTCTAACAATATAAAGTCTATTTATAGGTTTCAACATCCAGTTAAATTAGATTGTCCATTTCACATTTATTCATTTCTACTTATATAAATCATAACAAATCAATGTTTAGTATATAAAACACTTTTGACAAAATTTACAGTTTAATGATCAGACATATTTGTATTGATCGACAATTTTTATCATTAAGACTAGTGATAAGTTCTAAAAGTCACTTATTCTCAAATAAAGTGACTAACTTGATTTATCCACCTGTCAGTAATTCATGTTATACCCATGAGAAAACCATCCGTCATACCTGTGATGAAGTATTATAAACGTTACTGTCATGTCAGTGTTTGATAAAATTGAAAGATTAGCAAAAGAGTGACACTGACAGAAGAAAGAAAATACGTTAACTAATTTGTTACGAGTTAGCCAGTAAAATAATCTTATTTTAACATCCTTCCCAATTCTTTATTAACAATGATAGGTTTCTCGTGTACAAATACTTCTTCGGTTACTAGCTTATGCTTATGTTGAAAATTTACCAGAGTGACAGAAAGGAATCCGGAATATATTTTCTCAAGCAAATGTAAATAACAACAGTAGACGTACAGGTTAACAAAATGGAGTATTCCTAGAAGTTTTACAATGGAGTGTAAGGTCAATACCAAGCAAATAGTGGTGAGTTAATACCTAAAACAGTGTGTAGATATTATTTGGAAATCATTCACTACTTACTGAGAAGATAGTTTTTTCAATCAAGTAATAACATAAGTCTCTTCTGAAGTCTGTAACTAGTTTTCTTCAAAATAGATTCATTTTGCATGCTTAATAATTCTTTCCTTTCCATTTAGGTCCTCCGTTTGCTTTCTCGCTTCTCATTATTGACATCACCTGAAATAAATTCATCAAAATTAACTCGTGTTTGGCATACCGCCGTCACAAAAATGGGGTTAGCCTTGGTGTTAAATCTCTCGAAGCGTCCAATCACAAGAATGAGATATGCGTGAAACTGAAATTCATAAAACAACAATTTATCTGAAGACTGGTTCTTTTTGAAAAATGAACATAAATTAGTTACAAATGTCAACTCGCTAGGTGTCTGTGGAGTTTGACGCGTCTGTAGGTTTGAAAAGAAAAAACTTCCAGCATCAATGAGATAAAGAAGTATTACGATACACGATAATGCAAAATGACAGCTGATAGCTGCTTATAAGATTTACTACAGTTCATCAACAAGCAGCAATGGAACCAAATGCAAATAAATATGGAAACTGTTGTGTTTGAACAAAACTCAAAATTGAACAGAACTGGGAGTAATTGTTATAAGAATTGAGATAAAGCAATTTCAATGACAAGTACAGTGAATATCATAAGTATATGTGTGGCCCAATATCTGTCTTCGTTTGAATTGTATAAACTATTGCTATTGAATTATGCATATTGTCGATCCTCGTATATATCCATCTACTTAAATCGAGTCATTGAATAATGAAATGAAATGTCAAATACGAGAATGCTGTTTGAATGAGTATATCTCATGCAATCCTTGATTGTAGAGAGAAGAAAAAGGAATTGATGCACAAAGAAGAATGCTAGTGACCCAACTCGATTTGATCAAGAGTGAATCGGTATTTATAATCAGACAAAAATGAGTTACAGGCATGTGATGAATGGGATAAGAAGTGCACACACATATGATCATCTAAAATAAGTGGAGGTTGATAAGCGAATAATTAACAAGGTCAAAATATAGATTGAGAAGAACGAATAAATTAGCCTGTTTGGAAGGTAGAATAAACTATGTGGGCTTAGCATAGAAACCGACCCTACATATGTAAATATTTTACGTCTGTCTACACAGATAATTTTCGTGAAAACATACATGTAGAAATTATTAGGAACACAACGATTTACTCAATATTGATAAGTAGTATAAAACAACGAACAAAAATGAGTTGGTTAGAAGGGAATATGGACAGAGAACGTAAGCAAGCTTAACACTCCCCTAAGGAAACATATCTCTCCTGGGTCCTAAAAATTGAATATTAAGTTTGAAGGCACTCCAAGACGAAAATGGTGCAAATTGCTCTCATCACAGAAACTCTGAGAAGTCTCCCTACACTTACAGATTTTCAATGGTAGTTTAACATCAATAGAATCAAAATCTCAATCAAAGACTTAATAATCTCCACAACCACATACTGATAATTTTTAATGGTTGAATTCATGGGTCGATCTAAGCTAGACCAACATTGGAAACCTAGAGCCACCTGAAGGCCGTTTTTTCCTAGTACGGAACTCCACAGAAATGCGCATCCATGAATTCAGTTATCAAAATGTTACCACAATCTTCACAAACCTTCATCCTTATAATAATCATCATTTGCTCACTAGTGAGTGACTTCGAGGTGGATTTCCTGGAGTCCCAGTTTGAAGCCATTATCAGTGAAATTCAACGCCTGTCGAGTAGAGACAGGTATCTACCTCAGACAATGGATAGAGTGGTTGGGCAAGATCATGAATCATTCGAAGTTCGATGTTAACACTGTTAGATGCCGGCTCAGTGGTCTAGAGGTTAGGCTTGGAACCTGTTGTTGAGAATTATCTTGAATTGGTTGAGTTTGTCAGTATCTCAAAAGATGGCTGTATTGAAACTTTGTAATGCTGTTCCACCAGTTGTCCATTGCTTCTTTAGCTTCAGTTTCATCTTGTCAACCACCAGGTGGTGATCTGAAGCTGTATCAGCTCTTCTGGTTCTCACTTCTTCCATTGTCCTTGTGAACATCTTACTGATGCAAATATGATCTATCTGGTTCTTTGTGGTGTGATCCAATGAGACCCATTTAGCTCTGTGTATGCGATTGTATGGGAATATTATGCCACCTATAAACATTTTGTTGAATGTACATAAGTTTACAAATATGTTACCATTTTCGTGAGAATTTATCTCCTCGTGACCGGAATGCAACAGCATCTCTCCAGTATCTATCCTTTTTTGTCTAGCCTGGATCCAATGGGGTTCGCTGATTGCAAGAGCCGCCAGGTTGAATTTCCTCATCTCCGACGCTATCTGTTTGGTCCTCCTGGTCTCCCACGTTGTCTGGACGTTCCATGTACTTATAAAAATTGTTGCTCTGGTTGCTAGAATGGGCATCGGCTTCGTGACCTCCGAGAAATCTCGGCTTTCACCATGAGGCGTGACAATTCTTCCTTCAACTAACACAGTAAATTTTAAATGGTTTAATTTGTTTGATCTGGTTGGCGTTCTTTTAGTAAGACTTTTTCTACGAGATGGAGTTGCCGACCTCATGCCAAACCCTCCTCCTTTACCCGAGCTCGGGACATGCAGTATCTCTAGAAGAGCTACAGGCAGAGTTGCGACTTTTCATGCCAAAGTAGATATAAACAACTGATACCAGAATATGTAATATAAGTACTTGTATAAAATGCAACAACTTAATCACCTAAAGTATGCTGTGCAGTATCATTTTATGCTATCTGTTACCTCAATTAGTATAAAGATGGAAACGCATTGATAATGTGTCCATTAGAAGAAGAATATTCTGATAAAATGGAGATAACAATTTGTCTTTTTCCTGAAAAATAAAATATCCTTACATTCAACATCATTATAAACCACGATACTAAGATATCTTGCACTATATATAACAAGTAAAAACATGCTTTCCTGTAATTTTAAGAACTCCATTATTGTGAAACACCCTAGAAAAAAAGCTTATTTGATAAAACTGCTAATAATTGCAAAATAATCAGCATTAATACAATTATGCTTATATGAATTATGTCACATAACTGGACATACTGTCATACTGATATTGCCGACTGCATTTTACATATATTATCATGGTATTGCAGGAGTATTAAATGCGTTTCAGACGTCGGTCAAGTTAAGTTAAAGTACAGTGGCTGCTTAATTCTGTCACTTGACATCAGTCTGCATTCATGGCTGCTTTGGTCTTGCAATTAAAGTCATTCTGTTTGGTCTTCGAAACAGTTATCTTCAGTCAAGTCGTCGACCACTTAGTACCAAAAATGTTGTCATAAATTCAGTGAATAAATTTCAAAACAATTTAATCAGTGTTTTCTTGCGTTAACATGTTTGAGAAAATTCATTTTCTATACAACAACACTAGATAGTATGACTACAGAACAGTGGTTAGTATGAACATAAACTGTGGTAATGAAACAGTCCCGTGAATGGAGATCACAGTAAGCGATAATAAGACGATTATTATCTATTTCAATATCATTTCATATCACGCTTTCTGGAAAATGAAATAATTTGAAAGAGTTTACCATATTTTAGTATTCATCAGTAGTGCATATTTATGACTTCACATGACATTGAATCCGGAACATTTCAGTCCAACAGCGAATGTGTCAAACACTGATACTTAGTGAACTGGTTTACATTTAGTGATAAATATACATTAATATTTATATATGGTAAAATCTTAGAACTTAATGGGTTTGTAAATTGGTAGATCACAAACATGTTATTTCTATTATGTATGTTTCTGTGTTTACACTCAAGGTTAGTGGAGATATTCAATGATAAAAAACAAACGGTTGCACGAGATTATTATTTACTTTTGTCAGGTGGATTTCTTATTTATTTATTACAATATCACAAATTATATAGATAGAATAGAAAAGACGCTGTTGAATCCAATGAACCTTCAAGATACGATGGAAACAAGGGATAGTGTGACAATCAGATATTAAGATACATTAAAGGAAATATTTAAGCTATAACTATAGTGACAGGATTTATCAGTTTGCATCGAGAATATAACAAATACTTGTAAAATAGAGCATAAGAAAGGAAATTGTAAACTGTTTGTGAATTTGTTAGGATAAATGTAGTTCACCTGAATTGGTACGAAAAATAAAATTGCCACAATGAACGATAGTTCACACATGTTATATAGAACAACGTTTAAATGAATTTACAGAAGAAAATATTGAATTCAATATGGATGAAATTAAGCATTTTTTTATAGTGATCAAAATTCCGTAATTTAAGGAAGGCACTGGTGTGAATTAGAAAAGTGAACGCAATATTATACCTAGTTATTCAACTTCAAACACATGTCCATGATATATACGTTAAACTGAATAGGTATTTTTTACAACCAATTTGGTTTTAAGATTTAGACCACATCCTAGATGTCATCTTTCTTGCGTGTAACATAACAGTTATACATCTAAAATCTTTCCGTTTATATTTGATAAACTCATCAGTAGTTGTAGTGGAAAACGATAATAAAATAAGTCAAACTGGTCTTATATATTAATGTGACATTATTACAAATAATTCATTTTCATTAGCTGACAAACAAATAATCGTAGTATGACCTTATTTAGCCTATTTACATACTCAACCACTCTGTCTTCACAACTTAAACTTGTCTGACTGAATTATTATTATTATTACCATTATTATCATTATTACTATCGATAATATTACTACTGTAAAGGTTGTCATCATTATTGCTACTATTAATATTACCTAGAATTTCTTACACACATGAATAATTAATTTAAGGATGACTACAAAGAAGGAAACAATTAGTTCTATGAATTATCAACTTTCAACTAGTAAATTGTAGGTCATTGAATTTGATTAGTTTTAATCTGAAATTTGATCACATGGATTTCAATGACTAGATATTCCAGAAGGGAAATTATGAAACATGGCAAATGTACAATCATTAGTATGAATAGGGCGATTGTGAGTGTCGAAATGTGAAAGTACATCCCACCGTCAGCATACATGTATATATTACAAGTGATGTCAGTTGAGATTCACTGAGGTAAATATTAAGGTGAAACACACTTCTATGAAATAGACACCTCATGAGAAATCACTGTTTGTAAACCCACACGTGAAGCTGCATATCACTGGCAACGAACCGATAAGCGGCATGAATTGGTCATTTCAGTGGTGACGTGTGTTGAGTTTTCGAATTAACATATATGATGACACTCTTATAAGACTCCGTGACTGACAAATCAGGCGTATACGAAGTCTCTCATTCCATTTAACAATACCTTGTTGAAGACATTTCCTGGTATTGAGAGAAGTATGATGCCCCTGTAGTTATCGCACTTGCTGAGATCGCCTTTCTTTGGGATTTTGATTAGAATTCCTTCTTTCCAGTCTGTTGATACTCGTTCTTCATCCCAAATCTTACTGAAGAGAATATGAAGTATCTTTGCAGTTGCTGCTACATTCGCGTTCCGTGCCTCCGCTGGAAGGTTGTCTGGTCGCGCTTCTTTGCCGCTCTTGATTTGTTTAATAGCCATGCTTATCTCTTCAATTATTGGTCGGCCACATGTTCCGTGGTTCTTCAATGTTGGCGATTATCTTGCCTAACTTTCTTTTCACTATTCGTTCTGATTTACGGTAATTTATTTACTGACAAACCTCAGAAATTTAAAAGATCACAATGCATAACTCATAAGTTTGGCATCAATTCATCCAGGTTCTGGCAATTAGTTGTACGGTTTATATATTTATTGGCGGTACATGCTTTCCAATGAACTCGATTAGTGAACGGACTATAACTGATGTCCATGGAAAATCACATTTGTTTCATACAAATCTACTTCTAACACAAATGTCTCAAGCAATACATACTCAGACTACGAACAAATGAACAGAGACTTTTGACTGATATCAATCACTAGAATACTGCATTTACACTGTCTTCTGAATTGACTCATTATGATTATCTTTCTCAGTGGGTCCACAACTTCGCTAATATGTGAAATGTTCACACAAACTACACACTTTCCAAGGTCAGAATTCGCATATTTTCCTACTCTTACAACTTAATTTTGGATGCGTTTCCAACAAACGTCCACCTTTCAACGAAATCGTTGAATTAAATCCTTTGATTATATTAAATGGGGAGTATTATTACACGTCATAGTCTGATGCAAGGCTGTACACTTCTAAATTATCCTAATCAATCTTGTGACGATTACTTTTAGTTCGAATTTATGATTGGGACTTGAAATTTGAGAGGGTTTTGGGAAATAATTCAAAACCTTTTTCATTTTAGTGAAATGTTCGAAACATTTCATATTCGATGTTTCAATGACCTCTTGTCCACAGTTTAGATACCTCGTATTCTTGTCTATGACGCGTTGTATTTAATTATGAACATCCCAAGATATATGTTTATTCTGAGAGTATTGAATGATTAGGTCGACTCCTTTTCATCTTCTTCTATATTGCGCGTGTTTGGTATTCGGTGAACATGTGTTATTACAGGGTTTCATTTTTGCTGTTGTAGTGAGTTTGGAAAAAGCAAATAAAGTTGCAAACCTGGAAGCACTAGACGGCTGTTTCGTTATTGTATGTGACTACTCAACAGTGCGCACGAGACGAAAGACCTTAGGTTTGAGTCCTGCGTGGATGCGCGCTGATGAGGAGTCCCATACTAGAACGAGAAGGCAGTTTATTACAGCCAGCTTTTCAATGGTGGTCTAGTTTAGATCGACTTATAAACCCAACTGATAAAAATACCACAATCTACACAACAGACTTTCTGAAAACTGAAAACCAGTTCAAACGAAGAAGCACAAGAATCTTCCGAAACATGAGAATTGTATAATCACGTGAACGGATAGTGAGGCAAGCATAATCAATCAATTTTTCCACTTCTAATAAAAATGGCTTAAATGGTTTGATATATAATTTAGAATACTTGGTGAAAGTACGTTGTCGATCACTGTCAACTAAATTTAATAAAATGGTAGATTATGATGGAAAACAAATGGTATCGACGAGCAACTTAATTAGCGAACAAAATTACTGTGATGAAATCACCATTACCTAAAATCCAAGTGTAATTTCTCACATCATCATTCGTTTGTATGTGAAAGAAACCTATAAACTGTCAGTATTTAGACATTAACCAATAATATATTGTCAAAAATTATCATTATAAAGATTACCATTATTGCCATTGGATAAATAGTTTGAGGAATGCACTTGCAACTGTGAAACCTTTTTCCATCAATGAAGGGGAAAGCATGTGGATAGCAAGCTCAAAACACAGTTGTTCAAATTCTGTCACATAGAAGACAAGCTGGACTAATATATTAAATAAGATTCCAATTGATGTAGTACATTTCATAAGGATGATATGAACATTGATGCACATGTTAATTTATGAATGAAGCACCAAAATATTACTTCGAGTTAAGTTGACAAATAATGTCCGTTTCGGGAAATTTAACAAAGATTCCTGTACATTGATAAAGTTTCTGAGAAAAATTAGTCCGAATGAACCACCTATTTTCAAATTACAACACTTTCCACGAAAATGAATATAGAATGGAGGCATGTCATGCAAATATCTCTTATGGATTATTTAACACAAATTCTAATTTTATCAATGATCTCGTTAATCTACCAAAAGTGGAAAGTGAAAGGTTCAGTGAATGGAGATTTGCATTGAACATAATTATCATCTCTCTCCAAATCCTATCTGGCATTTTTATATTTGGTGGTAATTTACTAGTGATTTCAGCTGTTGTAACGACTAAGGGATTGAGACGTATAACTGATCTGTACATTGTATCACTTGCTTTGGCTGATCTACTTGTTGCAGTCCTAATTCTACCGCATTTTATGGTGCGTCAAGTTTACGGTTATTGGCCTTATGAATCACACGAATTATGTATATTCTGGCTGTCTCTCAACGTGTTCTTGTGTTCAGCTTCCATATTGAACATAGTCTGTATATCTGTGGATCGATATATTGCAATCAATTATCCGATGAAATACATCAGCAAGCGAACACGTCGTACTGCATTTGTAATGATTGGAAGTGCTTGGATAATATCGTTGCTAGTAATGGTCCCATCTATATTTGGCTTCCAACACCACACAGGAGTAGGACGTTGTTACATAAGAACTGATGCAGGATTTAGATTTCTCACAGGAATCTCGATATTAATTATCCCATTTCTGTTGGTCGGTTTCATTTACATACGTATATTATGGGTGATTCGTCGTCGTTCGAAGGAATTAGAATTTGATAAGTATTCATCTAACATGGAAAAACATAGATTTGGATCATTTAAATTGCTCTTCAGTCTGAATAATATCTATCGCCATCGTTTTGTACGTATCAAGAGGTATCTCGGTTCAGTTAACTCCAATCAACTTCGATTATTTGCGTCAAAATGCAGACAATGTAAATTGTGCATTGCCTGCACTCCATGTGAGAGACGTAACGATCTGAGCAGATTTCCTGTCGCTCAGTCTTACAGTCAAACTTCCATGAATTCCTTTTCCAATGAGAGTGCTGTACAACCAGAGTGGAATGTTCCGGAAACGCCTAAACAACACACAAACTTTATTCCGATGTTTCGCATAACGATGTTGCGTAGAACGACGAAATCTGATTTGAATGATTTTTTTACGTTTGTGGTTCATGAAAGTACAGCGAACACAGAAGCCTGTACTTCACCAACTGCTTATACGAAAGAAGATATAATCATAGACAATTCACTTCAAGCTGTTCACAAAACGACTGACACTGCTCTAAATAATCGACAGAAAAACTATGAACGTAAACACAAACACACATTACATAGTCAGTCTACACGAAGTAAAATTTACATGTCGAAGTATTCTAAAACACACACTGAAATGGATTGTAACCGTCATAAACGTCTTATCTTCAACAGAGAACAAAAATCTGTCAAAACAGTAGCATTGGTAGTGTGTTGTTTCGTTTTATGCTGGCTTCCATTTACCACAATGTATTTGGTGGAAGCAGCATGTGAATGTCTATTTTCTGAACCAATTTACATGGCAACTTGTTGGTCTGCTTACCTGAATAGTATGTGTAACCCATTTATATACGCATTTTGTAATAATAAGTATGCAAAAGCATTTAAACGTTTGTTGCATATTGGAAGAAATAATTGAAAATTTTGCACTACACTATCAACTGCATTCGAAATTTGTGTATTTGACAGACCTACAAATAAACGAATACTACATTATGGACATATATATGGAGAAAGAGACAAGGTGCATTGGGTGTACTGAAGAAACAAAACAGTAATTGTACAATTAAATGTTTTATGTTTTGTCTTATTCAGACAAAATAATACACAACAATTTCATTTTGCCTACATCAAATTCAGATACTTAATTGTGTGTTGTTGAAATTGTAGCCTAGTAGTCAGACATTAGATTATGTCAAATGTACATTTTACTTTGTTTCATAAAGATAATGTATGACAGATCTTGAAAATATTCTGATTGAGCATTTTATGTTATCTACGATATTCTGGTCATGGTCAGTTAGTCAGATTTCAAGATTAGGTTAATAGACGTTGTTGTTCAAGACTATTAGGACAGTGAATTTAGTGTACTTGATAGTAAATGATGATTGGCATTATAATTTGCATAGTATTTCTATTTAAATGATATTCTTTTAAAATTACCGAAGATTGTGTATTTTATTTCGTGATATGAAGTCATGAATGTCCACTGCTCAAGGGTCTCATAAAAGGATGAAACAGTAGTGGTAGTCCAATCTAGACGACTTCATCATTTCAGCAAATAACAGTAATTCCTGCAACCCTATACTGATAATTGAAGGTTTATTGTCGTCAACAATAATCAAAAAATTAAAGTATCGAAATGATTAGCTTGATTAAATTAACAGGTAGTGCATAGTTTACCGAAAAATTTAAAAATTAAACTGGCACTAAGTCATAAAATTTCTATAAAATTCCATATATTGAAAGAAATTTTTACGATTAGACAACAAGTAGATGGAAAATATTGGGATGAGAGTAGTTAATTGTCAATTATGAAAAATCGGAAAACAAAGGAAAACAATAGACCACAGAGTATAGAGAATACTAAGGAGAAATAAACAAAGATATATAGTGATACAGTTTTTAAAATGAATATTAAAATTAAACTTATGGATAACTTGAACCTCAACTGTGAACAAGTTTCGATTGGTAGGAAGGTATTGTAGAGGTGGAGAAACCAGAATCAACGAGATCTTCCAGAATATAGATATTGACTGACTTGTGTAGTCCTTCCGGTAGTCAGATGGAGGAAGGTTTGGAGATGGGTTTCTAGAGAGCTCACTTTGTTTGACCCATATAATTTACATCGAAATAGCAACCAAACTAATATATGCAAATTAGTTTGCCTGAAAGGGAGAGTTTCTCCTCCACACAACTATGAAGTGAACGTTAACGGGAGAAGAAAATACAAAGTTCAACCGAATAGATTGTTTGTCTGAGTGGTATGGGAAGTCTATTCTTCAGATTCTCTGCTCCAGCATCCCTTTCAACTGAGTTTTCATGAGGAGGATATTCTCTGATTGCATTGACTCTCTTCCATGTTGTTGTTTTGGCTTCAGATTCAAGTCGATGAATATAGGGCGATTACGGCTACCGATAAGTATCTGCCGTGCCTTTTCAAGTTTGGTGTGAATTGTACTATTAGTACATGTTCGATTGATCCCTGTGTATAAAGGATAAATAAAGATTCTCTACTGGTTCAATGGGACCCGACATTGGAAATTCATGATGAAATCGTCATAATTTTAAAAATATGTTTACAGATGGATTGTAGGTCGATGTATAGTATATATTATTTATGGGGATTATATATTTATACTCCACTATTGAATGAGGGACTTGCTGAACTAGTATACTAAAATCAGTCATCGTTTCAATTAGATTTCATAACATTTATCTTTGTGTGAATAGGTGTCTGATTGCACTAAAACGAATAAGTTGTTATGGTATCCACCATGTCCGTCTTGTAATATCAGATGATTTGACGGGTTGCATCAATAATTCCATCTCATAAGGTTTTAAACAGTTAAGATATATTCGTGATAAATTCAAGATGATTAATTATGACTTCATGCATTGAATAGCACAGTGAGAATAAAATCATCTAGATAGATCCATCTCCCAAACAGGTTCATTTAGGTTTTCTCATAATATTAGATGTACAACATACTTGAGGTGTGTTTCTAAACGGTTCGCTTTGTTTTAATGATATGGAAATGTGAATTTTATTCGAATAGTATGTTCTTCTCATGCATCTAGAATGTCTGTTTTAGTATCACTTTCACAATTGTTTGCCACAAAATATTAACTGACCATCTGAAATTGAAATGCCTAACAAATGCCTGGAAAAGGCAATAAGCTGATCACATGTAAATCAAATTAAATTGGAGGATCAGTTTTAAAGACCAAATTACACCGCACTGATGAGGTGGACTCACTGTTGAACGATCTAACAAACGTTTAACACCTGACTACAATGAGGACATGAATAGAAAAGCAGAGAAGCCATTATTTATGGATTTAAAGGGGAGGCAAATGCAAAACCTAGATCTCTCTTCGTTTTCCGGTGTATGTATTCGAGCACAAGGTTACAGAATATCTCAGTAAAATATGAGAACCATATAGTACGTAGTCAATTTGCAAACTATTAATCAATTGTCTCAATCTGGAACGTTCGTTCTGCAAATATCAGTTCATCGTCTCCCATTATTATTGTTCATGCATTTTCATACCGATCGCGCTTCGTTCTACTGAATTACATTCAATGCCCGACCGTCGTTATATAGTATTTGGATATATGTAGCCCACACCAAACACATTCTGTGATTGACAAATAAAATTGATTGGCATAAATAATCTACTTCTGTTGTCAGGAGGTTGAAAGTATGGAGATAGGTCTATTAAACCTATTTTGTAAACAATTTTCCATAGCTTTTGCATGTATTTTGTTTATTTTCACATTTTGTATATTTATCACTAAACAATTGTACTTGTTGTTGAAGTGTCTGACCTTGAACGCTTGCTAACTAACTTTCGTTTTTGAATTCAACATAGCATGATATTGTAACTGCTCATAAATAAATACACTCTCATACACACATGCCTCGTTCTATTATGCCTGTAAATATGATAACTGGACTATTAATTGACTATCATCTATATTTATAGACAATTGTGACATTCCCATAACATTCTACATTTGACAAACTTACTGGAGCCATATCAACCATATTGGAATTGTTATTTATCTATAATTGTGGATTAGTGGTACCAAACTCAACGGAACACGCGACAGCCGGCCAATTTACGTAACGTTCCTAAACTTTTATTTGTGTTAATAACTCATAAGTTGTTTTATTGTTACATTAACTTTTAGACGTAATTATTTTTATTGTTATTTTTTGGTTAATATACTTTTTGATCCACCCTACACTAATTAGGACAGTTGAGGTTGTTTCAGCAACTGTCAGAGGAACAAATCAATGTTGAGATTTCCGAGGCTAATCTCAAAGGATTACACAATGAACGTTTATTTTGATCACAGTAACATGTATTATAGACAGAATGGTGGACTAGCGATGGATTCAACTTCAGGCACAATAATAGCAGCCTTTTTCGCGTAAAACTAGTAAAGGATCCTGTCAAACAGGTTATCAATAAGCTTGAAATTTACTGCCGCTACATTACTGGCACACACACTACCGTTAACCAGAATATGAGAAGTAAGAATAATTGCAAGTGCTGATGTCAGGTCAGGTCTGAACAGATCAATCTACCCATTCTTCTCCAGCCACATTTTTAATCTGTCACGTATTCGCTTATTAATCCTAACTGTTTCACTAAACGCTCGTATATGTGCTAATTACTAACCTTACTCATTGTGTCTGCTACTTATTTTTATTCGACAATAAATATCGATTCACGATTGGCTAAAATGAGTTGGTTCACTCGCCCTCTCCACCGCACGACATGCCATTTTGCCTCGCTTTCCAATCAATGATTTTACGAAATATACTTATTCAAAAATCTACTCACTTATTTGACTTATTTAATTCCGTTATTTACTAACGCGATTTAAGTCGATAATTATATGCAAGGATAAGTCGATAACGATAACCACACGATCAAATTGGAGTCATTTATAGCAAGGTTTCTGAATAACTAAGTTGATTTAATAGTGGACTCTCATTAACCACGTCCACTTTAAAAGGAGCTTGACAAAATATTGTATTTCCTGTACGCTTGTTAGACAATAAAGTAGATGATTTGATTATAAGGGATATTTACACGAAATATTCATTTTCTTGACATTCCATACCTTTTCTATAGCTTCTACCCATTCGTGACAACAGAGACCTAATAAGTGCCTCAAAAAAACATATCTAGAAAGACCTTGTCAGGCGGCACTACAAATTTTATGTATAATGTGTTGACTGATTCGGAATACCAAGAGGAGTTTTTAACAGAAATGTAGAGATATGCACTCTCCTTAAGAGCAATTTCTTTTTGAAGGCACAAGTGAACGAAGATATAAATATCAATGCTCAGCATGACAGTCTAAATGGAGCAATGAAAAATGACTTGAAAAGCTTGATCATGCTGTTCATCATGTTTCTATTCACTACCATACCTGTCATTTTACAATTAATTTGTACTTTCTACCTATTACGATTAGGTATGTCATCCACTTTCACTTATTACCTTTGATTCACAAGTTGCTTTGATCTGTTCCATGTTTTTCTCATGTTCATATAAACATTACTGTAAACCTTGATGAAGATCTAATTGAAAGCAACATTTGTTTGTTTATATTTTGTTGTTGACTCTTCCTGAAGCCCTTTTTAGGATTACTATCGGTTCCCATTCAGTGTCGATGACTAAAGTTGGGACAAGCTAACTCAGAAAAAACCACTTGAACCCACCGGGTATCGATACAGTACACATATATCTCCTTATAAATGACACCCATCCATTAAATAAATCAGGAATAACAATGTCGCAGGACCAGATAGCACATCAACTGAAGTACTGTATTCAGATATAGCGGAAACTGCAAAAAATGTTCCATGTTCTGTTCAGAAATATTTAGAAGGAATAACAATAACCAACTAACTGGAAGTGAGTTGACTCATTCGGATAAGGAAGAAAAGAGATCTTAATCAGTGTAAAAACCACGGAGCACAGTACTATCAATACTAGGTAGAATTTTCAACGATGCTGTTGAACTGAATAAAATATTCTGTGGTCGCTTAACTTTGATACCAACTAGCCAGCGTATCAGCAACTTCCAAAGAAGTACGATTCAACGTTCAAAAGCCTAGTAGCAAGATTATGGAGTGAAAGGAAGTGAGCGCAATTCAAATCACACGTGGCGGAGAATGTCTTTACATACTTGAACGGAATCATTGATAAATAAATAAGATCTGGTGAAAATACTAAAACTTGGATTGGTAAAGCAAAGACAGAATTCCTAAAATTGAAGAAAATCTAGAACTCAAAAGGATTCTCACACAACTTCAATGTCAGAGTTTTCAACACTAATGACAATACAATTCTGTTGTACGGAGCAACAGCATAATTTGTCAGAGAACGAATTAACTTTCAGTTGAGGAGAATATTTAGAAAAGGCACTGAAGTTGGGCACGGCACATTTTGAAGAAACAGTCAAACTGCATTACAAGGCAGGTCATAACTGAGGATACTCAATGTAAAAAGAAAAGCAACAGTCTAAAGAGCGTATGCCGTAGAGAATTGGAATCAGGAATCAAAATGATGAACAGAACTTGGGAACAACTGGGAAGGACAGCCATGGACAGTGTTTGGTAGAGGTTTCCAACTGGTGACCTATTCCTTATGAGCAGTAATAAGCTTAAAGAAGTGAGTATCATACCTATGTACTAGATGTTATATTGAACAACTTGAAAAACAATAGTCAGTATCATGGATTCGTTCATCAGGAAACCGGTTCCAATCAACAAAACATTTTTGTAACAAAAGTGTATGTATACAATCAATGCTGTCTGGAATAAGTTGATAGTTGAAACACAACATTCAAATTATATGTACTTGTGAGTACTCAACTGCTTAGATTTACTAAACTTGTTCAAATCTGAAAAAGGACGTGTAATATGAAAATATCAAAGTGGTAATCAGATCTGACAGTTTCAAAATATTTCGCCTAACATAATTTACGAAATTTCTATTCAGGAAAAACAAGTGCCACAGCTGGACCGGAAAAAAGGATATCCCATGAAGATACCAATGAAAGGAGATCTGAGTAAATGTGAGAACTATAAATACATCACTATTCTCTCAACACCAGGAAACGTTTTCAACAGAGTGTTGCTCAACTAGATGAAAGACACGGTAGACGCCCGAATTCGAGATCAACAGACTGAATTCCGAAACGACAGGTCATGCATAGACCAAATCACGACACTACAGATCATTATGGAACAATCATTTGAGTGGAATTCGTCACTATACATCAACTACATTGACTATGAGAAGGCGTTTGACAGCGTTGACAGGAGAACATTATGGAAACTTATTCGACAATATGGAGTTCCTCAGAAGACTGTTAATATTATGTGGAACTCATACGACGGACTACAGTGCAGAGTCATGCATGGAGGACAGCTGACAGATGCATTCCATGAAAGGACACGAATGAGACAAGTCCGTCTGCTCTTCCCCTTCTTCTTTCTTATTATGGTTGACTGGATTATAAAGACCTTCACATCTTATGGAAGGCACGGAATACAATGGACGGCTCGGAATCGATTAGAAGATATGGATTTTGCAAATGACCTAGCTCTTCTATTCCACACAAACGAACAAATGCATATGAATACAACCAGTGTAGCAGCAGCCTCTGCATTAGTAGTCCTCACTCAACATACACAAAGGAAATGCAACCGGAGAACACCAACCCAGTGACCCTTGATAGAGAAACTATGGAATAGGTATAGAGTTTCAAGTACCTGGGATGCATCATTGATGAAGAAGGAGGATCTCATGCAGACATAATGGTGAAGATTGACAAAGGAAGGGTGACATCCCTACAGTCGAATAACATATGGAACTCCAAACAACTGTCAACTAATTTCAAAGTGAGAATCGTCAATACGAACCTCAAGACAGTTCTAATGTATAGAGCCCGAACGTGGGGAACTACCACAATCATCACCGAAATGGTACAAGCATTCATGAACCATTATCTACTCAGGATATTCAATGTCTGTTGTCCGGATACCATCAACAAAAGCGTACAGTGGGAGAGAACAAACCAGCTTCGAGCTGAAGAGGAAATTAGGAAAGGCTGCTAGAAGTAGATGGGACATACAGCGAGGAAATCACCGAAGGGCATGACGAGGCAAGCATTAAATTGGAATCCTGAAGAGAAGCGTAAAAGAGGAAGGCCGAGAAAGCACTACGTCGGGAATCGGAAGCAGATATGATAAGGATGTACAGCAACTGGAGAAAACTGCCCACTTCAGGGGTTGGATTGAGAATGCTGATGGTCGGCTTATGCCCCTCCATGCTAGGTAACAGGCCTAAATGTGTAAGTAAGTAACTGACGAAATTGTTTTATTTGTTTATGGTGTTCGGCTATTACTTGCACATCATTCGATGTCGTACCAATTACGCCTACATATCAGCAGGTAGAATTTTTGTTTCAAGGATAAATCAAATTTCAAACAATCGGAAACGTTTATGCGATCGTGTTTGGATTTCAGTCGGACAGTCAACAATAGCTTCTTTTTAAGTTGTCATATTGAAATCTAGGCGCCAAATGTATCAGTTATGTAGGAGTGTCCCCTCAACATAATCCAATGTTATGTGTCTAAAAATTCATCACGTTCATCTCCATTTGACTTCTACTGACCTGAAGAAGTGTAACTCACTTCGTTTTATTCGAAAGTAACATTTATATTGACGATAAATACCGTTTTAAATATTCTCGATCTTTCGACTAGACTATTCAAATAATAATATTAGTTAGTTCATGGACAACCAAGTGATATCAACAAATATTTCACCGGATGTGAATACATTTTTAGTTCAGCTGTTGTTAGGTTCTCAAAGGTAGACTAGCAACGTGATTACTCAACTAGACTGCATTCACAGGTCTGAATAATAAACTTATGGTTCTATGTCACTTGTGACATTTGTCCTGTGATAAGTGACTGTATGTATGCCGATTTCTACCTCCTTACATCCTATAGAAATGAATGAGTTTTTATCTCGTATTGAAAGGTGGTCTGTTGGTAATGGTCTCTTACTCAATCCATCTAAATGTCAAGCTGTTAACTTTAGCTTGAGACGTGGACAGAACCTATACTCTATTTCGGGATCCCATAATGCTTGTGCCATTGGAGACTCCTTAATAAACACAGTGTCGAAGGTCAAATATCTTGATGTCATTTTTTCCTCTGATCTTTCTTGATCTTCTCATGTTTTACTGTTATCGAAAAAAGTTTACCGTTTGACATACTACATGAAGAGGCTGCATGCTTTTGGGATTACTCGCCATTTACTCTTACAATTTATAAATTCCTGCATATTACCTATTATTCTATATTGTTCTCCATTATTCTTTCCCGGGCTTTTGAGAAAAGACTTTGCTGTTTTGCTTAGAGTGCTGAAGGGGGTTTGCAAGTTATGTGTTGAATCTTTTGAAGTCATTATTAATATGCTTGTGGTTATACATCTTAGGTCTTGCAAACTCTTGGCAGGTGTTATCTTATCAGATACTAACCATCCGCTTCATTCATATCTTTCTCCTTGTTTATCTTCTGGTAGAACGAGACGTAAATACATTAAAATCCATACACGTAAGCAAGTCTATAAAAGTTCTGCAATACCTTACCTTTACTTTGTGACGAACAGGCTGTTAGAGTTGACCTAGTAAATAACCTGTCTTCTTAACCATGTTTCAAATTCGATAATTTGTATAAACTCAGATTTTCTTAAACCGTTTTTCATTCCTTTTCTGTTTATTGGGGGGTTTTTTGTTTGCTTTTTTTGTTTTTTTGGTAAAAAACTTGTTGAAATAACTCGTGCTGAGAATTCTATATTGTACCAGATTATAATATTGAATAAAGTCATTAATAATAATAATAATAATCACCCTGATGTACCTGACGGAGTTTTCAGTTAGGAAAAAATGGATACTTAACCACATATCAAGCAAGTCAAAGATGTGGACGACATAGTGTTAGAAAACTCGAAACATTCGTCTGCTATGATAACCATTGACAACTAATTATCGACATAGCGAAATTTCAAATCGGCATTTTTTGTGTCTAGAATTTTTCAATTCTGATTTCATATACTAATAAGTAGTATCACGAAAAAAGAAATATAAAATGAAACTAACTGGTCAAACAAAAACATCGTTGCTAAATTGTCGTAAATAATTATTTTGTCTTTTTCGAAAAAAAACATCCTAACAAATTTATACAATCGTCTCATCCATACATGAGGAGTTAAACAAGCTTCCGAAAATTTGCCAACCAAGTTGACGAAACTTCCATTTCGAATGTTTTCCTGAATACATTTTGATAGATGTTGAATGGAACACATCAGAAATAATTGCACTATGGGAAAGATCAATAATACTGTAATTTCGAATAGCCATACTTCGAACTCAGATTTTCACATACATGCTAACAGTAAAATGGAATTAAGTGATTCAAATAGTTGACGTTTATCACACAAAATACTAATCTTCATTTAACTAAGCTGATCAAGCTCATTGTGTATACATACATCGAAATGGCGACAACGTAGACAGATACGAACAAATATTTCAGCAAAAATGTTTTCATACAACCACAAAGTTACAAGTGTTGTTAGTATATATCACGACTATGAAGGGTGAATATCAACAAACGAAAATTACACACTTGTTCGCCTTTCATGAAATACGTTAACTTCAAAATGGTTTAAATTTCTAATTGTCATAGAGAAAGTCTAATAGGAATGTGAAAACAATCAAGTATGTTGTACATCTAATATTATGAGAAAACCTAAATGAACCTGTTTGGGAGATGGATCTATCTAGATGATTTTATTCTCACTGTGCTATTCAATGCATGAAGTCATAATTAATCATCTTGAATTTATCACGAACATATCTTAACTGTTTAAAACACCAATATGATGTTGATTAAAAGTATATAAATATGTGCATAAAAATGTCGTAGATGAATAACTCCTTGTGAGATGGAATTACTGACGCAACCTGTCAAATCAACTGATATTACAAGACGGACATGGTGGATACCATAACAACTTATTCGTTTTAGTGCAATCAGACACCTATTCACACAAAGATAAATGTGATGAAATTGTAGTATACTGATTCAGCAAGTCCTTCATTCAATAGTGGAGTATAAATATATAATCCCCATAAATAATACATACAATATCATCTGCCTCCAGAATCGACATACGATCCATCTGTAAACATATTTTTAAAATTATGACGATTTCATAACGAATTTCCAAATTTGAGTCCCGTTGAACCAGTTGAGAAACGAATATGTAATATTAATACCATTGACACCAAACTTGAAAAGGCACGGCAGATACTTATCGGTAGCCGTAATCGCCCTATATTCATCGACTTGAATCTGAAGCCAAAACAACAACATGGAAGAGAGTCAATGCAATCAGAGAATATCCTCCTCATGAAAACTCAGTTGAAAGGGATGCTGGAGCAGAGAATCTGAAGAATAGACTTCCCATACCACTCAGACAAACAATCTATTCGGTTGAACTTTGTATTTTCTTCTCCCGTTAACGTTCACTTCATAGTTGTGTGGAGGAGAAACTCTCCCTTTCAGGCAAACTAATTTGCATATATTAGTTTGGTTGCTATTTCGATGTAAATTATATGGGTCAAACAAAGTGAGCTCTCTAGAAACCCATCTCCAAACCTTCCTCCATCTGACTACCGGAAGGACTACACAAGTCAGTCAATATCTATATTCTGGAAGATCTCGTTGATTCTGGTTTCTCCACCTCACCAGTACTTTCCTACTAATCGAAACTTGTTCACAGTTGAGGTTCAAGTTATCCATAAGTTTAGTTCTAATATTCATTTTAAAAACTGTATATCTTGTCTTACTGTATACTTTAATTTATTGAAATTACGTTCATTTTGCTGAATAATAAACCAAAATGACCATTGATATATATTGCATTTGTAAATTCACTCAATTTCCTATAAATAAATAAAAAAAATTTAACACAACGGGTATATAATTAATTACATTTTCCCATAATTATCGGTTTTGTGATACATTTTTCTTTAAGATAGTCACAATAATAATTCAGTGACTTCTTGATAATTATTTATCAATTTTACATGAAATTAAACAGTTCAACTTTTATTTTGTGAATTTCTTAACCCTTTTGCACTTTAAAAGATTGATCAAATGCAGTCCTAAATATCAATGGGAACTTCCAAACAAACGATACTAAGTGATTTTAAACTTCATTGCACAAGGAGGTGGCTATCAGGACTCAGTAGCTGAGTGGATAACGCGATGACGTTTGAAGCGAAAGTTACTGGATTTGAGTCTCAGAGTGAACATCAACTCTGAGATGCAAGTACATCCAGCTGACGAGCCACAAATAGAATGAAACGCACGTCCTGGATTCCATTGCTAGTCACTATCCATCTTTGCTTATAATGCTTGTGAATTAAGGCAGTATCGGGGCAATAGGCACAATGTGCACATATGTCAATAAGAGACTGATCAATTGCAGTCCAAAACGTCAATAGGGAAATTCAAACAAAAAATACGAAGTGAACTTAAGTTTTATATTTTATTATGATTCGCAAACTAGAACACTGAATGACCGTACTCTCATTCTCTGTGTTGTTCTGCTCTAGATCGATGTCGCTCTGTATTATAATACATTGTAAATTAACAGCATGCATGTCATATCCCGAAGTTTACATGCATCTTCAAAAAAATAATTTTTTTCCGTAACACGTTATGACATACCCATTTTCACGTTCCTTTCGTTATTATTGCAACTATTGTTTCGTATGCATGCATATATTGTACTCTTACTTTTCCGTTACAACCTGGTATTACCTTGATTTATTTTTTTCTGGTTAGCGTCTTTTTAGCGAGTTAGTTTTTCTACGGGATGGGGTCGCTAACCCTATGTCCAACCCTCCTCCTTTACCCGGGCTTGGGACCGGCAGTAACTCTAGAAGAGCTACAGGGGAAACTCTGGTAGAGGTGGAAACATTCACGTACAGGGGAATCATCGTTTATAAGCAAGGAGGATCGGATGCAGATGTAAAGGCGAAGAAATTTCTCCGCTCGATTCGTTCCTTTTTATTTATCAAATGTCAAAATGGGAATTTTCACTTTATTAATATAATTTTGTTATTTCCCGATAAGAATAATGAATGGTAACTTTGGGATCCATTTACGGACCAATACTATGCGTATATTTTTATTGTATAATTATTAAATAACTAAACTATTCATATTCATGTCACTCTTATTATGAGCTTTATTTGGACCTCCGAACTATCACTATACGATTTACTATTTTTGAGTTATGTCGTGTCTATCAATTAATATCTCCTGTATTCGCAGCTACATTTGACTAAATCTTGTACAAATGTTGTTTCCTATTTTATGGTACGATGTGATCTGTCTGGTTGGTATGTAAACACAATTTGTTTAAAATAAATGATTTATACCACAGAGGCTGAGATTGATGTTCTGAACTTAACTGGCTGGGCTAGGCAGAAAGTAGCACCGATAAGTACTCTAAGCTTCTCGCACAGGTTTTATCCGTCATTAGCCCGATCGATAAATCACTGCTCTCTAATTGTCGCTATTATCACGTTATACATTACCAGGGCACACAGGCCACAAGTTATAACAAACTTGCTTAATAAAAGCAGTCTTATTGATCAAGTCCAAACGATATGGCCGAGCTAGGTAATTCAACTTTTCGCTTACGTGTCACCACTGGACACATGAGAAACACTAGTAACAGTTTCACAGGATTTACTGTCCTCTCGATTGTCTTATATATTCTCTGGATTGATATTCCACTGGCTGCATCACCTCTGAGATGTGGTTGTAAGAAAAGGGATTCCTTTTAAACTACATTGGATTTGTTTATTAGTATACATGATTAAAATAAGTGGAATTAAATTATCTTTTCAAATAACCTTACATCATGTCTAAACACTGTCACATTTTGCACTCGATATCATATGAAAGTAACAATAGATGATGTGTTAAAAGTTTTATGAAGTCCCGTGATACTAAAACAAGATATAAGAAACGGAAAAGACACATCTCATTTGGACATTTGAAGTAATATTACGTGTAAACCAATCCAGTCTCCTGAAGAAAATGTGTAGCTGAACGTGTAAGCTATACGGTCCATCATGTTTGTGAGAGTGATTTTACGAAAATCCCCTGAACTCAAATAACAAGTTTCAATAGGATGCGTACTGAACTATTAGATCATATTTAGTATTGCCTTACAAAGACACTCAATGTAGTCATCAGTTTATAAAGATAACACGATGGTTATTACACAATTATTGCGAATCTCCATAAGAAAATAATCGGTAATTATTGTATAATTTGTCATCAAAACAAAAAAATTGGTTTTTTATGAAACTGGGTATTATTCATGTGTGTAAATATTCAATCAATAGTTTGAATAGCTTAGTGTAGAAAAATAATCTTTGTATACAGGTGTTAGGATAACACCATCACGTTATCCACTTAGCTGCTAAGTCCGGAGTGAATATGAACTCTGGGATTCAGGTACATCCATCTGTCCAGTCCCAGATAAAACGAAACGAGCTTCCTGGACTCCACTGCCAGTCGTCATCCATTTTTGTATATAATGATTGTGACCTAAGACAATATCGAGGCAATCCACGCAGGATGCCAATAAGAAACTGATAAACTGCAGTCCCAAACATCAATGGAAAGATTAGAACAGACAATACAAAAATGAATTATTATATTTACTATTCGTTATTTTGATCAACTTTTAAAGTAAACATCGGTATCATGAAGTTATTCATCAGGAAACCAGTTTCAGTTAAGTAAAAAGTTTTGTGACAAACACAGATGTAAATGGATGTAATAAACGCTGCCTGAAATAAGTTGATAATTAGGACATAAATATTCAGTTACATGTGAATATAAATATTTACACAGACCTTCCTATAGTCAAGATCGGCATCAGACAAATCAAAAGCGGGAAAGCGGCAGGGCCTGAAAATATACCAGCTTAAGCTCTGAAGTCAGACACAGATGTAAATGCAAGTATGCTCCATATTCTTTTCAGGAAGACTTGGGAGGAGGAACAATTGCCACAGCTGGACTGGGAAGAATGATATCCCATGAAGATACCAATGAAAGGAGATCTGAGTAAATGTGAGAACTATAAATACATCACTATTCTCTCAACACCAAGAAACGTTTTCAACAGAGTGTTGCTCAACTAGATGAAAGACACGGTAGACGCCCGAATTCGAGATCAACAGACTGAATTCCGAAACGACAGGTCATGCATAGACCAAATCACGACACTACAGATCATTATGGAACAATCATTTGAGTGGAATTCGTCACTATACATCAACTACATTGACTATGAGAAGGCGTTTGACAGCGTTGACAGGAGAACATTATGGAAACTTATTCGACAATATGGAACTTGGGAACAACTGGGAAGGACAGCCATGGACAGTGTTTGGTAGAGGTTTCCAACTGGTGACCTATTCCTTATGAGCAGTAATAAGCTTAAAGAAGTGAGTATCATACCTATGTACTAGATGTTATATTGAACAACTTGAAAAACAATAGTCAGTATCATGGATTCGTTCATCAGGAAACCGGTTCCAATCAACAAAACATTTTTGTAACAAAAGTGTATGTATACAATCAATGCTGTCTGGAATAAGTTGATAGTTGAAACACAACATTCAAATTATATGTACTTGTGAGTACTCAACTGCTTAGATTTACTAAACTTGTTCAAATCTGAAAAAGGACGTGTAATATGAAAATATCAAAGTGGTAATCAGATCTGACAGTTTCAAAATATTTCGCCTAACATAATTTACGAAATTTCTATTCAGGAAAAACAAGTGCCACAGCTGGACCGGAAAAAAGGATATCCCATGAAGATACCAATGAAAGGAGATCTGAGTAAATGTGAGAACTATAAATACATCACTATTCTCTCAACACCAAGAAACGTTTTCAACAGAGTGTTGCTCAACTAGATGAAAGACGCAGTAGACGCCACAAGACAGTGTAAATGTAGTATTCTAGTGATTGATATCAGTCGAAAGTCTCTTTAGTGAAAGCCTTGGAGGTACAAACTGTTCATTCGTTCGTAGTCTGAGTGTGCATTACTTGAGATGTTTGTGTTAGAAGTAGACTTGTATGAAACAAATGTAATTTTCCATAGAAATTAGTTATAATCCGTTCACTTATCAAGTTCATTGGAAAACAAGTGCTACCAATAAATATATAAACCGTACAACTAATTGCCAGAACCTGGATGAATCGATACCAAACTTATGAGTTATGCATTGTGATCTTTTAAATTTCTGAGGTTTTTCAGTAAATAGGCTCCATCCCTGGACTTTTCAATTCCCTAATCCTATTTAGCTTCCACACTGTTAACTAGTCAATATTCTTGTTTCTAGTTTCGACAATTCCCTAATTATCTGAACAACTCATGATCAATGAGCTTATCGACATTTCATTTGATTTTCATATTATACAACTTTGATTTAGCTCAAATAAATCGATGTTGGAATTGGAATTCCCACTTTCCATGAATCTCTCCTCTAAACACCAAGTTAGGTTCATCACCAACCAAACGTGAGGTCAAATATTGTATTAGTAGATGCATTTTGAGTATTTATAGTGTCGTTCAACAGAACTAGATACTGATAGATGCACATAAAATCAGACCCATTCATCTTCCAATTTGATAAGGTTTTGTACTTAACTCCCAGTGAATGTCAATGTAACTTCACAAAAATTAAGTCCATTGTATGTGTCAGATGAAGTACGTAAGCCATTCAACATACATGAAATTTCCAAAATTCAATCAATTGTCTGAACTCTAGTTTCAATAATCCAAGATTTAAAAGAAATCAGTGTGATGATAACTAACTGAACATTTGGTTATTATATCAAATGTATTTGTAATGTTAGTTGTCTGAGGAACAAAGTCAGTTACTTCTCCGCATCTGAGCTTTAGACAATACTTTATCTAGGAAACATTGCATAGCAGGTATTCTGAAAAAATCACGCCTGTAGAGAAAGCGTCACGAAAGCTGCAATTATGTTTATTTGATGATAATTTGTCATTCCAAAGTAGATATAAACAACTAATACCAGAATATGTAATAAAAATTCTTGTATAAAATGTAACAACTTAATCACATAAAATATACTGTGCAGTATCACCTTATGTTATCTGTTACTTCAATTAGTATAAAAGATGGAAACGCATTGATAATGTGTCCATTAGAAGAAGAATATTCTGATAAAATGGAGATAACAACTTGCCTTTTTCCTGAAAAATAAAACATCATTACTTTCAATATCAGTATACACCATGATTCTAAGATATCTTGCACTATATATAACTAGTAAAAACATGTTTTTCTGAAATTCTAAGAACTCCATTATTGTGAAACACCCTAGAAAAAGCTTATTTGATAAAACTGCTAATAATTGCAAAATAATCAGCAGTAATACAATTATGCCAATATATATATATATATATATATATATATATATATATCATGATACAGGAACATTACAACACTCCGAGGGAAAATTAGTTCAAATCTAAACAGTGGTTCAATTCTTCATTTTTGACGTCAATTTCTATGTTGTACAAACACCTGTGACATGTTTATGGTGAATAGTGCAAACGCCTTTCTACAATTCCGCCTGAGTCAACTGGTTGCGTAAAACCTGAAATTAGTGGGCTAGCATTTCGCTTGTAAAATAAGACTTTATAAGCGCAACATATCTCCAAAAAACGGTGTTACCAAGAGAAAAAAGGGAAAGAGCGATTTCAAGTCTACCTATTTTGTGAAACAAGAGCATCAGTAAGATTAATCATTTCAAACCGTCATCTAGTTTGTTGATGCAATCCCCGAAGTTTCATCCATAGTTTTCGTCAATTCATTCTTCGAATGAACAACGAATGTATATTTAACGTAGTTGTCACCCACAAAATCATCTCAGATACTGACTGCGAAACTACTCAGCAGTGCGCACCCACAATCACTCACGTGAGGTAAAGATAGTAATCACGTGCACACATATAGACAGAAATGAGTGTGTTATGTTTCCCATCTATCTGTACGAGGATAACATATCTATGACTACACCAGCTATATGGCAGATTATATCATTTTCTTCCCTAATATAATCTTTAACGTAATCGCGCTATAAGATGTTGATGGATATTTTCAACTCAAGATGAGGATTTTGGATGTGTTATATCGTCTGGTTTGGGTAGTTTTGTCGTAAGACTTTCACTATATTTCTATAAGAATCTCTATGGAGCACGTTATCCCGTTTAACTTGTTTTTGAATGGCTGTTGTCCATTATTGTGTGACCGTTGCACGTATGTCTGCTTTGATAGTCTTCTTCCCTGCCCTGATCTCTGACCTTGAAGTTGTTCATCCCCTTTCTTATTCGCTGATGGTTCGAGTCGGTTCTCATATGTCTGTAGATTTGGACATGAGTTCTAGGATCTAGCTTTCTAGATGCTTTCCTTGTCGGGCATCCTCATGTACTCACAGTCGAACATAGATCCGTAGTTGACTGCAGGTAGTGAGGGTTCCTTTAAATTGAACGATATCAATTATGAAGATTTTGTGGGTATGTAGTCTAAATCTATTCCTAGATGTCATGTTTTCTATGTGAGGTAGAATTATCCATTTATGAACTTTCCTACTGATATTATGCGTAATGATAAGTCCAATAAACAGGTTTAGTTGGTAACCATCTTTCCCAGATACATTTACTAAATATATTCTTTCAATTCTCCGTTTAATGGTGGTGTTACTACATGCCCAAAATCATCTTGAGTAAGCCTCGTTACATAAATAATATCTCTGAGATAACATGTAGTACAAAACCCAGAAAATATTCTTTTCTGATCCATGTGTGATAACATGTCAGGCAGTGTTATCTCATTAGGGTAACATGGTGGTTGGAGGTGGTCAACAGGAAACCCTGGACCCGGGTTTCGTGCTACTTGGCACTCGTCAGCAAGGTGTACCTGTAATCTTGAGGGAACTGATGCTCCCTGGCGGATTCGATCCCGCATCACTCAGCTTCACAGTCAGAGACGTTACCACTGAGCTATTCGGGCCGCGACCGACCTCCTGTAGGACTGAGATCTAATCACAATTGATTGATCACTGGGTGGTGATCAATCTCATGCGTGTCAGGTCCTTAGTGCTGATCGAATGCTATCGATCAAGTTGCAATGTGGCCACCAGTCTAGGTGGCTCGACACGAGTGCCAAGTAGCACGAAACCCGGGTCCAGGGTTTCCTGTTGACCACCTCCAACCACCATGTTACCCTAATATATATAGTGCCCGCAGTGTCGAGCCACCTAGACTGGTGGCCACATTGCAACTTGATCGATAGCATTCGATCAGCACTAAGGACCTGACACGCATGAGATTGATCACCACCCAGTGATCAAACAATTGTGAGTGTTATCTCATGTCCAGGACAACAACTAGGGAGTCTCACAACTCACACCATCACCAGCATTTACGCAACCACCCAGATGCACGAACTTCTCGACTAATTCTCTCTGCTCACTACCAAGAGTGAGTGCAAGTTGAGGGTCCTGCCAGTTTTGCATAAGTACTTTGCAATTAGAAGGTGTGAAGTACATATCACACCTACGAACAATAATTGCCAACTGATTAAGTACAGATTGCATAGCTTGGTATTATCTCACAGTAAGACAATATCATCGGCGTACCAAAGGTTGAAAAGTCTTTCTTAATGGAGCAGATCTACACCACTAATACCTACATCCACCAGAACTGTTTCCAGAATGTCATCGGTGGCAAAGTTTGGTAGGAATGGTGAAATTGGGAAACCCTGCCTAACCCCACTGTTTGAGTGAAACAATGGAGAGGTGGTTATATGCCTCTATTATGCTTAAGGTGTTTGTATATAGGGCTTTCAGTATGTCAATAAACTTCTCAGGTACACCATTCTTCAATAGACAATCGCAGAGAACACTCTTGTTCAACTAATCGAAGGCAACCGTGATGTCAAGCACCGCTACTATTGTTGGCCTGTAATAAATAAGAATGTGTTCTAACATCCTAATGAAAACCCGTCTGTTCCCAACAAGTCAATCTTTCTGAAGTTTTCAACAATATAATAAGTATGACGGAAGCCAATAATTTGGACTCGTTGGGTGGATCAGTCGTCGCCTGGCATGTCAATGTTATCAGGGCATCAAGCCAACTGGACTGTCCGTAAAAAGACACTCCATCTATAGCCCAAGACGTCGGTAGATGTAAGCGATCAGCATTCCATTAGCTCCACAGATTGTTTCACTCACACCATACTTCTTGCTGCCAGTGACTCGGGTGAGTTGGAAGAGCTTCCGGCAGTTGTCAGAAGAAGTTGCTGCTTTCAACTTGATAGTACCCTCCAACAATCCGACTTCTTGGTCCCTACTCAAACTTTGCACAATGTGATCAGGCAACGATCTCCGTTTTTGGTCCAACTCGCGGTTGAACGGAACAGGCCAACATAGTTTAGTGAGCTGTAAGGAGCCTGTAGAAACCTGTAGTGGCTGGTACTGCGTCAAGCTCATATAGGTTATTCTAGATCCTGGAAAGACCAATCTATTCATTCCTCTCAAGACATATTTTGACTATTTCAGGTGTCAGGTGAGCCCTGACTCGTTTTATATGATCGTGAGTGTGTTAATTGCTTACCATGTTCATCATGTGTCTGTAATTTATTTTTGTGTGGATACAAATATTGAGTCAGGCTTGATTAAATCGAGTGGGCTCACTCGCCTTCCCCACTGCGCGTTGTTTCATTTCGTTTCGATCTCTTCGTTTCATTTCTCTGATCCTCTGTCTGGAACAAAGATTGTATGAAATATGTGTATTCGAAATCCATTCTCGTGTTGACTTATTTCATTCTGTTATTCACTAACGCAATTTAAGTTGATGATTGTATTCGAGGGTAGCCGGGATGTATATTTCAATCGTAATCATCATACGATCTAATCGAAGTCAAATATAGGGCCGGTAAAAACCCGATGCTTATAAGTAGGATATGTGATGATTACTCAGTGTAGTAATTGTTTTGTCTTGTTTTCCAGTGTGTTATTTTATTCCGTATAACATTAATTTGTTTTAGTGTGATGTTTGTTCATGGTACGATATTCTTGTATATGTTTTGTTTACGACAAATTCTGAATAGATGATTGGTTAGAATTCGTTTCTACGTAGCACTCTGATTGGTATAACAGTCTGGTTGGACATTTTATGAACATAATATGAGTTTAACTTAGAATCAAAAAATAAATCTTGGTGTCCTGTTGATGAGCACATAAACATATCACTTCAAGATAGATGGCCAAATAATTACATTTTATAAAATATGACACAACTTGAATTCTTAACTTTCACATAGAGATTCGAATAAACAACTGAACTAAATATTCTTAGAATATGTCACCAACATGAAACAAGTGTTTTTAAATGACAACAGTTTCCGTGAAAACGAATATAGAATGGAGACATGTCATACAAATGTTTCTTGTACATTATCCAGTACAAATTCTAATTTTATCAGTGATGTCGTTAATCTAACAAAAGTGGAAAGTGAAATGTTCAGTGAATGGAGATTCGCATTGAACATAATTATCATTTCTCTCCAAATCCTATCTGACATTTTTATATTTGGTGGTAATTTACTAGTGATTTCAGCTGTTGCAACGACTAAGGGATTGAGACGTATAACTGATCTGTACATTGTATCACTTGCTCTGGCTGATCTACTTGTTGCAATCCTAGTTCTACCTCTTTCCATCATGCGTCAAGTTTACGGTTATTGGCCTTATGAATCACACGAATTATGTATATTCTGGCTGTCTCTCAACGTGTTCTTGTGTTCAGCTTCCATATTGAACTTATGTTGTATATCTGTGGATCGATATATTGCAATCAATTATCCGATGAAATACATCAGCAAGCGAACACGTCGTACTGCATTTGTAATGATTGGAAGTGCTTGGATAATATCGTTGCTAGTAATGGTCCCACCTATATTCGGCTCTCAGCACCACACAGGAGTAGGAAGCTGTTACGTAAGAACTGATGCAGGATATAGATTTCTCACAGGAATCTTCATATTCTTCGTCCCATTTTTGTTAGTCGGTTTCATTTACATACGTATATTTTGGGTGATTCGTCGTCGTTCGAAGGAATTAGAATTTGATAAGCATTCATCTAACATGGAAAAACATAGATTTGGATCATTTAAATTGCTCTTCAGTCTGAATAATATCTATCGCCATCGTTTTGTACGTATCAAGAGGTATCTCGGTTCAGTTAACTCCAATCAACTTCGATTATTTGCGTCAAAATGCAGACAATGTAAATTGTGCATTGCCTGCACTCCATGTGAGAGACGTAACGATCTGAGCAAATTTCCTGTCACTCAATCTTACAGTCAAACTTCCATGAATTCCTTTTCCAATGAGAGTGCTGTACAACCAGAGTGGAATGTTCCGGAAACGCCTAAACAACACACAAACTTTATTCCGATGTTTCGCATAACGATGTTGCGTAGAACGACGAAATCTGATTTGAATGATTTTTTTACGTTTGTGGTTCATGAAAGTACAGCGAACACAGAAGCCTGTACTTCACCAACTGCTTATACGAAAGAAGATATAATCATAGACAATTCACTTCAAGCTGTTCACAAAACAACTGACGCTTCTTTAAATGATCAACAAAGTAATCCACAACACAAAAATGTTGAGACGCAAAACAGTCAGATTACACAAAATGTGGCTGCAAAGTTGAAGCATTCTAACACACATACTGAAATACAAAGCTATCGGCACGAACGTCTTATCTTCAACAGAGAACAAAAATCTGTCAAAACAGTAGGATTAGTAGTGTGTTGTTTTATTTTATGTTGGCTACCATTTGCTATTTTTCATTTAGTTGAAGGTGTATGTGAGTGTGTACTATCAGAACGAATTACAATGGCAACAGCCTGGCCAGGTTATTTGAATAGTATGTGTAATCCATTTATATATGCATTCTGTACTAAAGAATATGCAAGCGCATTCAAACGTTTATTACATATTGGAAGGAATGTATAAAATGTTAGAACAAGGGTAATCAATAAATTCTTAGTTCTAATTATAGTGTTGTATTATTGCTAACTATTTTAGATAGGATGATTGATATTATTATATTCTGTTGATAGATAATATATTGTAAATATTTCATCCATGGATTTTTACTATAACAATTCTTTTGACCCTAATAAGTAATCATGCTTTATTTTATCATTTAAAACAATTAGTAGTATATTATGTAATTATCCCATTCAGTTCCTTTTTCTTCAATATCCAAAGTTGTAATTCTATAAAATAATGAATATATTGACAAGGTTGTATATCAGTTTGCTTGACTATAATTAATAAAATTTATTCTTTAATTTCGAATAACATTTTAATTTACCTAAACATCAAACATACATTTTACAATTAACAAGATTACAAATAATAAGAATTAAAAGCAAAGATGGATAGTAAGCAGAGATGGATAGTGACTAGCAGTGGAATCCAGGAAGCGCGTTTCGTCCTATTTGGGACTCGTCAGCTTGATGTACCTGCATCTCAGAGTTGCTGTTCACTCTGGAACTCGAACCCAGTACCCTCGATTCAAACGCCATCACGTTATCCACTCGGCCACTTGCTTGTGCGATGGGGTGAAGTTTAAATTCACTTAGTATTGTTTGTTTGAATCTTCCTATCGATGTGTTAGGACTGCAACTGGTCAGTCTCTAATTGGCATATGTGCATACTGTGCGTATTGCCTCAATATAGCCTTGATTCACAAGCATGATAAGCAAAGATGGATAGTGGCTAGCAGTGGAATCTAGGACATGCATTTCGTCCTATTTGTGACCCGTCAGCTGGATTTACCTGCATCTTAGAGTTGATGTTCACTCTGAAACTCGAACCTAGTACCTTTTGCTTCAAACGCCATCACGTTGTCCAGGTGAACATCAACTCTGAGATGCAGGTACATCCAGCTGACGAGTCACAAATGGGACGAAACGCGCGTCTTGGATTCCACTGCTAGTCACTATCCATCTTTGTTTATAATGCTTGTGAATTAAAGCTTTATCAGGTCAATACGCACAGTATGCACATATGCCAATAAGAGACTGTCCTCTACGCAACCACGTCGTTGACAGAAAAATCAAAGATACTTATGATCTTATTCCCATGGTGTAATATATGAATTTAAAGGAGAAGCATATCATAAATCTTGATTTTCCTCCTTTATTTACGAGCATACGACAGCTTATGACAGCTAGAATTGTGTATCAACAACTATCAGAGAAAAAATTCAGTATTGAGATTACCATCATAAAATTGCTAATTGAAGCAATGAAAATGACTTAGAAGGCTTGATCACTCTGTTTATCATACTTATATCTACCACCGTACCTGTAACTTTGCAATCAATTTATACGTTTTACCTATTACGATTGATTGTATAGTGCGTTTCCATTGCTTCCATGGGTCCACAAGTTGCCCTGATTTGTTCAACGTTTTTCTCATATCCATGGAAACATTAATGCAAAGCTTCATAAAGATCTAATTGAAAGCAGTTTTTTGGCCTGTATATGTCGTCAACTCCTCCTTGAGATCTTTTATGGTTACTAACGTTTTCAATTCGGTGTAGATGAGTAAAGTTGACCGTGGAGTTAACAGCCCTCCCTCGTAAAAAGCAACCTCATTGTAAAACGTTTCACCAAAAAAGCATTTGAACCGCTTAAATCCCGTCACGATAATTGAGAGGTCGTTACATATGGGGTTTACGACGCTTCGTGTTGAGAGAAAAAAAGACATCACTGAAAAACAGCCTAATGAAAGCAGAGAAAGCTAATAACTGGAATGGATCGCTGAAGGCGGAGTCAACCAGCGACTCCTAGTCGATGACCTATTCTTTATCAGCGGTAATAAGCTTAAATAAGTGAGTATCATACCTATGTACTAGATGTTATGTTGAACAACTTGAAAAACAAATGTCGGTACCACAGATACAATACAATAGATACAATGCATGCTGTCTGGAATAAGTTAATAATTGAAACACAACGTTCAATTTATTTGTAGTTATGAACATTCAATTACTTGGCTTCACTAAACTTGTTTAAGTCTAAAAAACTACGTTCAATATTGAAATATCATAGTGTTGATGAGGTCTGACAGCTTCGAAATTTTCACTTAACTTAATTCATGAAATTTTATTAGTTGTTTGTGGTGTTCGACTATTGCTTGCACACCATTCGATGTACCAATTACGGCTTCATATCAACAGGTGGAATTTTCGTTTTAAGCAGAAATCACATTTCAAACAATCGGAAACGTTTATGAGATTGTGTTTGCATTTCAGTCAGGCAGTCAACAATAGCTTCTTTTTATGTTGTCATATTGAAATCTAGTCGTCAAATGTATCAGTTATGTAGGAGTGACCGCATGGAAGTGTGTCCTCAACATAGTGCTATATAATGTATCAAAAGTATCATAACGTTCATCTCCAATCAACTTTTAACAGTCTGCCATATATAACTCAATTTTCTTTCATTTCGTTTTATTCGAAGGCAACAATAGTATTGACAATAAACACCCCACTGGTTTCTGTTAGAGAGACCCGTAAAACTCCTCGAAAAGAGCCCATAGGTGCCCTGAAAATACTGGGAGACATTTTATCCAATCAGCATCGAAGAAAAATTTCACGGAAACATCTAGAAAGTGACGAATCACGTGTTACTTTTCTGATTGAATGATTGTCTATCCCGCTACTACATTTAGAAGGGTTCGAGAAATTTTCAGAAGCCCAAAGACATCTAAAATGCTATGAAGATCATTGATTTTCTGTACAGAAACTGACCTTGAATTAAAGTCTTCTTTCCACAATTCGCACCTTTTCTCTCGAGTTTAAGTCGCCGTGTAGAGTTAGTGTTGGGGTTACTAGAAAAGCTTAGGAAACCGAATCAAGCGTTCAATTAGAACCTTAAGTTGTGTACCCTCACATAGCATGGCTGTCTGCTAAATATGTGAAATAACTTCAATTACAAATAAGCCAATGAATGTATTTGACAAAGTTAGTCGAGTCAAATCGATTTATCTACGCATTATTTCGAACTCTACTTCAGTGAACACGATCTATTGTGATGAAATCATTTTAAGGAAATTGATAATGTAACTTCCTAATGACACTCCATACATTAATTTTTAGTTCAACCTGTTTAGCGGGATTTTACTATGTACAAGTTATTCTTGATATTTCGACTTGACTGTTCAGTGCTAGAAAACTCAGAAAACTCGTCGGTTAAGACAAACATAATTGGCAGGTTTATTGCCTAAGATTTTTCATTTCTGATTTGATATACCAATAATAACTCAGATTTTCACATACGTGCTGACAGTCAAATGGAATTAAGTGATTCAAATAGTTAACGTTTACCATACCCTGAACTTGCACTCCTTCTTGTTAGTGAGCCGAGACGTTCGTGTATCTGGGTGGCTGCGTAAATGCTGGTGGTGGCACGAGTCGTGAGACTCCCTAATTGGTGTCCTGGACATGGGACAACACTACTAGAGACGTTATCACACATAGCTCAGAATAGGAGCCTGTGGCGACCTTGATGTTAATTTACTCGACTTTCTCCATAAAAGTGAAATTAACTTCTCTAACTGAAAGTATCCTTTTTTGTTGGGTGTTTCTTATCTGAACTGCTTCTTCATTACTACTATTATTTTTATTGTTCGCTCAGATTAATGTCTACTCAAATCTGTTTTTACTACACTCACTTTCCTTTATCTCTTCCCAACCTTATTTTTATTGTGTAGCGAATATATATTTTGGTGTGTGCTTGAACCAATGTTTATGTGTTGAAGTAATAAATTATTATATGGTTTCATATTATTCTATTCCCCAAAAAACATTTATTTCCTATATGGTGTATCCTTTTTTATCCTAGTGTTATGGCAATTCTCTCCCGTTATAAATAGCAGCCTCTCAGAAAAAAGTAGGCACATGAAAGATTTCAACAATATAATTAATGAAAAATCAGGTTAATAATAATAGTTATGGTAAGCAGAGATGGATAGTGGCTAGCAGTGGAATCCAAATAGGACGAAACGCGCGTCCTGGATTCCACTGCTAGCCACTATCCATCTCTGCTTACCATGCTTGTGAATTAAGGTATATCGAGGCAATACGCACAGTATGCACATATGCCAATTAGAGACTGATCAGTTGCAGTCCTAAACACATCGATGGGAAGATCCAAACAAACAATATTAAGTGAATAATAATAGTTATGTTTTGCAAAGAAATTATTATTGATTATTTAGAGAAATATTTATTTTGGTGGGTATATCTGAGTTATTAATAGTGAACTGTTACATTAGAAAAAAGAATGAATGGATAGTAACTGCTAGGAATGATTTATGGACTATTAATACATATATTCCCATTGGAACTATCAAGTAACTAGATAATATGTATATTCACATTCATTTCATTTGACCTATTGGCTATTATTAAACGGTTTACCATTCCTAATATATTCCCAATCTATTAGTTACAGTCTCTCACATTTACAACCACTTTTGGTTTGATATTGCCTAATTGTTGTTTTTTAATTTTATGGTATGATGCAGTTTGGTTTGTCTTTATATAAACTACGTATATCTGAAATATATTATTCATACGTTGGAGGCTGAGATTGTGTTCTGGACTCAACAGGTAGGGCTAGGTGAGAAGTTACTAGTTTGAGGACCAATAGAGATTCAGGGTTGACGTACGGCTGCTGCCGTTGGTTAACGTGTCATTGTTTAACACAAGAACAAGTTCATATAAGTCGGTATTCTGATTGGCGATTTTGTCACGTGACAACCAACAGGGGCAAAGGTCATAATATGAACAAAGGCAAACGAATTTTCTCTTTTTAAAAAATCACCCCGAAGATAACGGTTACTTTCTATTGAAAATAAAGTTACAAATGTCAATTTTGTTTTTAAGAATAAAAGTTATAAAACAAATTGATAAGTGATAGAGAAGATAACAACAGTATAGCTTAGTATCATAGATTAATGAGAACGAAACCAATAACAATCACTGAGCACAATTAAAAAATAAAATGAACATAGGATTGAAAAAGAATGAATTTCACATTGATTGTACACAACATTTTTTTTAAAAAAATCACATTACAACAGATAATTTCGAACATTAACATACAAGCGAACAGTTACAAAAACAGGTTGTAATATGGAATGTTTAAAATATATGAAACAAAACACCTCATAGAAAAATCACAGCATGAAAGTGGCCGAATATGTTACCTACGGAAGACCATTTGTATGTATGGTTATTGAATATATCAGTGCTAAAAAAAATCCATACAGATCTTGACTAGATACTGTCATTAATTTCACAAGAAAATATAATTGGTTTACCGGTTTCTTTGTCTTGTTCCAAACGATTGAGACCATGAATTTTAACACCTTTTAGACATGTTAAGTTCTAAAAAGAAGAGTTTAGGGAAAACGGGTTAGCTAAGTTCTGTTTTCCAGCTATAATGACATGACGAGGAGCATGTTCAATCAGCAATAATTCACAAAAATATACTTCATTGAAATATATTTTACAGTTTTCAGTTGTAGGTAGTATGCAGTATACGCTATCGAAAAGTTACATCCTGACCAACTATGAAAGTTTCAGCAAATGTTTATCAATTCTTAAACCGGATCCTATAGGGTTGTTAGAGCTATTACTCAAAGACTAGGTATTGCATAAAACTAAGTTTGTAAGACCTATGAGAATGTGATATAATGATAATGGAAGGTCATCATTCAATAAGCAAAATAGTGATGTGATAACTCTGCTTTTTAAGATACTTACGATTCATGAGCTTACTCGGGACTACGAAATGAGAAGTCATAAAAGTGATTTGGATTTTAAAATTTATGTAATTTTTGAGACTAGCCAGCAAAGTTTAGTTCTACTAGAGTAATAAAAAAGAATATTATCGCCAAAATAAAAATTATGGTGTTTGTAAGTGAAGGTAAATCACAACCGATAGAGCAGAAACAAGATTTTAGAAGAAACAGTGAAATGTCAGGTTGACTACCTCATCTTTTATTACAGATTCCACTGGATAGCCTCAAGTTCATACTAACTTTGACAATAGTGTCACTGGGAAGATATTGCGCCTAAGTACCACTTAGTTGGGAAATTTCTGTAGCTCTTCACACTAATTTTTATACAACACAGGAGATTCGATAAGTATGTGTAGTGAAAATTACATCACATATACTATGAACCACATTAAAAGTCATTTTTAAGTTGGTAAAATATTTATCACCTACCCCATAGCACAAATACACACTGGTCATCAGATTTTCCATTTATCAATAAAAATTAAAATATATCAACTAAAGACTGAGTTGAGTGATATTACAAAGAATTATTTTCGGTTTATGCTACTTGACTCATCTCTAAACGGTTAGATGATGTAGGCAGGCTTTTTTGTGCCAAGGCTATAATAGGTCTCACTATAACACGACCTTCCCATAGATTTATGGATTTTAGAAGATAACCATTTTCGATTAGTGTTTTGTTCAGCAACCTAGCTTCGTTAGTGCAAATACTATTAATCCTGTTAAGTGAGCCCCTTATCAAACCTTGTTTGTATTACACTGGGTAGTAATTATGATAACTAAGGTATTGACCCGTCCAAGTTGTCTTTTAAAAAATGGATTGGTTGACTGAGTCATCTCGTCTACATATAACTATATCTAAGAAAGATGGATGGTCGTTCTTCTCTTCGCATGAGAGACTGATGTGGTTTTGAAGAGTGTTAAGTTTGTTCAATAAACAGACAACTAAGATATCATCCACATATCTCTTATAAAGAGACATGTTTTTGATTAGACCTTCAGCTAGATTTTCGACATATGCCATCTGTTAATAATGGTCCTAACGGACTAGCCATAGCAGCCCCATAGATCTGACGAAAGTATTCACCTTCAAATATGAACTGGACTTTGTCAGTACATAATAGTAGCAAATCTTTAAGGATTTTTAAAAGAACAGGAAATTTAAGGTTGTTCAAAGATATGTAGTCACATAATATATCAATAGTCTTTTTCAAAGGTACATTTGTGAACAAGGAATTCATGTCAAATGAACACATTGTCTTTCCCTTGATATTAATATCACCTAAATGATCGATCAATTCAAAAGAATCCTTCAGAGAACACTTACATAAATGTTTACGGATAGGATCCAGAAATTTTGTCAGCTATTTAGCTAGGTTATGTGTAGGTGATCAGCACATTAATAAAATTCGGACGTAAGGGAATGTTTGATTTGTGAATTTTAAGTAATTCATGTAAATGAGGATACTCAGAACCCACAGGTTTTAGAAAATTAAATTCATCTTTGTCAATAATATTCATGTGTAGCAGTTTTATTAGGTTTGAATTTACTCTTCCCTTTAGTTTGCTAATACCTCCAAATTCGACATCAGGCATAAATTTACTTTCATCACTCAGGATGGATAACATCTTATTTTTATATTCACATTTGTTCATGATAACCACGCTTGGTACTTTACCAGGCCTCAGTAAGACAATATCAGAGTTTGTTCGTAGTTCTTTTAGTGATTTAAAATGCTGAGAAGGTAATATGCTTCTATACTTTAGTCCATGATTATGAAATTCATGCGCTATATTCACCCGTTTAGCTTTACACAAGCTTTGATTATTTAAAAACGTAGGGGTTAGTGCACTCAGTTGATCATAGAGATTTTCAAATTGGACATTTATCTCCAATTCAGACATTTGCATTATTGAAACCTTAGCCATACGAAAAGTCAAACCCCCTTTATGTTTGTTCGCACCTTAAACCTACCCTGGTATTATTAACTTATTATCCAGCATGATGAGTTTTCAAATTGTTTTACATATTATTTTCTTTATTACCTTTGTTTTCTCTTACCCTCCATTTGTCTAACTGACCTTTTATTTTTAGACATAAATGTTCATTACAAATATGTGTGTGGTCAGATTGTTCGAAATGTATTGCGTTAATATATCACATCATTTTGATAATCTTTGTCTTCTTATTACACCATCCAAATAATCTATAGGAATTTTCGGACACTGTGCTAGTTGACAACCATCCCCGAAGATGTATCTCCGAATTCACGTAGTCTAAAATATGAACCAGAATCATTTAGCCCCACCAGTCATTGAGTTACTGAGATCACAATCAACGCATTACAAGTCTGGATAAAACTTTAGAAAATAGAAAAAACTTCTAGGTTTAGTCGCATATCGAAATATGACCATTGCCAATAGTCTAGTATACGATTAATCTACCAGTCATTCTAACCTTATTTTTAATGATACCATATAGATACCAAATATAGGTTAAATATATAATCAATAACTTAAGTAAACGAAAATTATATTTTGCCAAAAAGTCAATAGAAATTGAATCAATACAAGTAAAACAATGTAATATAAGAAAAAAACTGGTTAGATTATGAAGTATTGGGAAGTTTAGAAGACAATTTATATGCGTGTCAGGATGATAGACTTAGAGAAGGATTTTATTGGTCGACTGATTACATCAATTAAGGAATTAAATTTAAAATGTCAAAACAGAGAACTCTAACACGTCTATCATTTCTATTGATTGAATTAATAAAATAATCGGCTAATGATATAGAATAGCCTGTGGTAAGAAAACACTTAGGTACAACACGATGAATTTTTTAACTAAATAACTTACTAAGCTCATTTAATGTTAATTAACTCGTAATTCAGATTGTTTATTGTTTCAGTGAAATCACGAGCTGATCAATGTTAGGCCACTATTGGAAAAGTGGAAGCACTCGACTGCCGTTTCATACCAGTATGGGACGACTCAACAGTACGCATCCACGATCCCGCACGCGGGACTCGAACCCAGGACTCTCGGTCTTGCACCTGAGCACTTAACCTACAGGACCACTAGGTCAGCATCCAACGGAGTTGATATTTAACTTGAAAACATTGAAATGACTCCTAATTAGCGATATTGTAATTTAATGGTAAAGTAAATATTTGTGTGCAAGCTTTTGAAAGATACTTATATGAAGTACGTTTGGAACCTGTGATTCAGTGGTTGAATGTTAGAGTTCTTTAATCACCAATCCAGTGCTGTGTTTTTAACTCTAGTGATTGATGTTTAACATTGCAGGCGAATTTTACGATGATCAAATAGGTTGTTGACAGTAAGTTTACACAAGAAATTTATTAAACGAAAAGTAAATAAAACTTACTTCACCATTGTAAGTAATCAAAGGTGAAATTTCAATTAAAGGCTTGTCATGAACACTATCTACGTGTCCATTCCCATTAGACGTAGAACTATCATTTACTAGTATTGCACCAGCATTTTCTGCTAAGCGAGTATGATAATTAAGTAAATCAAGTCGCGCTGTTCTAGGACAATCCTTAATTGCACCTGGTCCATTCTTAAGCGGAGAAAATTGTTCATCTCTAGGAACTTCCCATATAAAAAATCGTCTTGATGAGAGTAGAAAAGTAGAATGAAAATGAGAACTAAGCAGCTTAAGTTTATACAATAAAAATGTTCAAATTAAATATTAAGTTTATTTAACAAGCAAGTGTAATTAATAATCGTTGAGGTATCAAGGTTTATTACTACAGGAAAAGCCTCAGTAAAATGGGATTCAGAACCAAAGATAGTAAGGAGCCAATGTTCTGCCCAAATGAGATCAAAAGGAAGACACTTTCTGAAATAAAAAATACGCTAGATATTCGTTGATGTTATGAGATGTCGGAAATGAACTTAACACATTTGGGAAACTTAATAGAACAGAAAAAGGCAAGAGAAACGCAAGTATACCTCGATTCGTCAAATACAATCAACTTTGAGTAACATTGTACCATTGTTAATACTTCTAAACCAATTTCTGGAATTCGAAAATCACATAAGAAGGTTTACATCTCACAAAGGCTCACGGCAACTTAGGGGATTTTTATTGACGAATATTGTATTATATTGATAACCTCTTCTGTTGGAGAACCAAGTAAAAAATTACATTAAATAAGAGAGTGAGCTAGACAGGAGTAGAAGTAACAGCCATATAGAGAAAAATGTCGATTTGAGCAAACGATACATTCGAAATCAGAACTAGATTTTGTCGCTTGCACACAAAACGGCTAGCAATAGCTTTGGACTTTATTCTTCACGGCGCATAAAGATATCCTAACTGGTTACGTTAAAAGCTGTCACTGTGGTGACATTATTCTTCATTGAAAAAAGCCTACAGATTATGCAATGTTTAACGTATCACATGGATGAGTGAGCACTGAAACATACTGGCAACTGGAATAGCAGTAACATACATCTGAATTTTCCAGGGTTTGAATTTACTTCACGTACGGTGGACGGAACTTACAATATTAGATACGAGTAGCTGTTCTGACAATAGTTTGCTGCTAACTGTCCCTTGTTCCTATATGGAACTCAATAAACCCAAATGTTTTGATTTCAAGCAGAAACAAGCAGTGATGTATTTGGTCTTTACTCATTAATATATAAAACAATACCTCGCAGTAACAAGGAACCAGTCAATGGAAATAGTAACACATAAAAATAAGCAGGAATAGCACAAGTATCCTGGAAACATACGGGAGACAGCTAGGAAAAGATTGTCTTGGTTTTCTAACATGCTTCATTTTTATTAATATGACGGGATGAAAAGGTATAATTACGTTCTTTTACACGTTATGATTTTTGTCCAATCTTACCTTTGTTTAATTAAATGTGATAATTAATCAGTGTAGTGTTTGTTTTGTCTTGTTTTCCAGTATGGTATTTTATTCCGTATAACATTAATTTGTTTGAGTGTGATGTTTGTTCATGCACGATATCTTTGTATAAGGCCAACATGAACTATGCTCAGAATGAGAAGTAGCATGTCAGTCAGTCAGCTACAACGTAAGACCAGGCACATATATGTATCAAGGTTTAAGGGAAGACAAAGAGTATATACACCTACGCCAATGTGACCGATTCTGAGCCATGTCACCTAGCATGTGATTCGTTATAACTCTAGGTACTTTTCATAGATGTGATTTCATCCCAATTAGTTATCAAAATGGGTTTACAATAAATATATATTATCGAGTACATTTTCGACTAGGGTCATCGTATCGTTTTCAGTTGAATAAATCTTTATTTATGTTCTTACTTGCGCGTCATGGGGAATTGAAGTGGTTCCTCGTTTTACAAGTATAGGGGACAATCGGTTCCGACATAAAAATTAGCGACGACCAGATACAACAATCGGGAAAAAGATTAAATTCTTTCTTAGTTAATCTAAGCAGATTAAGTTATGTTAATAGGACCTAGTCTAGAGAGAGCTCGAAGTTGCTTGTGCCATTTTGATCACATATCCGTAAAACGAGGAATCCCAACATAGATGTCCCAGTAACATCTAATCAATCCGATCAGTGGTATTATTCGATGAATGACACTTTATTCATACCACAAACTATTTGTAATTACTGGCATAACTGATTAAATACTAAATCGTATGATATATCGCTGAGAAAACTTCTACAATCAATATGAGCACATGCGGAACCTATAAGTCAGGAGTAAAATGGTCTTGACAATAAACTATATAACATAGGTCTACGACTCATAAGCTGTAGCCCTTAAAATCAGCAACAAAGATATTCAAACCCCTACAGATAAGTAACAAACAGTTTCCTCAGACAATTCACAGTCTAAGACTTAAATAAATGATAAGAAGAACTAACAAGAATATGTAGTACAATTGGAAAAAAAGAATATGAACGAAAGTAATGACGTACTTAGCAAATGGAAAAACATCGAATGCGAATTTTTCAAATTTGATTGCATTCGGTTTTTGAGGGACAATCAATTCTCCTGTTTGCAAATCTATACAAGTAACTTTCTTTTGAGCTCGATGATAGCGCATTTTCATTTGTATATCATCCTGACAAACGCGTTCCAAAAATGATCTCGTTGTGAAATGTACACAAATATTGCCATGGCTATAAACTAAACGACTGGTTTCACTGTCATTTGAATTGTGTGCACTATTATGAGAGTCATATTGGTTTACACGTAAGGATGCTGTAACGGGAGATATCTCACTATATTCTACGACCTAATATTGATATGAAGTTAAAACCATTAAAGTTTTGTAAAAACATAAAACCTCTAGTGAAAATCAAAAATAAAAATCATACAGATGAAAACTAAAGTGATATAAAATAGCACTTCTCTTTTAAAAATTGCTACCGTTAAATCTTAGGTTCGACGTGTTAAGGTTAGGATAGAGTTTTTGATTTGACTGGTGTACTGTCATGAACAAAAGAATAATTAAATGCAAATACAGCAATGTTTAGTAGACCAGTTGGTGAATTTTCACTCTTTAAGTAGATTAGAATGCAGAAACACCACGTGTGTATAAGATTTGAATTGAAATGACCAGATTCTCAAAGAGTGAGACTGTAAAAGATAGTGTGTATGAGACAAAGTTTACCACGTCAAATGAAGACAAATTACAATGATTTAATTTTCTCCACTTCAAAAACTAAGAACTCATTAATAAAGCAAATTTCCACTGATCTAACAGAAATACTGATTTAAAGTAGAGAGATAACTGATGAGAAAACTTACTAATAAACCATTCAATCGCTTCCAAATGCAAGAAAGCTTCAATAAGAGGACTGGTCTGCTTATTCTTCGGATATGTTCGTGAAATCTGGGACAATGACTAAAACCATTCTAATGGGACAAAGTTAAAGCTGTTTTAGAGTCTTTATGAGAACAGAGAGAACTTAAATCATGCCCCGAAATCGAAAAATCCCATTAAATCGTTGAAGTGCTGAAAAAGCTTAATACATGAGGTAGAAGAAACGTGAATCGATCTAATGATAAATGATGAATCCAACAGAGACAATAATCAATTTTTCTAAATTATATTTACGTAACCCGATATTATTATAAGAGATGGAAACAATACTATCAACTGGATAACAGGACAGATTACCTGATACTGACCATCCACTACTCCAACAACTCCAAGCGGTTCTTCTGGGTCTAGCTTCTGAACGACTTCCGCAGAACAATCTGCATTATTTTCGATGCAGTATCCAATAAAGTGGAGATCAGGTACCTTTACCAGAATATTATCAACACAATAAATTTGGACATATTCGATTCCTCTTAATTTCATATCATCGAGAATACCACGTTCTTTAAGAGCCCTGTACAAACCACCGTTTCCATCTAGTTAAAAAGTAAGATAGGCGTATTTATTACTAGCATAAATGCGTAAATAAATATATACACTTTCGCTGTATTCGTCAGATGGTACAGGTGAAAGCACACAATGGAAATAACAAGAACACTTTCTTATTGAGTAAAAATACTGTTTTTCTTTTAATTTAAGAAAAGTAGAGGTCAGTCAGCTGCAAAGTGGTATTGAGTGTTGGTGAAGGTATGAAGGCGGTTATCATTTCCCGGTTGTCCACACCGTGGAAGGGTTCTTCTAGAGGTACCTGGAAAGGAAATTGGGTTAGAGTTGGTCTTAGTGACCTGAGAGAGTGACCACAGTGCCAAAAAGACAACTGCTTGGAGCCGGTCACACACAACCATTTTGTGGGTAATTTCTATGTTAGCTGCGTATGTGTTGAGACTTTACCGCCGGAGGCAGATGTCCGTGAGATAAGGCAAGATGTGTATTTTTAGGGTCGACCTTTTCTAACTCCACCCTTTCTTTGTGGGAAGGCAGAATCGCTGTTATGCTGGTTGTTTGAGGGAAAAACTTCCCTGCCACCACACCTCTGTACGGTCAGTAGTACGACTTCGCCCTTGGACGTTGGGTTTGGTGCTTTTAGTTTTATCGTTCTTTAACCGATCTGTCTGACATGGCAGGACCTTGAGGAATGATCGTTCCAACCAGTATAGCCTGGTTGGTTTATCATGATAGGCGAACCCAACCACCACACCAAGGTAGCAGCAACGGTCGGGAAGAAAAGTAGTAACGAATATATATATATATGAGGCATTTGCTGATGTCTTAATTAACAGAGGTCTACATTTTCGGCTGGTAGAAAAACAATGTTAATAATTAATAGTATCGATTTCTACTTATTGATTAAAGCTTTTTGGCGTTTGATTTCAAACCATTGAATAATCAACATACATGACTACATTTAAACATTTTAACCATGATAATATTTAGTAAACTCACTAGTTGTATACCATTATTATTCTAGCTAGAAAGAATGTGTACATTTTTTATATTATCAGTGATTATTATTTACTCAAGTAACTTTACTCAATTCATACTTTCATTTGAGAAATTGTATTAAGCAGTTTTTTCTAGTATAAAGGTACTAAATATAACAGTTGAGTGCAAACAATATGATAAATCTTTAAGTATACAGCATGGAATCTAAACAGTGAAATAATCGTCAATAGTTTAGTAGAAAAATGAAGAAACTGATTGAATACAATATATGGCTGCATTCCCTAAAGTGACAAAGATTTATTTTATATGCTCATAAACTTATCTAGATAGTAAACTCAAACTAAACAAACAATGAAGGACTCAACGTGATTACTCAACACATAGTATTAGCAAGCAGAAATATATAATGTGTATCACCGTGGTTGAAATTCAACACTCCCCAATGTAAATGCCGTTGTACGACAAAACGCAGAAACTTAGTTTTTTTTATCTTTGGGAAATTCTTTGTGTCATTTCAGTCAACATGAAGTGATTGGAATCTTACCTGGAGCTGATGTTAGTTTAGACTTAGTTTGCAACAGGATTCTTCCATCTACAGAAAAGGCCGGAAGAGTGTATTGTTCAAAAAATACTATGTTATCACAATTATGTCCAAAATAATTAGATGATTCAAAGAACTGTACAGTTGTTTCTTTTGTGTGCTCAGAAGTCATAATATACCTAAATAAGAATAAAAATCTAGTCGTAAGTTTGTAATATATATATATATATATATATAGAGAGAGAGAGAGACTTGTTACCAGATAGTGGTTAAAACCATGGGTATCTATTTTAATGAACAGATTGTAATGTGAATTTGACATTTGACATTGTGTGCAATATTTCTTGATGCTAAGTAATTGAAACTCCAATTTGATCAGCGCAAAGGTATAGGAAAGGTAAGCTACACAGTGATCAGTTGGTGTGAAAGTTGTAGTCCTACAGAAGATCGATCGCAAACCGAATAGCCCAGTAGTATCGTATCTAACTGTGACACTATTTGATGCGGGTTCGAATTAGATGCAAAGCATCAGTTCCACCTAAGCTTCCAAATACGCCTTAGTGACGAGTGTAAAGTATGTCCGTTGTTTCCTGCAGATTGTGTCCAACCACTATGCATTGATATATCTTCTCCTGGTTAGGAGTGAAGATTTGATCAATTCACCTACGAGCCGAATAAAAATCTACAAATCAGTCCTTCACAAGTTTTGTGTCCTTCACAAAGTATGATTAAATTAAAATTTTAAGATGAAACTGGTAGCAGATTTATGGCGCGATCATTATCAACTGCTTTACATAGAAACCTCAAGATGGTTAAGACAATCGCTTTATTTTAGTACGATGGAACACTTTGTATGACAAATCATTTCTAATCCAACCAAATCTTTGATTACAAATTTTCATTCAGTTTTTAAAACGGATAGAGATAAGTCATCTGAACCTGACGAAGTAAGACACATAGAAGTTGCATTTCCTTATGGATGACCATGTCATTAGAAAGATCAGTGGACTCTGTCCAAGGAGCATAGGACAGTAATACGGATGAAGTTGTTACGGTAACAGAACAGTTGAGTTGTCCCTTAAAATGCTTACATTAAAGTTTGATCTGTCTTTGAATGTTAATAAATGGAATGGGATCATTTTCATGAATCGTTTTATTGATGTGAGAAATCTCGCTGGCAGTGGCTTAAAAGACTTCAGACAGCTTTTGATAGTTTCCAAATGCAGCTCCTGTTTCCGACTCTCAAGAACGATTTAACTACCAGGTCCCACGGTATCGTGAGATTATGCGAAAGTGACTTACAAGCATCGATATATTTAGGATCTGCAGGAACAAGATCGAATGGAACCGAGAAAATAGTGTTTATAAATGGAATGTCTTGCAGAACAGTACAAATTTCCTAAATGCAGCCATTGCTTATCGATACTTTCCAGCGAGTCAATCCATCCTCCAACCCAGATCCACTTGATATTTAATCAAAACTGGGAGTGTAAGCAAACTACGTCAAGTAGTTTAGGATAACAAATCTGTCAACCACCAGGATGAAAAGTGAGGTGGATGTACGCCAGAGCGTGGTCAGAATTCAAATAGACGCGTTAAAGAGAGTAGACTTGTACATATCCAATTAATCGATAGCTGGTTGCGAAATGACCCGTTTGCGTCCAGATTTGAGGCTTATAGGAAAGAAATGAAGTAGAAAATAGATTCTTATTTCTGAGGCTTAGTGCATCAGCTGAGTGGTTCGTTATTTGACTTTTCTTATTGGTAACTATTGCACGTGTGAGGACAGTAGTATTCTTTGGGTGCACAAAATATAACACTTAGTTTTCTTCAGATCACCCTTCGACCTAAATGTATAATCGACGAAACAGTAGATTAATGCCAAGAAATCCAAATCCCTGATAACCTCAGCCAAAAGACGTTTGTACCCTCCTCGTCTTCTTAGGATTCCTTGGCAAATGCGCACTGGTGTTTTCGAAGCGAGATTATTGACTCCTCTAGGTGAACCCTCACTATTTATAGACCCAGTTCGGGCCCCAGATATTCAGTTTCATTCTCACTATTATAGGAACACTACCACTGTGAAGGTAGTGAGTAGTTCTTCCCTAGAGGAGGCTGAAAACGTGCGACTATATGAGAGGATTTTGAAAGGGAGATCATATTCTTTCAACTCACAACCATATCAATCAAATTTCAGTGTTATTACTGGTTTTCCCAATAGAAATTTTTATTGCAGTACATCTAGATATACGTTTGAGTAACAGATAACTATTGAGTTTAACAAAGATGTTACTCACCAAGTTATCGAAGGAGTTTTACCAAACTTTTCTTTACACATTTGACAAACACGATGAAGACGCTCGGCTTGAAGTTGATATAATGAACGACCTGATGGTAAATTTGGTTTATACAACCCTTTGGGATAGGAAACACCAAGTCGTGTCCCTTGACCACCCGCTAACAGTAGAACCGCCACTTTATTTTCATTGACTGCCCGCAAACCTTGAAATATCACGTTGAGCGAAGAAATGGTAACCTACCAATACTGAAATAGCGTTCCAGCAAGCGAGGTTGTGAAGTGCGCAATTCCGACAGAGATTTACATATTTTTGAATCAGGTGGAAAGAGTTTGTCATCGATTCCGGAAGAGCGATTTGGAGGAGTCTGTTATAAAAAACAATGATTATCTTTGTTGTAAACTGGTTTTTTAATGCAATACCATGTTTCGTTACATACAAAACATACTACAAAAAGTGCATAATTTGATATTCTCTTCGAGTTTCTATTGAAAATCATTAAGGGGAGTTAAGTTGTAACACAACACAATGATTGTCGGAAAGACATGAGTTATGGAAAGAAAATAACCAGATAAACAGCTGAGTATCTTCCCGTGAAACAACAAATAATATGTCAGTAGTCACTTACCAAATAGGAAAGTAACTGAAATACTGATAACACTTCATAATACTTAAAATTTAGATCTGACAAATCAGTAGTTGTAAACTATCAATCAGAAAAAGACGTGATAAAGCAAACGTTTTTATATTTACTGACTTCCTAGAGTTTATTTAAGCAATTTTTCGAGTAACGTCACGATTTCAAATAAAGATACTACTCAACAGACCAAGGTTGTTTTATAGATCGAAAATCAGTGTCTAATCATGTATATGTACGCCCTTATGTATTATATTAGACAATCTAGAAAGCAGAAAGTGAGTAGCTTTAAAAATAAATCTGTATTACATAAATGATGTGAATTGCGAAACAGTAATTGACATTGAAACCACATAAGTGGAGACTTCCGATGAGTTTAGAACACTAGTAGCTTTTAGATGAATTGAACTATAATAAAGTGATAGAAACTACGACTTGGAATAATTCTTTTCTCTAAAGTGAACAGTCAAGGTTTCCTTAAAGGCCCTGAATAATGTTGAGAACTTTGAGTAAAGATGATGACGCAGTCCCACTTGGAACTACAGTGAGGAACGACTGGAGGACTCTGGCTTGGAACAATCAAAACATTGCTATAACATACTTACAAGAATTATTTTAGTGTAGGTTATCCTTGAAAAAGGAAATAACTGTCTTATCGACCGAATTTTCAGGGATTGCAATCCTCCTACCATGGGGTCCACCTATTGACTTGCAATTGCAGATGACGTAGTACTGTTTGATGAAAAGGCTGATAAAATACGGTCTTTTGGTAGCAAAATAATGACTCATTCACATTTTTTAATCGTTGATACAACTACAAAAGACTTACATCGAATAAGCGACCGAGAGCAGGAAAATTTATCTTTGAAATATCATTGAGGATTTCAGATTGCTCATTAGCATTGAGCTCATTCCAGAAAGTAAATAGATGATCCTGTCCATGAAGCGGGATATTAATCACAGGTACGTCAGACATCCCAAATTGTACGCAGAATGACCTACACAAATTGAATTGCGACCATTTAAAGTGGTCGAATAAAACAAATATTTTCTACTCTAACCTTTGCTTGAAATATTGTCCCTTTTTGATATCATTGTTTCTCTGATTTAAGTATGTAGTGGAAACATGAACTTAAACTCTCATTTTTAATTGGATATTTATTTATACTGATTGGTTTAGAGAGGAAAAAGTGAAAGTTATGTTTCTTGACATGCAACTACCTTGAACTCTGGCTACGACAGACGAAAGCAACGATTTTAAAATGGTGCACAATCATTACGACTCTTAGGATGCCTCAGCAAATAGCCTGAGAATATCCACAACAGGTTTTAAGACGTCAGGGATATTTCGGGGCTGTCAACGCTGTTGTTCGTATCACTTTCATGATCAGATGAACCAACACCAGTCAAACCACAAGTCGGAAATGGAGGAGTTCCAAAATATATTTTAAATGTAGTTGGTAGGTCGTGAATTGTGTGACCTAACCTGGCTAGTTGTCGCCAGGTATGTGTAACACGGAGTACCCACTAGTGATCTGCTGCCTCTGTGTGACCGGATGCCTTCGGATACGGCGTGTCCAGTGAAACTAATGGGGTAATCATAAGTTTCGTAGACATGCAAAACTATTTATCTTGAAGATTTACTTACCGTTACACAATAGGCTTCATATTTGTGCATCAAGAACTGCTTAATGTATTTGTAGGGCAGGTGAAATGTCACTGCCTTAACCAAATCATCCGACGATCAGGTCATTAAACACCAAACAGTCAACTTATCCTCGTCTAGGTCAGTATCAATCAACGCTTATCAACCGATTTCACGCCACGAACTTGCCCAAGTGTCAGTGGTCAAACTGTCCCCCGTTCATCTACCTTCAATAATGTGTTTGTGTTGTAAAGCCAACAATGTGGCAATAGTACCTGTATCCGAGGAAAAGGTAATCCCCATTAGATAATAATCCTGAGTTGTGACTTTGATGTGAGTATTTACGTCCAAGTTTTGCTCCCATCCATTTATGGAGCACGGTCGATCGATCGACTCGTGATTAACGGCCTCAGATAGCAAAAAACCAAATTCAAATTCAGATACCAAAGTTTACCTGTAAATTATAAGTAATCAAAGCAAATACATCGCTCTTCAATTTTTAGACTTCCCGAGCAAAATTTCCAGAATACCGAACTGTCACATCCAAGGTTTTTCTTTATTTTGTTACTGAATCACAATAAAATCAAACTCTAATTGAGACACCAAAGTTTATTCACAACTCACAATTAATCCACCCAAATATCGTCCCCATAATAATTATAACAGTCACGAAAGAAACCTTTATTTTTTTTAGGTTCCTAGAGCAAAAACTTACAAATACTGAACTAAAGACAAAGAGAAACCAAAATGTCCGAAGTCAGAGATAGAAACAAGCAAGTTAGAAGTTGAGTGCAACGAGCGCATTCAGAATAGTGAACTTATTAATATTTAATATAACTGCCTTTATTCAGTCGAATATTTTCAGTTCTTTCTGTGACACTAAGTTACAATATTCCCGTTCGACTCATATCGGCTCCCAATCATCGGCAGAAATCACCTATGTTGGTGATCTAAATATTCCTTCTCTTCCATCCGAGGTGTCCTGAAGGTAATAAGCCGACGTAGCCGACGTTTGTTTGATATATACGGCAGATAAAGGTCCTCCGTTCAATCCTATCTGGTGCTCAAAGGTAGATTGTCCTGAACATAGGTTGGTTATAATGGGATTGAACTGTAGATGGCATAGAGTTGCGATTGACTATGATCACCGCTTTAGGAAGGTTACGTGCCAGAAATGGAGTTGGATCCCTCCGTAAGCCAAAAACCAGGAGGAAGTTGACGGTCGCAATAAGATATATTTGTTGGCGATCTCGTGGTATCGAAGGAATACCGAGACGTGCTGAAGTTTACAAGCGGGACTACGGAGCGTACTCGAGTTCGTGCAAGGTCACAGGCAACAGAAGAAAGTGAGTCTTTGGCACACTCAAACAAACAAGTACGGTAAAACAACCACCAATACAATTGGTTATAATAATAATTGTTTTCATCATACCAATCGCCTTCTCGTCACAAAAGTAGATCACTACAGGACAATCGAGATTTTAAGTATCTTCCAATAAAATGACCAGAAAACAAACGATAGAGGGAATGATGTTGGCTTAGAGGAAAGATTTACTTGATTTTGTTCAGAGGCAGTATAAAAAATAACCTTTTTGCCTGATTGATAAGGCAGTGTAGCAAGCTAGTATAGGTGCTTGACAAAGTAACTCCAGATAGCTAGCCTTTGGTAAAATCAACATGGTTAGGGTCAATTCCGAATCCTTAAGAGAACACTTATTGTAGAAAACCACCGACCACCGAATTTTATAAGGTATAAAACCAAGAGCCAAACAAGATTACGTAGAATCACATTTCTGTCATTATTCAGATTGGTAAGTTAGGAAAGTGCAAGAACACGTTTTTCTACACCACATTTTTTACTCCTTACTTGTTCACCGACTTATCACATATATTTTTATCAGCTGAAGATTACACTTTGTTGTCTTGCACTTTATTCCCCCATGGATCTTTCAGCACTAACATCATTTCATATTAATCGGACTCCTTGTACAGTGATATATTATTACTCTTTACTCATATACGTATTTAGTTTATTTTTCCATGCTACAGTGATCCTTTCCACAACTGTTTTTAAACTTTTTATACTTGCAGTTCACGAGTATTCTAACTCCGAATTTAATTTGCCAGTTGTTATATTTAGAACTTAGATTCTCGCTACACCATGTACAACTTGAGCACTCGAACACTTGAACCCTTCAAGTAGCAAGTTAGGAGACAGAAGACTACTGGGAACGAATCTTATACCAGTCAGTGTCAAATATGGTGCAAAACGTTCAGGTATTTATAATTTTTATTAGAAATGAAATGACAGTCATCCAATCATCATGCATTAGCTTTAGCATCTGCCCAATCGTACAGCAACACGTCGGGATCCTGAAATGTTCCTCCAAAAGATGATTGAATGGGATGTCCTCGGCTCTTTCCGAGCTTCTCAGGGCCTCCTTAAGTTCAACGGGGGCCATCCCTACAGTCTGTCAAGCAGTTCTTCGGCTGTGCTTAATGACAACGCGATTCCCCGCTACTTGGAGAAGGAAGTATAGGTATGACTGGATTAATCATCGTGACAAATGTAAGTTTAACTTGCATGGATCTTATTTCAACAGGAACACAAACCGTTGACAGTAATTTGCTAACCGTACCAGTTAAAACAAGCGCCAAGAAAGGCTAGTGTTGAGATGGCAGTTGATGAAGGAGTGAGTGGGTCGATGACGAGCAATGAGAGCGGCATACGGTAGTTACACAGCTAGGAGAAGTTGACGTTTATTGAAACAAATCATCACGTGAGTTGGATATGTCTATCCAACAACATACGGAACTGAATAAGGACCTCATAACTGTCATACCTAGCAATGCTAAATGATTAACGTCTATTTCCAAAGCAAATGAGAGGAGGGATACAAGAGCGAACCTGAGGGAAAAAATGGAAACAAAATGTGAATAAAGATGGATTACCTATTTTGCTCCTTAACGTGGACTAATTGCAGAAGTTTCCCCCTGAATTGCTAGTTTCTGGACATATTTGCGCTAAGTATGTAATGTTCAGTCTTTGCTAGTTTTACTTCCAGCTTAAAAGTAAGTTGGGACCTGGAGGAGTGCGGAGAGCAGTGTGTGAAAGAGTCTGTAAGAAGAGAGGACAAGAGAAATGTGAACCGACGGCTAAGTGAGTATGCAGAGGCTGGTACTGTGTCAAACCCGCATAGGTTATTCCAGCCTCTGGACAGATCAATCTGTTCATTCTTGTAGAGCTATATCTTGGCCTTGTCAATTATTCGCTTATCAACCTCGACTGTTTTCATGCAAGCGTATGCGTGTGCACTTCTTATTCTACTCATCAAGTGCCTGTAACTTACTTTTGTCTGATTAAAAATATCGATTCACGCTTGGTTAAACTAAGTTAGCTGACATGCCTTCTCCATCGCGCTTCATCTTGTTTTGCTCCCATTACCGATCAACGGTTGTACGAAATATACGTATTCAATAATCCGTCCTAGGATTTTTCTTATTTAATTCCGTTATTCACCAACGCGGTTTAAGTCGATGATTATATATGAGGGTAGTAAGGATGTATATTTCAACAGCAACCACTCAATAACGATCATTTATTCAATCTAACTACAGTTAGATATCGTGCCACTAGACGTACATGTGGTGCGCCTACATCTAGTATTGAAAGTTTTCAACAACTACAAGTATTATAAACATGATATTCTGGCAAACTGATGATCGATATTTGAAGCTGGTAGCATAAGATTTCGAATGCATTATAAGTATTATGTTTCAAGTTGACTCTAGTGTGAACGACCTTTCGGCTATTATATCACACATGATAATACAGTCGACCATATTAATTAAACAATATATTGAACACAGTAACAAGTTGATATGACGAAGACGCTTGGGTTTAGTTTTTGTTTATCATAAGAGGTTTTCCAAAGCCGACTGCTAACACATTTTAAAAATCTTACGTCATCAATTTAATTTGCGTACTTTCATGCTTCCAAATATGATTACTAATTATCTTTTTTTCTCTGATCAAATGAAATCAGTAAACGTCAGTAACAGAGTTCGGAGACACAAGGCAACAGTTAAGCTCTTAGACGTCCTCGGTTGTGGACGAGGCTTTCTGTCGAAAATCCGCATATTTGTCCACGCAACTTCTCGGAAATGGACACGAAGGACAAATATGAACACTATGTTAATTGATCGATTATCAAGTGTAAAGTCCTGTTCTACTGTTGTTAGAAACACGTGCATTAATAATGTGTAAACGATTTGCAGACAGCTGAAGATCTAGTCGTTTTGGTTCGAAAAATGTCTGACTACGATGCCAGTCATTTAAAGGAAAGGAATATAATATCGCTCAACACGAAGAATTCTAAAAGGTGAATATGGTAGTCATTTCATTCTTTGAAGAGGGGCAAGAGATAAATAAGGTTTTCTCGATAATTTTGTGAATACAGATGTTGGAGATGATTTCAAGCATAGCGGTCAAAGTTCTGGATACTACCATATATATGACACATTCCATAATTCTCTACGAAACCTTGCGTAGCCATCCCCTTTCGTTCACTTGGCACTTAAACCTAAAGGGGTCCTCAAGAGCGCCGATTTTATTGTTGGATTTGGAACAAAGCCTTTTTAGTCATTTTAAGTCATTAATCTCATCGACAATAAAATTTAGATCAAGTAAATTGTGAGATTTAATGACGTCTCTATCCAAGGTTACTTCTGTGACGAGAGGAACAAACTAAGTAAGCGTTATCGAAAACGGAAGGATAATGTATATACCAATACCTATTTGTTGTTAGTATTCTTATAAAATCTCTAAAATTTCTGTAAGAAGACGTCTTTCAACCCATAATTCTAAGTCTGGTCTATGGTTTGGAAAAGTTCGTTACCTTGAAAGAAAGAAAGACTGGAAGTTGATCCTTTTACGAGTACTTACTGGTCGAAACTTTGGGCAAAAATATACATTTCGGCATAAATTCAGTCAAAAAGTAGACTATTCTGGGTAAATGTAGGCTACAAGACAGACATTTTGGCACTTTTCCTCATTATTTACATGAAAGTATCTCAGCAAATATCCCCTTTATCTCGGCTGATTTTATCTTTGTTTTCTGTATATTGTTTACTTGAAGAAGTTTTAATAAAGAAGGTTCGGTTCGTTTCTGATATAAAATTTCCCAATCCGTAGCAAATTAATTAGACTCAACCACTGTGAGACATTTGTCTTTTCGGGAAAAAGCTATGGCTGCATAAAATGAACACAGAAGTCGACATCTCGAATTTATCTCGCAATATTTTCCTCCTAGAAGCAGATTCTCCTAGTTACCAGCCTACACGTCAATGTCGACGTTTAAGTTTTTCTTTGGAGATGATGACGTAATTCGAGGAAGATGAATGTAGTTTCTAAATAAATTTCATTAAATATCACTTCAGTTTAAGTTTCAGTTCATTGCCTTACTGAGAAGTCAGTCCACAGGTTGGTGAATATGAATTTGTTTCAGGACTAACAATGGTTCACAACACATTTGCTCCTCATATTTAAGATCCTTTGTTCTGAACAGTCTGTTAAGAATTAATAGTTACATAAAGTAACTCTGAACATCAGCTCCTTTGTAAAAACTCCAATAAAATAATAGAAGCAATTATTCCAATTAACCATGTTGTACGTATTCTATTAGAGTTTATTAATGAAAATGGTGAGCATACAACAAAAACAAACTGAGGCAAATAGCATTTCCAAGTTTAGTTAGCAACAACGTTTAAACACAACAGAACGTCTTTTTTATGGATTGATGAATTTTACTGGACCTAAAAACCTTAATCATTAATACTTTTCACTTTAAGTTTTATTTTCTTTCTTACAAAACATTTCCGAAAAATTTCATTGGGATAAAATAGTCATTACAAGATATCCGTAGAATAACTATGGCTTATAATAGATTACATTTGAACTCCCTAAAACCAATAAAGGTGTTTGGTATGTGAATTAAGATGGGTATTCCAGCCTTCGTGCTATCCTCTACATTGTTCTTAGCCCCTATTATACATATACTCATTTGGTAAATAATAGTATCTAACGATCTTCCTATGGGCATTTGTAGAGATGTTTTGAGCCGGGTCAGAAAAAATCACTAAAGAATAACAGAAAAATAAGTTAAAATATTATAATGAATACTATAATTAAATAATGTACTTACTGAAGTAAAGAAAGTCGTCTTACATTTGGAGTATTCTTGGTTTGTTCAATGCCATGTGTTCATTTGAGAGACCTAAATAATAAAATTGAAAAATAATCCTATAGATATTTTGGTAAGTTAAGTTTTTGGTATATATTCCGGTATAACTAATAATCTAGGCTATCACCAGAACCACTTATTTCGAGGCCTAGATAAACGAAAGTATTTTAGACACAGTTTGGTACAACACTATTAATGAAGAGGAATTTTCTCTATAACCAACTTGTAATAATCTTAAACTTACCAGGCTAGTGAATATTACTATCATACATGAGTCGATAGTCGAAAATATTATGAAAGATTGATACTTACAAACGTTTATTGAAATGAAGTACAAATATTTCTTTGATGATTACACTTTGAAGATTCAAGAGATATTAGCAAAAAGGTAAGAATATGGTTGTTGAAGTTTACTACAACATAACAAAGTGTTACAATTTTCTTAGAAATGTCATGTAGTGTTTTTTTTCAATGATAAATTACACCCGCGATTTGAATCTGCAATCACTAATTTGGTTAATGTGTAACAGTATTAAGATTAGTTTCTTAAACTGGAATCATGTAATCGGTTTGCTATGTAGGGTGTCGAACACACACTATACTAAATTTAACTATCGAGATTTATAAATGTTCATCATCAATTTAAATAAACGGAACACATTACTTACTTACTTACTTACTTACTTACGCCTGTTACCCCTCATCGAGGAGCATAGACCGCTCACCAGCATTCTCCATCCAACTCTGTCCTGAGCCTTCCTTTCCAGTTTCTTCCCGTAGAAAAGCTAACTCTCTAAAAAAAACGCTAACCAGAAAAAAAACGGAATACATACTAACAATTAGAATGATCAAAAGCTTTAAATAAGCTAAAACCCAAAAGGCAGTGAAGAATCTGGGAGCGGAGTATAAATCACTAGTTGGAGATATCATCAACATATTTGACGTTTACTATAATGGGCCAATAAACTCTATTCAAATAAATGGGGCTACTTTAATACTACTTAATACTAGTAAGTAGTACAACTAAAACAAAATAATAATTCGAGAATATGTGGACTAAGGAAATGAATCTTCAAGAATTTTGTATTTCTGTCAGATATATTGTTTTTGTTAGATATACGCAAACGCATGTGTTTTATTCGGCGTTTTGTCATGAACGCTAGACTCATATGCTACTAGTCTACTAAAGTGACTGGTTTCACACTTGATAATGTGCAAAAAAAGATAAGCGAAATAACCAACTGCCTCTTTTTTATTATATCATGACAAAGTGCCTTGAAAATTTGTTGTAGTGTTCGACATTCCCGAACCTGTTGCAAACTAAACCACTAGATTTACACTTTAGTGGGCTATGTGGTCAGAGGGAACAGTTACCTACTCATACAACTATTAATCTACCACTATAGGCTTGAGAATTAAGGGATTTCTTTCAATATTAAATGAAATCTATTCTTAAATATGGAGTAATATTCAGAATTTTGTAATGGAATTTCCAAAATACGTATAATATTTTAACTATGTTAGCTTGGCATTAACTATACAAAACTGATTCTGTTTAATCCTAACATATCAGTTATTTTTTGACAATTCAGTTTAACTCATAATTCTAGTGTGTTTTGTTCAATCCAATTTAATGACTGGAAATTGACAAAATGTTTGAAACAATTGTATTTGGATTTATGCGTTTTTCAAATAAATTTGTTGTACTCTAGATCTATACAATTCAAAAACTGTAAAATGTGGTCAGTTATGCTCATTATAGTGGAATTATTAGTGCACGAAATGAAAGTCATTAAGTAGTTTGGATTTATTGGTTTCAGGCATCTATTTACCGTGGAGTTAAAAGTTTACAATAATTACTCATTTTACTTCCTTTTTACATAATATCTCCTTATAATCTGGCCAAATGAAATAACAGTGATTAACTGCACACATTTTGTTAGGTTAGAAAATTTTTATTCATAATAAAGATTGTTTACATGAACTGTTAATGTCCGTCAAAAGTTCAAACATGGAAGTCGACCGAATTGAAAGATCCCATAGACTCTTGGAACACAGAGTTCTGATAACCTCCTACATTGACGTTTTGTTATTATGTACTCCATTGTTAAGTTAATTGCTTTAACAGAATTTAATGGGTTGTAAGGTTGATGAGGAACTATGCTAGTCAGGTATTTGTTCTGTTTAATTTACACGGTACTGAAAAAAATAAATCCATAAATATTTATAAATAATGAGGGAAAAGTTGTTTTCTTAGTTAACTTCTTTGACAAAAATAAAACAAATATCGGACATTCAGGTTCCTTTGAGTATATGTTGTCTTCTTATCAATAAGTCAATACATGCAAATTCGCACTTATGCTGTCAATTTATTTACAATATACAATTATCCCTACTAAATATCATTGACGAGTTACTCTTACTACTGGATTCTTTCACACTAAATATTATAAAATACTACGAAACGTCTGTGGAAATCATCTACAGGTTTACCACCCGCAAGTATAGTATCCTTATTTACTTGGGTATTCATCAAAGCTAGTTTAACTTGAAGAAGATTATCAGCATTTCATACTTTTTAACCTCAGAAATTGTACACGTTGACTTACATATTTAGTTACTGATAATTCGATTTAAGAAACGATGAAGGCTTATTTATTTTCTTTATGAATATTACTGATATTATTAGTATGCCGTTCATAGAACTATCGAAGACTAAAATTAATCGCATTTGCAAAAAAAGTAATTGGATTTATTGTTTCTGACAGCTAATTCAGGTGAATTACCTTTAGCACAAACGAATCTTCAATTGGTCACCTTAAATATATTAAGACATTCATAATTTTAGTGAATGGAATGAAGTATAAGTTAATACAGTATATGGAAAGATAATAAATAACATTAAGTTTGTTTGTCAAATAGTCAAACATCTTTTTGATACTTGGTAAACTCATGAATTATATTGATTTCGCCTAAAAATTCATTCCAATGAACATAAACTGGAATATATTGTATCATTTTGTAAAACATGGTAAACCGATTATAGGATTTCTAATTTAAGTGTTTGACTATCAGTTTATGTTATCCTATATAGAAATATCAGTTAATTTAATGAGAAAAAACAATTTCCACTTCGTCGTTCGTTTATATTTTATTAGATTCTGTATTGTTCTAATTAAATAGCTTACCCTTTTTTGAAAAATTCACTTTTTAATTGGCTTACTGAAACTATTTACACTTTTAAAATTCCTTATCAGATTCAAAATACTTGCTGATGAATATTGACATTATTTCAATTTTCCTGAACCTCTCACATGAAACTAAAGGACAAATGTAAAAAAGAATAGGGTCCATCGATAGAATTCGATCATCACTAAGAAGAACTTGATGTAAATGACTTTGGTCACTATTAAGTAATCAGTCCATTATAAAGAAGTACAATGTTTTCAATTAATATATAATGTATCAAACCAACCACATTCCCATTGAACGTAACTTTAATTCTTTAAATTGATAGAAAATATTTATTTTCATGTTCCTGCAATATTTCGGTTTCGAAAATACAAAAAAATCTTATATTGAATATTGTGTTACGTTCATTTTGTAAATTAATATTGTTCATGAAATAAGAAAACTAAATACATGATTACAAATTCTACTTTACTTATATTTCATTCATTGAAATGTAGGTATAAAGTTAGACTGTATGCTAATGAAAGCCGATTTAACATTAACGACTTAGATGTTGAGAAGCAACATCTCAAGAAACTGTAACCAATGGGTTTCAACCATTTCGGGTGTATGAGAGTGACCTATCAATGGCATTGCGATATGGTTGTTTGATAAAACGGACTGATTAAGTTAGACATGTAAACTGATGGGTACCGACTAAGTGGTCTAAAGTTTAATTAATTGCTGCGGGGCTCTGAGGTATGTGGGTTTTGAATTCTCAGTACTAAGGAATCCCATGTTAAAGTGAAACAGCTGCCCGGTGTTTTGCAGTTTCTAATGGTTAACTAACCTAAATCAGCACCTGATATAAACTATAAAACATAATAATTAAGCTTCGGTTAATTTGTAAGCTTTTAAATTTAAAATCAGATTGTATACTAAGTAAAGTTTATTCAACCCTTACTATCAAGATGAAGACAGCTCTACTGTATGGGGCGGAAACCTGGAGAACTACAAAGGCCATTATCCAGAAGATACAAGTGTTTATCAACAGTTGTCTACGCAAAATACTTTGAATCCGATGGCCAGACACTATCAGCAACATTATAGTGTGGGAGAGAACAAACCAGATTCCAGCGGAGGAAGAAATCAGGAAGAACCGCTGGAAGTGGATAGGACACACATTGAGGAAATCACACAACTGTGTCACAAGACAAACCCTCACATGGAATCCTGAAGGCCAAAGGAGAAGAGGAAGACCAAAGAACACATTACGCCGAGAAATGGAAACAGACATGAGAAGAATGAACAAAAATTGGATAGAATTAGAAAGGAAGCCGCAGGACAGAGTGGGTTGGAGAATTCTGGTCGGCAGCCTATGTTCCATTGGGAGTAACAGGCATAAGTAATTAAGTAATCAAGATGAAGTAAATCAATACTGTTTGTATAATTCTTGTGATCGACGAATCTTTAATCGTTCATCAATAGATTTCCTTCTACTGTGGATTATGTATGTTCGTTTACTAAGACTAAATTTTAAAAAGTATCCTTAATTTACTGCTTAACACTGCAGTTAGAAAAATAGTGTTGTATTTTAATTAGTAAATTCAAGTAGTTTACTAAATAACCTATCATCTAAACAGCTATTTGAACGATATATTCACTACTGTTAGTGATGGTTTTATTATATTTAGTCAAGTTTTGTAAAATATATTCAATGGTAAATTATATGATACATTGTCATCGTTTTTTATATTATTATTTTGAAAATATTGATAGTTTTATAATGACATTTTGTAAAGATGGCTCGTTGGCAAATTCAAGGAAGCCTCAAGAAGCCCAGAAAGAACCAAAGACATTCCATCCAATCACCGCTTGGGGGACATTCTAGAATGTCGACGTTTAGCTCCCTTATTGAATAAATAAGAAGACCCCCTTATGTGTCTATTAGCTGTCCCAAGTGATGATTTATCTTCAGTTAAAAACTATAATTACATGAGATTTTTTGTACCATATTTGACACTGTTTTGGGGATAATATTCTTATTTACTAGTCTTCTGTCTTCTCATTTTGACTTGGGAGGGTTCGAACATTTGAGTGCTCAAGTGTTACTCGACATACTAAGAATCTAAGTTTGAGATATAACACATTTTATGATAATATTTAAATGAAATGTAGTGGATATGTTTTGTTTGTTTTTTTATTTTACAAAATAGTGTATTTAACCTTTTTTAAAAATAAATTATAATCATGTTATACATATCTATTTAGGTAATAGACTAAAACAAAAGTTTTATGTATATAGAAAATGGTTGATTAGATGATAAGTAATATTTATGTCATGATGAAAATTTTGGCTGACATTTTTGGCCAAAGTATCAAACAAACAAAGACTAAAAAAAAACACAAATAACTTGTCTGAATTTGTGCTCTTTACGTAAAATAAATTGAGGTCATCTCAAGATATTCTTGATTAGTGGAGTACAAATAAACCATTCCTTTATGATTATTATTATTTACTTGAAAAATTTTTCATTTAACATGACAGACAAATGAATCATTCATACAATTTACAAATTTCAGTTTTTGACCTAAATGATTCCTTTTTCTTTTTTCCTCCTCCTTCTTCTTCTTCTTCTTCTCTGTTTTCTCCCATATTCTTTACATCAAAAATGTAAAATTTTACTTCAGGTGTTTATGTTTAATGAATTGGAAATTAGTCATTTATGTTCTTTTCCATCAGATAGAATACCTTATCAAATCGCTTTTTTTTGTTTTCACCAGACTATGTGACCTGTTATATATCACATATTATATAATCTTCAATTAGACTGACAAATATGAAATTACCTAATTGATAGTTAAAATTGATATTCAATGGTTTGCATTCTGTTAGCATGTCTAATGAAAGTTTGCAATGTACTACTTTAAATATTGTACATTGGTATAGTCAATCAAGAGAGAAAAATTTTTTTTTTAAAAAAAGAACAAATACAATGTTCAATGGTTTTATGAGAAGAAAAGGTAAGGAGTGAATGGTTTTGTTTTTTGGCACAAATATATCAAAATAATATTAAAAAAAGAAGATTATATTTAGTATTTTGTAATAAAAGATAATAAAATGTGACAATGTCAAAGAAGATTTGTTTTTGTCTAAAGTTAAGAATATTACCATTCCTCATTAGTTTATACTTTCACATTTCTGTTCCATATAACTTCTTAGTTATGTTATGTTATTTCATCCCCTTTATCTACTTCTCTATGTTTATGCACTTTGACCTCTAATGATAATAACTAGCTAAATAAGACATAAAAACTTATGCTAATACACTGATTTATCACATACATTGTAAAATATGAAAGTGTTTATAATATGCATCTATTTATCTATTCATATATCATATACAATAATAAAATGTACGTGTTAAGTAAAATGTTAAGAAAGAAAATTTTCAGGTGTTGTAACACTTTTTAGTATTTCCTATTATCAACATTAAAATGAGTTCGTTTGATAGACGAAAAATAAAATGCCAGTAAGAATGAAATGGATTGTTTGTTGTTTGTTTGTTTGTTTTCATTGTTTTCACAGATAGGAAAGTTTTGTTTTCGGAAAAAAGTAGCCATTTGTATGTTTGATGCAAATCTAGAAAAATTTTTTTTTAATTAAGAGTGATTAAATTCATAAATAAATAGGGATTTATATTTAAAGTCAAGTTATAATTTAGTGTTATGTTAAAACTATTAGTATGAAGAATATATTGGTAATATCACAACGAGTAGAAGAGGTGACTTACACTAAGTTACGAAACGTCAGAAAATCTAATTTCTCAACTCATTGGGATATTACAAATATATTATTTATTTATAACAATCTACCCAATGCTCAATTTATTCAAAAATATTAATATAAAGGCTATTTCAGTTGTCCAGTACGATATATTCTACAGTCATACTCATCTACAAATTTACACTGTCACTATCTGATCAGTTGAGACATACAGAAAAAAGTAAGCTCTTTGATTAAACCATGTTATATCAGAGAAAGAAACTCCACTAAAATCATCTATCTGAATAACAAATCTTCCGCATTAAAAGTCAAATACAATTATTTTCATTTAGTTCATACTTATGAGTAGACAAGTGACTTAGACGGAGAAGATAAGGCATAATTTTTTATAACCTACTTATATTTGTGTTTGACTTACCATTCAAACTTGATATGTAGTATTACGTAAAAAACTGTGTTTGATCTCGTTAGTATACTACTACTGTAGTAAACAAGAGCACGAGTGGGGACAGTCGAATGTCTTTTAGCACATAATTACAGAATATCTTAATAAAATATGAGAACCATCTTGTATACAGTTAATTTGCAAAATATCAATTAAGTGACTCAATTTTGACCGTTCCTTCTACAAATATCAGTTCATCATCTTCGATTATTTTTTTTCATGCATTTTCATACCAATTGCTCTTCGTTCCCGTTCTTTCGTTATCGATCTTCTGCTGAAATACATCCAATGCCCGACCATCGTTATATACTACTTGTGTGGATATAAGTAACCCACGCTACACTACTTTTTTTCCATTAGTATCTGTTAACCACTAAACTCTTGAAAAGCTACAAGCAATTTAACTCCCAGTTAAAAATAATATATGAGTTCTGAATATTAATACAATTATCTAAATTCTCCTTGGTCGTCGATAAACAAATACATACTGACAACAGTAAGTGGTACTAGTTCTATACAGTGAGTTAATTGTTCTTAACGCATGCTAAATAGTACATTCTATGACGGTAAAAGTTATTTTCTAATCAAGATAAAAAAAACGGGCTCGTTTAAAGAGTTTCGAAATAAAACAAAACATCTGCTCGGTTCTGTTTGATCTCCGGTTATTTCACAAATCATACAACGAAAATTCTACGTGGAGCACTGTTATTAACAATAAATAAAAATGACTAAAGGTTATTTAAAGTTTTGTTGATTGTTTGATGTGAATCTTGTAGATTATTCACAGACCTATAAAATAAAGGCCTGACTTCAGAACTTCTAATTGATTACTATGTCACTTTGATTTACCCAGATATAAATAAAACATCACAGAAATTTTAAGGTACATGATCACAGCAGAAGGTTCCAGTAATTATAAATGAAAGCTTCATCAGCTTAAAATTCCACTTAAAGAAACAAGTCATCATGAAAAGATCATTTCTTCGTTAACTCACGAGGTATATGTTGTCTAAATAAATATTCTTATTTCTAGCCTATTGTTAGTGTTCCAGTCACTGAACACTTGGTGTAACTATGAACTGAATGATTAGTTGAATATATATTGTCACTGAAACATTACGATGCATCAGGAAATAAATTCATATAACGGAAATATAATTTACCAGATTTAATGCTGATAGTAAAGCATTTGATAAATCATGGAGGTTATTGTTTATTTGGTCTTCGTTAACAAATTCTAACTACACAGAATTGAAATTTCTAATAGTTCTTTAGAAAACTAATTCCATGGAATCAAGCATTTCTTACTAGTCAGTCATTATAAGTTAGTCATACATGTTTTTCTAAGGTATCCATTCCCACTGATGATTACTAATACTTAATAGTTAATTAAACAACCTACAATCACATAATATTTACATTGTGTATTGATCAGATAATCGACTTTATGCTTATAAGTGATTTGTCATATGAAATTATATCTGTTGAAAACACAGGGGTAGTTTTTTAGACCTACTTCAGGAACTTGTATCTGTTTGGAATTTATTAAAGAATGAGTAAACATATGAGAATATCCTATCGATTAGTTTAATAAAAATTTTATTGTTTTACCTCCTCTCCAACAATATTATTTTAGTAGTTCTAATCGGATTAAAATTGAAAATTGATCTTACTTAAATAAAAAATTACTGTGGTTTTGTACAGAGAAGAATTTCCTTTTACATGTACCCTCTGTGCAGTTCCGAAATAGGATAAAACAATAATCTAGTACTCTGTGATTATGAAGCTACTAATTAACTACATTTTAAATGATTGGTTTAAATCTATGGGATTTTAAGGTTTAAACTATAATATCCGGAGATGTTGAGGATATGTAGACTTTAAAGTGTTTGAGTTGAATACCCTATACATTGTTTAACCAAATTTATGAAACTCAGATACTCATCTGGCACCTCTTGGTAGTATTAATGAGGATAGATATTTAGATAATGCAGTGAGAGGACGAAGTGTATCGGAACTTAGTGATATATTAACGCAATGCATTTAAAGTAATCTGAACACTAATATACTTGTTAGGACAATTATAAATAAAAAATAAAATGACAACTGGACAAACTGAAGGGTAAGATCAAACAAAATAATAAGGAAAACAATATGAATAATACCATGGTAGATTTTAAATCAATACTACCAGGGTAGTTTTAAGGTTGAGAATACACTTTTATTTAATACACAAAAGAGGTTTGAAGCTTAGTATGGCCAAAGCTTCAATAAACTAAAGGATAGGTCAACACTTCTAGAGCTAACTTGATGTCAACACTATAAGTCCCCTCAATTAAATGTTACTCTATTGAGGAGGATGGTTGCTTTTTCTGTACTCCCTTAGTAAATATATCCATGATTAGATTGTTTTAAATGCATTTCGCTAATATATCACTAAGTTCTGATAAATTTCATTTTCTCATTACATGATCCAGTTTTATCAAGAAGACTAAACGTTTTAATGACAGATATTTCAGATTCCACATTCCTCAAAGCTAACTTTAAGTGAATCGCAGAATGATAAATTGTATTGTACTAAGCATTGAGTTGGATTAATTAGCATGGAATAGGAATACTAGATCTTCAATGGCTAGACAAAGTTTACCAACAATCATTTACAACTTTATCAGAAATCCTTCACTAGTTTGAATTAAATTAGGTTCTATCAAAGAAGAGAATAATTCTTCGGATTTTTTTCTGTTTCTATGCCACTTATTTAGTAGAAGAGGAAAAATATTCTCAAACAATTTTAATCCTCATTAATTTTTATGCCCCTTCAACAATCCTAGTTACTAACCCCCCGTATTTTTTCAAACACAAAATTTCCCCACTTAGTTACAAACGTTATTACTCCTAATCTCTATACAGAAAACATCTGTATACTCTAGTTACTAGATATTTTATAGAAATTCAATGCCGAAGGCATTCCAATGGATAACCCTTAACTTATTTCTCACATTTATTACATGTAGATGTGTCATTTCCTTTCCTATTTATCATTCACTGAATTCTTCTCTCTTCTGCATTCCATTACAGAATACCAATGTTTACAAGACTTATATATATCTTTGTGCAAATGTTTGAGTTCATTTAAGGTCAACTCAGGAAAATAAGTCATAATCCCTTCATACCCGTATACATTTATAAAATAAAGAAAAAAATGTTTTTAGTGTAAATACAATGACAACTCAACAGCTACTCAACTGAATATATATATATATATATATATATATATTCCTTCCCTAAGCTACTAATTTTTATCACATATAACCTAACTCATTAGACCATAAATAATAATTCTATAGGAATTCTTTTACATTGAATTTGTTTATCTAAACACACACATTATTCTGAAAGAATAATGAATTTTTATTCTATTCTCACAAAAAGCTGTTAAACTTCAGTTAGTTACTATGATAGAAACAGGTTTTGAGTAGACATTCTTATTGACAGACATGGCAGCAACTCATAAAAAAATTTAATTACAGATTAGAAGTGATAAAAATTCCAATGAAGGATTTAGTCAAATAGGTTGACATATTAAATTCACCCTTTATATATGGAGAAAATAAGTTTTGTGGATTAAATTTAGCCGCATATTACTAAATCTCAACTCTTGACCATTTCCATCCTCATCAATATACACTACCTAAAGTTGTTAAAAGCGAATTGTTTTCCCAAAGAGATAATCATACCTTGTGTGACTGAGAAGTATTTTTTACATGACTTTCTATCTTCATAACTTTGTGATCGTTCGAGATTTTTCGAAATCATTCTAAACAAACCCACATTTACATCTTACTCAGATTAAATCGAAGGTCAAGACAACTGAATATTTCTATAAAGCTGAGCTATATTTCCGAAAATTAATATAAGGGGGTTGACACAGCCAGGTAGAAAAATTAGCTAAAATAACTACATGACTCGGTGAAATTGGATTGTGTATGATGGTGGAATCCAGAACGCATGTTCTGTCTCGTTTTTTGCTCGTCGTGTGGATATACCTATCTCTCCAAACACCAACCCATTATCCATTAAGATAATAACATTACCATTTAGAAAGATAGAAATTTTGTCACTGGGCTTTGTTCAAATACTGGACAAAAGTTGAACGAAATAATAGACAAATAATACGTGATTGATCCAATCAAATAAACCCAATCTGTATTAATAAGCAGGATCTTTTACTTTACTTTACTTTACTTAAAATTATTAAGATTTTCGCCAACCACATGTAGTAAGTGGTTTAATGGAAATAAAGAACAGTGATGTAACAAATGGTCACTCAGAACTATGACCAAAATATTCACTTAACCTTCTATCTTGACCTAGAGTTAGGCGAATTATAAGGAAAAATTATTCATGATATTTATTTATGGTGGTCTAACATTGGTCCATTCATGATATTGATCTAAGCTCAACAATCTCCACAACTCTTTACTGAGAATCATCATGTGCTCACTAGTGACTGACTTTGAAATGGATTTCCTGGAGTTCTAGTGAGAAGTTATGAACAGTGGAGTTTATCCGTGTCTGTTGTGAGGCAGTTACTAACTGAAAACAATGGAAGGCGGTGGCGCAATACGGTGGATTGGTTGAACTTAGACATTAACACCGTCCGATGTCGGCTCAGTGGTTCAGAGATCAAGCGTTCGCGAGTGAGACAGAAGGTCCTGGGTTCCAGTTCCACATGAGGGATCACGGATGTGCTCAACTGAGGATTCCCATACTAGAACAATGGTGGTCTAACGTTGATCCATTTATGATATCAATCTAAACTCAACAGTCTCTACAATTCTTTACTGATAAATAAAAATGAATATATTAACTTAAAGGAACTTATAATGCGTCAAAATACTCGTATCATTGAACTTTGTGTATTAAAATGGAATAAATGATAGTAAAATGTCTTAAATGATGAAAAAGTGAATATCTAAAATATAACATTTTCTGTTTATATAAATATGTGACGATTCGCATCTAGTCAAAAGGTACTTGGTGTATTTGGGGAGCATAACGAGTACCTCGAGTAAGGAGAGCTGAAAAAGAGGAGGATAAAAAAAGATTAGCCAACGACCTGCCAAGCTTACAACAATCAACAATAGTACAAGACTCAAATTAAGAAAATCTGGAAGTAGAAACTAGCAGATAGTATAAAGCTTTTAACTGCTACACAATAATTTACGAAATGTTTTAAATTAGTAATACTACTGTGTGTGCTACTTACGTCGACATAAGTAGCATATAACATCAGTAAGAAATAGAATGCCTGAAGGCAGGAATTTAGGAAGATCAGATCGAAGAGAACGGGATCAGAAAGTAATTGTTATGGAAATAAAGGAACAATTAAGTTTAAGACAATAGATAGACAATTTGCAAATGAAGTACTGAACGTATGATTATCGCTTTGACCAAATAACTCAGTAATTCTGAGTTGCGGTAAATCTGGTTGTCCCCACCTATGTTCTGCTTCATTACACTACAACTTAGAGGAAAGTATTTGGTTTTGAAGACTGTAAAAGAATGAAATATACTGAACTGAAGGAACTTTTACTTCTCAGTTCATATTTTAATTACTTCATCGGATTGGAAATTCAGCTAAATATAATAACGTGATTTAGTGAAGAAAAAGATCGAGTTAATCAAAAGGAAAACATTAAAAACAAATTAAGAATGGTGATTATTACTCTATAGAACTAAATGGAACAGTTAAAAATACACAATCTCAGAAACAAGGACTGTAATAGTGTGGTTGCTAGTTCTTACAGGCGCCAAATAGCTTTTGTCACGTTGTTATGTTTCTAACCATTACGAGTAGCTAAAAATTCCTAATTTCGTAATCTGTATAATCTCTTTCAGGTATTGTAAAAACTTTACGTAAACTCAGTGATATGTATCGATAGAATTACAGGTTACTATTCGATAAGATATGATGATCAGCATGTGCTTCAACATTTTATGTCGTTATCAAGTTCCCTGACCCATATTGCTTTATTGGTGGACTTTCATCGTTCTTTCGGACTACGTTATCAGGGTTTACTTCATGTAGAAATTAGTTGTTTATTCATTCCACAAAAGTTAAATCAGCTCATTCTGATGGCCTTTCTTGCGACTGCATCCACACTGGCTGCAAACCACCATCATTTCAATCTTTTGACACCAGTCAGTTGGAAATGTTGAATTTCCAACAAACACTAAAGTAAAAGACTAAAAGCTTAAAATACTGAGCATTATTTCTCAATTCATTCACTGTTTCACTAGGAAGTATATTCAAAGCTGGTCCTATCGCTATGCATTATTGTTTTCGAATCTTTCTGAATTACTTATGGGTGTATCGCTACCTTAGAATACATCATTTGTTTTAGTTTCTTCAGTAAACTGAGGACAACTTTCACGATTGATGTCTGAAACAAATAACAGACATCTTTTTTTCATGGTTTCTCATCAATTTACTATCCACATAGCTAGGTTTTTACTAAATATTTTTTTATGAACTTTTATGTAATATTAATCCCCATTTTATTTGAAGTCAAAACTGTCAGTATATTTTTCAATCTATTTTATTCAATCTAATCTCAAATATTTTCATCCTAAATTGTGTTTAATCTTGAAATGATGTTAACACTAAGTCTTAGTGATTTCATTTATTTACGGCTGTATGTAGCAAACAGTCTATATAGAAACACGTAAAGCTCTTTTTACGTAGGTGGTTTTAGGTAGTTGTCCCGAAACCTTTCTCTATTTGGTACTCATCAACGAGGTACACCTGTAATCTTATGGAAGCTGACTCTCGCTGGCAGGTTCGTACTTGTATCATCCAAATTCACAGTCTGAGACGTTTCCACTAAGCCGTTTGGATCGAGACGGATGTTGAGCAGAACTGGGATATTTGCAACTGAGTAGTCAATACTAAGTGATCGATCAGTTATAAATCACTATTTTTAGTTATGGATAACTATGGTGATCAGAAGTATTTGAATTGTAGTATAAACTAGTAATCCCAGGAATAACGCAATTTAATCAAGAAGTACAAGAGGAGTACAAACGAATGTATTGTATTTGGAATTCAAAATTACAACAGTCATCAATACAAACAAGTCATTGATTTATTTAAGCATCACATCCGCCACAGCTCGAATTGGAGTGTAAGTGTCTGTAATCGATTGTTCGTCTTCTTCTTAAGTTTATCTTACATCTGTCCGACGGTGTATTGGATGTAGACTCTGTATTATCTAGAATGCACTCGTAAGTATTAGAATTAACAACCGAAATTGGAACAGACTCACCTGGGTTCTGGAATTGTATACAGTCGGCATGTCGGTTTTGTAGTGAAACCATTGATATTTAGAATTTGCATCATATACTTTCCAACAATGTCCTTCCCCACGAAATAATGTTGGGTCCTTACGTCGCAATGTTTTAGCCAATATGACATACCCAATTTGCAGTATCTTCTCAAATCTCACGCATCGACTACTGTATGTGAGTATTTGGAGATAAACACTGATATATAATTCGAGGTATTCCATCATGTGACTTTGACTTGAATAAAAATCATGATACATATTCTTTTTGTTATTGATATTAGAATATACAGATAGATATGCATTGATATATGTAATTAACACATGTGATTCAACTAGGCTTGATTTGCCTGCGAAACAATCGAATAGAAAACATTCATCTGCCTCATATTCATTAGGATAATCTTGGGCTTGATTTGGATTCTCTGTCTGTGCAAACTTCACTTCTGGGCAAGTTGATTCTCTGATTATTTCGGTAAATTTTGCTATCCCCTCTGATTCATTACACCCCTGACTAGGGATTCTATTCAACATACATTGTTCGTGAGAGTATCCAATATCTGATACAATAACATCAGGAATATGACTAGAATTCGACTCATTCGGAACATATTTTTCACATTACTTAGGAATATCATTAGAGATAAATTGATTGTGACGACCACTGACACTTGATGTGATATCAGAATTCGATTCTTCTGAAATATTTTCCTCAAATTGGTTAAGAGTTTCATTAGAGAATAATGGATCATCAGGGAATTCAGCATCTACCAAAACTGAATCTGGTTTTTGATCATGATTTGACTCATTTAGGATTCTATTCTCAGAGTTGTAAGAAATTCCATCAGAAGTATGTGAATTATTACGACAAACCATATCTGGTACAATGACATGAGAAATCCGATAAGTTTGTTGACTAAAAATTTTTGTCGCACAATGATTCTGGGTTTCATTCAACTCTGAACTGTTATGTGACGTTATACCACTTCTAGATAAAGATAACTGATCATTAGAAGCATCCATCTTAGCATTAGTTTCAGCGAAATGAACCATGGTATTACAAACTGACTGAATATGTCCAGTTATACCACATTTAAAGCATTTAGAATTACGAAATATACATGAATTACATGGGTAAAACTTGCCACAGAACAAGCATTTACTAATCTCGTGCTCATCTCCATGGACTGTTTCAAAACTCAATGAAGTATTGTGTGGATAACCTTTATTACGCATCGAACTGCGACGACTTAATAAAGTAGTGGAATTCCTGATGTTCTGTCGAGTCATTTTATCGGATTTTTCTATCTTACCGCATTCAGAATTTGTATACTTTACATGATCCAACAGTAGTTACTTGAGAGTTTCATAGGGGAGTGAAATCGGTTTGTCTGGAAGTGCCAAAGTCTTTATAAGGCTGTATGCTTCTTTTCCGATGAATGTAAGGAAATGGGCCACAATATTAAAATCTTCATCATCTTCCTTGGTCATAGCCCAGATTTCGAACCTCTCCATGTACTTTTCAAAAGCATTGAAATCTGAATTTATATCTAACCGTTCCATCACAGGCTCAATCGCGACGCCAATATGGTGATCAGAAGTATTTGAATTGTAGTATAAACTAGTAATCTCAGGAATAACGCAATTTAATCAAGAAGTATTAGATGAGCCCGAACGAATATATTGTATTTGGAATTCAAAATTACAACAGTCATCAATACAAACAAGTCATTGATTTATTTAAACATCACAATAACCCTAGGTAAAAAAAATACTTATTCTTGTCTCTGTTGATTTTTGTGCAAACTTGTCACACTGTAGTTGTTCATTTGAGATAATATCTCTTAGTTATTTTCGAATAGTGCTTGGTCAAAAATATGGTTCATTTACAATTAGCTATTTGTGTGCGTCAAACCTAGGAAGTATTAGGTCTTTTCGTCAACCCTTTTATAGACGGTTAAAATGAATTGATCTTTCGCTTATCGACATAAAAGACATAACCACTTGATCTTCGAAGTTCGTATTTTATCGTCAGTTCATTGGTTAACAAATACATTAAAGATGCTACGTTTCTAACCATTTCTCTTGTGATAATCACTATCGAATAATATTCTTTCTTATCGAATACTGTTGTCTTTTCAGGGACAATAAATTAATTACCTGGACACTTCGGTATTATATGCGTTATGGAATGAAGGTAAGAAGTAATCACAGAGTTGGAGTGAAACCCCTGGAGGCTTAATGCTATTCCATCCTATATATTTCATTCACATTATGAGAATCGATAAAACAGCCCGCTATTTAGTAAAATTCTTCAACAATTAACAGTATTACTAATGTTTTATTTTATCTTCGTGGATAACTGCTCTGTCAGATTCAGTGAGATCGTGAAACTATAGGATGCCATTCAGATGAAACTCAGTCATTAATTAACACTTTTAAAATAAATTTTGCTTTATCATGAAAACTGTTTTAAGAATAATCTGATTTGTAAACCCCTGAATTCGTGGGCATAAAATAAACACCATCGGATGCCGGCTCAGTGGTCTATCGGTTAAGTGCTCTGGCGCGACACTGGTAGGTCCTGGGTTCGAATCTCGCGAGGTGAGTTCGTGGATGCGCACTGCTGAGGGGTCCCACAATAGGACGGGACGGCCGTCCCTGGTGGTCTGGCTTCAATTGACTCACGCTTTCAACTACGAAAATACTAAGTCTCCACAAAAAAAACTCTTCTGATAGTAATAATATTGTTTGGACAATGAATACAGGTAATTATAAATTTCCCTTTTCATTTATACTAGGATCAATATGTTACAGGAAACGTTTTATTGAGAAGTATATATGTAATAAAATTTAGTAAGACTTAAAAATCCTTGATCTTTCCACTAGTATTATTTTTTATAGAGAGAATCCATAAATCATTGTCAGAGTTTTATTTGGAAAAATATATATTACGATACGTCAGAAAATGTTTTTTATATACAGTGAAAATATACATAGAGTTGATATCCGGTTCTAGCTGTTTCAGTGCTTCATGGGAATCCAACTTTTAGATTTGTTGTTAATTAGAAGCATTATTAGATTCATACATATATCCAAGTAGCATAATTCACGATTTGATGATTAACTAATCGAGTTTCCAACTGTTTGAAAAATCTCCCAGGTATATAGCATCCAGGCTTCTCACGCGTATACATTTAACGTGGGTCAATATTTCATTTTATTAATAAATTCTGAATCTGACAATTCGGGGATTGTTTTCATCTTGTTGAATAAATTCCTTTTGGTTAAGTGGATAAGAGTAGACATCTGATATCTGATTGTTAGTTTAAATAATAAAATCTGTGTAATGTCATCCTGGTGAAGTTGTATTATCTTAACCAATTCTTCGATAGAATAGATAGGCTATGAACAGTACAGGTGTAGCGTAGTAAAATAAACGAGTAACTTCACCTTTGGAATTGAATCCAATCTGTAAGAAAAGAAAACAGCAAATCATTATTCAACAGCTTTAACTATCAAGCAGTTTATTACATTAGAAACATCAAAGAGCTAACGGAAAATAAATTTTTAAGAAGTATTTGAATTTAGTATTCAAACATTTGGGGAACAGAAGTTAAACCAAGTGTACGATCTAATGTTAAGGATGACTAAGCTTATCGTATTCTGGATGCAGTTAATTTTTTAAGACTTAGTTATAAGTGGAACTTTGATGAATACGTATATATCGTGTAAGGTTTTATTATTCAAGTCGTCATAAAATAATGAGTTAGATTATCCAAATTAAAACGAATATGATATAAAATAACTTCAGTGGAGTATATTATATAGATAATAAAAAACGGAGTCTTAAAGATGATCCTTTCTAAATTCATATCTGAAGTTGTAGATACGATTGATGAGTCACTGAATAATGACCAATGTTAGTGAACAAAGAGCTATAAATTACTCAGTTTTACTAATTAACCGCCCCCCCCTCTAGCTCAATAGCGACGTCTGACTGTTATTCTGGATAATCTGAGTTTGAATCTCACAGCGAGCATCAGTTCCTTGAAAATTACAGGTACAGCATGTTGACAAGTGTCAAACATCATGAAATTCAGTTTGATCGTCTCGTGTTGAATACCTCCAACTACCTAAGAGCTGAAGTGCCTGATAGATTTTAAAGGAATTCCAATACAAGATGGATATCATATTATGCACTAAATAACTATTTAAAGCACAATTTATCCCATTTTAATATTGGCTTTGCAATATAAACCACCCAACTACTCCCTAAAAATTTCAGATGTATTTTCTAGAAAATTTCTATATTTCTATCATCACTTAGTGATACAAGGTGGATGATTTTCAATTACTCTTTTGAAAACAAACATTACGATGTCATTGAAAGTTCATTTACACTACTTACAGATACCACCTAACTCAAACCGAGTCTATATTTATAAAAGTGTACTTCGATAGTACAAACGAATTTACATATATTCCGATGAGTATCTCTTATAAATAATCAGTTAACTTATAATCCATATCTTTTTGTAAATTTAAATCTAAAATTTGTAGATAAATGTAAATAACCTGATTCTTTTCAACTGACTTCATGTAGAATTATCAATTACGAATGACGTATTGTGGAAGTAATTAGAAAAACTTTGAAATTCAATAATCTGTTTATTGTTTATTCCTTCGTTTTGTTGATGTCTAAAAACTGGAAATAAGACGTTTGATATTAGTTTTTTTTTAAAAACATTCTACATTATTATTGCTTTTGTTCAATTATTTTTCTCCCCAAATTAAAGGAGTTTTTCTTTTTTCGGTCATATTAGGCGTGACTTAATACTACAAAGAAAACAGGGATCATTATCAAAATTAGCCCCCAAATGCCCTGGTACGGCCGAGAGTGGGGAGGGGCCACCCTCCCTCTCGAAATACTCTCACATGGCCACGCGTATATAACCTCTGACAGGGAAGTCCTACTCACTGCCTTCTTGTGGCATTACTGTTGTTTACGAAATTGAGAGGATGAAAAGCGAATGTCCGGCGCTTTAACCGGGTTGGTGAACACGGAAAGTCCACTTAGGGGAATAATAAAACCCTGACTCCAAACCAGTGCTGCACATGGGCTCCACGATCCTGAAGGAACAAATGGCGTACGAATCAATCGTTGGTCACCGGCTACCATGGGACTGCATCTCCTTACGATGCTCTAACGCCTTGTGGATCAGATCTTCAGGTCAAAGGCTCCGAGTGTGGCCCCCTAAGAAAACCACCTGCTTCAGTTTGGGCACCTGGGCAGTATCACAGCCCTCGCACAAATCTCATTCTATTTGTGTGGCGCATATATATCTGGTGCCCCTTTGTACCAATATTTATGTGTTTAAATAAATAAAATGATAGCTAACTTTAAGTCACTTAGTAAGGGCAGGATGGAGTTCTCAAAATAAAATTACTAAGTTCTTATTCATTCTCAAGGGTTATTTGACTATTTCGGATGGTGTTAAAAACTCTGAATGATTATTCTTGTTTAGCATACATGTATATTAGCAGGTACATAAAGTAGCAATGTTTTAATTTTAGAAAAATCAGATTTAATTATTACCGAATAATAATTACCGAATCGTCACCGATAAGCAAAAAATTCTAATCATCAGATCAACTGTTACTGAATCCCAAAGATTATAACTGATTAATTCACTGAACACTAGTTAAATCAAAAATTTACATGATCTTCAAAAGCATTTGAACACGAAGAATAATTTACCCCTCGAAATTATTTTCCTTATATTTTCAAATAGATTTACAAACAAGAATATAATGAATTGTAAGTAAAGTTTTTTATTAGGTATTGACATAGTCTAGACTATTCTCAGATGTTTTGATGAATAAAAATTAAAGTTTAAGTATCAGCAGGGTGCATTGTTTTATCACATAGACATAGAGAATAATTTTTCAGGGGGCAATCAAATCAGCTATGAGATAATTCCAACTTGACTTTAAGTGTGTATTTTACTATTACTAGCTACAAAATATTGACATTGTATTAAAATTTTATTTTATAGTAAGATTTTATTTCTGGATAAGATTTTCATTCTCATATGTAGAAGTTAAGGGATTATGCAAAGCCCAGTAACATGCTGAGTAAAAATATAAACTCATATATAGTTTATTCAATTAGCTTACTGAATTCTCAAATGTCTGCGTAATGGTAGAAACTATGTTCTGACAGCCTACTGTTAGCTAACATGTTAATTACATATATTCTTAAATAAAAAATCAACCAGAAATTAAGATTTTTTACTCAGACATAAGATTTCTGACAAACCAATTGCATGAATTAAAAATTGGTTCCATCCAATAATCTAATAAACAATTTCTATTATTTGTTGTGCCTTGTTGCTATTCTGTCCACCTTACAATTCATGTAACAATATTACACTCTTAATGTTTAATTTTAAGTTGGATTCATGAGTCAATCTAAACTAGACCATCATTAAAAATCTGAAAGCACTGGATGGCCATTTCGTTCTAGTATAGGACCTCTCAGAAGTGTGTATCCACGATCCCGAACACGGGACTCAAACCCAGAACCTTCGGCCTCCAACGCGAACACTTATCCTCTAGGCCACCTAACAGACACCGGGTGGAAACAGTTATTCACCTCACATAATGGATGAAGGGTTGAGCAAGACCATGGATCGACTGAAGTCAGACATTAACACCGTTGGAGGCTAAGTGTTCGCATGCGAGGCCGAAGGTCCTGGGTTCGAGTTCCGTGTTCGGAACCATGGATGCAAACTGTTGAGAGGTCTAAAACCAGAACGAAATGGCCGTTCAGTGCTTTCAGATTTTCAATGGTGGTCTAGCTTAGATCGACTGATGAATTAAACTATTTTAACGTTTAATTATAAATTGCAGAAGAAAGCTAACGATAATGTAAGTACAAATAATACTTTTTCAAACAATGTCTAAGTATGCTAACACAATTGAAATTTCACTTATTCTATTTCATGTTTCATGAATATGGTTTTATTAATCGGATGACTGATAGAAAGTAGAGTTGATAAAACCAAACGAAATAAGTGTACAACTGGTTATTTATCATCCTAAATTATGAAATATCCCTATTATGGGACTCCATGGTGATGTAGCTTCAATTGACTCACGCTTTCATCTATGAAAATACTAAATTTCCACAAAACTTCTGATATGAAATATCCATTGTTTACAGTTGTACGAAGAAAAAGGGTGAGTAAATGAAAACATTTTCAAAATTAATTATTGTTGTACGTAATCACTATTTGTCACAAAATAACAGAATCACAGAAGTATTAAACAGTTGTTTCGCACTAGTTTGTGAATCCTCAGTAGTCTAAATCTATTAGCTCACTTTGGATTGAATCTTTAAGTTCATATTTTCTCCTTAAGCATGATATCCCTCAGACAACTGAGTCAGAATTTGGTAGTCAATGCTTCGAGTTTTAGTTAATTCGGCAACATTGCGCAACGATCATTTAGTAGCATTACTGTCTGAACTCTGTAATTTGCGGCTTTACAAATACATTCCTTGACTTAATTTAGAACCTATTGACTAGGAAATACAAAATAATTATAAAGACAAAGGGTTTGTGAAGACAGGTCGTCATTGAAACTAGTTTTATTCATAGTGTTATACCTGCTGAAGAACCACTGAAAACCTAAGAGTACTAGTTTACAATCATTCGATCTTCACAATCCAGCTTTATATAGCGATATTATGTGACAAAATATACTTTAAAAACGGGCCACTTGGATGCATGAATCATCAAACCGCAATACATACAGCTCAGGAAAAATTAGATATTTTTTAAACAGGGCAGCTAACCTGATGAATTTAGTTCAAAAGACATGTTTTGGAAATATTTGTATCTAGCACAGTTAAGTGAAATGAAAATATCGATAATTGACCGTACAATTTGTACCAAGGTAAATTAAACGTACATTCTAGGCAAAATGGATTGTGATAGATAGATTTATTATTAAAATCAAAAGTGAGCAATGTAAAGAAACAATGAAAAATTTTGATAACTATTGGGTAATCGATGCTTAAACTGTGATTTATTCAGCTAAACGTTCTACTTTTATTCAGTGGGTCATATTTTCAATCAGTATATAGTCAAAACATTAAATAAACTCCCATAATAAGATGAATAGACATTAACAGTTTGAACCCCATCAACTTACTTTACAACTCACATAATCAGGTTTAAATGTCCCAGTTGAATTTGAATTTGAAAATGTTTTCATCATGGCCAATTCGTTTGAATAGGATAGACTATCAAGAGTATACGAAAATCTTCCATTAATTTCATCTCCTATATCAGCCAATTCCCTTGCCAAGGCATTAACCAAGCTCCATTTGCGCTCAAGCTTGTATGATGCGGAACTTGTACTAATCTTGTGTTCCATTCTCTGTCAATTACAAGAAAGTAGTTTGGATAAAACTTACCCATGCAAAATTACTTCAAAAATAAAATATTACAAGTTACGAAAAGAAAGAAAATTAAGTATACTGTTCAAATGTGTTTGTCCAGAGGGTGAGGAAGGTTTTACCGGAATATGCTTTTTTTTCTAAAAACAACCAAAAATAAGCAAAAAGTTCTTGTGAAGTGGTCTTATGGATTTAACATACCTATCAGCATAGTTTAAACATGAGTGCTGCGAAATATGTATGGATACAGAGTTAAGTAAATGAGTTTCATACAGCCCTAGCGTTTTACGTTTGATCCATCAATAGAATGATTAGGACAAAGCGTTAGTAATATGAGATTAACAGATAGTTAACTGAGAGATAAAAGTTAGCTTTATTCAAAATATTTAAGTAAAACACATTATATATAGTTGGAATCATGAGTCCATTGAAGCTAGACCAATGTGGAAAACCTGGAAGCACTGGATGGCCGTTTCGTCTTATTGTCGGACTCCTCAGCAGTGCGCATTCACGATCCCGCCTCGTCAGATTCGAACCCAGGACCTACCAGTCTCGCGCCAGAGCACATGACCGATAGACCACTGAGTCATCATCCGACGGTGTTAATGTTTAACTTCAACCAATCCATAGATTAGAAAAATTTATGACGCCAGTGGTTTTACTAGATCTAGTTCGTCAGAAGAAGAATTGAGTGCAATGTAATCGCCAGCTTGTCAATCTTTAATGAGTGTGATATACAATATTTGGAGTAATATTTTAAGAATTCACTTCTTGGTTGGTAGAAGTAGACTTCATCAAAAACAACCACCACCTAATTGTAGAAGAGACGATGTTAGTCAAGAAATTTTGTTGTTGCTAATAGCGTTCGAAACTTCACAGATTCAATAACTTATATGTCGGTATCCTGGTTTATCTTATATAAAAACGACTATCATTTATAATAAGCAATTAAAATATTTTGTACTAAAAAAGCATAAAATCAATAATTGTGTTATACTTTAATTTACAAAGTCTCATGATGCTCCATAATCATAGCTGGAAGCGATGAATGCAAAAATATAGTAGTCCACTGTCCTAGTCTTTATACATTTTTATTAATCCATCTCTAAATTATTCCAGTTGTCAATTGTATGTTATTAAGCCAAAGTTTACATCACAAGATCCAAACTTATTAAATTCCAAGTATTTATTTATATGTTCAACCACTAATATTCATTTTAAAGTGACTAAATGAACAAATGACCAGTAGATTGAATTTTCCCTTCACTTAAACTCCCTTCAGCAATACGATCTTATATGATCGGGGATGAGAATTTTTCAGGCTTTCTATTGATTAGTCAAACAATAACTCCATTCTATTGGCCAAAAATGATCCAAGGTCAAGTGATACAGGCTATGACCGTGTATACGGATCAAAAGTCAAATAAGGTCAATTTTCAACCTAACCTATTAATGGGATACTATTATCCAGAATGAACAGTCTTATAAATGGAAAAAATTGTCGATGTCTAATTGATAAAAAATGACAATAAAAATGACAAAATGTTTGGTCAGTTAAATCATTAGGGCTTATTAAATGACTGAATAACTAATCGATTTACCCACTCAATTTGAATAATTAATGTATATATATAAATGATCTGCTCATATAATTTTTAATAATTAATCAATAAACTGATATGTTGTCATAGTATCAGTCTAGTTTAATACAAACAAAAATGTCAGCAAAATAGTTAATAACCTTGAGTTTATAAAAATCGATTGAAATAATTAAGTAAACATAAGAAATTAAACAAAAATTATTCCTTGGATTATTTGTATTCCCAAAACTCGATGTAATAGTTGAATTCATGAGTCAATTGAGGCTAGACCACCACAGAAAATCTGAAAGCACTGGACAGCCGTTTCGTCCTAGTATGGGAATCCTCAGTGGTGCGAAAATACGATCCGCCTCGCGGGATTCAAACCCAGAACCTAACAGTCTCGCGCGCGAGCGCCAAACGTCTAGACCACTGAGCCCTCATCCGACGGTGTTAATGTCTAACTTCAACCAATCCACGAAATTGCGTCACCGTCCACCATTGTCTTCAATGACCTACTACCTCAATTTCGTTTATTTGTTGAAGTTAGACATTAATACCATTAGATACCAGGCTGCTAAGCGGTCTAGAGGTTAAGTGATTTCACGCGTGACCGATAGGTCTTGGGTTCGAACTTTGTGAGTCAGGATCGTGCGTTCGCACTGCTGATGATTTCCATACTAGAAAGAAACGGCCGTCCAATGCTTCCAGGTTTTCCATGGTGGTCTAGTTTCAATCGACTCATGAATTCAACTACAAAATTACCAAAATCTCCACAAATCGCCTTCTAATAGTAATTCGATTACTTTGTGAATTTGAAGTAGCTGTAGAATCTTACAAAATATGGATCAATTTGTATTGCTCTCTCTTCAAAAGTGTGTTATCGAAGCTGATAATTTTTAGAATGTTGAGTTAAATTTGTTTGTAAGTTTGTATCGAAGATTTATCGATTTGAAGTAATGTATGTGGTAATTAGGTATATTTGTTTATCTAGCATCCTATTATTTAGTCTGATTTTCTTATATGAAATGTTTTCTTCTAACCATTTCATAGTGGTAGGTTTGATTGATTGGTAAACTCTATGGAATCTAATTTTGTCATTACTGTCGAAATTGTCTTTTTTGTAAAGAAACTTGTATTTTTGAATAATGATTAGGATTGGAATTCATCTTATTAAAGACTAGTCTAGAGGTTGTTCAAGCAGAAACTTATAACTATATCTACTACAAGGCATCCATTTGGGGATCCGGTACACCAAAGTTATTTATTAAATCCAAACCTCAATGAAAATGTTTACGAAAAATAATAATACTAAAGCTGTTTTATTAGAACCATACGAAATTAGTTTAACGTTATACATAACGTCATATCATTAGACATCTGGGATAGTTTTTGACGAAATGCATAAATGATACAAAGTTTAAAACTATTGATACTGTTATAAGGAAAGATGGATAGTGGCTAGCAGTGGAATCCAGGAGGCGCGTTTCGTCTTATTTGGGACTCGTCAGCTGGATGTACCTGCATCTCAGTGTTTATGTTCACTCTGGGACTCGAACCCATTACCTTTCGCTTCAAACGCCATCACGTTATCCACTCACCTACTGAGTCCTAATAACCACTTGCTTGTGCAATAGGGGGAAGTTTAAATCCACTTAGTATTGTTTGTTTGAATCTTCCCATTGATGCACAGCATGCACATATATGAATAAGAGACTGATTAATTGCAATCCTAAACATCAATGGGAAGATTCAACCAAACAATACCGAGTGAATTTATGAATTCCACTGTTTAAATAATTAAGCAAACTATATCTACATCCTAGGAACAGTGATCGCTTTTAGATCGATGAACAATGTAGTACTTACTGAGGTGTTGATGTGTAAATGTGAGATATTGTTTAGTTAAAAGATTATTATTAATTACAAACAGCTTAGTAATTATTTATTTTCAATATAAAACTTTATTTCTACTCTGAATGTTATAAGGGCTAGGATTTCACTCAGAAATAAAAGTTTAAGTTATCACTTATATTAATACATATTTTAATAAAACTGCACGACTTACATGGTTTTAGCGGAATTCACCTACAATGTATTCTGAAAACTAAACTGGTGTCTTATAAATAAAATAACTTGTTGGCCTCCTTTTATTAAGATGCTTCTGTCTATAACAAAATGAATGAGCATATATAAACTAATAGTGTGTTAGTTTCAATCAACAAATAAGGTTAGAAGGTGGTGAACAACAAAATGATTATCATAACCGATTGATTGATGATAACAGTCATTAAGTGATGTATGAAATTTGTAAATAAGGGTGAAAAGATTTCGGAACATAATTATTATTTTAACTTATACGTGGCAGTAAACTAGATGACAAATTTTCATTAAAAAATAAATGAGTTAGGATAGACTTATTACAAATCTAGTCAGCAAATGTTCTGATTGGTTGGCAATAAACTTGCGATTTCTACACAATTGGGTTAGAAGGTCAATAAAATTTGCGGCTTCTGTTAAAATTGTGATTTTCAGTAAGGGGGTGATATAAATGAGATAGAAGAGGATTTAACTATCTGAGTCCTTTATTATGAAATATTGTTATATGTCTAATTCTGTTTACTATGTGTACCCTTCTTTCTTCCCCATCTGTAAAGTCTCATAATAATAATTTGGTGCATCCATTCAAAAAGTAGAATTGTCCATTTAACACAAGGTTATCATGATTTTACTTCCAAGGGGCATTTTCCTTTCTTTAGAAAGAACACACACTATAGAAATTTTAAAAAAAGTAAACAAACTTTATAGTACCTTAACCATTTATTCAGTTCATAATTTTTGGATTTCTTGTTATCGAAGGTAAATTACTGCAACAATACAATTTGCATAAATCTCAACTCACACAAAAATTTTCCCTGGGCTTAGTTAAGATATGTACAGGTTTTGATAATGTATTTATCCGAATATTGTCAAAATGTATTCAGTATTTATGCAGAACTATGTAATTGCATTGAATTATGCAAATGGATTAGTTAACAATAATATTTTATATTACAATTTAATTTTAGAAGTGTTGACTTTCTCAAGCTAGATGGTTTAAGTGAGAAGCTTTAATTGCTATCCTGACTATCATCTTCAGTCTATTTCATTTGAAAGTGAGCAGTCCAGTTATTTCACGAGTGTTATATTTGTTTATTCCGATGAACACGTTAACTAGTAATATAGGGATTTGAGTATGCTACAGTAGGATTGTGATGAACATAATAGATTGTGAAAATAGAGAGAATGTCCTGCTTTAGTAAGATCAAATCATCCTAAACATAGATATCGAATTCAAGCTAACCATGATGAGCAATTTGTTTCACATACCCATACTATCAGTGCTCCCTCAATAGGTGACTTTTATTTGGTGGGAATTACTTTTAACTTTCTGAAACCCGAAATTTTCACTATTAACCAAGGTATATCTAGCAGATTTTGTTTGAATCTTATTCTAATCCTACTAACGAAATATAAATCTTAGTTATAACATTTTAGATCTTTATTTTCACAGTCAGTTACAATTTAATGTTGGCTTCTTCAAACCATTTGACATGTACAAAGTCATTTCCACTTTAATTGTATCCAGAACTTTTATTCATATGTATTTAATTCTTTCTAAATCCAGTTTATTTCAAATCGAATGTTACTCTAAACTTATATCATTGTGATTTGTATGGACAGAAATGAACTGTGAATTTTGTCTAATAATTAGAAAATATCACACATTCTTTGAAAATTGTTCACAATGAAACTATATACTTTAGTCTATGATGAAGTGAATTAAAGTATGATACTGAGCAATAGAGCATATTAGTTTAATTTCACATAATATAGGAAATTGAAGATTTGATTTGAAAATGAACAATGTAAATAAATATAGTTTCCCTCTTCAAAAATTGTTTTGTATAGTAGAAACCATGAGTCAATTGAAACTAGACCACCAAGGAAAACCTGGAAGCACTGGACGACCGTTTCGTCCTAGTATGGGACTCCTCAGCAGTGCGCATCCACAATTCCGCCTCACGAGATTCGAACTCAGCACCTATCAGTCTCGCCCAAGAGTGCTTAATCTCTAGACCACTGAGCAGGCCGACATCCAACAGTGTTAATGTTTAACTTCAACCAAGTCACGAAATTGAGCAACCATGCTGAGGAGTCCTACAATAGGACGAAACGGCCGTCTAGTGATTCTAGGTTTTCCATAGTGGTCTAGCTTCAATTGACTCATGATTTCGACCATATAAAATTACTAAAATCTCCACAAAACCCCCTTCCTATATAGTATTTATTCTAAGCCTATTTTCGCATGAACACATTCATTGTTTTGTCAGTTTCAAGTCTTTGTATTGTTTTGACTACTCAGTCTGATAAGAATGACATTTATTTGATATTTATTTGTAATTTTCCGCCTCTTTCCGTTTGTACTTTTACCTCTTATGCTTGGTGACGTAATCTATTTCATTGTGATTATTGACTCAAATTGTCTTGATTAGTTTAACATTTATTTGATATTCCATTTATTCTTACCTTTTTAAATAATCATTTTTGTAATGTATCACTTATACATAATCTTTTAACTCAGAATTACAACATTATAATCTCCCTAAAGTAATCATTATTTTCTTTAATTATCCTATATGAAAAGAAGATCTATATAAATAATTTGATAATATAGTGAAAAGTCCCATTTTCATATTTGATAAATGAAAAAGGGACTAATCGAGCGAATAAATTTCTTTTCAATTAGTTTGTCATCATGGCTTTACACTAAACTAACATTAATTAATTGGAAGAAAAAGGATGAATACTAATCAGTGTAATTATTCGAAAATCAAGCTGTTGCTACGTTGCCTAATATATAAAAGAGAAGAAAGAACTAACAAGATATTTTGATGAATGGTCAGTAATATAGTAGTTATATAAGAATCAAGAGAAGAATGTAGATAATGAGTAAAATACAAAACTACAAAAAAATGGAAGGAATAAGATAATTATAGAAGGGGTTTTGTGGAGATTTAGTATTTATCATTGTTGAAAGCGTGAGTCAATTGAAGTCCATAGTGGTCTAGCTTCAATTGACTCACGCTTTCAACAATAAGATAATTGTTTACCAAAGTTCTGCTACAAGCTCCGGTATACCGATAACCAAGGTAGCGAGAGTGGTTGTACAAACTTCTTTTGGATATAAAGGTTCGGTTTGTGAATATGGATTGCGATGGTTTCAGCTGTGTGCAAGAGAAGACCTTGATAATATCTAGCACTCATTAGTTTCGAAATATAAGGTTTGCGACCATTTTATTAATAATTGAAGATATTAACTGTAAATCAAAGTTCCAGGAAACAAGATGAAAGGGTCGAACTTTAACAGTATAGAAAATTATTTTGTGAATATTCATATTTTTGGTTTCCTTCAAGAATTACTGAATCCCATGTAAATTATATTTCTTTATAAAAAGTACAACATTTTTTGAAACAATGATTTAATCAAAGTGTTCGTTGACTTTTTTTCTTTTTTTTTCTGTTTACAGACTCTATCCCCAACGAAGTAAAAAATATTTTCAAGGTCACCTTTGAAACACATTTACATTGAATTATTATTATTTTGAGACCACAGAAAAACCCTAAAGTTTGGTTCTCTTTTTAGTGATAATTAACACCAGAAAAAAGAAAACTACAGACTTGTTAATGTTATTATCACCTTCATAGCATTAAAGTGCAATTATACAATGTTATCTTTTATGAGAACCATATATCCATATATGTATATCTTTGTTGAATTATGTGATTGATTAACTAACCACCATTACATAAAAGGTTAGACAAATGAATTTTTATTATATCATTTTAAAATAACCCGCATCAGTTTTAGGTGTAATTATTTGATGAATAAATAAATAACTAAATGAAGTAAATATAAATAGTTGCCAAAAGTAACATCAATATATACTACTTATTATTTCGTTATTATATTGTTATTATTTAATAGACTTTATTGTAATCAGAAGGGGTTTTGTAGAGCTTTCAGTATTTTCATAGTTGAAAGCATGAGTCAATTGAAGCTAGACCACCAAGGAAAACCTGAGAGCACTGGATGGCTTTTTCGTTCTATTGTGGGACTCCTGAGCTGTGCACAACCACGAACTCGCCTCGCGAAACTCAAACCCAGGTCCTACCAGTCTCACACCAGAGCACTTAACTGATAGACCACTGAACAGGCCGGCATCCGATGGTATTTATGTCTAACTTCAACCAATCCACGAAGTTGAGCAATCATTTACCAATTGTTTTCAGTGAGTTTTTATCTCACGTCTGTCGTGGATGCGCACTGCTGAGTAGTCCCACAATAGGACGAAACGGCCGTCCAGTGCTTCCAGGTTTTCCTTGATGGTCTAGCTTCAATTGACTCTTGCTTTTAACTCTGAAAGACTTTATTATTTTGAAAAGAAATTACCATTTGTTAAAAGTCATTTAATTGAACATCTTTAAATAAACATTTGGAATTATACGCTTCAATTAATGTACTCTAATAAAATTAATGTTAAATTTTATTGAAAATTTAATCACTGAGACAATTAAATGTTAGTTATTTCATTATTAAAATGGAATGGATATTAATTTCCATACATAACAATTAACTTAGTTGTTATGTGAAAGAAATTGTGTAATAAATAATTTTAATTAGATTGTCTGGAATAAATTTAGTTACTGAATTTATTAACTAGGAAGGGTTTAATAAAGTAAATGAAAAAGAAACATTAGACGATGGATTAAAGTTGAGTACTTTCAACCTCTAAAAGTTAGATATAGTAAATAGCAATACTTATTTCTAAGACTAGTGGTCGCCTTACAACTTATTTGATGTTTATCAATCAACATTGAAAAAGACATATGACAAAAAATTAGTACGTAGACTCTAGTCCTACAGGAAGTCAATAGTAGTTTGAAAAACTCAATAATTACTTATTTATCTGTATCTGTGGGTGATACAAGTTTGATTTTCACTAAGAACATCAATTCCCTTTGAAATCTCAGTTGTGTTTAGATAACGGATATTCAATAGCGCGTAACGTAGTTCTAGAGTTTTCTGTCAATTTTCTCTAACCATCTAACTTCGAAAACAATATAGTTGCATGACTTGTATCAGAGATTGGACATCAGCTAATCCAGTCGTATTTTTATTTCACCTAGTCATGTAATTGTTTACATTTACAACCCTGTTTCCACTCTGATATGTATTGGGCTGGGAGTTAGACACCTGAAGACAATAGTAGCTAGTAAATTCAAATAATAAAATACCACTAAAAATTTCTAGGAAAGTTCAGCTGCGTAAATGTTCAATTAAAGGAAGAAATTACACAAGATCCTCAGTTTAAAGTAAATGATCTTGGTTTATTGATTCAAAAGTTTGATCAAATAATTGAGTGGTAAATTGTCTTAAAACTTAAGATGATTAGTCCCTTTAACAAATTTGGATAGTGTAATAAGACGTCAATGGCTATCAGAACTGTAGTATGTTAAAGCAATACATTTCGAACAAACTGATGACACATTTACTTGATAAGAACATTTATATATAAAATAATAATTAAAGGTCAAATGGACGAATGAAAGAAAAGAGGGAAAGGAAATAATATGAAAAACAGTGTGAAACTCATCACTCTGGATAGTAAAATTATATTGCCAGGGTGTTTGGGGTAAGAACAAACTGTTTCTGAATACGTAAATGAGGTTTGAATTTTCATATGGTGACTTCTTCAATTCAACCATCAGATGAACATTTTTTATGCATTTCTTAAGACTGAAACTAATGCAATATTTGTAGGAATAACTGACTACTGTCCTGAGAACTTTCGTCTAAATTTGAACGAATAGTTTTACAAATTAGGCGTCAAGTCTATGAAAGACATAAAACCTAAAGAACATACAAATGTTTGCATCATATTCAACTCTGTATTTTAATTTACACAGGTATGAACTCATATGTAGAGAAAAGACACGATAAGTTATTAAGTGTGGCTGAACATACTATCGAATAATTAAGGCATATATATATATATATCTATTTAAGTCTGTTACGAAACATAAATTACAAAGTCATCATAGAATACATTTGGTGTTGTTTACTTGTATATTTCCATTGCCATTTAGGACTGCGATTGATCAGTCTCTTAATTGGCATATGTGCATACTGTGTGGATTACCTCGATACTGCCTTGATTCACAAGCATTATAAGCAAAGATGGGTGGTGGCTAACAGTGGAATCCAGGAGGCGCGTTTCATCCTATTTGTGACTCGTCAGCTGGATGTACTTGCACCTTAGAGTTGGTGTTCACTCTGAAACTCGAACCCAGTACCGTTCGCTTCAGACGCCATCGCGTTATCCACCCAGCTACAGAGTCCTGATAGATACCTGCCTGTGCAATAGGGTGAAGCTGGAATTCTCATAGTGTTGTTTGTTTGTATCATCATAAAATCAATTTCAAAATGACCTATTAAGTTATGTATAGAAATAAATTTCAGTCTTTTTGAAGTGTTATTCATTTAGTTAAATTTTTTCGACTTTTGATGTAATAATTTTAATGTTTGGTTGTAATTGCTTGAAATGAGTAGTGTACTATATCATATGGTCTTTATAAACTTTGTTTTCTCAACACTTATGTAAGTTTATCAAAGCGATTAAATATTTGATATAATTTCCAGTATAATAAAAAAGGAATGAGTTAAATATTTTATTCAAAGCAATCAGTCCCTTTGATAAATTTCGATAGTGTAATAAGAAGACGAAGATTATCAGAACTATGTAATGGTATATTAGAGCAAGAGATTTCGAACAATCTGATTACACATATACTTGTTAAGAACATTTATATATAAAAATAAAAGATCAACTAGACTGGAAATGGGAGGTAAGAATAGACAAGGATAATAATAATAAAAATAATGTGAAAACAATTTGAAACCTCATCACTCTGGATAATAAGCTACTATTACCAGGGTAGGTTTAAGGAGAGAACAAACTGAATTTTCGTATGGCTAAGGCTTTTAATAAACTTTAGTATACTCTCTTTTACACTTTTATACAACGCCACAAAAGCCGAGTTAAGATCAATCTTATGACCTGTTTCGATCATATGTTTGGCAATAGAGGATGATGAATGTTTATCCTCTACTCTTATCGAGTCATTTGATTCTATTTATTTCTGCAACCATTTCGGTACATGTTAACACACCCTTATTTTCAGATCACGATTGCTCCTACCTATGTATGTGTGAGCACACACACATTTAAATTGGTCTTTTCGGTTTTAAATGAAGCATGGACTTCGTTCTTTCTTTGATAATGACCTTCGCTGCACAATACGTTTTGTTGATTACTGATTTAAGCCTTTGTTTAAATAAAAGTCTATTTGAATCACCTGTTTCTATTATATGTTTGACAATAGAGGATGATGGATGTTTATCCTCTACTCTTATCGAGTTGTTTGATTTTATTTTTATATATAAATGTTCTTAACAAGTATATGTATGATCAGTTTGTTCGAAATGTATTACGCTTATCCTATCATCACATAGTTCTGATAATCTTCTTATTACACTATCGAAACTAAATATTTTATGTTTATTTACTTTTCAGAAAAAAAAAGAAAAAAAATCACTTAGTTACTATGCTTTTTATAGTTCATTTATAAAATAATGAAATTTCATTCAATTAATACTGTCTAGTTGTATAACAGTAAACAGTTAAAGTAGATGAAAGATTTTGATTTCATGATGAATAGTTCATTCCAGACATTAAAATGAGTCCTTGATTAAATGAACCGTATAATACAACCCTTATTAATTAAAATAATATAATATAAATTAAGATTTAATATTTAGTTAATCATGAATAAATGATAATAACTATGTTATACATGAATAATATATATATGGTAATATCAACAATTTGTATATAGATATATTATACATAGTTATTATTACAAATCAACTCTACAGGAGATTGATTCAATGCACTTTTAAGTGGTAGAAACGAGCAAATTAAATCGGAAATAATTTAGTACATTTATGATAGAATAAAAATAACTAAGTAAGTAATGAATTAGTGAAACATTGAAGCGTATAATCATACAGGAGAGATTCATTATTATTATTATTATTAATTAAAATTGTGGTTAAATCATTAAATTTTTTGAAATTTAACATTTTTGTTTTCGTTATACTTTTTTATCTGAATAGTTATTGATACGGATGTATGTGAACGGGGGATGTACTATTAACACATAGAAGTGTATTATATAAACTAAATGAATTTAGTTGCTTTGTATCATGTAATTATATATAGATATTGAATAGACAGGAAATCTTTTTTTTCATTACATGAATTATTTATATTGATTAAGACAGTGTTGTATGATTTAAAAATTTACAAGTCTCTTCAGATAGTTAAGGGATATTTATGAGGGTTTGTTGAATAATTAATACAAAAGATAAAATTAATAAAAAAAGAGAAAAAATAGAAAAAGAAGAAATGAATTAAATATTCATTTAGTAACTTAGAAAATATTTCATGGTATTTTAAATATGTAGCTTTTAGTAAAGCATAATAGTTAGAGATTATCATTTATAATCTCTTGAAATATTATAGGCAAAAATGGATAGTGGCTGGCAGTGGAATCCAGTACACACGTTTCTTCCTATATGGTACTCGCCAGCTGGATGTACCTGCATCTCAGAGTTGATGTTCACTCTGGAACTTGAACCCAGTACAGTTCTCTTCAAACGTCATCATGTTATCCACTCAGCTACTAAGTCCTGATAGCCAATTGCTTGTGAATGGGATAAAGTTTAAATTCACTTAGTATTGTTTGTTTGAATCTTTCCATTGATGTTTAGGACTTCAATTGATCAGTCTCTTATTGGCATATGTGCGTACTATGCGTACTGCCTCGATATCGCCTTAATTCACAAGCATTATAAGCAAAGATTCAAACAAAAAATACTAAGTGAATCTTGAAATATTAGTTTATTTAATTTAGTCTAAGATTCAGTGGGTGATATTGGGTTCTCTAATCTTCAACAGTAAATAAGTTTTGAAATGAGTAAAAAAGTTAGTAACTATCAAATTGTCCAGTAATTAGAGAAATGAAAGTTTCTTTCTCAGTTTTAACGTAGCCATTCTGATGCCGTTTGTGAGAGAATGAAAGTAATTCTTCTAATTGATTGGATTGAATAACTCGTTATTATTTACAATAAGGTCAGCTTTAACAATTATTAACTCAGTCAAGTCAAAACGTCGAGTATCAACTTTTAGTAGTAGATAGTTAATATATCCTACAGCGAGCAGTTCATGGGATGCTTCGACTGATTGTTTTAATTAAGTCGTCTAAAGTTCGATGATTAAATGGTACTTGGAACGAAGGTGAAAGACCAATAGTATGATTTTAATACTCTTAGAAGGTGATTGGTCTTCGGTAATCAAATTATGCCCCGATATTTGTTTACTGCTATTCCATAAAGAATAGTATCATAAGGCCTACAAAGTCCATTATTGAACAAAGAAGCAACAATTAGGTGATAAAAAAAACACTTAAAATAAATATAGAATCGATACCAAGGTTTTCTGGCAGTTGTTTCCCATCATCTGAAACTTGAAAAACTGTACCGCGGTGATAAGTCACTAAGATTAGTACACTTATAATTCCTCAATTAATATAATCCGATCAATACCAAGGAGTAGACATGTGACATAAATTAGTGTAAATGGTCTCTTTCTTACAGGGAGTCGATTGCTGTTTCAAAAAAGTAAAATAGAGTTCCTTAGACTCTTTATATAAGCTGAGATCCACAACATATTCTTTTTAGATAATAAATGAGTAAAAATGCAGTTCTCCAAATTCGTTATTTTTCTTTATCAATACAATTGACCATTTTAATTCAATTCCTTGTAAAATCAAAAATCGTCATGTAAGACGAAAAAATAGGACAGTATTGTTTTACTTTCAGTTTCCATTCAGCTGATATAATTCTATAATGTACATTTCTTTCAAACGAAAGGTTTTATTGAAACTTTTGTACTTTAGGTAATATATTACAACAGTAATTACTGAATTATCAAATTATGACTTTTTAAAGTATATCAAACAAGGAATTGTTAAATTCTAAAAGATCTACTGAATTCATAAACATATAGTTTTCTTCAGTTATTCAGTTTCATCTATAAACAGACTTCAGCGTAATCACGAATAACATACATAATAAAGTTTCCATCAAATTCCACTACAATGAAAATAGCTATGCTTATTTGTAAACAGTGACGTTTGGAGTTTATATGCCGTTTGATAAATTTTTATTTAAGCTCTAAAGCACTAGAAAGTTTTATATGATTGTTTTGAAAACAATACAATACTAACTTACCGGACAATCTAAATAAAAAATTATACTGAATATCAAATTCATATTCCCATGGGAAGTTTTAGCGTCTGGATTTTCTTTTATTTAAGCTTCCATTCAAAGTACATTGCCTGACCTTTAGATACATAGTTCTATCAATATCATTTTTTTGCCTAGAAAAAGATTTTATTTGCGTGTTATATTTGGTAATCTGCAGTAAAATGTTTTGGTAATATGTATAGGATGTTCCTTCAATTGTGAGCCATTCTAATTCAACGTGGAAATCAGCTAGTCTACGCAACGACAACAAGAACAGTAGATTTAGCCCAAGAAGTTCATACTTTTAAGGCGAATCTGGAAGATTTCCTTTATAGTCATAGTAGTAGCATTTTAACTGAGACATATAATGTTCGAAAGCAGGAATATCCTGCTTTTCAGAACACGGCATAGCTGCTATCTCCAGTGTGCTTTTAGCAACAAGAAGCTCACGTCGAGAAGCTTCTGATTCATTTTTCGGGAGGAATGCACATCTAGTTAATCCAGATGTTATTTCTTCGACTTTCTTCGGGCAACATTGTAAATTTTCTTGTTCCACTCATTATCAAGATTCTGGAGTTTGCGACACAAATCCTCAGTTGTCTGAATTATATCCCGCTTGTCCATTCAAAGTACATTGCCTGACCTTTAGATACATAGTTCTATCAATATCATTTTTTTGCCTAGAAAAAGATTTTATTTGCGTGTTATATTTGGTAATCTGCAGTAAAATGTTTTGGTAATATGTATAGGATGTTGCTATGTTAAGGCTAACGAAAGACCCCATAATTAAAGGATATAAAGTCAACTGGAAACATTTTAAAAGGAGGAAGCTCTGGATGCCTATTTCGTCCCCATTTGATTATTTATTAAAAATAATCCTCCACTAACCTATGTCGTAGAAACCGAGTCTAAAACAACCAGATTGTGCAACTAGCAAGATCTCTTTTATTTAATGAACCCGAATCCACTGACATACCGTTTCAACTTCCGTCATTCATTTGGATACATTAATCATCACTCATCACTCATGAGTTACAACTTTGGGTAGTCGATCTCGAAGTAATTCACTGATAAATAATTAGTCATTTTTTCTCTGGAAAATACATTTAACGGAGTTAATTAAACTGGAGAATCTTGTTTCGTTTGATTTTAAGTTTTAATTTAAGCTTTACGAAGAAAAATAACTCCAACAGAAAATCTGTTCAGAGCTATTCTACTAAACAGCATATTTTAGGATGGGATAAAACGTGTTTCAATTCAGTGTGACATTTCTTCAGTGCAACATGCGAAATTCGTTTTTTATTAATTCAGTGGGAAATGATTTTTTTTAAACTCCCATCATTTAGATTATATATGATTATCACTGATTTATCTCAAATACCAGGAAAATCTGGATATAAATGAATGTATTTTGTTAATAAATTGTTGTAATATTTTTGTAGAGCGAAGAAAATCTGCTTCTGATAACAGTTCTGTTTTCTTTCCTTCATCGTGTAAATCTCTATTTTCCCCGTTTCAAATCCAGTTTCTGCAGTTATAACACCAATAAATCCAGGGAACGCCATGTCTGTTTTGTCTTCTGTTTGTGATTACTCAGTGTTGAGTATCCGAAAGTATACATTAAATGGAACCCAGAACTTTTACATCTCCAGTTAACTATGATTGTTAATTTAAATTACTTACAGCCAAATAAAATATACACAGAATTATCGAATTGAAGTGTCAGAAATTTAAGATTTGCTTCATGAAGTAACAGTTATAGTACGTGGCGACATTTCTTCATATTAATAATTCTAGCGTAAATAAACGGATTTTAAATGTGATTCAGCTTTACAAATTTCACATAAGTTTATCTAAAATACTATATTGTTATGACTATTTGATCAAAAATGTAAAATAGTTATTACCCTAGTGACCAGCCCATGAAAACTGAAGTCATCTAGAAATAGTTTTTATGAACAAAATAGACAATGTAGATCTTTAGAATGAATTTGAAAAAAAGTTTTCAGAAACTCACTTAACTGAAAAATTCCATTCAGTAAGAAGTGTAATACACCCAATGTCATTGCAACATTTGTTGTTTTCGTTAAAAACGTTCTTTCATTATAACAAAAAAGAACTCAAGCTCTATTAGAATAAGATAAGAAAACATTTAACATTTCTATGTAAGAAATTTTCAAAACTGAAGTTCATGCTATAATCTAAATTATTTGTTAAAGGAAAGCACAGAAACAATTTCCGTCTATAAATTTTAATCATGACATAGTTACTAACATCTATTCATATTTCAACAATACAATGAACAATTAGTAAAGAATCGAATATAATTATACAAAAAAGAAATTAACACTTGAAAAGTAAACAACAATAACCACACACTCATATACTTATTAGCATAACCACCTTAAGAGGAAAGAATAGAAATCTCTATATATATAACAAAGAAAGCAATTGTATTTTTTTTGTTTTTCGGTAAGATACTCAAAGCTTTTTTGTATTCTAATTAATTTATGAAAAAAAATTTTTTTTTAAATAAGAATCAATCAGTTACTGTGACTTCACTCCTTTTTTTGTGTGTTTTTAGCTCTTTCTAACGAGTAAATTGTAGATGTTTTCATCTAACATATCAAATATCATTCCTTTTAGCATGGTAACAAAAAAAACAAAACGATGCTTTTGAAGACATTGTGAGAATATAAAAAATCGATAGTAGGTAAGACTTCATTAAAGCTGGATATAATCAGTTTTTGGAAGTGCGAACAGAAATAATAGTAATGACAGAAGTAATAATAAAAATGGCAATAATGATTTTCATACTAAATAATTAAAGTTAGTTTGGTTAACCCATAGATTACCGCTTGTTAGTAAGTAAATGGTTTATTTTGATAAATCTATGAAATACATTTTGTTGAAGCTTTCAAGTTAAAGAAGAGTATTACAGAAATACTAGGTCTTGAATTCATTAAAAATTTGAAAATCTGTCATGATATATGATTATAATCTTTTATTTATGTATACTGCTTTCGATCATGAGGTTTAATCTAAGTAGCACAGTTAGAGTTTCATTTGTAAAACCATTGATTTGGATAATTTTTCATATGAAATAAGTATGAAATTAATATCGTAAACGGGTGGCTACATGATATAATTGGCATTCATTTACAGACAATAAAGTATTCAAAAAGTTATGATTTTGTAGTTGGAATAATCGATCTATATTTCAGTAATATATATTGTTACTGAATAGTCACTCAGTCACACATACACACATACAGTTAATGTTGAACAATTCACAAAGATGCTACGATCCAAATTGTAACAAATCACATTATTAAAGAATGAAAGGAAATTAACATAACGAAGTTTTTCATAGTTGAAAGCGTGAGTCAATTGAAGCTAGACCACCAAGGAAAACCTGGAAGTACTGGACGGTCATTTTGTCCTATTGTGGGACTACTCAGCAGTGCCCAACCACGACCTCGCCTCGCGAGATTCGAACCCAAGACCTACCAGTCTCGCGTCAGAGCACTTAACCGATAGATCACTGAGCCAGCATCCGATGGTGTTAATGTTTAACTCTAACCAACCCAGTTTAAAAGGAATGAAATCCAAGCATGTGATATACACTTCAATAGAATAGATAAAGATAAAAGAGATAAAGAACATATAAAAACGACAGTAATGATTCCAACTAAGAAAGTATCAATTTCATATTTCCCATAATTAATTTAAGTAGTAGATTTATGCATATAATAAAAAAAATTTCCGCTTACAAACAAAGTTATCAGAAATAAGAAGTTAATTATACAAATAATCATTATCTATAATCAATTTACTCTAAGTTCCATTTATTTAACTTATTAAGGATGAAAGCAACTTTCTGTAGAAGTAGGTTAGGAGATATGAAATTTTGCTCTTATCATTTCAGAAAAAGTATGACGACATTTATCAAACTGTTTTATGACGTATGTGATGTAAAAACGGACTAATTGAAACTAGTTTATTATAGCCGCTGTGTAAATGAAGCAGACTTTTAAAAAAAATCATCATGTTAAAGGTAATTAACATAAGTAGCATAAATAGAATAGATGAAATGTAGCTAGTAGCGAAATCCATCTATTCTATGTAAATCTGCGTCACAATAATTGTATTGAAGCAGTCAGTATCGAATGCAAATATGCCAACTAAGATTGATCAAATTTCAGCTAAAATAAAAACATTGGAATAATCCGATTTATTACAGATTAAGTTATAAATAGCATATATTTTAGAAATCAATTCATTTAACAGTATATATGCCCAGCTATGTGATAGTAATGGTATCCTATTTCAATGGAATATGTGCCGTAATTTATTATAAACACTTTTGAATGTGAGTTAGCATCGTAGGATTTTGTTAAGTTGGAGTACAGTTTTCCCAAAGAATATCACGAATTTCTTATGCGGATTCACAATTTATCAGAATCTTATTAATTTTAGAGTAAGAATTGAATGTAGCTAATGTGGAATTCAACATTTTATACCATTTAGGTCGCATAATTATTTTATGTAATCTTATGGGTATCATCACACTCAGTTAATTCCTATCAGCACATAATGTGTGAAAAACAAGTCATTCTAGTAGTTGAATTCATGAGTCGATCTAAGCTAGACCCCCACTGAAAATATGGAAGCACTGGACCACCATTTCGTACTGGTATGGGACTCCTTAGCAGTGTACATCCATAATTCCGACCACAGGACCTGGATTCAGAACCCCCGGTCTCGCGTGCGAACATTTAACATATTATACAAATCTAACATCAATGTTTAATCTGACAGTAGTTAAAATTCCATAATATCAGAGCGTATGTCACTACGATTACAATATGTACATCGTGAAGTATTTTTAGTTTTCATATTATGAATAATCCACAAACAATTCGAATACATTTATTCTCCATTATGTTTCACTATCTTTAACTTCATATGTAAATTAATACACTATTTGTAATGACATAACCGCTGTATGGTTAAAAATTGTGTTGATTTTAAGATAAATAAACTATAAATCTTAAATTACTTATTACTTATTTTATGGACATAAACAAAAGAGTTACCTTTATTTACAACTATGAATACACCAAGTACATTTGGATAGTCAAATTTAACGAGGAAAGAGAAAAAAACAAGTCAAGCAAATGTAATTCTCTTCATAAGGGAATTGAAAGCTGCTCTAGTTACAGAAAATTAACTTTATTATTGTTGATATAACTAAACTTTAAATTATACGTGTGACCAAATTATTAAGTTTGAAATACAATATTAAAACAATATATATATATATATATATATATATATATATATATATATATATATATTTCTTGACAGATTAATAACAACGAAAATAATTATGTCTAATTGTAAGCAAAGATGGATAGTGGCTAGCAGTGGAATCCAGGGTGAGCGTTTCGTCCTATTTGAAGCAAAAGGTACTGGGTTCGAGTCCCAGTGGGAACATCAACTCTGAGATGCAGGCATATCCAGCTGAGGAGTCACAAATAGGACGAAACGTGCGTCCACTGCTAGCCACTATCTATCTTTGCTTACAATGCTTGTGAATTAAAGCTATATCGAGGCAATACGCACAGTATGCACATATTGCCAATTAGAAACTGACCAGTTGCAGTCCTAAATATCAATGGGAAGATTCAAACAGTCAATAAAATTGTATTATGTCTACTTTTCAACAGAAAATTTTGCTTACCTAAAATTGCGAATCATAAAATACACATTTCTTATTTTATGATATTAGTGTCTCATAGTAAAGTCCAGGACAATAACTGATTTTTTTAAAATTCCACAGGTCGGAAAACTTTTGCTTAACTAGTTGATTATAATTAAAATTCATTGAATATGTGAATGATGACTAACCGATATGAAAGAACAACTATTTAATTATTACTCTTATCTTATATTAACTAATTCAGAAGGTAAGAATCTTTAGCTAACACAGTTTAACATAAAAACTTTAAGTCTTACTTTCCATCAATATACTAAACATCACTATGCCCTATCATTTACTGCTCCCCTCTCTACATATACTACAGACATCACCAAAACTTTATGATAGCTTATATTTATACGTAATGTCGTGTTAGTCTTATACATACATGAGTGAAAATTCAGCTCGAAAATCTTCCAGTTTACTATATGGTTTGAAAGATTTAAAAGCAGAGAAAAAAAGATTAAAATCATTTGAAAATGAAAACATTTGATAATATCAAATACTAATGTTATAGAGAAATCATTCAATTCATGTTAATACAATGTTTCCGGAAGAAAAACCTTATAGATTATGGGAATGAAAACTTATCAGTTTGATCTTAAGTACACTAAATGTAAATCAAGAATATTAACGAAGGTCAAAGAATAAATTGACCTTTATCATATAAATATTCCTATATAGTCTAAACCATCAGGTTTTAGGATTATATATTTTAACAAAATCCCAACATTCACTTTATAAATGCGTTAGCACAGTGACTTTTTTCAAGTAGGCTAAGTTTCTAGACAAATGAATATCATTATATATATATTGGTATCAATTTAAGGGATAGTCACTGTTATTCTGGAATCGTTTACGGTGTACACTTCATTTATTGTTATACTGCTTTAATTGGTAAAATTAAGGTGACGAAAAATACACTGAAAACTTCATGTTTTACGAAAAAAATTTCCTAGTCTGTCAAATAATATTTATTTTTCTCTGTAAAAGTTGATGCTTTCTTCAGGGAACAAAATAACAGTGTAGCATTTTATACTTAATTTCTATCGGATTACCTTAGTATGGTTTAGAAATAGTTGAGCTCACATTTCATTATAACGGTTTGCTTCAGTGGAAGTTGTTATTCACTTGCTGATAACTCCCAGCTATATACTATGATAAAATTCTGTAAAGTTAATAAAGTACTACAAGCTAACCAACTGCAGAACTGACGATTCATTGTATACAACTAAGAAAAAAACATGAAATTTCTGGTTTCATTTCAAAAGATATTCAAGTTGTAAGTTTTGAATAATTTTGAGGAAAATTAAAACATTCTGCTTTTCATTAAAATGTAGTTTGTTTCAGTTCGTCTTCCATTAGTGCCTTCAGAAATCATTCACTCTCTCATAGAAGTTTAAACAAATAACTCTTCATCATATCGAACAGTAAAAACCTTACGGGATTATTTACTTATGTTGCTTGTTGATAAAATGTCACTTTGAATATTTTGTTGAAGACATTGTCAGATACTTGGATACTTTCTCATCATATATCTTCTGAAAATTTTCACCATCAATGAAGGTCATCCTGTACTTTATTTCGACTTTCTAAAATACACTGAAAATGTTATGATGAATACAAATTTATGTACAAAGCTAAATAATTAAAGTAACCGGTTGTGCAACAGAATTATGTGTGTTGAATTAACTGCATTTAATTATACAAATTTTGTTAACTCATGGACAAATGGATTAGTTAGTGTTCATGGGAACATCTTGCAAGGGAGTACATGGTTCATTTTATGAAGTCATTCTAACAGAAGCTACAAAAATGAAATATGCGCACAGATGTGACCTGGTGCACCAAATGCTTTTGAAAAGTTGATGAATTACTTTCCGTTATGGGAACGATAGAGTATTGACTAGAGCTTTTATCATATTAAATGTGTAATAGATGTTCCTAGTATGAGTCCTGATACTAGACTGGTGACGTCATACCCAGTTGACAACTATCATTACCCATTCGGATTAGAAACCGGAACTATGCATTCAAAAGAAATATGTCCAACTCTATCTCTTACCTTGGTCATCCTCAGCGCCAATAAATCAATCGTAATCATAATACAGAATGACCAATGTGTATGCAATCTTAGTCAAATATTGTTGTCTTCATTATTTTTATTCACAAATCCTTATATCATTATTATCGGTTTGGCATCATCATTATTAAATACAAATAAAGAGAATTCAGTGAAGAAGGTTTTCTTTTCGACAAAATCATTTACTTAAGCTGTACATTCGTATTAATAGTTGTTTGATAGGTAGAAAAGATTGTATCATAAAACGATTCGAAATTTCAAATATCATATGGGTTTGCGTAATAATCAGGGATTTAGAAAAGAATAGGAGGAGGAAAATAGTTTATGGGTCAGAAAGGTGAGAGATAATTATCCACTTGACAGGTATGAAGAAAAATATAGTCACATGAAAACATAGTTTATGTGAGTGGAACATTTATAAAGAGATAAGTGACATTCAATTAGGTCATTTTTCTACCATTTACATTGAGATTTTTAATTGAATTTAGAAAATCAAATGAATCAAGAGAGTTGGATCTATTGTTAGGATTTCTGACAGGTCGTAAAATGTTAACAAACCATTTAACAATCGAATGTTAGGAAGTTATTAATATATTAAGCATAGGAAGCAGGAGAACATTCTTTTTATGGACTTTTGGGAGTCCGTATAGTCTTGGTATAGAGGAACCTGATGATCTATGATGTTCATAGATGTCACAATTGATAACAGACTCATCTTTCATCTTCGTCAGGATTTTAGTTATCGTCTGTCCCGTTTTCTCCATTCCATCTTCCTGAATGGTTTCTTTAGAGAATTTGACAGCACCCGATTATTTCGAAGATATTTTGGTAACATAGTCATGACGATTCATAAGGAAAACTTGTGCACCCTCATGTAGGCGACAAGGCACTAAATCCCGATTTCTCTGAAGACCAAATAAGTGAGATGCATGTTCTTTTGTGAGTAATCGTCTAGTTGTATGTATTATGTATACATATTGATTGCAACCATCTACAAGAGTTGTCTTTGGAATGTTCATAATCCTTATTATATACGGGAGTAAGGTCACTTGTCTAACAGGCAACATTAAATTTCTAAATACAATAGTTTCGATGGTTATCGAAATTTTCTGTTATCATATAGTTTTGGGAGCCAAATTAGTTTTCTGAATGTTTAACAAGTGCATAACAATATTTTTCGAAATTATTTTAACTGTGGATTGAAATTATGCTCAAAATTGTTCTTAATTTTAATAAAGGACAACACTGTAATTTGGTTGTGTATACAAAATCTAGCTCTTAGTTAACTACCAAAGGCAGGGAGATTGTTTCCAGTTAAGGTTTATGACAAACATATCAATGACTTTGAGATATATTATGTAATAATTAGTACAACGATGGAAACTAATCGTGAGACCGTAGTCAAAATTTTGTTGAAGTCTTCATCACAACGTACTGAAAACGAAACAAGGAACTATCATTTAGATTGGTAACATGTGATCGTATTACACCTAATCAATTACCAAGAGATACACACCTTTGTTTAGTCTTTTTATCACTCATCATAAAAGGCATACACATGCAAACAGAAAATTCAAGCTCATTCGGATACCTAAATCCATAACAGTTGAAAGGCAGTCTTAGAATTCAAAGCTTAGTAATTAAATGTGCAGTGAATTTCCGAGCATCCAATCGTGCTTTATTCACGCGCGAAACTCTCAGGGAAATTTACGTGGGATTGGATTAGTTACTTAACTGTGCCGCTATTACACGCTATATCTGAATTAAAATTCACTATCTGGTTAGATATAATCTATTAGGGATCGGATAGATAAATGCTAAGATCTAATCTTTAAATAATGTAGATTTTATTTGATATTTAGTTTAGTTGTGAAACAGATTATTTAATACTTGATTGCGATATGAATAATGAGCAAATATTGGTATATTTAAGAGGCTTAATTCTATTATATGGGTTATGTTTATCGATCACTTGCAGAAATGATTACTAACTGCGTTATTACGAATCGATAATATGTGGAACAGTGCTAATAAAGCACAAACAAAGGAATAAAATATATATATTTATAAACAATAAAGATTTATTTTCATAATTGGAATCATGAGTCAATTGATGCTAGACCACCAAGGAAAACCTGGATCGTGGGTGCGCACTGCTGGGGAGTTCCACAATAGGACGAAATGGCCATCCAGTGCTTCCAGGTTTTTCTTGGTGGTCTAGCATCAATTAACTCATGATTTCAACTATGAAAATACTGAATTCGCCACAAAACCCCTTCTGAAAGAATTATTTAACCAATATACTCAATTTTGAATAAACAAGTCGAATGTATGTACATTATTGAGAATGAAATTAATCATCCTTACATTTGTTTTCATTTATTTATTTTATCCAACTTTCTATAAACTAAGCATTAACCACATGGGATTAAATGTCGTAAAATTTTTATTCTAGTTGTCTAAAATCATATTTTCTGTTATGATGATACTTTAGTTACTAAGATTTAATTATATCTATATAGGAAGATATATGGCATACATGCTCTCACATAAAAAAAGGATAGGTCAGAAAACAAAACAAAGTGAGAATTAAAAAAAATTCTAAGGTGAAAGTTTATGAGAAACAGTTTGTCTAATGAAATATTTTACCATCTCACTTTCTCTTTGTCTCTATGCTCAAATGTTATTTATCTTTAGTAGAGGAAGAAATATTAAACAATTTAATGAGCTCAGCAACAAGCTACCAGATTTCCTGTTCATTTATCTTTCATACTCTTTTGTGTGTGTGTGTGTGACGTATATTTATTCCATTTACACGTGAAATTATTTGTTTGTATGATTGTATTAACTTGAATGTGGTTATGTGTGTGTTGAGAACACGTGACTTATACTTTTACATATAAATATCAATAAATGTTTGTCATAAATAAATAAATAATTGCTATTAACTATAAAAAGATAATGATAGGATTGTGTTTAACTCGTTAATAAGTGAACTCATTTTTATAGTTGCTATGCAATTCTTAGAATTGCAGAGGAATGAAATTCTTTTACTTTCAAAGTATCGAATATTTTCCTTTTTAATTTAATGAATCATTTTGATTTAATTATTTTGTTTGAAAAAGAAAACTCAAGAAAAATTTAAATCTATCCATAATACGTTGTGACGATCGATATTTGATATATTTATTAAACTTTGTATACTGCTCATCTTGATAACCGTTACTAGATAACACCCAACGATGTATAAATTAGAAGATGAATGCAAAGCGTTGATTACGTTTGTTATGGCACCACACACAGATCACCAAAACTACAGGTACACGAAGCAAGAATGATGTGCGAGTGTCGAAGAGCAAGTGAGCGAGTGAGTGAATCCATGATCAGGATTGACATATATATATATATATATATATATATATATATATATATATATTAGTTGTTGTTGTACGAATGACTCTGTCTGTTAAGTAAGTTAATAAAAGGGCTTAACCAGATTAGATGTGAGCACACTCAAATGTATGTGAGCTGTTATAACGTATTCACTGTAAGATAAACATCAACAAATAAAAAATGCTAGTTTCTGTTCATTTTATTTAGTTTTTTGTTTTACTGAATACCGAGTGATTATAGACATTGAAAATGAAATGCAGACTGGATGATATTTCAAAAAAGTGGTTTATCTACTGTTGTAAAAGTTATGAACTGGTTATGAAGTAGAACACTTGAATTCAGTGGTTTATCCGTTTAAATATCAATTAAGAAATTAATAGATCAGAGTAAAGTATTTAGATAAATCTGTATATTTTAGTGGATAATCAATACATTGGGCTTAATCATGTTATTCTACTAAAAGTCTTAGTCCACAAGAGTTAACTGGGTTGGCGTATGTACGTTGAATTTCAATCTCTCGTAAATTCTAATCCTGTCTCATCCTAACGTGATGGACAATCTATTCTGGGTTTTTTTCTTTAATAAATGGTCGAGATCTAGGTTGATATACATACATTCAAAGCAAATGAGGATTAGATGATTATAGACAGTGTGCAGACATGGTGCCGTAAGCTATAGCTCTATGGTGTCACTTGATCAGCGTTCTCCATCACTGACCTTAACCTGTTCAGACAAATAAATCAACGTCCACTGGTCAGTCTTCTGGAACAGGAATAGTTTCATCATGACGAAAGTTGAATAGGGTTAAATGTTTTTACACTGACTCTATAAATATTTTTAATATATCTACATTCCTCATATGTTAAGAGAATCACAAAGAAGTCATAATATCTAAGATAACGTGAATATGTGAATGATCTTATGTAAGTTGACGATACACTAATGACATGAATATGATAAAATTAATATGTTAGAGAGTAATGTCACCTTCAAGTATTTGTGCGAATCAAAGTGTATCAATTAAAGTACTTTCATTGGTATAACTGAAATCAAGGCTTATCTTAGATTCCATGAACATATTCCAAAATCCTTAGTCTAAAAGGCATGGACAATTTCAGTAGTGTAATGTCCATACATATCAGTGACATGTAACATCATTTACACAAAATGAAATCTGTAGAACTAGAGATATTCACCCAAATTTGTTTAACTTATTTCTATCAAACGCTTGAAACATGATTTATTAATCCGAAAGAAAACAGTTTTTAGTTGTTTCATTACACCGGTTTGTTAACTATTATTTTATTGGATCTTTTTTTAGCAGTTCATATCTGATCACATGATCCGGTCATTCTTTGGAGGCTCATAACAATCTGAACATGGTGAAACTTCAACTGTAAAAATTTTCAATGAAACCTCAAAAACAAAGTTTACAATGAATTGACCCTAAAAAGTCACGGTGAATGAAGTTCACACCCGTTACCTCGGCTGAGATTCATAAAGAATTAATACAAAAAAATGTTGACTAAAATAATGCCATCTTTTTATTCCATCGTATCAGTAACCTGTCACTTCCTCTCAATGGTCTGCAATCAAACAAATTGAACTATAAAGTCTGTTCACTTGCTCAAAAGGTAGTATCGTAACTTGATAAATAAAATTTATTTAGAACCCACAATTACACAACACAAACCTGGTTACTAATCAGTTAAAAATATAGTGTAAACATTTCGGTTCTATGGTAGATCGATCGTAATTTGAATTGTTCAAATAACAACTCTTACGGTAACATCGGATGGCTTATCTTAAAGTCGTATGGTATTCATCACTTTCATGAAGACTGACGAAGAGTCCTGACGATAATTATCGTATAGCATAAAGTCTGGTGCTTTTTGTCAATTGTCTTATACTAGGTGACAATAAAACTTAAAAAAAAATCATACACTCTAAACATTAGGTAATGTTCACGATTCTGATAGATTGTACTCCAATTAATATTTGAATTAGTACTATATCATATAACATTATTCTTTCTAACTTTTTTAAGTGAAATACAAATAAATAAGCAAAAAATAGTAAGTACATTCATTTCCTGTTGATTATTATTACATTCATCTATTCATTCATATGAACAGAATGTATTTTCTTCTTTTCTCCAATCATTATGTTTAAGTGTTCATCTAACATACAATAGTAAATGCTTTCAGACGAATAATGATAATTATTTATCCATGTAATATATATATATATATATATATATACTATGAAATAATATACATAGTTAATTACTATGGCCCATTTACGTTATTTTTATAACTTGTTTAACAATCAGTCATCCATAATAATATTGTATTTCTTTTTCGATAAATAATTTTTAAATTGATTGACATAAATAGACCAGTGAATCCATGCATACTTATGTATGTCTCCTTTGTATTCAATGTAGATTTAACATTTAAGAGTTTGAAAATGTTATTACTTTTGTAAAACAAAATCAGAATTTAAAATAAAGGTCTGTTGGGAGATATTAACTCACTGAAGACATTGATGGATGTGTCGCTCAACTTTGTGGATTGGTTGATGTTATACATTAACACCGTTGGATTCTGGCCAGCTCAGTGGCCTAGTGGTTAAGCGCTCGCGCGCGAAACTGATAGATCCTGGGTTCGAATCTTGTGAGGCAGGATCGCGGATGCGCACTGCTCAGGAGTGCCAAAATAAGACAAAACGGCCGTCCAGTGCTTCCAGGTTTTCTATGGTGGTCTAGTTTAAATTGACTCATGATTTCAACTATATAAAATTACTAAAATCTCCACAACCCCCCTTCTGATAATAAAAAATTTATCGAGATTTATCTCTAATTACGATTTTTAAAAAAATAAAAGGTGGTCTTTTTGAAAGACTCTAAAGTTTTGGAAAAATTTTTCAGAAAAAAAGGAACTAGATTAACTTAGTATATAACATCTTTGAAATGATCTAATTCAGAGAACACATCTTCAATATTTTTATTCTGATCTACAAATATTTTTCATCCCATTTTAGGCACGTGTTAAATTAATTAATGCATAGGACCACAGTTTATTTTAGTAATATTTTACTATACTACTTTATTCATAAATTATTAGATAAATGAATATGTGAGATTTTTCTCTTCCAAATGTTAAACAATCAGCTTCATATTCTCTATTGTCAATTCAATCTACCTTGAAAACTATCTAATTAAATGAATAGGTATATTCATGAATCTTTAGTTGTTATCTTATACTGAATTCAATCAGTTATACATATTGTATTTTAAATAAAGTAAATTTTATGCCATTTTCTTCCACAATTGTAAATCTTAAAAGGAATTTTTCATTTCAAATACATAAAGTGTTTCGTCATTAAAATTATCAACCTTTTTTAATTATTGGTTTTTTATACTGATAAATATCTGAAAACAATACTGATTATTAGAGTATGTGAAACAAAATCAGTGACTGTAAGCAAAGATGGATAGTGGCTAGTAGTAAAATCCAGGAAGCGCGTTTCATCCTATTTGGGACTCGTCATCTGGATGTTCCTGCATCTAAGAGCTGAGGTTCACTTTGGAACTCGAACCCAGTACCTTTCGCTTCAAACGCTATCGCGTTATCCACTCGGCCACTGAGTCGTGATAGCCACTTGCTTGTGTAATGTGGTGAAGTTTAAATTCATTTAGTATAGTTTGTTTTAATCTTCCCATTGATGTTTAGGAATGAAACTGGTCAGTCTCTAATTGGCATATGTGCATACTGTGTGTATTGCCTCGATATAGCTTACATTCACAAGCATGGTAAGCAAAGATGGATAGAAACTGACCAGTTGCAGTCCTAAACATCAATGGGAAGATTCAAACAAACAATACTAAATGAATCAAAAACCAGTGACTTCAAATAGAATAATTATACAAGAAATGAAAGGTAATGTAACTTGTTAGATGTAATGGCAGAATGGGATTACTATTGCTTGATATATATTTTAATTATTTAAATACATAATGATAAGTGTATTGTAATTTTAGATAGTAATACAAATCACAACAATCGTTTTACTATATAAATTATAATACAATTAGACATGAAAGTAGGTGAATATTACTATAGAAACGATCTTAAACAAGATTTAAAAATAACTACATATCAAGTTAGTTTGTGCAACAGATGTTAATATACAGGATCTTAATGAAGATATTTATCAGATGGAGTTTTAAAATAAAATGCCAGGTAGCGTTTAATGAAGTTTAGGGTTTAGAATGAGGACTAAAAGTTGGCAAGAGCTAGAATACTTTCAGTGTCCAACTTGATAATGATTCATCACCTTGAACCTTGTTAGCATAAAATTGTAGGGCCTAAAATACCGAAGTTTTGTAATCTTTTATCCCACCAACATTGCACTATATTAGATTTTAGAAGACGTGTTGCAAAGTCTGTACGGATGCTACTCTGGCACAAAGGTTCTTGATTACAATTTGTCGGCCTAGTTAAAAAATAATGAAAATGTAATTTACGTATGTGACTTAATTAAATCTGGGTTTTAATTCGTGGATTTATGTCCTCTTATAGTTTAGAGCATCAACTATCCAAAGTTAAGCGAATGTATTTCAATACTTATTATATGAACCCATTATACCTCCAAACATCAGAAATGCAACAATACACAGTGGTAAATTTAGGTCTCTGAAAGTAGCACTTGATATACTTGCTGCATCATGAAAATAGACGATAATGAGTAAAAAAGCTTCTATATTAAATTATCTAAATTTAGATAAAACAACGACAGTTTATAGATTTGTATTAACTACGTTAAAGTAACCTAATGAAGAGAGAAAAACTAGTTTAGAGGAAACAAAGATAATAATGTGAATATGAATAATCTTGATTTAGCTTATATGGAATATAAATTTGTATTAAACGTTAATGTTAATATGCGATTTCTTTGTGATGTGTGGAATCATCCTTATAAAATCAAAAAGTCTGTCGATAGCTCAAAATGGTCAGTTTTTTTACTCAATCCTTTATCAAGTGGTTCATATTTTCTGAAAAATAATTTCAAGGCTAACTAAGACTAATATCACAGAAAAAGTGAACAAAATGTATGTAAATATTATTTCTACTTTCAAATAATAAGTAGCTCAAAACATACGACAGAATTTGTAGAAAACATCACATTAAGGGGATTTATGTATTAGGTTACACTGAGTAACAAAAACCTAAGAATGTAATGTTCGATTCATTCGGTTGTTACGAACCTAACATTGTTTTATTATCTAGGAAAAGTATTATGTTTCTTTACAATTCATGGATACATTAGACTGACTAAATAAGGTAAATATGATACAAAAATCGACCTGTAAAACATTCGAAAGGAGTAGTTTATATTGATTAGTAATATGATGATATATTTATATATGGTTTTACTCCTTTTTTAAACCATCATTTGATATATGTTCATTTTAAATATCTACTTGCTTTGTGAATTCAATTCCTTTCTTCTGGTGGTCGACTGGATTATGAAGACCTCGACTTCTAATGGGAATCATGGAATACAATAAACAATTCGGAATCAATTAGACGAATTGGACTTTACAGGTGACCTAGCTCTTCTATCCCATACACACGAACAAATACAGGCGAATACAACTAGTGTAGCAGCAGCCTCTTCATCAGAAGGCCAAAACATATATAATGGAAAAAGCATGATCGTCAAACACAACATAGAGAACACCAACCCAATCACACTTGATAGAGAACCTCTGGAAAATGTGGAATCTTTCAAGTACTTTGGAATCATCATCGATGAATAAGTAGGATCTGATACAAACGTAAAGGCGAGGATAGACAGAGCATGGACAGCAATTCTACAATTGAAGAACATATGGAACTCAAAACAGCTATCTGCAAGCCAATATTAAATTCATAATCTTCAATACGAACGTCAAGACAATTCTACTAGACGAACATGAAACTTTCAGAACTACCACAATCATCAGCAAACCTGATCAAACACTTATAAACAATTGTCTACACAAGACACTTAATGTCCATTGACCGGATATCATCGGCAACAGTCTACTGTGGTAGAGAACAAACCAGGTTCCATCTGAAGAGGAAATATGGAAAATACACTGGAAGTGGATAAGACACACATTGTGGGAATCAACAGATTTCATCACGAAGCAAGCTCTAACTTGGAATCCTGAAGGGAAACGGAAAGGAGGAAGGTCGGAGAACACACTATGTCGGGGATTGGAAGCAGACATGGAAAGGATGAATAACAACTGCAAACAACTGGAAAGGATTGTCCAGGACAGGGTTGGATGTGGAGTACTGGAGGCCGGCCTATGCTCCTTTATGACGGGCAACAGGCTTAAGTAAGTAAATAAATAAGTAGGTAGTTAAGAATTCTATTATTTTTTATTTAAACTATCAGAGTGGCGTTTTATCGAGAAAGCAATCTTGATACAATAATAAAACATTTATTGCATTAGCAAAACGGCTTGTCGAATCGTGGATATGTGCATATGATTTATTATTCCTTAGAATGAATCCAAGTTTTATTCATAACGGTACTGTAGTCTATCAAAGCTCATTGAAATTATTGTCCATATTGGGATACTCATTCCATCATTTTTGATCATAAAATTGAAGTTTCTGTGGTTATATTTTCTACTGCGAAATTCCTGGATTTAATATCAAACGTTTCTGAATCTAGTTTATTATTCCAGATTAGAAAGAAACTAAACACACTTCGTTTGGATATGGATCACTCTATAAAGCGGTTTGATTCATGCTTCGCTGGATTTAAGTCAGGTATTTGAAAAATTGGTACACTTCATGTTACCTGAATGTCTTGGATTCAATCCAGTGTAAGTCATAGGTCTGAAAAGTTTAAATGAATCATAACCCTTCTGAAGGTTTCATGGTAGATGAGGAATGAATGTATGGAGAGGTTGTTATGTATCGGTGAGTTATTCACTTAACTAAAATTACGGATAGCATTTTCCCATATGGATTAGTCTAGTAACTTAGATACACATGAGTTGTGCATATTACCATTTAAATTTTCATCATCAAGGCTACCTACTAACTATTATTCTTTCTACCCTTATATAACTCCTTTTACAATCACGAGAAAGCGTGTATTGTAACGGAACACTGGTAACAGTTGAATGCGACTTGATTTTCCAAGGTTTTACTGATTGACCAATTCTTGTTTGTAATATGTGTGCTCGTGACCAGTTACTACTTATAATTCGTTAAAATACTTATCATAATCTCACAAGACGTTGCTTCATCAATATGAATGTTTCTCGAAACCACTCACATTTGCATTATTCTTTGCTACAACTTTCACAGTATATTTTCATAAAAACTACTCATTATTATTCGTTTTTCAGTCTAAACTTTTGACAGATACCTCGAATCACAGATAAAGATTGGAAACCAGAAAGTCTTCGACAGTGGTTTCATCAGTGTTCAAAACCATATCATGGACCATTTATGGACATAGATGAGAAGCTTGTGATTTGTTACCGATTGCAACTAATTTTCTAAACCCTTTTTACCATATGCAAATATAATTTCAGTCTATGATTGTAATTTTAATGAAATTTCTGAGCTATTAGTTATTAAGAAGCTATTTTGTTGCCTGTAAGTTGGAATGTTACTCATAAATTACCCATTCTGATGCAATGTAGATTAATATCTTACATTCTTGTTGCTACTGTTTAATCCAACACTTTCAACAGTTCTTTTGTTTAATAGATGTTGGTTCAACCTTTTTGAGACAAGGTATTCGCCCACTGCTAGGGAAGTTTTAGAGTTGACGTATGTGATTTTTAAGAAAACTTTAACTACTTAATGTTTGACAGTAGCATGAAATTTCTAACTAAAGTTGGAAGAGTGCTATGGAAACTCAACATTCCATTGATTTTTAGACATGATCTGATTATAAATAATATTTATTAACTAAAATAAATATGTTACTAGATTTTTACACATGCTTTTATTTTCGAGAAGGAACTAATTACCCTTCATCATGATTCACTCAGGAACATCTTTTCAAATTACTGTGATATTTCCAACAAATCACGGTTCAATTCAAAATTGATGAAATATCTAAGACAATTTATACTCTCCTTAATTTATCAAAATGTGAAATACATAAATCAGTATGACTTGTTTGAACTCAGAATATCAAAAACCCCTAAGAATTCTGTCAGTTTTGGTAAGATATATTTATCCTCTTTCTTCGTTCTCTGACTGTTGTGATGAAGATAGACTAGGAATTATTTGTTCTGTCGTGATTAGCAAACCATTCGTGATGTGTTAAGAAAGGTTCTTTTACTATCAAGTGAAATCCTATGGATCTTCAGGAATATCTATGTTCCGTATAGAAAGCGTTATCATAAAAGATGAATATCAAGTCGGTCAGTTAATTGATCTGTTTCGAACGTGCAGAATTGTGAAGACTTTATTTTCGAGAAAATGTAAGTTGAGAATATGTATGAAGGATGTTAAACTATTTCACCTCATCATGAACTTCATCATAACCAGCATAGTTTAGTGGATAAATTAACAATGATGAAATACTATACAGGTACCGTCACCACATAGTAAATCTGGCCTACTCACAACAAATATTTACATAGCAGAAATATTCTTCATGAAAAGGTTACAAAAGCTACAAGAAAGTAACAATAATGGTTCATCTGAGAAGCAATATATTCCTTCATAATGAATGTAGACTAACTTATATACTGCAATCTTCACCAAACATACTCAAATGAGTTATAAAACAAAAATCCGACTGCAGTGTATGCTACTTATGTAGACAGATATAGTAGTAGGTAACACCAATCGAGAACAGAAATACCTAATGGCAGAAGGTTGAGAGGATCGAATAGAAGAGAATGGGAACGGAAGGTGATTGGTATCGAAATGAGGGAACAATAAAATCTTAAACATTTGATGAACATTATGCAAATGAAGTATTGGACGCATGATATTCACATTTTAGCAAATAATTCTGTAATTTTGTGATCTCATACATTTGGTTGTCCCTATCTAGGTTTACCCTCACTACATGACTACATCTTCAGTTCCCGGTTTTTCGGAATTCCTAATAAACTGAAGACTGTAATCAGAAGAATTTTATTTAATTAATTGATTTCCATGAAACAGTAGAAACTACTCAGTGCTTTAAATGACATGTGAGTATCCTTGTTTCAGTCTTGTGGAGGGAGTCATAGGTTTGCATTACTAAGAAGCTCTCATCTAATATAGAACAGATATTCAATTCTAACTGGTTTCCATTAATTTTTAAGCATCAAATGACAATCATAAAATTTTTTAAGACCACCTGACTAAGTCACCATTTTCTTGTTCAACTGACTTTTCTCTCTTCTATTCTTTTAGTTTTTTTATATTGCTATTCATTATTTCTATTTATAATAAGGTGGAAATAGACATATTACTAACTGGATTAATAAGAATTATTAATGCAGTGCGGAATAATCCACTACTTTATTCTTCACTTTTTTCTATCTCTAGTGCATAATCATCTCTCATTTTAACAGCTTTTCAAATTTTCAACTTCCTTTTCCTAGTTTCCATAATGATTTGGAAAGATTTGGCAAATATTATACAAATGCGACGTAAAAATGAATAAATGAAAAAGAGATGCAAATTAACATAATGAAGTAGTCTTTTTAGAATTTTTGTAAAAAAAAAACAACTTATGTCATAAGTATGTGTGTTTCTGTTAGAGAAAAAGAGAATGTGGTAAAAGGGAAAGTAAAACAAACCTACAAGCATTACTATTTCTACGAATATACGTGAAGTCACTTGAACTAATACTATTAATTTTTTTTCTTGCAAATTATGATCATATAATAATGTAGGGTGAATAAAATACAATATTTAGTTTACCCTCATTTACACTTCATTTTATTTCTTTAAATTTCATTATTTTTTAAAAAAAATTACCTTCTAGTCTGTTTAGTACTGCATCCATATTTTGTAGTACATATTGGTTCATGGTAAAATCTAGTGAAAGAAACTTGTGTCTTACAAAGTAATCAATTGCGACTGTGGAAAATTGCCGACTTCTAGTGGATGTACATACTTACTTACTAACTTATTTACGCCTGTTACCCCTTGTAGAGGCTACCCACCAACATTATCCATGCAACCCAGTCCTGGGCAATTGTTAGGATGGCTCGTTGGGAAACTCAAGAAAGCCTCGAGAAGCCCAGAAAGAGCCGAAGACATTCCAACCAATCACCGCTAGAGGGATGTCGACGTGTAGCTACCCTAATGGATGAATAAGAAGGACCCCCTATGTGCCTGTCCAAAATGATGGTTCACCTTCAGTCAAAAACTATAATTACATGAGATTTTTGTACTATATTTGACACTGTTTTGGGGTTAATATTCGTACTTACTAATCTTCTGTCTTCTCCTTTTGCGACTTAGGAGGGTTATAGCGTTTGAGTGCTCAAGTATTACGTGAAATACTAAGAATCGAAGTTCGAGATATAACAGCTTTCTTTTTCAGTTTTTTCCAGTAGCTATTCATTCTTTTGATGTCTTCTTGGCACAATGTGAAATTTGATAACTCTATAAAGCAATCTGAATAATTGCTGAAAATTTTTCTAATCATCTTTATTTGTGACGAAAGCTTTATTTAGCGAATACAAACTTACTTATAGATTCACATGAATAAAAACAATAGTGGGTATTAAAACAACATTGAGACTATAAATTTCATCAGAAAAAATAAAAAGAACACTATATTGGAATGTTAATTTAATAGAAAAAGCACTGTAGAAGGTAGAAGTACAATACCTCAATAGATTAGGGGTAAATAACAATCTCTTTATAAATGCAAAATGATGACAAGAATCAATTCGAAATCGATCAGGATTATTATTACTGTTATTATTATTAATATTATTATTATTATTATTATTATTGAATCAAAATCCATATGAAAACGAGAATAAAAACTAAGGAAACTAATTAAACATCATGTGTATCTATGCTCTCAATATTATGAATGAATTGGATAGAATATGTATTTCAATTAACTCATTTTTTTCACATAAGGATTAAAACCATTTTTAGTAATAGAAGGGAATTTTGTGGAGATTTTAGTAAGTTTATAGATGAATTCATGAGTCAATTGAAACTAGATCATCATGGAAAACTTAGAAGCAATAGACGGCCGTTTCGTTCTATTGTGAGACTCCTCAGCAGTGCTCATCCACGATCCCGCCTCGTGAGAATTATTTAGATATTCTTTACATAATCAAAACGAAAAAAAACAAACATAAAAAACAATGAGAACCTACTTATTTTTATTTAGAAACTAAATAAATGTCAATACAAAATGTTCAAACTAAGTAACTAAGGTCAGTTATGATGTGTGTTTTTTTCTGCACTAAATATTTATTTAACCTCATTAAAATTTTTCTCTCTTTTTTCCTTTGATTTTATATTCCATAGAATAATAATCAACAATTTTATAAATTATTTAAATTTTTTTTTAAGAAAAAAAATATGGAGGGGGGGGGGAATTATTTTTCGTATGAAATCAGAAGGCAAGAAATGAAATATTTGCATGTTATTACTAATTAAATTACTGTATTGATAATAATAATAATAATTAGTGCAAAGAAAATTTTAATCTCATTGACCGAATAAAAATGAATTTGCTCTTTTTTTTCTTTTTTTCTTCTTCTTCTTATTAAGTATTATTAAGAGATTTAATTAAAAATGTAAACAACATACCAAAAACTAAGTCTTATTGGAAATGTTTGTAACTAAGAAAGTGATAATTCCTTTCATAGATATAATATTGATGTTATTATATAATGAAAATTATCTTAAAAATCAACTAACTTCTATAAATCAATTATTTAAACAATAGTAATGTATTCAATAATGATTCATTATGAAGGGAATTTTCGAAACATTTAGTAAGTAGTTATTTTTTATAGTTAAAATCGTGAGTCAATTGAAGCTAGATAACTATGGAAAACCTGGAAGCACTGGACAGCCGTTTCGTCCTATTGTGGGACTCCTGGAGTTCTAGCGAAAGGCAGTGACCAGTGGATTTCATCCGGGTCTGTTGTGAGATAGTGACTCACTTAAGACGATGGTGTAAGGTTGCTCAATTTCGTGGATTGGTTGAAGTTAGACATTAACACCATGGGATGCCAGCTCAGTGGTGTAGTGGTTAAGCGATCGTGAGCGAGAGTGATAGGTCCTGGGTTGAAGTCTCGCGAGGCGGGATCGTGGATGCATACTGCTCAAGAGTCCTACAATGGGACGAAACGGTCGTCCAGTGCTTCCAGGCTTCTCATGGTGGTGATGATGAATTCAACTATGAAATTACTAAAATCTCCACAAAACTCCACTTCTCATAAGTAGTTATTGTTTAACTGAGTATAAAGATATTTCTAGTAGTCTTATCAAATTCATCTAAAACACACACTTATGTAAGTTTGTAGTTATGCTATAGAATGATACTTAAACTGGTATAACGTCAAATAATCATATAACAATTAAATATATCACTTAGATTCCACTAGTTATTTCGTATTTCTATACATAATTAATTATGAACATGTATTTATGTATATTTTCACATATATGAATGCCGATATTTGTCTGACAAGTCTATTGTGCTAAGTTTTGTGGGATACATATAGTCACATGATAATTCATACTTGAATCGATTGATACATCCATCCAGATACTACACAATGTAATTCAATTACACTTCACATAATCTTTTTACTTGACACATTTTGTATGTTAAATCTAAAAGTCTAAAATGTATTATTTCATGAAGCGCTTCATGTCGAAATTTTCTCTTGTTAATCTCTTGTTAAAAGTAAATAGTTATAAAACGGTTTTACTTTAAGAGGGTATCTGATTAAACGACAGAATAATTAATTACCAAAGAAATTGTATTATTTATTATCTTTGGATTGATATGATGGAACATTCAGCACAATATTTGTTTTATTTTCAGTGTGCTGTTTTACATAGTGTAACATTGATTTGCTTAAGTATGATTTTTATTTAAGATACAATATTCTTGTATTAAATTAACGTAAACAATGTTCAGGATGACGTATAACATGTCCAGACAAGTTAACTGGACGAAACGTTGGAATTATTTAAATTTCAATCACTGTGATTATTTGAAATATAATTTTCATATATGATGGCTTCTTTTTACTCGGCGCTCAATTTTTGTCAAGCTATTAGTTTTAATCTTGACGAATATTCGTATAACATATAATTTGTTTTGATTCTGTATATTTTTCATATATATGACTTCTTCCTACTTAATAAACAAATATGTGAACAAATCGATGTATAAATGAGTTCACTTTTGACTATAGTCGCTATCATTATTTCAGGGTTAAGAAATTTTCAATTGTACCAGTCTTCTGTTTTCTTACATCGGGTCCTGAGAATCACAGTGATTTTTTTACGAGACATGATCATGTATTTGTGTGTGTTAATGTGTGTGAAAAATATGACATTTCTATTGTGTAAAGGTAGATCTCAATTTGTATATTTGATAATGGTGTGAGATGTGAATAGAATCAAATATGGTAGCTTGGATAGATGGTCCAAGTGAGATGAATGGTAAGGTCTTCTGTTCTTTCGAGGGGAGCAGGACTTTGAAATATATGAAAACCTTCAGTTACTCACCTTTCTTTGAGGGTAAAATAGTCTTTTCGTATTATTTTGATATATTTAATATCAACTTGATGATTATTAAAGATAGTATGTACTGGTATTAATGAATTAATTGAAGGTGATATTTCTAGTAAAAATGAAAAGTACTTTGAGGTTGGAAAGTGGGTGTACTCTAAAAATACTAATTTCTTTCAATCTTTTTTGTTGGTGGGTTTCTCAACAAAAATGATTGATGCTACTTATAATTAGTGTATGGTAATATAACTTACCAATCAAAAACTTATGATTATTATGTATTGTAGATGATTCATAAAGTACCTTACAATTGACTGGTCACAAATTAGTGATCAGTGTCATTTTTGTCTAGATAACATTGCTTTGAGTCCACTTAAGAGCACCACTTCCCTCGATATTACAAGTATGACTTGCTGACGAGCGGTAAATGGTACAAAACACAGGCCTAGGGTACTTTCATTAATTATTCTTAACAATCTAGTCTCATAAAGTAACTCAACTAGTATATTAGAAGTAATCCTAATTCTCATATTTGATCGAAAATACTGCAATAGCATATATTTTTGTTTGTTCATTTGCTCTTGGTTGATCGGATTTGTAATAGTTTATCTCTTCGATATTACAATTTTTATTAACTTTGGATTATTTTTCATTAACGAATTTGATTTGAAGTCAAGTTTCAGGGTTTCAAGATAACAAGGAATGATATAATTTTACATCATGAATATCAACAAAATAAAAATAATGAAGTTCATTTGGTATTGTTTGGTTGAATCTTCCCATTAATATTTAGAACATAAATTGATCAGTTTCTTATTGGCATATGCGCATACTGTGTTTATTGCCTCGATATAGCCTTAATTCATTAGCACTTTAAGCGAACATGGATAGTGGTTAGTAGTGGAATCCAGGACGCGCGTTTCGTCCCATTGCATAAGCAGATGGCCATTAGAACTCAGTAGCTGGGTAGATAACGTGATGGCGTTTGAAGCGAAAGGTACTGGGTTCGGGTCCCAGAGTGAATATCAACTCTGAGATGTAGGTACACACAGCTGACGAGTCCCAAATAGGACGAAACGCGCGTTCTGGATTCCATTGCCAGCTACTATCCATTTTTTGTTATAAAAATAATGAAGGTTAGAAAGTTCTTCTTACGCTGTTCTGTAAGTATTCACTATGTTTCATCACTGAAATTCATTTTACCTGATTATTTCGAATTATTCTTAATTTAATACTTGAATTCATGAGTTAATTAAAGCTAGACCACTAGCAAAAATTTGGGAGTATTGGACGGCTGTTTCGTACTAGTATGGGATTTCTCAGCAGTGTTCATTATAAATTTCTTTTGTATATTCTAATCCTATGAAGGTATTTCAGTTTGTTTTGTTTTTACCATATAAACCCAGTGATTAAAGAATATTGCAAACAAAAGTTGTTCTATACAAAAACAAACTGAATTTAATTACTTCTTTCACTTTTCTTTTCAATGCTTCTTATTTAGTCTACGAATCATTATCATCAATAATTAATGTAATATTACACTTGACAATGTTACCTAAAAGTAACATTAACTCTCTCTTATATAATCTATTTGTAAATAAATAATTCACAACATTTGTCTGATCCATTTTTTGTTGAAAAAACATCTTAATTAGTCAACATTGAATAATATGGTTTCTTTACATTTTTTTATTAATTATAATATTAAGGTTTTTTTAAAGCACAAGCCCCCAAATGCCCTGGTACGGCCGAGAGTGGGGAGAGTCCGCTCTCCCTCTCAAAATGTTCTCACACGGACACGCGTATATAGCCTCTGACAGGGAAGTCCTACTCACTGCCTTCTCGTTGCACTACTGTTGTTTACGAAAATGAGAGGACGAAAAGCGAATGTCCGGCGCTTTAACCGGGTTGGTGGACATGGAAAGTTCACCTAGGGGAGTTGGAAAACCCTAATTCCAAACCAATGGTGCACATGTGCTACAGTATCCTAAGGGAACAAATGGCGTATGAGTCAATAGTTGGTCACCGGCTACCATGGGATTGCATCTCCTCACAATGCTCTATTGCCTTGTGGATCAGACCTTTAGGTCAAAGGCTCAGGGAATGGCTACTTAAAATAACCACCTGCTTCGGTCCAGGCACCCGGGCAGTATCACAGCCCTCACACAAATCAAATGAGATTTGTATGGCGCATATTTATCTGGTGTTTCCTTGTACAAATATTTATGTGTTTAAATAAATAAATAAATAAGTAAAAAGAACTTTCGTATACAGTGAGAGACGAACCTTTATTTGAAATTGATTAAATTTAATACGAATTTTCTACGATGAAAAAAGAAACAGAGATGAATAATAATAAATATCATAGCTGTTGAATAGATTGATGAGTATCTTAACTCGGGAGCCTATTGGATAACATGTCGACATTTCAAATAATAAACAGTAGTTTCAATTTCCACTGTAATTATCAATACTGAGATAGAGATAAATCTAAGTGTTTGACTCCACTAAGGGAACAAAAAATCTGTAGTGCCGTGCTTCAATAATAGTACACTTCGATAACCGTTATTATACCAATCTTAACGGTGTATAAATTCAGAAGGCAAAAGGAAACGGCAACTACATTTTTATTGATAAATGATGCAGATCAGAAAGCTGTGGGCACATGTGCAAGTGTAAGCGCGCGAAGCAAAGATGATGCATATTGGAGATGGCTGGGAAGCCAACTCTCTATGAGCAAGCATTACTCAATATTTATAATCAGACAAATATGGATGACAGACATATGATGAATAGGATACGAAGGGTACACATACACGCTCATATAAAAAGTGGTCAAGGTTAATAAGCGAATGATTAACAAGATCAAAATATGACTCAATGTATAGGTGAATTGGCTTGGTCAGTAACTAGAATGAAGTATATGGGCTTAACATATAAACTGATACTACAAATCTATATCACATCAGAGATTAAACAAATACATTGGTGATTATTGACAATGCGGAAACATATATTGTTTCAACTAATGGTGGTACGGGATCATGTTTGATACTTTTGATATGTAAAATAAATTGTTTAATCCTTAGTATATCTATTATCACATTATTATATACAGTGTAACGATATGGCTTTGATATCTGTAGTGTTGTTTGCTGTGCTAGTGCATATAATAGCTTATTCCTACCTCCTGATAGGCCAATTTATTCATCTTTCTTGAGTCACATTTTGACCATGTTAATTTTTCGTTTATCAATCTTGACCGTTTTTACATGAGCATATGTGTGTGCATTTCTTATTTTACTCATCATATGTCCGTAACTTATTTTGTATCTAGTTATAAATATTGATTAACGCATGACTAAATCGAGTTGGCTCACACGTCTTGTTCACTGCACGTCATTTCGCTTCGCTCTCTTTTTTTCATTTCTTACCTCCTTTGTCTGGATTAACGATTGTATAAAATAATCGTATTCGAAAATTCATTCCCGTATTTAACTTATTTAATTCCGTTATTCACTAACGTGATTTAGATCTATAATAATATAAGAGAATAGTCAGGATGTACATTTCGACATGTGTATTTCTATGATAATCAACATACGATCTACTGGGAGTCAGATATAAGGGCACTAAGCATACTCAAAAACCCATTCTCATATTTGACCTATTTAATTCCATTATACACTAACACGAGTTATGTTAATGATTATATACGAGGATTGGTGAAATGTATAATTTAACTGGAGTCAAATATAGGGTCATTAAAAGTCCATTTTATACGATAGATAATGTGGAAGAAAATTAAAACAATAATTTTATATAATGTGTATTTTAATGTTATATATTAAAAATTTTCAATTAAAATACATTATATTACTAATATATATAAGTTTTCTTACTTACTTACGCCTGTTACCCCTCGTGGAGGAGCATAGACCGACCATCAGCATTCTCGATCTAACTCTGTCCTGGGCAATCCTTTCCAGTTAACATTCATCCTTCTCATATCTGCTTCTATTTTCCGGAATAATGTGTTTTTTGGCCTTCCTCTTTTCCGCTTGTCTTCAGGATTTCAAGTTAGCGCTTGCTTCGTGATGCAGTTTGGTGATTTCCTTGATGTATGTCTGATCCACTTCCAACGTATTTTCCTAATTTCCTCTTCAGCTAGAACCTGATTTGTCCTCTCCCATAAAACGCTGTTGGTGATGGTATCCGGCCAGTGAATGTTGAGTATTTTGCGTAGACAACCATTTATAAGTACTTGTACCTTCTTGACGATGGTTGTAGTAGTTCTCCACGTTTCAGTTCCACACAGTAAAACTGTCTTGACGTTCGTATTGAAGATTCTCACTTTAAAATTAGTTGACAGTTGTTTTGAGTTCCATATGTTCTTCATTTGTATAACTACTGTCCTTGCTTTGTTGATCCTCGCCTTTCCATCTTCATCCGATCCTCTTTATTCATCAAGGATGCTTCTCAGGTACGTGAATGATTCCACCTCTTCCAGAGTTTCATCATCAAATGTGATTGACTTGTCATTCTCCATATTTAACTTTACTCAATATTTATTAATACAGAATTGATTGTCAATAAATTATCTATCACGAATAAGCTTTCAAAATGAAAAATTCAAATTCTACTTTATTCCTAAAAGGTGTTAAATTATTTTAGCTTCTTATTAATTTATATAAATATTTATTCACTTTTTATGCTTTAAAAATATATAAAACTAATACATTATATATACTAATAAAGTTATCATAATCAAATGACTTACTATGGTTATTATTTATATAATGATTTGTGAAAGAAGATTTTATAGCCAAGTTACACCCAATAAAAGATTTCTATTTGAGTGTATTTATAAAAATAAGATTATTTAATATCAGGTGAAGTAATCATAAGACATTTCATTTTATATACAGATTTTAAGAAAGTTTATAATAATTCGTTGTTTCTTATAAGCAATTAAACTAAATCTATGATAGAATAACTGTAGTTCCCGTATAAAATATTAATGTAGATGATTTTGTAAAGATTTTATATTAATTAAAGATATTATTATTATTATTAGCAAAGATGGATGGTGGCTAGTAGTGGAATCCAGGAAGTGTGTTTTGTCCTACTTCGAACTCACCAGATGGATGTATCTGAATATTAGAGTTGATGTTCACTCTGGGACTCGAACACAGTAACGCTCTCTTCAAACTCCATTGTATTATCCACTTAGCTACTGAGTCCTGATAGCCTGATCAACTGCAGTTCTAAACATTATTGGGAAGATTCAACCGAACAATACCAGGTGAATTTATTATTATTATCAGCTTTATTTAATATTATATTTTTAGTACAATATAGAATTCTCGGTACAAATTATTTCAACAAGTTTTTGTTTCTTATTTCATGGTCGATCCTAATGATAAATATTGAGTGATCGTCAGTTAGGAGTTAGCAGTTCAGTGAATCAACATATAAATAATGTACATACTTTTAGCTGCATATTATCAGCAACCACAATATCTCTGATTGGACCTTTCGTAACTTGTACAACGAAAGGTTTTACACTTTTCAGAAACGCACCTGAATAGGTTATGCGATTAATAAACATTATGGTATGTTAAAACATACGGAATTAGATAACTTGTTAAAATATTTAGATGGTAAGAACAGGTGGTCCAGATGTTCAGTCCATCATTACCAGACTCAATAACAGTCCACATTTACAAATGAACACAGGATAGGACGCGTGAATTTCAGGTTTAATTTGCTTTTAAAAAGTTTCTCTCATAATATAAATCATTCTTTTTTGATTAATTCTGTTTATCTACTGTAGTAACGTGTGATTTGTGCCCTGTTTAAATCTAGGGCAAAATATATGTTTAACACTGTGTTATTTTTAGGAGATTTTTTGAATAATATTAGTCTGTGGTAAAAGTAATTCACAAGATAATCCTAATGAATAATATCTTTGAAAGTATTAACGACTGGATTTGTGGTGGAGTTCTTGAAATTTAAAGTGCGGCGGTATTTCAGCAGTTAGACTGCGTAGCGGTCTTACTGAAGTTGAAAATCTAGACTACTGTGTATCGACTGTGAAACCTGAATTTTCTGGGTTCGATGTCATGAGGTTGATTGCAAGTATGTGTATGGAAGCATCCATCTAGTGCTTTCTGGTTTTCAGTGATCCTGTAGATAATATCTGTTAGTAATGAAGATTACTTTTAGATTTTGTTAATATGTTACAAGAAAATGAAGAAACTACTATAACTTCGTATAAAACGGTGGTAGAACAGACTTACTTCACCTTTACTTACTTGAAAGTCAGAGCGCAGTGTTAAGTAAATATATAATGTTTACATCTTATTCTTTTATCATGAAAATAGTTGTGGAATAAGAAACTCATCTACGTAGGATAAACATAGAAATAATTTATTCAAAATAGAACAGTTGCACATGTCAAATAGACAAAGTAATTTTAAGATTTCTAATGGAAAGTGATGATATTTTGAAAGTGACCTTTAAATCAAAATTAGTCTTAGTTATCATTTATATAAAGGGATACTACGTATAAAAACATACATAAACATACATAAAAAAAAGGCATCCGTTAAAGCTAATAACAGCGTATAAGTGTATCTGCTATAAGGATATCTGACAAATCATATATTACATACTATCAGTATGAAGATTTGTGGAGATGGTAACATTTTCACAGTCGAATTCATGGGTTGATCTAAGCTAGATAACCATATAGTACCCAGAAGCAATGGAGGCCGTTTCATACTAGAATGGGACGACTCAGTAGTTCGCTTCCACGATACCAAACACATAACTCGGACAAATGACCTTCGGTTTCGCACACGAACGCTTCACCTCTAGATCACTGAGCCAAGATGCAACAGTATTAATCTCTAGCCTCTATCGATTCATGATCTTTCGCAAGCCTTCATCCATTGTCTTATACCCGATACGAATTGGATTCTATTGGTCGTGGCTTCTCACTCAAATCGCAGGAAATTCCTTTTGAAGCTAGTTACTAGTGAGCACATTCCAGTCCCGCGTGTGGGATCGTGGATGCTCACTGATGAGGAGTCGTATACTAGGAAAAAACAGCCATCTAGCCCTTCCAGGTTCTCAATGGTGGTCTAGCTTAGATGAACGTGTGAATTCAACCGTGAAAATATATCATATGGTAAGTGCATATATTTTGTTGAGTGCAATGCTAAATAGTATCAGTGATATTCAAGTGAATAATCGCATATCTTCATGTTTATACAGTTGGACCCAATTAAATGACCGAGTAATTTTATATCTTATAATGTTGATTCTTCTTTCATTGCAATCACTTAGAAGTTTGTACTGTACATGACAATGAATTGTAGCCTCCAGGATCAACAAATGCAAATCGTTCACCAATCTGAAGATTAGATATTCCTTTTTCAAAAAAATCAGTACTATTAGAAGTCTTGTTTGAATATACATCACATTTCTAAACTCAAACATTTTTCTAAATGATACTATTCAAAATTTTTTTACTTTTGTTTAGTTACTTTATTTTTTAAGACAATTAGTATAAATCAACCATTTAATGAACCGATAAAAGGCATTTGTCAGAACCAAAATCTGATTATTAGTTTCTGAAAAAAGTAAGCCTAAAGATTTATTATTTAAGAAACTTAAATGAATCTTAGCACATTGGTGAATCATAACATGAAAAGTAGAAAAAATATCGTTTATACTAACAATTTTGTATACTTTTAATAGTTAAGATAATGAGTCAATTGAAGCTAGACCACCAGGGAAGCAGTGGACGGCCGCTTCGTCCTTTTGTGGGACTCTGCAGCAATGCGCAACCAAGATCCCGCCTCGCGGGATTCAAACCCAAGATCTATCGGTCTCGTGAGCGAACGTTTAAATTCTAGACCACTGAGCCGGCATCTAAAGGTGTTAATTTTTAACTTCAACTAATCCAGTGCTTCCAGATTTTTCATAATGGTCTAGCTTCAATTGACTCATGATCACAACTATTAAAAACTACTATAATGTCCACAAAAAACCCTCCTGAAATTTTGTATATATTTCAGTAATAAACCTTCAAAAAATAATCAATATCAAATCCCTTCATGAAGTGATAACATATGCTTACATGCATAGTTCAACTTGCACAACAAAACTAATCTCTTCAATTTGAATTCAAATATTATGATCGTATCTAATTAAAGAACCAGATACTTTAATAGAATAGACGTTTACAATTTATCAGTTTAAAAAAAATTCAGTTTGATGTCAGTTAATGAAACATGCATTCAAATATTATGATACCTAGAAATCTAAGATAAATAAAAGTATCACTGACAGATTAGAATACAATTTCTTTTTTTTTTCTCATTTGGTGTAAAATCTCGACATCTTTTATAAGATCACAATAAGAACTGTATAACAACACAATGATTTACTTCCACAGTTTCTTCTTTTCTTTATTTTTCCTTAAACGAAATCAATAACCCTATTTCAACATTATGTCGACTAGTATACATTTATGAATTGAATAGGAGAAAAAATGTTTACAGTCTCTTAATTATATCTTTTATACATCAATAATAAGAAAAAAAAGTTATAAAGATAAATGGTCTTCTTGGAAAAAAAAAATTCAACTATTCTTTCTCATCTCTTATTTCTTCTTACTATTTCAACAGTTAAAAGTTAAAGAAAAGAAGGAGGTAATAATTAATTACATAAAATAATCAACGTCATTATTGTTTGTTTGTTTTCTATTCATCACACTCTAAGAATGTATATTTGTACTTATGAAACAACTTATGCATCCACAAGGAAATATTCATCATAAAAGATATATGTGTAACGAATATACAGTAGAAATCAAGAAAAAAAAGGTAATCAATCATCTTTGAAAAAAATCTAACAAAAAAGGTTCTTCTCTATGATCAATAAAATTGTTTTCAATGAGATGAAAAAAAAATTCAGATTATTGTTGATTCTATTTATGAATAGTATGATCAGCAGAATATAATTGAGAGTAGTTTATTATTTTGTAGAAGAAATCAAAAAAATAAATAAATAATTAGAAGTTGTTTTGTTTTAAGGGAAAAGTTTTTGACAGGGTGTTATTAAATAGAATGAAGGACTCCGTAGACGCCCAACTTCGAGATCAACAAGCTGGATTTCGTAAGGATTGATTGTATACTGACCAAATCGCAACACTACGTATCATTGTGGAACAATCAATTGAGGGGAATTCATCACTTTACATTAACTTCATTGACTACTAGAAAGCATTTGATAGCATGGACAGGACAACGCTATGGAGGCTTCTTCGACACTATGGCGTGCCTAAGAAGATAGTCAATATCATATTGAATCCCTATGATGGATTAAACTGCCAGATTGTTCATGGAGAACAACTCACTGACTCGTTTGAGATAAAGACCAGTGTTAGGCATGGTTGCTTACTCTCACTCTTTCTCTTTCTCCTGGTCATCGACTGGATCATGAAGACGTCAACATATCGAGGGAAGCACGGAATACAATGGACAGGCAGGATGTAACTTGACGATCTAGACTTCGCGGATGATCTGGCTCTTCTATCACAAACGCAACAACAAATGCAGGAGAAAACGACCGGTGTAGCAACAGCCTCAGCAGCAGTAGGTCTCAATATAAACAAAATGAAAAGCAAGACTCTCCGATACAATACAACATGCACCAATCGAATTACAATTGACGGAGAAGCTTTGGAGGATGTGGAAACCTTTACATATCTGAACAGCATCATCGATGAACGCGGTGGATCTGATGCAGATGTGAGGGCGCGGATTGACAAAGCAAGAGCAGCATATTTACGACTGAAGAACATTTAGAACTCAAAACAATTGTCAACCAACACCACGATCAGAATTTTCAAGAAAATGTGAAGACAGTTCTACTGTATAAGGGAGGAAACATGGAGAACTACGAAAGCCATCATCCAGAAGATAAATGTGTTTATTAACAGTTGTCTACGCAAGATACTTCGGATCTACTGGCCACATACTATCAGTAACAACCTACTGTGGGAGAGAACAAACCAGATTCCAGTGGAGTAAGAAATCAGGAAGAACCTCCTGATTTTCAATAGATGTCCAACTGAGACCAGTATGTGACGTAAACTATGATAAAGTGTTGTTCTAAGAATATAGCATTCTGTCCATATCTTACATTTTGGTAGATATTGTTTCTTTATACCTATTTTTGTATCTTGTCATATTTTCATTGGTTTAATTATTCTAAACGTGTGTGTGAATCTAATTTTGTTTTGAGCTCATACGATGACAGAAGATGTTACATATATTTTAGTGATGAAAATTTTCACTCAATTGAATTTTTGACGTATAATTAATGCTTTAGGGAATTGAAAAGTTGATCATTATGTTGAGTAACACTAATAGCAACTCTCCTACAATCAATTTTGACTATGGTTAAATTTTGTTAAACCCTTTCATTAAATTACTGAACAGAATTTTATTCTAACAGTCACAATTCACATATTTCATTTTACTATGATGATCCCACTAAATCCTACTCTCATCTCTCTCTAGCTTAAATACTGCTCGATGATTCATTTTCTCTCCCATGTGTATATGTACTCAAATCCTATTATTAGCCTTTGCTTTGCCTAGCTGCACCTTATTCGATTTGACTGTAAATTTGCCTCTGTATTTGCTCACACAAACATATTTGCTTCTCTGCTTCAAATTCGCTGGATGTGCTTATAGCTTTGTAATCTGTGCTATCCGCTAATAAACTGTAGTTGCCGCTTCTTATAGCCAACTGGTTTTAAACATCGTCGAGATTTATATAATAACATCGAGGTGATTGATTAACGAAGCAGAGCCAACACAGAATAAATGATTATTTCCAAATTCGCTTCGTACAAATAAAATAATCTGCCTGTTTTTACTGTAACTTTTATATAAATAAATCTCATAGATAGTATAACAGCTTTTAGCTAAAGTTATAAACAGAAATGCCATATGATCACCTCTGATTATTTACCATGAAATACATAATGAAACAGAGTTTATTCGGTTAAATAACAATTTTGGAGATTCAGTAATTAAGATCTTGTCAACAATGAATACCAATCGTGCTATTCATTAATCGTAAACTATCAACAGTATAAATTATTTCTGTCTAAATATTGATCTCAGATACATAAGCTAGTAGTTTTGTCAGATTGTGAAATGTTAAATTACAACAAGCGATAAGTAAATATGTTTAATTGCGAATTGAGTAAAGTCTTCAGGATATTTTTTATCATATGAAAGTGGATAAAGTAATAAAGTAATAATACTATGAAGTCTTTCAGTCTTATTAAACAGAAAATACAGTAAAATTGGCTATTGGAACCTTATTGTTATGACTGACTGATTTTAAGGCAAGTCTTTATCAATTCATTTTGAATTATTGGATTACTAGAAAAGACTGATGGTGGCTAGCAGTGGAATCCAGGACTGTCATTTCATCTTATTTGGGACTCGTCAGCTGCGTGTACCTGCATCTCAGAGTTGATGTTCACTCCATGACTTTAACCCAGTACCGTTCTCTTTAAACGCCATCGTGTTATCCATATAGCTACTGAGTTCAGATAGACACTAGCTTGTGCAATATAGTGAAGTTTAATTCATTTTTATATTGCTTGTTCGAATCCTTCCATCGATGCTTGGGACTGCGGTTGATGGAACGTCGATTCACCTTAGACGAATATCTACATTAGATATCTTTCCATTGTCTATTCTACATAACTTCAACACAACTCGGATCAAGAACATGTGATTAGCCTGATTAGAACGTAAGTATATTCCCACTCCAAAATCGACAACAATCACAATAATAATAGTAGGAAAATACATAACTTACATAAACCCTGTCAAACTATTTATCAGTCTGACTAAGGAAACAACCAATCATTATTTTGCTTGCCCACACATTAAATATGATACTATAAAAATGTCAACTTATGAAAAGTGTTCACAGCACTGGTTACGTTAGGTATCCGAAGGCAGAAATAATCAAGTGTCACGTAATATCAGTGTAAAATATCATGAAAATTCAATTATTTTAAAATGTTACTTATTAATACTGAGACTAATAGATAGTGATAATGTAGTTGAATTTTCTTCGTTTAGTTTCTAGAAATGAGTTATTTGAAAGTCAAGTTGTCGAATATAACTAACTTTAAGAATTAGTCTTATGTTAAATAAGTGTTATACAATATATAAATATATATACAATATAAGACCAATCTGGTTCTTCTAAAGATTTTTTTAGTCCCAAATAATATGGTAAATGTTTGGTTGAAGTTCTCATGTAATCATGGACTATCAGTTTATTGGTTATCGAATACTCATTTCATTGAACAGTATGAATTTAATTAATAATAATGAATACTTTTATAATGCAAAAATTTCATTTTTTTGTAAATTCATCAGTCATTCACCTAACATCTCAGAAACTAAACTTTATTCAATTTGGTTAACTATATGTTAGGATATGAATTAACCAAAATGAATATGTATCGTAAATCGTAATAAGTTATTATAACGTTCATTCAATTGTTAAACTATAATAAACATTAGTGTATACAAATCAATCACTTTGTTAAATCTTAATGTTCAATTTTGATGATTACGTAATCTTGACCAAATGATGTTGTTTAAAGAAGGTTAGTTATGTCAAGAAATGCACATGCACATAGTAACTGGAACATTTTTCATTATTCTCACATATTGATCTTTTTATTCAATTGTAATTCTTAGATTTATTAAAGTAACCCCTAGAGATTAATCGACAATCTAATTTTTATAATTTTTTCCAACTAATTAACATTGAAATTATAAAATTTAATTGACTGTATATTGATTAGTTCGTTGTAATCATAAAAATAAAATAAAAAAAACTAGACAGTTTATATTGTTTCAGGATACTGTTTACCGATGGAGAACCCTTTTAGTTTAAATATATATACAAATAAGATCATTATTTTCATTCACCAATATTTGGCATAACAAACATTGTTATTTGTATTTGTAACTTAATGAACATGTTAGGCTTTGTTTCCTTCAAGTTACAAATGAAAAATAAAATCTAAACTGACTTTGACATTTCGTAATTTTTTTCATCGCTGATTCTTGTAAAAAGTTCCTAAAAGGTCAGACGAAAAAGTTAATTTTATTAAAGTGATTATTTGTAGCTAATCCTCCATAGTTTTCATATTGAGTGTGATACAGTCATACAAATTTACCAGTATATACATAAGTGGTTGCCGAATCGAATGGTAATCAACGATGTTTTAGCAAGGTTATTTTCTGTGGGATAGGGTTGATCAAATTACACTAATCCCTCCTCCTTTACTTGGGCTTGAAACCGGTAGCGACCTCAGAAGGGCTCTAAGCGAAGTTTTCAGCAGTAATACATATCCATTTTCGATAGTGGAAATTTCGAATTTTTCAAATATATAAATTTATATATAGACCAGCATATTTTAATGTAAATTTCGACTAATGTCATCAATGAGAATTAAAGGTTCAAGGTTTGATCTATGATGTAGTCGTACATGCTAATGGGATGAAAACCTATCCTGTTCTTTCTAGTGTTCTATACCTTTCCCAGTTGATATCGATTGTAGACAACAAGCTATCTACTAAAAATCTATTAGACAAATGCTTTTAGTTCTGTACAGAATATGGTTTATACAGTCGAATTTCAATTACCCAGTAAATATTTAAAAAGAAAATCCAGATATTTGAGTTATAAATTACTAAAGACACCAGGATTTCGAAACATTTTCTCTCCTATTACTTGTGAGTTATAGTACACAGGCATAGAGTAATATAATCTTAATTAATAAGTAGATCTAAAAATAGCAATTAATATATCCGAAAAACAAAACGATTGTGTAACTATTTTTGTCACTTAAAGTAACAGTACTTGTTTTCATGCTGTTTATTTCATGATTACTCGAGCTTTAAATCAGATACAGAACACTTACTAATTCATCTGATTTCACTGACCAGTTGTTCTTAGTAATATTTTTATAATTAGAAACTAATTAAAAGACTAATATTTGAACGAAAAATATTCTTTTCGATAAATTCTCTTCAGTTACTACAATTATATATCCAAATTAAGAATACGAAAAAATGGCCAGGTTAAAGCCAAAGTACATTGTTTAAAGCGTGTAAATTTAGGATTGTCAAACCAAATAGAATAAAATTATTAATGTTTATATGACTCATGTAGAATGTTAACTGGAATATATATATATATATATATATATATATATATATATATATAAAAAGTGAAAATCTAAGATCTGTGATCAGAATAAATATGGGTCAGATAGGGTGAGAGATATGATAGTGCAATTACAACTCTATCAAGTGGAAGACTAAGTTGTCTGAAACACTAGTAAGACGTAATAAGGAGGAATCAATGCGAAGTGGATGAATCATGTATAAGGGAGAATCATAATGATGTGTAACCAATAATAATAATAATAATAATAATAACAATAACAATAATAAGATTTGTGAATAAAGATAAGAGAGACAATTACATTTGACTACGAAAGGTTGTAAGTACGTAGTCAAATTAGGTCATCCAATAGCTAGGATTACTACTGACCTTGTGGTTGGCCAAGGGAGGAGAAGGAGTTGGAGAGATATTTCCTGTACGCATATCTCCGGTTTCTTCGTCCTGATGGCTACTGCCCCAGCCGTTTGAAGGACTTTAGGCCTGACAATCTAATTCATTATATTTCATTGGGTTTTAGTATTTTCTTTTAGACAATCTATTCGATAAACATGAGTTTCATAGATAATCATCAGTTGGATTATTTGTATTATTGTGTATTTACATTATTACATTGTTAAGACTAGATTTAAATAGCCGCTAGTTCTCTTTTATCTTAATTGCTTTATAATTATTGTTTAAGTGGAGTCACTCAGAAGAGATAAAATGCATTGTTATACGAAATCTTTAAAAACATCTTTGTCACTTACAATTATATCGATAAACTCAATTGTGATTGCAGTTGTTAGTTTCAAAATCAACTAGTCAATTTAGTCTGTAGTGAAAAAAAATTATTTAGTCAAAGTTAAGTGATAGCTTAAGTGCTGTTTTTATTGCAAAACTCAAAGTGATCATGTATATTGAGGAAGCACTGGGCAGCCGTTTCGTCCTATTGTTGGACTCCAGGTTTTCCTTGGTGGTCTAGCTTCCATTGACTTATGCTTTCAACTATGAGAATAAAATGTAACCTGATTGATTTAGAAAAAGGACGTTTACAAGTTATCAATGAGAATATTTACTGATGACGTTAAGCAACTACGAAATAAGTTTTTTTATCTATTTATAGTGAGATTTCTTAATTTTTTTTCCCCACTTCATTATTAACCTAAATTTTACAAGTGTGAATGACAGTTACTAAGGGTAACCAACATAGTTCAATGAATGTTTGTCAGTGAAATTATATCAATTGATGTTTACATATAAAATATATTAATAATAAGTAGTTACACTCAAATAGATAAGGAATGCTAATAAGATTTAAACATTATACCATTATTATCAACAGGAAATTTGTAATAACTCTTTTTACCTGGTAAATTAATAGACAAGATAGTTACTATCAAAGAAATTAAACAGTGAGCTGACGATAAAAATGGGAAAAATTCCTTGTCTCAACACCTGAACTTTTAAATTTTTAAATAACTCACCGGTTATATTATCAACTTTATATAGAAATTGTAAAATCTTTTGAGAATGTTTCATTTTTAAAAAGTTACACTACATTTAATTTTGATTAAACATGTTGAAAATATAATGAAAACTGATTATCTGACCTTGAAAACATAGTAGATTTCTTTCTGATTTGCTGATGATGTTGTTCAGAAGAATGATGGAAGCTCAACGACTAAACTATCCAGTTCAGAGAATAAAACTTCATCAAAATCCTCCACCTTAGTTACAATTCTTCTTTATCATCTCAGTAGATTCTCCTTCTTAATTATGTCAAGTATATTTATCATGCTAGATTCTTATCGAATTAAGGTATCTGTTTACTTTCGTTAATCAAATGAAAGTATGTTTTAGTTAGGAAGTTAGTAAATTAATAAATGGAAACAATGAACAAAAATCAGGTTGTAATAAATGAACTATAAAATGTAGAACGTTAAAGAAAAAATCAGAGGTTTGAGAAAATTCTATTCTCTGGATAATCTTATACGTTTTAAATTCGATTTAATGTGGAATTATGAGTTAGCATCTATATTAAATCATATAAGACAGCGAAATAATTGTTAAGTAATTCATTCTTTTCAATAGTTTCTCAAAATAATATTGATTGCTAATGCAAATTATCATCCTATTCTCAGTATGAGATTATGGAGGTGGGTGAATTTCACTGAAATTATGAACTAACCTAAGTTAGAGCAATAATTAAAACCTGAAAATTTTTAGATTGAATCATGATTTCAATGAAATATTATTTTGTTATCAGAAGGGGTTTTGTGCAGATTTCATTATTTTCATAGTTGAAAACGTCAGCCAACTGAAGTTTGACCACCAAGGAAAACCTGGAAGCACTGGACAATAACACCACTGAATGCCGGCTCAGTGGTCTATCGGTTAAGTGCTCTAATGCGAGACTGATAGGTCCTGTGTTCGAATCTCGCGAGGCGAGATCGTGGATGCGCACTGTTGGGGAGTCCCACAATAGGGCGGAACGGCCGTTCAGTGCTTCCAGGTTTTCCTTGGTGGTTTAGCTTCAATTGACTCATACTTTCAACTATGAAAATATTATTTTATTGTTAAATCTATAACTGTTAACCAGGGATATAATTTCAGTTACTTTGTTGATAACTTATTCAATATTTTGAAGTCAATGGGTAAAATGGTCTGTATGATAATAAATATTTATATATTTTTTCGATTAGAAAGTTTGATAGGTCATTAAAATGTTTTGCTGGAAGAAATTATATTCATATATCACTACAACACAGTAAGTATTCGTAATTTACTTTTTTTCCACAATTACATAAACAAACATATGAACTAACCATTCTATTGAATCCTTCTGATAATCATAAACATATCAGATTAGTCTAAAATGAAGTCAATAAAAATGTGTACTTTCTAAATAGTTTATTATGAAAAACTTTGAAAATAATTTCATGTACATTTGAAATAAAGTAAGATTTATGAACATAATGGTCTATCTCACTTATGTATATTTGCAAACTGCCAGTAGCTCGATTACAGGATGATATAGTATAGCTCTCAATTTAATAATAATAATAATGAAACACTTCACATTTTAATCATAAACGCAGTAAACTACTACTTTTTTGAAGTATTAGCAAGTGAAAAAACATGTATAAACAGACAAATTTGTAGTAAAACTAATGTAAATGTATGATTTTAAACAAAACCCCTTCTGATAATCATCATACGCTCACTAGTGACTGGCTCTATGATGTATTTCCTGGAGTTCTAGCGAGAAGCAGTGACCAGGGGATTTCAACCAGGTCTATTATGAGATAGTAACTCACCGAAGACAATGGTGGATGTGTCGCTTAATTTATTGGATTATTTGATGTTAGACATTAACACTGTTGGATGCCGGCTCAGTAGTTTAGAGGTTAAGGGTTCGCACGCGAGACCGACAGATCCTGGTTCCAAATCTCGCCAAACGGGATCATAGATGCACACTGCTGAGGAATCTCACGATAGGATGAAACGGCCGTCTAATGCTTACAGGTTTCCCATTGTGGTCTAGCTTCAATTGACTGATGAACTGAACTATAAAATTACTAAAAATCTCCACAAAACCCTTTCTGAAAATAAAGAGTGATCTTTCCAATATGGTCTGAAAATGCAAATTTTTGCATTTGGAAAGTATTCTTTATGGTTTATTTATATACAAACACATAAAAGTAATAATATGTTCATTGACTGATACATACACTGTTCTTTGTTATATTGTCATATGGACAAATATTTTTGCAGATGTTTAAGAATAAACTTAACATATTGTTAAAAATTATTAAAAAAATCGACTTAAAATGAATTCAATTTGTCTGAAATTACTTTTAAATATTAAATGTAAACATACACATTTCTATAAGTATTGTGTACAACTAGCTATTGTTAGCCATATTGTAGTGAACGAGAACACAAGTTGAAACAGTCGAATGTATTTGAACACAGAACTACAGAATCTATTAGTAAAATCTGAGAACCATACAGTAAATACTTCATTTGCAAAATATCAGTCAATTGTATCATACTACATTATTTCTTCATTTGCACATCAATCATTCTCTGTTCTCGTTCTCTTTTCTTTGATCTTCTTAACCTTCTGTCACCAGGTATTTCAATTTCAATTGATAATACATACTACTTATATCTATCAACGTCAGTCATACACACCACAATATGAGTTTTTTAATGATCATTTTCGTATTATTCATAATTGAATTTTTAATAAATTTGTGTTTAGATGGTTTATTTTTAAAATATTATATTATGAGACAGTGAAGTTTTTTTCAGTTTTGATATCCAATTCAAATAAATGCTACTAGGACTGAAACACTGTAGCTAAAACTTAGTACTCTTCAAAGAATAGTGATTTGTGATAGTATAGAATACAAAAACACATGATTCTTTATTTGTATATAATGCGCTCTGTAATCAAGGATGACCGCTAATGATACATTTGTATATTGTATTTTAGCGGACTATTAATAGATAAATTAGTTTTTTTAATATAGTATAACTGCTTTTTATGGAAATTTGAATTCGGGATGTTGACAGTGTATCTCAATTCGATTAGCTGACAGTTCTCTTTAGTACGATAAGCTTTACAAAGTGCGAAATGTCAATTCACATATATATTTCTAGCAAACAAAGGGAATAATTAATTTTCACATGATGCAACTTAATATTTGATCATGAATTTTCTTATTTAGCCTTGAGTTATAGTTTTTTGCAAATATTCATGATATTACCGATTGGCTTGAGTTGAATTGAGTGTAGAAAAAGATTTAATTGAGAATCAAACGATTAAAAGTAGAATGTTTCTATCATAAGCTCACAGCTATAAATACGGAAAAACTAACTCATAAATTTGACTTAAGATTTCATTTATCATCTCAAATAATTTAATTTTTAAACAAAGATGGATAGTGACTAGCAATGGAATCCAACACGCGCGTTTCGTCTTATTTGGGACTCGTCAGCCGGATGTACTAGCATGTCAGAGTTGATGTTCAAAACAGGACTCGAATTCAGTACATTTCGCTTCAAACGCCATCGCGTTATTCACTCATTATGTACAGTTTGCATATATGCCAATTAGAGACTGATCAGTTGCAGTCCTAAACATCAATGGGAAGATTCAAACAAACAATACTAAGTGAATTTAATTTAATTTTTAGTTTAAAATGGGATTGTTCAGTATATAATCGTTTTACTTCACATTAAATTTTTTAGAGTTTCTCTGATTCATTTTAAATGCAACAATTTTGTTATTTGTTTTTTGAAGAACAAAATGACTTAATTGATTTTTTTTTCATCAATTTCTAATGAAACAAAGTGAGATGTTATTTCTCTTGCTAAATCTACTATCTTTTACAAAGGTAATTTTTTGAACGATACTATACAAACTGAAGTTGTTTTCTGTTAGAAAACACACATAATTCTACACCCCTTTGAGATAAACGAAACAAACAATGAAAATCCTGCCTAATTCACAAAGAAAAGTCAAGGCTCATAATGCTAAATAGTACATTTCAGATATTTGAATACACGATTTGTTAGCCTTACACTAAAAACGTAGATTAACGTTTGAAATTTTCAGTTATTTATAGAGGAATATAAATAATTTTACAAAAATGAACGGCCTCGAGATAAAAAGATCGGTGTCTATCGTTTTATAATAATGAAAAAACGTGACAGTCTTACTATTTGTTTGTTTGATGTTTCGCCTGTTAAAGTTAGCAGAATAATTGTTCCAATGTTGATTTCGGTATTTATCTTGAGTATATTAGTACATTTTGAGATAAAGATTTGGAAAACTTAGAAAACGATAGTAAATTATATATTATAGTTCGGAATATTCACCTGGTGTTGTTGACTTGTATCTTCCCATGCTTATTTAGGACTTCACAAGATGCACATATGCCAACAGGAGACTGATCAGTTGCAATCCTAAACAACAATGGAAAGATACAAGTAAACAACACTAAGAGAATTTCAACTTCACCCCATTGCACAAGCAGATGGCTATCAGGACTGAGTAGCTAATGGATAACGTGATGGCGTTTGAAGCAAACGGTACTGGGTTCGAGTCATGGAGTGAACATCAACTCTGAGATGCAGGTATATACAGATGACGTCTGAAATAGGAAGAAACGCGCATCCTGGATTCCACTGCTAGCCACTATCTATCTTTGCTTAATTCAGAATATACCAAATAAATTACTTTGATACATGAACTTTAAAAAATTATCATATCAGAAATAGTATATGTATATATTAAATCGACTCCCCTTGATAACTAACCTGTTGATTGCTTTTTAACACAATACAGCTGAATAAAATAATTTTCAATCCATATTGTGTGCAAAAAATAAATCTAGCTTAACTGTTATTCACATGTATATATATATATATATATATATATATATATATTTGTATATCATTCCGATTACTTGTATATATTATTGGTAACTCCTCTTCAAACTATTCTATTCCGTTTATGATACTCTCATGTAACAAGATCAAGTTGTCATATTATATTTCTCCTTAACATATTTGTATGTATTACTATTCAGAAAATTGTTTATTTTATAAACTCATGCTTACAATAATCCTTTAACATTATTGCCATTATTAAAACAAATAAGCCTATTCAAGAAAATTTTCATATATTATAGTCTAATATGCTTATTATATTCAATATCTTTCTGGAATTAATTTTATAATCGTAAATAAACATTAAATCATACATTATTGAATGAATTTTAGATAAAATATATGCTTTTTAGATTCACTTAGAATTGTTTTGTTTGAATCTTCCCATTGATGTTTAGGACTGTAAATGGTCAGTCTCTAATTGACATATGTGCATAGTGTGCGGATCGCCTCGATATAGCCTTATTTCACAAGCATTGTAAGCAAAGATGGATAGTGGCTAACAGTGGAATCCTATTTGGGACTTGTCAGCTGGATACACTGCATCTCAGAGTTGATGTTCACTCTATGACTTGAAGCTACTACCTTTCGCTTGAAACGCCATCGCATTATCCACTCGGCCACTAAGTCCTAATATGCTTTTTAGTATTGTATAAGTAAATTCTAATATATAAATTTTTAATATCAGAAGGAGTTTTGTGGAGATTTTAGTAATTTCAATAGTTGAGATCAATAGTCAATCTAAGCTAGACAACCATTGAAAAGCTGAAAGGACTAGACGTCCGTTTCGTTCCATTATGAGACTACTCAACAGTGCACATCCACAATCCCACACACGAGACACGAATCCAGGAACCTCAGTCTAGCACGCGGACGCTTCACCTCTAAACCACTAAGCCAATATCCAACAGTGTAAATGTCTCATTTCAATCAATCCATGATCCTACCAAACCCTCCATCCAATGTCTCACACTTGACACGGATTAGATTCTACTAGTTATGGCTTCACACTCGAATTGTAGGAAATTCATTTTGAAGCTAGTTACTAATAAGCATATGATTATTATCAGGGTTTCTCATTAATTAAAATCGTATCATATTCTGTTTTTCATAGTTAATATCAAACTGTATATAACAGCAAATATTGAATTGAGTGAATTAGACAAAAAAAGATAATTTAATTATTAAGTATTGATTAGACTACTTTTAGCTTTTATATTTGACAATGAAATTATATAATTATCAAAATAATATGTCCATAAAACTGAATCACATTATAGTACATAAATGTTAGACAAAAATGACTAAGGTTTTTTGTTTTAATGATAAGTTGTGCATTTCGTTTGCAGTCCTGTCGAATAATTTACCATTAGTTTTTTTTACCCATCCCAAACTGAATAATTTTTCTCTATTTTAGTTTTATTACTGATATAAAATAAAATGAAGTTGAAAATAAAATCATACACAAAACAATCCTATTGATCTCTTTAATATATAAGAATGATTAGTATAATGTTACTTTCAAAGTAATTGAATGACATTAAAAGTAAATCGGTGATTTGTATGCTAAAAGATCATAGGATGAATATTTGTTTTTCTTATGTTGTAATATTACTATTGTTTAATAGACATTTGCTGTTTACATACTAACGCCTGTTACTCCCAATGGATCATAGGCCGTCGACCAGCATTCTCCAACCCACTCTGTCCTGGGCCTTCCTTTCTAGTTCTATTCAGTTTTTATTCATTCTTCTCATATCTGTCTTTATTTCTCGACATAATGTGTTCTTTGGTCTTCCTCTTTTCCTCCGGCCTTCAGGACTCCATGTGAGGGCTTGTCTTGTGATGCAGTTGAGTACATTCCTCAATGTGTATCCTATCCATTTCCAGCGTTTCTTCCTGATTTCTTCCTCCACTGGAATCTGCTTCGTTCTCTCCTGTAGTAGGTTTTCGCTCATAGTATCTGGCCAGTGGATCCGTAGTATTTTAAGTAGACAACTGTTAATAGATACCTATATCTTCTGGATGATGGCATTCGTAGTTCTCCAGGTTTTTGCCCCATACAGTTGAACTGTCTTGACATTTGTATTGAAAATTCAGATCTTGATGTTGTTTGACAATTGTTTTGCGTTCCAGATGTTCTTCAGTTGTAAATATGCCTCTCATTTGTTGTTTAGATTCTATAAAATAAATCTATATTCAATTTTATATATTCATAAATATAGTTTGATTTATTTTACCATAAAAATAGGTCAGCAGATAGATTTCATTTTATCAAGTTATTGTTATGTTGCATATTTAAAAAAAAATGACATTTCTTTGAAAAATCTACCAATAAATCTTATTACATCAAGATATAAATAATGATATTTTATAGGTTGTCTGTTTGCTGTTAAACATTTGGTAAGAAATTAATAAAATTCCTGATCTTAACTAATCTATAGTTTACAATACCAACTTACCTTAGACTACTTCAGTAACCTAAAGGTTGAGAGATAACAGTGAGACTTACAGATTATTGGTACAATCCCTACAAGGCTCTTAGATATTTACTGAGGAGTAATCCTATACTAAGATGAAAAAGCTGTTTAGTACTACCTGGTTTTCAATAACTGTCATTCGATAATATAAACTGTAATATTCAATTATTTCTAAAAATTATCTATGCACAAATTTTCGTTTGATTCGTAAAAGAAATCTACAAACTTCTGTAATCTATATTTTTTTGAAGGCACTAGATTAACGCTGTGATCTTTGATTACACTATATAATTTTTCCAGAATACTCTCAAACCCGAATGTACGCATCAATAAGAGAGAAAAGGCTACACTGTCGTTTAGTGGCATAGTAGCAAAACGGAAAGTTAGTGAGTATTTGACATATTTTGTTTTCGCATTTGTCTGCTTTTTCATTTATACTTAGCATTAATTTGAAATCAAAGAATCAATAATATAGCCTAGAACACATCTTTATCAAAGTTTAGTAAAATGATTCCATCCATTTAACTATAATGCCGCTATTTAAAATTAAAACCTACTTAAATTTAATTGGTACTGTTTGTTTGAATTTTCCCATTAATGTTAAGGACTACAATTGATCAGTCTCTTATTGACATGTATACATACTATGCGAAATGCCTCGATATAGCCTTAATTCATATGCATTATAAGCAAAGATGTATAGTGGTTAGCAGTGAAATGCAGGACGTACATCTCGTCCTATTTGGGACTCGTCAGCAGGTTTTACCTGCATCTCAGTATGCACATATACCATAAAAGAGACTGATCGATTGCAATCCTTAACAACAATGGAAAGATACAAGTAAACAACACCGATTTCACGCTATCGCACAAGTAGATGGCTATCAGGACTCAGTAGCTGAGTGGATAACGCTATGGTGTTTAAAGCAAACAATACTGGGTTCAAGTCCCGGAGTGAACATCAACTCTGAGGTGCAGTGCATACATCTGACGAGTCTGAAATAGGACGTAACGCGTGTCCTGAATTGCGCTGCTACCCACCATCCATCTTTACTTAACATCTATATCTTTACAAGTCATTTAACATAGTTTCCAGAGTTGATTCAGACACTGATTTCTCATTCGATTTTAATTATTAATTTTAATTATTTTTTCCAGCACGTTATATGTTTAATATACACATATTCAAAAGCTATTTCTTCATTATATATTCACTATCTACTAGTATCTTTATTCAAAACGCATACCTACTTCAGGAATATCTATTAGTTGTTGGATATTTTGATAATGAACTAAATTTTTAATTGAATTATAATAAGTACTTTGCCAAATGATTGGTTTTGTACTTCTTTTTATATTATAATAAATGTATTTAAATTAAAGTATAGTGAATAGATGAGGTGTTATAAGTAAACTTACATTCTCGTATAATTTTATGCTTTATGAACAAAACAATTTAATTTTAATAATCAATGAAGTGAAAACATCATATTACACTTAAAATACTACTTAATAATGAATTATCTAGCTAATTTTTAAAAGTACAAAATCCTCTAATATTTCTTAGTGTTTAGAGTAGAAATTTTTTTAAATTTTACAGATGGATAACTTTTGAAATTGTGTAGATACAAAGTTGAAAATCTTAGTAATACTATGGTGTAGGCTACTTATATCAACATAAGTAGTATATATCATGAGTCAGAAATAGAATATCTGGCAGTAAAAGATTGAGAAAATCGAGAAGGGAGGAGTAGAAACATAAAGCAATTGGTGTAAACATTCATTAACAATGGAGCCTGAGACTATTCATATGGATGTACCTGAATCCCAGATTTGATGTTCACTTCGGGTCTTGAAACCCAGTACCATTCACTTCAAACGCCATCGCGTTATCCACTTAGCTAGTGAGTCCAGACAGACACTAGCTTGAGCAATGTAGTGAAGTTTCATTCATTTTTATATTGGTTGTTCGAATCTTTCCACTGATGTTTTGGACTGCAATTGATCAGTCTCTTATTGGCACGTGTGCATCCTGTGCGTATTGTCTTGATATTGGCTTAAGTTATAAGCGTTATAAGCGGAGATGGATTGAATAAAAGTTGTTAAAATATTTGGGAAGTAATAGGTTCATTGAAAAAAAATCTGAAGCTTAATCAACAAAGTGAAAGACTGCCGATAGCACCAAAGAGGAATCTATTCATGAACATTCAGTTTAAAGAAGACACACCGACAGAAATTCTATTTGGCTGAGCCTTGTATTATTTTTTCTAGTCAGGCTATGATTCTTAGTTTTACGAAAGATAAACTCTCGCTCTGGGTCAAATCAATACATATCTATGAGCTTACTTGTTCATGTGAAACAGGTTATATTAGCCGCACGAAGAGAGCTGCTTTGTCAAGCATCTCTGAACATTACCCTGTCTGACTTTCTTAAGGTTCACAAAAGTCAATCAAAAGCTCAATCTTGGAACATCTAGTTATTTTTGATCAGTTTGCTTCACCAGAAGCTCCCTTTAAAATCATACATACACTCAGAGAAGTCAGATCAAGATGAATAAAAATAAAAAAAACTTATTTACAGCAGACGCTATTGCTGTCCACCAGTCAAAGCGTAACATTCACGTACAAGAACATTATGCTCAATCCGTATTTCATCGATGGTTTTAACCTTACTTTTTATCCTCCATTACTTTTTATACATGTTAAATTAAAATTCCTTACTTATCACTCGCTCCATTTTCTTGTTGAGAGATAACATTAAGTTATTCGTAAAGAAAAAGTATCTATACGATAATCGAATTAATTTCATATTGGAAACAGTCTTAATTTATATTTTAAATACCCCATACTTTTAAAAATTCATTTTTACTTTGAAAATGTATTAATATGGAAAGCTACATTTACTAAGTGATATAAGCTTTTCTTGATATTATCTACCGTTAGGTCATCATATGGCTTTTGATTAAATATGTATTAAGTATGAGTAAAAAGTATTAGGAAAGTATGGATAAGATAGATGTTTATTATGTTTTTATCTTAAGACTTTCGCATTACCAAAATCTACTGAATATTATTTTTTAAAGGTCAATAAAACTCATCGTAATTCAGATGAAAACAAACCTGACCACATGGTTAATGTTTAAATCTTTAATTTCTTTTCTTTTCTCTCACGAGATGCTTCCTATGATAAGTCTTTGTCAGATATGTATATATTATGATGAGCGCTTAACCCTTTGTTAATCTGAGATAAGTTAGATTTGTGGAGCGATCGTAGATGTGAATTGTTAGAAGTTTCGCACTAAGAGAAAACAGCCATTCAATACTTTCTGGTTCTTAATGGTTGTGTAGTTGTGATCAGTTTATGTTAAAGATTACAAAAGTCAAAAATTTCCGCAAACTACTTATAGTAGTGGCGGTAGCCAGTAAACACTCGACATCACTTCTATTTTAATACCAATTTATTCATGATTATTCTAACTTTAAGTGTACAGAATTAGTTTCGTCTTATTAGTTCATCCTATAGATATTTATTTAATAGCATACATAAGAAAGTTCTATTTCTTCTCATTATAGTATAATCTATCAACAAAATACTTGCCATTTCATTTTCCATATGACTATATTTCATGATAGTATTTAGTCATTATTGATGTCAATTTATCAGAAAACCTGGGTTTGGTTTGTTTATAAAAAGTGTTTTTATAGTTGAATTCATGGATCAATTAAAGCTAGACCACTATGGAAAACCTGGAAGCACTGGACGGCCGTTTCGTTCTATTTTGAGACTCCTCACCAGTACTCATCCACGATCCCGCCTCACGAGAATAAAATCCAGGTGGACGGCTGCTCGATTTCGTGGATTGGTTGAAGATAAACATCAACACCGTTGGATGCCGGCTCATTGGTATAGAGGTTGAGAGCTCACGCGCGAAACTGATAGGTCCTGGGTTTGAAACTCGTGAGGCGGAGTCGTGGATGCGCACTGCTTAGGAGTCCCATAATAGGACGAAACGGTTATCCAGTGCTTCCAGGTTTTCCATGGTTGTCTAGCTTAAATTGACTCATGAATTCACCTATAAAATTACTAAAATTTCCACAAAACCCCTTCTGATATAAAAAGTGTTTCGTTTGTAAAACATTATATAACATTCATAAGTCATGTCATGTAACCATATTTTAATTCACCTAGTTAAAAATAAGCTACCCTTAAATTTTATTTTGATACAAACTGGAAAGTATTCTTAGTTAATATATTTATAATTAGTATTGAAAATTGTCAAAACTGGACTGAATACGTAATACAATTTATAACTTTATAATAATAAATGAAAACTTCAAAACATCAATTGATTTCATTATTGTTCAAATGGTAACCACCAGTGATAAAAATAAACAAACATCAATGTTAAATGTTCTTTAGTATAAATATGTAAGTTGTATGATGTAATCTGAATCGAATTTCTAATTTATGGTAACACAATTAGAACATTTTTTTATTTAAAAAGATATCTTAACAGAAAAATCTACTCTTATTCATTCTGTTGATGATAGAGTTAAACTGTTTATATTCTAACAGATAAATCTATTTCTAATCTAAAGCCTCTAAATGTGTTATATTCTGAAGAGAATTATGAATGGTATAATTGTTAACCAACCAAACTATTCATATTCGCATTCCTCTTATTATAAGCTTTATTTTGTCCTATGAACTATTATTATACGATTTACCATTCTTCAGTTATCCCCAGTCTATTAATAATTGTCTCTCACATTCACATCCACATTTGGCTAACTCTTGTACAAATGTTGTTTCCTATTTTATGGTATGGTCTGTCTGGTTGGTATATAAACCCAGTATGTTTGAAACAAATGATTCATATTTTAGAGGCTGTTATTGGTGTTCTGGACTTGATAGACTGGGCTAGGTGGGAAGCAGAACTGATAAGGACTCTAGATTGCCTGTACGGGTTTCATGTGTCATTGGTCCGATTGATAATTCACTGCTCTCTAATTGGTAGTATTATGACATTATACATTAACAGGGCACGCAGGCTACGAAATATAACTAAATAGAAACATTCCGAATTTCGTGCTAAAAATGTAGTTAGTACTAGAGTCACCTGTTCCATCTATAATGGATAGTAGAGCATCCTTGGCTTTTTCCGGATAACTTTTATTCACTCATGCATCAAACATGGCCTGGGTGGAATATTTTTTCAGTAGGGAAACTATTAAACTCTAGGGACACAGTGGACAGATGTGCTGGTACTGAAAGGGAAAGGTGGATGTCACTTCTATTTGGCAAGTATGAGTTATATGCACATTGGAAATTATTATTATTATTATTATTATTATTATTATTATTATTATTGATGGCTTTATTCAATATAAAAATATAGAAGTGTGGAACTTATTGACTTCATAGCATATATTTAAGCGTAAATGCTATTGTTTGGTAAATATACATTATACACTTGGCAGAAATACATTATTTCAAGACCAATATATCCCATCGCATATATATAAACATAGATAACGTGCCACTTAGTTTTATACAAGTATACACTACATGCATACCCGAAATACATAGGTTGATCCAACCTTCAGATCCTAAAGCATACACATGAGCCCTCGTTCATCCAGCACGAGTGATACAATTTTTAGATCCGTTATTAAGATAGATTAGACCGACCTCCATTGATTACTTCTGAGGTACCGCGTGGATGTGATTCGGATACTGCTCTACAGAACTGATGTACGTCTTTGACACTCAACAATGAATCATTTTTTTATATAATCGATAACTATTAACTGTTACGTGCTATTTAACAAGGATAAATGCTCTTTTTAACTTTCTATTTTTTAGAATACTGTTAGTGATTATTTATAGTAATATTTTTATTCCAAAGTTTTCTATAAGAAAATTAATATTTACTTAATCCTCTTATAGATAGACTGAAAGTAATATTTTGACTTGACCTTATTCTACGGTCCGAATAATTGGGTTCCAGTATTAAAGAAATGTATAATTAATTTGATATTGCCTACAAAATTAGGCTTAAAATTTATCACCTCTTAATTTTATTCACAACACAAATATAACAATCATATCTAAAATATAATTAATTCGTTCTTATCACCACTAAAAGAAAAACGGTGATAAATAGTAACACTAAGAATTATATATATTATCAGAAGGGGTTTTGTGGATATAACAGTAATTCCAATAGTTCAGATCATGAATCAATCGAAGCTAGACCACCATGGAAAACCTGAAGGCACTGGATGACCGTTTCGTCCTATTGTGGGACTCCTAAGCAGTGCTCATCCACGACCCCGCCTCACGACATTCGAACCCAGGACCTATCAGTTTCGCGCGCGAACGCTTAACCTCTATACCAATGAGCCGGCATCCAACGGTGCTAATGTCTAACTTCAACCAATCCACGAAATTGAACGACACATCCACCACTGTCTTCAGTGAATTACTATCTCACAACAAACCTGGTTGAACTCCATTGGATCGGTTGAAGCTAGACATTAACACCGTTGGATGCCGGCTCATTGGTATAGAAGTTAAGCGCTCGCGCTTATATATATATATATATATATATATATATATATATATATATATATATATATATATATATATATGTATATATCACCAACTTTAGATGATTTAATATCATAAAAAATCTATCCAACTAAAATCAAGTATAAATATTGTGAGTGAAAACTGAATGTTTTTCATTGTTACTAGGTTCATTGATTTTTATGTGAATGTAAGAATAAACTGGTATGATGTAAATTTATAAAAAAACATTTTTATGGCATAATTAATTTTAATTTAAGCAAAATACTCGAATATATTAAAAATTAATTGCTTAAACCCAGTGATTTACTAATGTCCTTAATGATCTATAAACTTCTAGCTAAAGATGTTGATCAATGTGAGGGTTTATAAATATTGTTAAATATTACTAAAATCACAAAATAATCCCAATTTAAGATGGTGGTTGGAGGTGGTCAACAGGAAACCCTGGACCCGGGTTTCGTGCTACTTGGAACTCGTCAGCAAGGTGTACCTGTAATCTTGAGGGAACTCGTGCTCCCTGACGGATTCTATCCCGTGTTACTCAGCTTCACGGACGTTACCACTGAGCTATTCGGGTCGCGACTGACCTACTGTCGGACTGAGATGTAATCACAATTGATTGATCACTGGGTGGTGATCAATGTCATGCGTGTCAAGTCCTTCTTAGTGCTGATCAAATGTTATCGATCCCAATTTAGTTCATCATTGAAAATCAAGAAGCACTGGACGATTTTTTTATTCTAATATGGGACCTTCCAAGGATTAAACCTAAGGTGTTCAGATCTCGCGGCGATTCCACAACCTAGGTTAAATACAGTACTTGGTAGAAAATATAAGTAAGGCAATATATACAAAATTACCACTCCAGCAAATATTTCTTAAAAATGAAATTAAGATAACACTAAAAAGCTGATTAGTGTATCTAACGCAAAAACCCTATATCTGAGGGAACTTTTAGTTGAATACGAAGAATCCTAAGGTATATCAAACTTTTGTCAGTACATTTTTACCATGTCTGATACATGATAACTCACGTGTAAATGTATTCAATTTGTTGATGAAAAGAGAGTTCTTTTGATTTGCTGTAAGTTAATTTAATCTGGCTGTAAGTTTCACTTCAGTTCATAAATAATTCCATTTACCATTACTTGTCAATAATTAAGATTATAATAGTTTAATAATACTTAAGTCAAAATTCAATCACTTTTATATATATATTTTATTTACTCTTTAAAAATTCTATGGAGGAAAATACAGATAAACCTTTCAAACTTTCATCTGAAAAGGAACTAAACAATGAAATATGCTGTAAAGTAAATCTTGATAATTCAGTTGCTAATTTTTCCGAGTTGCTAAAGCAAGGGCGGAATCCTTATAGTTGAAGAACATATGCAACTCAAAACAACTATCAACCAATATCAAAGTCAAAATCTTCAATAGCGATGTCAAGACAGTTCAATTGTAAGTAGTTGAAATTTCAAAAACTACCACACCCATCATTAAAAGGCAACAAATATTTATAAACAATTCTCTACACAAGATATTCAATGCCCATTGACCGTATACCATCAACAACAGCTTGTTGTGAAAGAGAATAAACCAGCTTCCAGCCGATCAGGAAGTATGCAAAAGATGGATAGGACATACATTTAGAAATCATCAGACTGCATTACGAAACAAACCCTAACTTGTAATCCTAAAGAGTAGAGGAGAAGAGAAAGACGAAGGAAGACAGTGTGTTGGAAATCGTAGGCAAATATCAAAATAATAAAATAGTACTTGGCATAACCTGAAAAGGGAATCCAGGATAAAGTTATTTAGAGAACCCCATTTAGTGGCCTATGCTCCTCCATGAGGGGTAACACATGTAACTTAGTAACTATTTTTTCCGAAAACATAAAAGTTGATGTTACACATAAATGGAATATGTTTTCAGCTTATGAAACGACGTCAAACTGGTTTTATTAAATTTGGCTAACAATTTGACTAGGAATTAACTAGAAATAAAGTAGCGATACTCTTTCATGGAAAATGAGATGGCCTGATGAGAATTTGTAAATCAGTCAAGTTAGTGTTTGAACTATACTTTCTTTGTTTCCAAGAGCTTAATAATAACTCTTCATAGTCTTGGCAGCTTACTCTCTTTATATGACGGTTCAAATGAGAAAATAAACAGAAAAATCTTGAACTGAATATTCAATAAGCACAAAATTCAGTCATATGTTAAGATAATATTATAAATAAAGGTTATTTATAAGTAGTTGTTACCCGTATATAAGAACTCTCGTCTAAATTAGAACGAATAGTTTCACAGTATTTGAGCGCCGAGTTGAAGTAAGACATTAAATAGGAATAATATATTTGTAAAATCTCAGCGAATGAATTGTTGCTAACCTCTTTATGCATTCATTGGAAACTAGTGCCATCTCATTATGTTCTCAGGCACCAAAAGTATGGTTAAGATATGTAGATGACACCTTTGTCATTATAAAACGGAACCATTTGGATGAACTGTTTAAACTTATCAACAACTTTGATAGAAAAATCAAGTTCACCAAAGAGTTGGAATCTCCTGAAAACACATTACCTTTCCTAGACTGTTTAGTGGAAAGGAAAGTTAATAATAGCTTAAAAATTAGTATATTTCGAAAGCCGACAAATTCAGGAAAATTTCTAGATTTTAAATCGGCACACCCACACTCAACCAAAGTGACAGTAGTCAAAAATATGATTACAAGAGCTCAAAAACTTGTCACTGAACCGAATGATATGAAAACGGAAATAAATTTAATTACATCTACCTTAATTAAGAACAATTATCCAAAAGATTTTATTAAAAGAATAATTAAGAATGAAAGAAAAGACGACATTGTTAATACAAAAAGATTACAGAAAAAGGAATGGGTTAACACAGTAGTGATCCCATATCGGAAAGGAATTTCGGAAGATATTCGAAGAATCTTAAATAATCAAAATATAAGAGTATTTTTTTCGAACAAACAATACTCTAAAATCAAAATTAGTAAGAATTAAAGATCCAATACATAAAGAAGAACAACAAAATTGTGTCTATGAAATCAAATGTAGGGATTGTAATGCAACATATGTAGATGAAACATCAAGACAACTGAATGTGAGGGTGAAGGAACACAAACAATGTTTGAGACATATTCCTAAATCCTCAGATGATGTAAGGAAATTGGAGAACAAATCAGCGATAGCATTACATTCGTTAGAATCAGGTCATACAATTGATTTCGATGGCACAAGAATCCTTCAAAAAGATTTCAATTCTTACAAAGAAAGACAAACAGCTGAAGCCCTATACATTTGGGCTAATCCAAACAATATTAATAGGAGGGATGGAATACAATTAGCAGTGCCATGGCAGCTAATCATTAATAAGTAACAACCTGAACTCCTTAATGTTTTTATCGAATTCGTATTATCTAAAATGACAACAATTACACTCAATGATTCTAATCTATTGTCTTATCGGAATTTGTTAAACAATTCATTGGAACATTAAAAATGACACATACATACAGTCAAAATTACGATCTTCAAATTTCACCTTTATATTTTTATTTTGTTTAATTATCTTCATGTTATACATACAGGGACAGATATGATTCATATCATATATATTACAAATTGTATGTTTCCTTATAAATTCACTGATAAGAGACAATATATGAATGTGAATGTAATTTTTATCCTGTCATCTCTTACGTTTTCTATACAATTATGTTATATGAACACTCATCACTTCACATCACAATATGTTATATGAACACTCTTCACTACACATCACATATCTACATATCACATATCAGATACCTAGTTTAGACTATTGTTAACGTTGATTGGATGACCTATTCAGTGTATAATGAACTCGGAGAACCATGTACCTATTTATATTCGATAATTTTGATGTTTGATTATAATTCCTTGAAAAAGCTTGGACCAGATTGCCAGGCGAAACGTTGGATTTAATTTAAAAAAATTCATTCGCTGAGATTTTACAAATATATTATTCCTATTTAATAGTTGTTACCCGGTTATAGTATTGAGACTGTTAATAATACTGAAAGGCCTTACGTGAGTTAGAACTACATTTCCCGTTCATATTATCCAACTACATTAGTGTCTCATTTTTTTTGATAACTTTGTTGTCTTTCCAATCATTTAGAAGCCTATTCTATCCCTAGACGTTCAATTTTCGATATTGCATCCCTTAATACACGATTAGGAAGGCCTTTTAGCAAACCTTTGATTTCACTTTTTATCAGTCAATCGATTAACAAAAGTCAATACAATTGGTACTAGATAATATCAAAGTAATTTTACATTAAAATAATTTATTCGATATACCAAGTTGTAAAACGGGAGATTTACGTAGTAAATAGTTACTTTGATGAGAACATTTCCTATTCAGTAATAAGTTTTTACTTTTGAATGCTTATCCTACCACTATTTGTTTTTCATCAAAGTGAATGTTTAAGCGTGATATTCCTTCTTCTTATTCGTATAAATCCTAATCTTTTGTGACCAGCCAATTAACATGAGATGAAATTTCAATTCGTAAATGAATGCATTGTAACTTGTTTTGATGTGATTAGAGTTAAGCTCAATTTGATAAAAGTTTTGTTAACTTCCGTGTACATTATACATAAATAATCAAATGATTACCACCCAATCGTCCAGCTAGAAAATAAACACAAATAATGTCTTGTTATCGAATTGATTATTAAATCCATTTGTTACTGTTTCGCTTGTATCTTCCCATTAATGTTTAGGACTGTAATTGATCAGTCTCTTATTAGCATACGTGTATACTGTGCGTATTGCCTCGATATAGCCTTAATTCACATGCATTATAAGCAAAGATAGATAGTGGCTAACAGTGGAATCCAGAATGTGCATTTTGTCCTATTTGAGACTCATCAGCTGGATGTACCTGCATCTCAGAGTTGATGTTCACTCTAGGACTCGAACCCAGTACCATTCTCTTCAAACGCCATCGCGTTATCCACTTAGCTACTGAGTGCTGATAGCCAATTGCAATGGAAAAGCTCGTCCTAAATTCTACTACTAGCCACCATCCATCTTTGCTTAAAACTACTTATTGTTTTTCTTCTTTTTCACATTATTTTAATTTCGTTTACTGAAACATTTTCCATTGTTTTGAAAATATACTATTTGATTTGTGTGATGTAATTTGATTAAAATTGCTTTGAATCTTTGGAAAATAATTATCTTATTCCTATCCTTAATTTACTTTTTTTTATCATAAATAAACAAATTAGTTACACTCAGCTTAAACGTATGATGGAAAGAAAATGTGATTTGATTTAAGAAAACTAAATATAAAATAACTAAACGGTGTTTACTTAATAGTAAAGAACATTTTGATGGGATAATAGATTTAGATTACTTAGATTACAAATAGTAGTATATCACCAGAGTTCTTTTATACATCATTTATTTACAGGTTTAGTTTGATCTAAAACATAGTTTATCATAGACATTTCATAGAATCCCCTTATTAGAATTCATATAAGAACATTAGTCTTTATAGAGTTTGGTGACTTTACTGTATTTTGTTTTAAAATGAATTGCATAAGTGATTACAGTTTTAGTTTTAAAGATAATTTTGTTATTAAATAAGGTAATGATTTTTGTGACCTTATCATGTCTTCAGAGGTCGACTATTATGGATGAGTTCCCATTCTCAATGTCTTATAATTTTAAAACTACAGATCCTCTTTCGAATCTTGAAAAGTTCTTATACCTTGTTAAAGAATCTAATTTTCTGGTTTTTTATAATATATTCTCCTCCTTTATCGACTGTTTTCTTAGGAGCTGAAATTTCTTAAGGTCACTTAAGATTTGCTCAAAGGTCATCCATAAATTATAGTCTCGCCGTTAGAAATGTAAATCGCTGAATGTCAACATCATTGTTTGCAGTTTGAAATTTGGCTGCAATTTGTTAAACAAACAGCCGAAGAGTCCCGTCTGAATTTTTTCTGGTCTTTTAATACAACAGTCTTATCATTCTTTATGAAATTTGCCAGTGGTAACCTATGTTGCTTAATCAAAGTCTTTATTTAAACCTGTTAAAGGATCAAAATGTATGATATTTCAGAGAAAATAAATATTTCTAACTTATTGTATTGGAAACATATCGTGTAGTAATTGTAATTCAAAAGATTTAAAAAATCCTGAATACACATTAACTCTGTAAGGTCAAACTAATTAAATTGGAATCTGAAATCAATAATGATAAAAAAGGAACAGCTAGTTAATCTGTATTACTATAACCTTAAAATCAAAATCTATATAACTAGGTTGGATTTATTGTTATTAGGACCTGTTCTCGGAAGTATAAAGGAAGTTATATACTGCAGTTCAATGTACTCTAGTCTTTTTAAAAAAATGTGTACAAAAGTACAGTCTATACGCCTAAACCCTATAACCATATGAATATTTTAATTACTCAAAAGTTTACAAACCTTTTAATAGATGGTAATAAATATGAGTATAATCTTAGAAGTGTTTGAAATGATCTGAAAATTTCTTTTTTTTGTAAAACAAATCAACAAATCAAACAGTTTGTTCTTACCTTAAACTTACCCTGGTAATGTTAGCTTATTATCCAGAGTGATTAGGTTTCAAATTGTTTTCACATTATTTTTATTACTATTATCCTCGTCTATTCTTACTCCGATTCCTCCTGTAGCTCTTCTAGAGTTACTGCCGGTCCCAAGCCCGGTTAAAGGAGGAGGGTTGGGCATGGGGTTAGTGACCCCATCCCGTAGAAAAACTAACTCGCTAAAAAACGCTAACCAGAAGTAGGTAGTTCTTAACCCCCCACTTTCTAGTTTAGTTGACCTTTAATTTTTATATATAAATGTTCTTAACAAGTATATGTGTGATAAGATTGTTCGAAATGTATTGCGCTTATCCTATCATCACATAGTTCTGATAATCTTTGTGTTCTTATTACACTATTGAAATCAACAATAATTATGGTTGACAAAGATAAGTGAAAATTGAAAATTAAATTCTAAAAGAATCAGTAATAGTATTTTGTTTTCCATAATTCTTATCAGTAAAACATGGATCAGTTTTAAATTTTAGTTTTGTGTTTGTTTTGTTTTTTGTTTTTCTTATGATAAACTGTGACTCAGTTGATTTAACAATGAATCTTTATTCGTATAATTTAATGACAATAACCTGGTCAAAATAAGATAAAATTTATTTTCTGTACATGAAAACAGATATTATTATTTTTTTAAATCAAATTGTGTACATAACTATAAAAAGTTACTTTTTATTTTCATCTCGAAATATCGTGGTTTGATTGATGTTAGACATTAAAACCATCAGATGCCAACTCAATACTTTAAAAGGTATTGGATTCGATTTCCGAATGAGAGGTCGAGGTTAGGCATTGCTGAAAAGTTCAAAACTAAGGAGAAATGGCAGTTCAATTCTTCCAGGTTATCTGTAAGGGTCTTACATTGATTGTTTCATGATTTCAGTGAAAAAAAATGTAGTGTTAAATAGAGGAGTTTGAGTTAGAGACAATAAAGGTCTTTTTTCATTCTCACAAATTAATTTTTAAAATGATATAATTGATAGCTTTCACAGTCGGAATTATGTAGACGCTGTGAAAAATAATTCCTGTTGTCGAAAAAAGAGGTGGTAAAATAACTGAAACTTCTTTTTCTTACGCTCACCCAAATAGTGGTGGTTCTGATTTATCAATCTTAATAATACTCTTTATCTATAATGATCGGTGGATTATCATTTCTATATTGACATGAGCTCACAATAAATCAACTGCATATAGTTTTACAAACCTTGCTTTATGAGTTCTTTAGTGGTTTATAATAACGTCACAACGTAAACCTCCGTTTTTACATGACGAAAATATGAATTTATGTATTTTTAACATAAATTTGCGATACTTACTTTTTCCGTTAATTGACTGATCTACACACTCAGTGCGATATTCATGCTTGGTATCACCGAGTATCACAAATGATAGACGATAAGCGTAAAAGGCTGAGAAATTCAGTAAAATACAAGATTACTTCATCTCTTTCACGCATGATCACTGAAAAGACAAATATTTAAATTTAAGGTTCTATAGTTCGCTAGCATTATAAACAGAGATGAGTGGTGTCTAGTTGAGGAATTCAGGACGCGCGTTTCATCCTATTTAGAACTCATCAGCTAGACTCACATCTCAGAATCAGTCAGTCGGGGATTCGGATCCAGCGTCATTCACTTCAGTCACATCAACTCTGACCTGCTAGTATATTAGAGGGATGAGTCCCAAATGGGACGGAACGAGCGCCTTATATTTCCATATTAGTCGTCATTCATCTCTTCTTATAATCCTTGTGAATTATTGACAATTTCGAGACAATATACAAAGGATGTACAAGTGCCATAGGAGACTGATCATTTACAGTCATAGGCATCAGTGAGAAAATTCAAATAATCATCCCAAATGAATTTATAGTTCGCTGTTGTAATTTTGAAACCTATATTTCATTCTACAAATATTCTTCGGATCCGGCAAAAGTTTGTTAGACAAGACCAATCTTTATTTTTAACTAACCAACAAAAGATTCCTATATTTAAATGTCTTAAATACTAAAAATTCTAGTTATTTGTTAAATCCTAATTAATTCAACTTAAAGTCATTAAAACGTTTGTTTTGTTTATCATCAACTTTGCTTCTAACTTGTAAAAAAGCCTTATGACAACATTACTAATTAGAAATTCTAATTTTTGCTTAGGTTTTTGGATGTAAAAAAGAAGTGAAAATATAAGTTAGGTGTACAAAATTTGGTTGTAATTTATAAACTACCTTGACTCGGTCAATCGTCAGAATGTCATCCTCCTAAAAATGTAAATATATATGTCATAGTTTTCATGACGGAGCGATAGTTAAAAAACTGGTGAAAACCAGAGGGCGCACAGTAGCTTCATCATACTAGTAAGGCACTTCTTGGTAATGTAGACTTTCAACCGCACAGGAGGTCAAACCTTGGATCTTCAGATCTTACTGCAAGGACTTAATCTTTATATCGCTGAGCTACCATCTGGTGATTTATATACTCTGATCCAACTGGAAATATATATATATATATTACTGAGAATGTTTTAATAATGCTTAACTGTAAAAACTTATTCAGTTCAAATATTTATTTCGTAATAAAGATATTTGTCTGAAACAACCAAACTTGCCATTAGATTTTGCTTATAATTTGTAAAAGTACTTCATTATAACTGACAGTACAAAAGTATTTATCCGTTAACCAAAATTTACAATCCATTAACCATTTAGTTGTGTACGGAATGATTATTTTTATAGAAAATCCTATTAATGGTACTCTATTAGTTATGATTAGTTTTTATACAACAGAGATATCAAGTGAAAGTAAATAAATGTCCAATTTTGTTAGCTATTTTGAGCATTTAACAAATATTTATTAATGCCATCCATATAAAAAGTGAAACCATGGTTGTGTCAATTATTTATACTGGTATGTAGGCCCCCCGTTTGATGTTTTGCACAAATATCAATTTCTAATTAAACAGTTGTCGTGTAAGAAAGAAATGAATGCTTGTAGCTCAGGTGGATGATTTCGATGGGGTTTTGTTCTCTGATCAGGATGGTCTAATAATGAACCCTTCACTGTCGTTCTGGAAAATATCGTCAATATAAACTTCAACTAGAAGTGAGTTATTCAAATTTATCCACCTATGACTGACTGTTTGTTCTGTTTATCTTAGTCTTGATTGGTTGTTGTTGATCTTTGTTCTACTATTGTATACAAGTTTATTTCGATTGTTTGTGTAGACGATTATGGACACACCTTCGTGTGGAAAAATTCTGATATTCTCAACAGAAAGAACACAAATATCAGAGAATTTCGCAGAACTGGGACCCAGGTCAATCACCAACCAATAAACATAAAGAAACTAATCTAATTTATAACCAGTTAGAAAATTCATGAATAACTGTATTAGAAATCAGGCCGAAGGGGATAATGGTCAAAAAATATTTCGACAATGATAGGACAAGAACCAACAACAACAACAACCAATCAAGATTAAGGTAAACAGAACAAACAGTCAGTCATAGGTGAAGAAATTCGAATAGCTCATTTTTAGTTGAAGTTTATGTTGATTATATTGTCGAGAAGGACAATGAAAAGTTCATGATTAAATACCCTAGCTTATAGAACTATACTACTATAAAAATAAATTAGGAACAAATGATTTTGCACTAAAAGTTGGTTTATCTGACTTTAATTACTTTGTAAGCATTGATGTTTATAACAGACTCTTAATCACTGAGCTTGATAATCTACCGATACTAATAAGTGAGACTTACTTAAAAGACCTGGAAACTAAGCAATTTAGCAAACTGTAATAGTCTCTGATGGCATGGTTTCTCGTAATCTGTATGTATAGTAAATTATCTGATAATTGGTTGGAAAACTAATTTGTTTGGTTTTCAACACCAGTTAAACAAATTTAGCCAGAACACCTAACTGGACGTCACCTTTCAACAACAGACCTCCCAAAAGGAGATCTCCTATCCACGCTCCGCAACGATGTACTAAAAACAACACCCTCCCTGTCTCCTGGTTGGTAGCGACACCGAACGTGGCAAACGAGGACACAGGTTGTGACAACCAAATGTACTTTAATAAAGCGATAGAGAACATCTTGGTAAAATATAAGAACCATGCAGCAATAATTCATTTTCAAAATACCCATCAGTTGTCTCAGAGTTTATTGTTTTTTCATTTCCATACCAATCACTCTCTACTCTCGTTCTCTTCTCTACGAACCCCTCAACCTTCTGCCGCCAGGCATTCCACTCTCGATTGGTGATACACACTATTATATCTGTCGATGTCAGTAGCACACGCCACAATAGTAACAGACAATAAAAACTTATCATTGTACTGACTTACGTTTTATCGTCTGAACCAAGGGCTTTAAGTTTTTTTTTGAAATTTCGCTCACCACTTATTACAAATGAGAACATTTTTGAGTTAGTCAGACTAGTCATTTTAATTTACTCTTTAAAACTCTATCAGTTGGTCGTTAGTATGCAACAATTTATTTGTGTTTGATAATGAAGTGTTGAAAATAGCAGTAGTTATTATTGCAAAAGAGCAAATAAATGACAAACTTTAAATTGTACTTAGAAGGTTTCAGTCATTTTGGTAATTTTCTTAAACTTAGGCTAGTTATGATCAAGGAAATAAAATAACAATCTCGTCATTGGGAAGTTTAAATTAGTAACTTTTATCCAAAATTATTAGTGAAACCTTGCCTTTTTCACGACCACTCTTCTTCCCTTTTATCTTTGATGTTAGTAATATTTTATAGAACGTCATAAAATATCATGCAAATAAGCTTACTTTTAAGCTATATTACTAAGTTCTATGTTTCCTTTCTTTAAATGTAATATATTGATTATTGAAAGGAATAATATGCATTAACATAACTCTCTTGACCTATGATATTTCATAAGTGATTCTGAATATTTAGTATCTTTATTCGGAAACTAAATCTGTTTAACTTTACTCAGCTTTAGCAACCAAATACGAATAACTCGTTACAAAGAGAAATAACCTTTGATACTGTAAGACCGGTCAAAACTTGACACATTTCAAGTTCAATGGTACTCAATATGAATACAAATGAATTCATGAAATATCTAAAAAAAAATAAAAGACAAACTATCAAGCACAAATCTATTCTAAATTGTTTATCTAAAGTCAAGAAATCTCTGCGTTTTAAGAAGGTTGCCTGAGAATGTCCTTATTTAGGTCTCTTTAAAACGTGCGTGATCAAACTGTATTTATATTTTTTCTAACAATGAAAGTAAATAATATTAACATTCTGAGACAGTCAAAATTGACAAACGCGATGTATTCACAACTAAACAATCAACTGATCTATCTTTGTATTACGTAAGGTTTATGTAGACTGTACTGACAAAAAAAATGTATAAAATCTGTAACATAAACACCTTCAATATAGGGGGGAAAAACAGTTCAGTATTGTTGAATGTCTTGATTTTTTAACCAAACAATCGGAAATTTTTTGTGTATAAGTACGTGCAAATTGTCGCCATTGTGTTGTATCTTTCAATATTTGATGGACAAAATCTTATTAAGGTTGAAAATTTATTTAATAAATCTGGACATGTATTCAAGCTCTATTTACAAAAAAACAATGCTATGCCTATGATTAATTAGTATGTATGACTTATGATCCGATACACATTGACAAATGCAGGTGAAGACTGCTAGTGTAGCAGTAGTAGGCCTCAAATTACAGAAAAAAGCAAGATCTTCAAATACAATACATTGAGCAATAACCGACCCATATTTGATGGAGCAGTTCTGGAAAGGGTAAAAACATTAACGTACTTGAGCATTATCGATGATAAACAAAGAGAGTGATGCAGATGTCAAGGCGAGGATTGGCAAAGTAAGGGCAGCATTCTTACAACTGATGAACATATGGAACCCATAACAACTGCCAGCCAACGGTAAAGTCAGAATCTTCAAAACGAACGTGAAGATACTTCTAGTGTACGGAGTTGAAATTAGGAGGACTACCACGACCATCATCAAAAGGCTACAAATATTTATAAACAATTTTCTACACAAGATAGTCAATGCCCATTGACCGTATACCATCAACAACAACCTACTGTGGAAAAGAACAAACCAGATTTTAACTGAAGAGGAAATATGGTGAAGACACTAGAGTTGGATATGAAATACATTGTGGAAATCATCATACTGCATTACGAAGCAAACCCTAACTTGTAATCCTGAAGAGTAGAGGAAAAGAGAAAGATGAAGGAAGAAAGTGAGTTAGAAATTGTAGGAAGACATCAAAAGAATAAAATAGTACTTGGAGTGGCTTGAAAGGGGAACCCAGGATAGAGTTGTCTGCAGAACACTAGTCGGTGGCCTGTGCTTTTTAAGGAGAGGTAACAGTTGTACATATGCATTCAAGATTGTGTTTGAAGTGCACAAAATGAGATACATGGAATGAAATCTGACGGTATTGTGTGATTGTTTGATAGACAAACATGATTATGAACATTATCATGCAGACGAATCTATACAACGAAAAACAGATATCTTGATAACCAGCTATTCATTCGCTTGAAAATGAAAGTGGTTTAGATTTGCTCTTGAGACTGATTTCTTTTGTACCTAACAAAAAATAAGCTTGTGTTGTATTCAGGTGGTCGACTGTGGTAAATCCATGTCACCACTGTTGTACCAGGATAACCAAGTGTTATATCTGGGGGTTTTCGCTTTTATTCGTGTACTGACCCCGTTGAGTCTTCAGTCTTACTGGCTTTACTTGGCAATCAGAAACCACTAGTTCCTCGATCCTAATAGTTATATTGAGAAACGGAAGTAATAGATATGTGAATGAGTTTTTGAATTTGTTTTACAGCTATGGAAATTGAACAAAAATTAACATCTACATTAGCATTTTTCAGAATTTTGATCTGCTATGTTACAGGTTTTAATATTAACTATGAATTATAAGCTTCACACATTTCAAACTCCGTATTAATTTATACTGTGTCAAAACATTAAATGAACATTACTACTGACGTTCTTTAAATAGATTTACAAAAATACGATTATTCGTCTTCAGAATAGGAAATGATTTCACATACATATCTTTGAATGCAAACAAGATGTGTTCCAAACGCAGAATGTTACAATACTCTTCTTTTAATTAAAAAAAAATACAGGTCCAATTGACCTGAACAGCATCATTCCGAGCCCGTAGTTGATTAATCCTGGTTAAACTTGGTTTATAGTTTGGTAATGTAAGGTAAAATTCCAAAAACCTAATTTGCTAAGTAAATTGATGAAGATATTGAACTAACAAATCAAACTTTGTTTGTATAAACGTTAAAAGTTAACCTATAAAATCAATTTGAATTATTGTTCTCTTGTTTAATATCTACATAGAACTGAATGAGTGGATTAAACAAACATAAGTGTTTCTATAGTATTTCATTAGATTTTTCTTTTAAAGTGACAGAAAGTAAAAAAAAATTATTACGAAGAAAATGCCATATTGAATCCTTCAAATAATCTTTGGTTTGTGAAATAGAGAAATATGTTAATTAACTATAAATCTCTAAGATTACCGAATCACAAGGATAGCTAAAGGAAAAAATAAACTATTCTGTACAAAATTACTTTCTCTTTATAAAAATAGCATTTTCTATTGTGAATGAAAAACTCAATTGTTAAAAGATCCTGAATTTGAAGAATGATACTTTAATTTATTTCTTTTTTGTATAATATTATGAGAATATCTTCCCCCTCCCCCCCGCAAAAAAACACCATCACAGATTACAATACAAAATGAAAGTGTAACTTTTGGCTTATTGATAATAGGATTAATCACATTACTTAATGGTATTAAGAGTAAATTTTAACTACATTCTTGTTTGTTAGTTTCAACATCATGATGAGAATGATTTCAATGTACGATGAATCAAAGTATCTTTTTAAATTCATCAATTATTTCTTACCATTGGTTCAATAATGTAACAAAAATAATTTAAAATGATTTCTAGGATAAATTTGTAAACAAGCAATATGAAAATTACCTAGTTCCTTAATTCACTGTATAATCCACCAATAATTTATGCAAATTTGATTAATTCAAAGTATGATTATCTTCAATAATTGATATTCGTTTTTCAATCATTGACAAATATAATCAAGAAACAGCTACTTCAGTCTAATTCAAAACATTATAAAGGTTACACTAAATACTATAAAGTTTACGGCTGTAATTGGTCAGTTTCTTTTGGTGTTTGTGCATCCTGTACGGATTTTCTCTATGTAGCCAATAAATTACAAATATCATTAACGGAGATGAATGGTGACTAATAATGGAATCCATGACGCTCATTTTACCCTCTTTGGGACTCGTCCGCTGGATATACTTACATACCAAAGTTGATGTTTACACTGTACCGTTTGCTTGAAATCCACTTAGCTACTGAGTGTAGAGAAATACTAGCTTGTGTAGTGGGGTGAAAATCTGGACTAATTAGCTAAGTGGACAACGTGGTTGAGTTTGAAGCGAATGGTCCTGAGTTAGAGTCCCGGAGTGCATATGAACTCAGATGCAGGTATATCGAGCTAACGGGTCCTAAATAGGACAAGACGCGAATCCTGGATTCCACTACTAGCGACCATCCATCTTTGCTTATACTGTCTACATTTACTCTGAAACTGTCTTTAACAGACAAGTATGCAAACAATTGAAATAACATCTATATTATTAATTATAGCTTGCATTATTGAAAAAAATCAGCTCTTCAAACACAGAATTAATTATATTCCTGTGTGCTTACATTTTAGCAAAACAATATCCTATTTTTGGTAAATAGAACTTGAAAACATTCTTATTAAGTGAATATATAGTTGTGTATAAATAAATAACGAATGATGAATTTCTAACCATAAAATAATCCATTCTATCTTTTTCTTTAAATGAAAATACTTGACAACAAGGATTAAAATTTTGTTTTCAGAGATTGATAGACATTTAACTAGATAAGTGATGTTTAAACTGAAGTAGCTTGTCTCAATCAAATCCTTTAAAGACAAGAGTATCAATAAAATAAAAAATCTTTTTCTTGCCTTATTCAAATTAAGTACTTATCCCCTAAAGCAATTGTCTTTTGGATTTCACTAAATTTACTTGATTTAAATTTCAATTGTTTAGCATCGACTAAACTTATGAAGATCAACTCCTTAACAAGATGTGATACTCAACATGAATCACTGGTTTCTATATTTAGTTACAGTTAATTTGTGATACATAAGAATGAATTTGAAATTTAAATAAATCTATCTTGATAGACAATATAATTGTTGAAGCACAGGTACTCGGTGTTTATAAATATATATATATATATATAAAAGTGCATTTCATGCACTTTTTTGGACATCAAAGCAACTCCTTGAGTGTGTGGAGCACTTTCTTCTTCACAACCAGAGTACAACGGAATCTCTTCCTTATCTTTCCTTTTCTATCCTGCTTGGGTCCAATTAGTTTCACTTATTCCGAACACCTGTAAGTTGTATGTCCTCACCTCCTTGGCTATTTGACCGGTCCTCTCAGTCTCTAGCACTGTTCAGGCATTCCATATACCTATAAAAATTGCTGCTCTGATTGTTAGAAGGGACATCGGTCTCGTGACTTCCGAAGAATCTCGGCTTTCATCATGAAACGTCATAATTGTTCCTTCAATTCGGATGGCAGAGTTTAAATGGTTTTATTTGTTTAATATGGTTAGCGTTTTTTAGCAAGTTTGTTTTTTATGAGATGGGGTCGCTGATCTCATGCTCAACCGTCATTCTTTACCAGGGCTTGGGACTGATAGTGACAGGTGGGCAGAACACTTTGAGAAACTCTTAAATAAGCCACCTCCAATGAATCAGCTGGACAGCGAAACAGCTCCTACAGACCTTCATATTGATGTCACTCCACCAATAATCGAAGAAATCCGGATGGCTATCAGATAAATAAAGTTTGAGAAGGCAGCAGGACCAGATAACATAACAGTATTAGCACTGATGATTTAGGCCTCGCAGATGACCTGTCTCATCTATTTCGAGCAGAGCAATAAACGTAGTTGAAGACAACCGATGTGGAACAAGCCTCTGCATCTGTAGGCCACAACATTTTCAAGGGAAAAAGCTAGATACTAGGATAAGACACAGCCCTTCACTCATAATTATCATGTGCTCACTAGTGAATAAATTTGTGAGGAAATTCTCGGAGTTCGGGAGATAAATCGTGGTCAGTGGAGTTTAAACGTATCAGGTCTGAGACAGTTATCCACCGAAGACAATTGAAGATGGTCGTGCAATATTAAGGATTACTTTAAGTTAGAAATGAACACCATTGTTTGTCAGCTCAGTGGTTTAGAGATTAAATATTCGCATAAAATCAGAAGTTCTGGGCTCGAGTCCGGCGTTTGGAACAACTGAGAAGTCCAAAACTAGGTCAAAACGGCCGTTCAATCTTCCCAGATATTTAATGGCGGTCTAACATGGATCAAATTGTAATTTCAATGAAATTCAACAATCTCCACAATCCATTACTGGTAAATTGGTGTTATTCGTCTTCAGATATCATTTACATAAGATACTAGTTGTTGTGATCAATGGTAAATGGAATAGACTTATAATCATTTAACAAGTTTATAGAGATTATTTGTGATATCTAATTGTAATTGTTTAGACCAGATTATGATCAGTCAAGATCTGTGAAATCCTCAAAAGTTTGATGTTCTGTCAATTTTCTGCTGAAACATTTTCTTTATATGTTATAAATTACTTACCAGTGATAAAGTATAACTAACTATGAACTATATTATTTCATACATGTAGATAGAAATCAAGACTTCAAAAGAGGTGTCTTATATAATAATACCGAATGAAAGTTGATATAACTTAAATTTAAACGACAAATGATAGCAATTTTACTTCTGACTTTTATTATTTGATAAGAAAGTTGACATTTTTACTCTTTCTAAGGGATTATGGTTACATAAATAAAAATATTGCTTTATAATTTTATATGAAAACTATATAATTCTTGACGACTTGCCATTCATTGATCTTTAATTTGATTTATATGAAGAGATATTTCCTTTTTGTGTGTTATAACGCCCTCCCCCCCCCATAAAAATAATATTTTATTCAATGTGTACTTTTTACCATAGATATTCTTTATTCATCTTCCCTGCCGAAATTATTTTTAGTATCATAATGGAAAAAAAGAAGAAGAAACTAATTACTTTCACTTCTATTAATGAACTAAAGATTGAATGTTATGCAAATGAGATAGTAAATGGAATTGATAAGAACTTTAATAAATATTATATTAAATCTTTATTATTACATCTTAATATTTGCATTATAAATAGCTAATTATTCTATACATTTATAATCTATTAAAATTCAAATAGTCGCCCCAAATATCACTTTTTTTGTTGATTAAATAACCAATTAATCTCCCTAATATATATACCCTTTAATTCCTAAAGTACAAATATTTAAAGGGTTAACAGTTAGTTTAGTAGAGATTCATTTGCATAATATTTAGTTGTTAAAAATTCGGATAAAATATAATGAATAATAATATAGTAACAATAGGACAAAACGGTCGTCCAGTGCTTCTAGGTTTTCCTTTGGTGGTCTAGGTCCAATTGACTGATGCTTTCAACTATGAATATAATAAAGACGTTTATACATAATTCGATTTCTTAGATATTGTTAAAGGAGCAGAATTGTTGATACCATAAGTCATGTGAACGTTCCACTTTCAGCTCTAATATCTCTATATTATATAGCTGGTTGTAGCTAGTGTTGTATCTGGGTGTTAACAGTTGATGGTCGGAGTTCGGGGTCATTGAAAACATCCAACGATAGGAAGAACGATATTAATTCTCATTATTGTTATTTAGAAAACATTGTTGTTAAACATTGTATTAGAGATTGAAACTTGTAATTGTTGAACAAAACTGGTTCTTGTACCGTTTTTCGTTCGTTTGTTCTGGTTAAGCCATTGGGAATAGTTAGTTGTAACATATTTTGTCCTCAACTGGAGGAGAAAAGTAATTTTGGGAAATATAAATCATAGCTACTTTAATGATATATTCATAGAATACTTACATATAAGTATATTATATACACAATATCTAAACAAATAAGAAACACTCAAAGCTCATTGAAAATTTAATAATTATCAAATATGTATGCTGTAATATGCACGCTGTCTGACAGTGTTTCGCTTATAAACATTACTGTTTTCGTTTATCTTTATGCCCAAGTTAACAGACCATACACTATACAAGACTGTACATTACTTCTAGTCGTACATAAAATTGGAATTTGTTGTATCTATGAAACTCATTTTATGCTAACAAAGGGTTCAAATCCCGTAGGACGGGTTCGTGGATGCACACTGCTGAGGAGTCCCATACTACGACCTTACGGCCGTCCAGTGCTTCCGGATTTTCCATGATGGTCTAGCTTCAATTGACTCATGATCTCAAATATTAAATTGCTGTAATATTCACAAGATCCCCTTTCTGACAAAGTTTATAAAAAAAATTCATTTTATCACGGGCCCCCAAACATATTGAAACACGAAACATAAAGTAATGAAAAACACTTCGATGCATTAAATCTTCAATAATATTCTTGTTATAAGTATCTTTTGGTGGCGTCAACTGTGAACGATTCCTATTTATATTAGTCAATTTTTAAACAAACGCGTAGACAGATATCTAATTTTATTTTGAATTCATTATAACCGTGAGTCGATCAATGTTAGGCCACCATCAAAACCCTGAGCCCATTGAACAGCCATTTCGTCCTGGTTTCGGACTCCTAAGTAGTGTATATCCATGACCTCACACCCCGGACTCAAATCTGCCACTTAACTTTTAAACTACTGAGCAGATATCCAATAACTCCAAGTTTTCAATGGCGGCCTAACATTGATGGGTTCGTGATTACAATGAAATCCAATAATCTCTACAACTTCATAATGAAAATTTTTATTCCAATGTTTTTTTAATTCCATAGTTTGAATATACGATTTATTTAGTGATGAATTCAACATATTTGAATAAGATAGAGCCAGTCAGCCTTTGGATGCTTCCTGGTTTTATTGATGGTCGAGGTAAGACCAGTTCATAATTTTAAAAAAATTGAAAATTTTATTATCTCTACAATACCCCATACTGACTGTATGCATAAACAAACGATTTGTTTTTTTATAAATGAGATGATACTAAGATAATTACCATCTCATTTACTTCCGTTTATAAAGATTTAAATTGTGATTACATGTCATATGTGTTTCAAAATCTGATCTAAATATGTTTGAATTGATCATGGGACTCTTAACCTTTCTATATCATCACTAATAGTGTTACTTGTAAACCAATAATTACAAATTATCACTGTGAAGTAGTTATGTTGTTTGTCAAACATAAAAGAATAGGTAGGTAGATCCAGTTGTGTAGCATTTCATCATTCTAGGATATTTAATTCTGACTTGCAAGAATGAATTTTCTATCATTTCATTTGTCAGTCTGTTAAATAATTTAAAGGACATAATATGTAACCCCATATTTTGTATTAGGTTTATTGTTAGCACTTAGATGTTCAAACCTCAATAAAAAGGAACTGTTTACAAATGAAGCCTTATTAATGACTTCATCGACAATCTATTCTGGTGTAAACGGTGAAATTGTATAAGAACCTAATATTCAAATATAAGAGCACTTGAATCGGTACATTCCTTTGCAATAGGTTCTGAAAACCCCATGAAATCTCTAATATTTAAGGCTGGAGACGGTGTTGCCCCTTCTAGCCCTTTTGAAGTTGCAAAGCCTGCTGGCTTTCGGTGGAAACTTATTGATGATATGGTACAACAATCAGGGAGCGACAGGTATTTTTCTCTTGGACTTGCTCAGCCTTACTTCTTGTCCGATTATTCCCAGCCATTCGTGCACCGTATAGCAATGACTTACTATTCATTTCTAATTGGAAGGGTCTTTTTTGAGTTTCCGGCTGGGCATTGTAATCCATTGTTATTATTCGGTTCATTTGATTGTTTATTTGGAGTAGTTAACAGATTATCGAGTACCTTCTTGCTTTTCTGAGCAAATTATTGATGTTATCAATTCTCTCACTGGAATCATAGTATTTTGTAGTACGTCAGAGAAGCTAGCTATTGAACTTACAGTTATAAACACTAGAACAAGCAATTTTTCCCTTATTTAAATTTACCTTCTAGTCATCTAAACTAGATATATGACATCTCTGAGATGATTTAGTAATTCGGTTATTTAGCATTTATTGACTTAATTAGTAGAAGTACAATAAGCATATTTTATGTAGTTGTGAAATTTTCGTTTTCAGCTACTGATCATTTATGATCTCACCATAGTTTTACTATTAAAAAGCTCCTGAGTCTAATTATTTGCTGTCTAATTACTGTTGGTGATTTATATTCATCTTTTCATCCCGTGAGATATAGTACCGGTAATTTCCATATTGTACATACTGTACAGAGATCACAACGAAGCTATGTTATTTTAAAAAAAGTAATGGATGACTTTTATTCTCTGATTGTCAAAATGTAAATGATGAACTAACGCTGTTGGTCATCAGATAATGGTTGTGGCTTATATTTCATTAGTAGGAAAAACCTCCGAATTGTTGAGCTATTGCTTACTTTTATTTAGAAGTCTGATGTTAGTCAGTTGTAACTGCAAAGATATATATATATATATATATATATATATATATATATATATATATGATACATAAGTTATTTTAAATATAAAATATTTGAATACTCATATTAAATATATCCAGTATTGTTTGTTAGAATCTTCCCATCGATGTTTAGGACTGCAATTGATCAGTTTGTTATTGGCATATGTACATCCTGTGCGGATCGCCTCGATAATACCTTATGTCACAGGCATCATAAGCAAAGACGGATGGTCGCGGAGTGACCATCAACTCTGGAATGCAGGTATACCCAACTGACAAGTCCCAAATAGGGCAAAACGCGCGTTCTGATTTCCACTGTTAACGATCATCCATCTTTACTTATAATACTTATATTATTGTTTTAAGCAAACCGAATAATATTAATTTTAGTAATATTATATAATTAACATCCTAATATATGTTTCTCTATAAATATATAGAGAATGTAGATTGATTTGCCTTATAATTCCTTTTGAATAATTTCATTGTCTTGAATTTCCAGAAAGTCAGTTGTCATAAGCCTGAATAAACTTACCTTAAATATTAATTGCCTGATTAAATGATGAACATTGTATTCTTTGCAATATAATCTGGAGAGTCTTCTATCATAGACCATGCTCACATGTCTGCAAACTCATAAATAGTATTAAACGTTAACGGGATCTATAAAACCAAGTTCTATTTGGAATATCATTTAAAATGCTATCTAATTAGCATTGAAGACAGGCAGTTTATTACATGAAGCTTATTGAAGAATTGATGAAATGAATGATGCCAGATATTTAGAAAAAAGTTATATTAGCTTAAACTACATAATCATAGTGTAGTGAACAGAACAGTAGTTGGGGACAATCGAATGTATTTAAGCAAATATTACAGACTATCTCAGTAAATTCTGAAAACCATACAATGGACAGTCAATTTGCAAATTAACAACCAATTCTTGATCTTCACAGTTTCTTCTCTAATTCCATTGTTCGTGCATTTTCCTACCGATTGCGCTTCGTTTCAGTTCTTTCCTCATCGGTCTTCTGCCAAAATACATCCTATGTCTGACCAACACCACATACTACTTATATGGATATAAGTAGACCACACCACAATAGTAATTATGTTATTTGCTGAAAAAGCCTCATCAGTCAGTCAGTCAGTCACAACGTAGAACTTCGTACGTACGTACATCAGTTCGAGTTGCCATACCACATTAGCACACAGATGCAGTTGTCGATTCAAATCCCATAGTGGAAGAATTAGTAAGAGTATAAGCAGTAATCGGAAAGATTAGAGTTTGAAGATGTTATTGAAGGAGTATAGTACAGTGAAATATATTTGGAAGGAGAAAAACATAAAGACATGAGAAATTCAGAAGATTAGAATTTGGTAGAACACAAAGAGTGGATGCATCTTCGCCATTGCAAACGATTTTGAGCCATGTCATTCAAGGTCTCTAACCATCGGTTGCTGTCATCTCGCGAATCCCAACCAGGTAGTCTACACCTACCAACATGGCCCAGTCCACTTGTCAGTGACTTCATTGATTTGTGCCACGTTTTGGTCTGGCCACCCCTAGCTTTCTTCCAACCTACTCCTACACCATGAAACATTGCACGTCGGGGCAGTCGGTGGTTGGTCATACGTAACACATGTCCCAGCCATCTCAACTGATGAAGTTTCACTACTTCATCAATCGATTTGCCATCCCTACCTAGTACTCGTTTCCTAACAACTGCATTACTTACCCGGTGGTCCCAGGATATACGAGCAATGCTTCGAAGACACCTATGATCGAACACTAGTAGCCTACGAATATCCTCTACTCTTATTGGCCATGTTTCACTGCCATAGAGTAGGACGGAGCGAACTGCTGCACAGTAAACCCGTCCTTTTGTTGCTAGACGGATATCTCGCCTCATCGTTCAAATGAAATACATCGAATGAAAATCAAATTCTACCTTGATTCAGAGGCTTGAGGATTCAAAACGCTTAGAACGACCAAGAAATTTTTTATTAAAAACAGATGTTTTCAAACACCCTTTCAAACTTTTATCTAACCCTCAAGGTCATCATAACTGTTTCATTATTAAAACATTGATAAATAAGGTATTTTATTTGAAGTTTATATACTTAAGGTATATTAAAATAGTTTAGATTATGTTTACTACTCTAAACCATAGTAAACCACAGTTCTGATACCTTTCATTTATAATAACTATTCAACCTTCATACATCTAAATTTCCACTGACTATTCAGAAACTAAAGTAAGTCTTGAATGTTTTTCTTCGAATAAACTTTTTCACACGAACTCCACGTAAAGCTTAGATAATAAAATGTTCCCAAATGTTTCTACAATAAAAATATCTAATAGTATTTACGATCTCATTAAATTCCATATGTCGCCAGTTTTATCCAATTCATTTTCTATATTATTCTTTAGAAAAAATAGTCAAGCACTACTTATTTCAGATATATATATGCACGCGTGCTAACGCATTTTCTACTAAATGAACCTGATCATTGAGGCATTTGTTCCAGTGGGAATAACGTGTCCCCAATAAATATATTATTCAGCTGTTTTAATTAAGGGTAATTTAACTTAATTTTTATTTATTTAATATAATAAAAGAAAATAATAAATTGGAGGCATGAATTTTATTAATTAATGTATTAAGGTGACTTTATTTTAGATCTGAATAGGTTCATAGACGTTAAAAAATAGCTATTTATTATATTAAAATACTGATTATAATTAAATAACAGAAGTATCTACTTTTGTTTAACAGGTTGATTAACAAAATGTTTTATTTACTCAATGATAGTGATGAAGCTGTATTTAAGTAAGGAGATTTGTAAATGTAGTATAGATAAAATGGATACTTTGAATGTTTATATGATACCTCCAACTGCAGACGGAGCTTAGGAAAAATAATAATTTATTACGAATAGAAATGAACATATCCTCACGAAAATATGAATCACTTGTAGAATTTATTCCATGTGGGCTTGAAAACAATTGTGTAAATTTAATTTTTCTGTCGACATTGAATCATTTTAAAAACCATTTGATGAAATGATATCATGTTTTGGCTACTCATAAACAAATTTATTGTCCCTTTTAAGTTGAATAAATTGAAGTCTTTTATCTTTTTATCTATGTGAGTTATTGATATGTTGAGGATGTTAGATCTCCAGAGCTCACATGGTAAATGTCTTACTTTTGTAATTTTATTTTTAAATTTTAAATTTCTTATTTTCGCGCCAAAAGCAATCATTTTCACCTTCATGCAGAATTTTCTATGTGGGAGGACCTTAAATGTTATTAGTTCGTTGTCTCTTTTAATATACTATTTTGAAACGTTCTCTAAAGACATTTGTATGCTGTATATATATATATATATATATATATATATATGCTTGAGTTGTGCTTCTTGTTGTTCGTGCTTCTGGTTGCTTGTGGAATAGATTTCCCTCTTCTGAACCAGGATTTCTCTTTCTAGTTAAAGTGGCTGGGACGCATCGGTAATAGTTAGCTTATTTGGTCATTGTGTCACTGAGTTTTTGTTCCATTCGCAGATTAAGTGAACTCGTAATCTCTTCAAATATAGTATCATAAAAGAATTCAAATTTTAATAAATGATAATAAGTCTATTAATCTGAAAGTGGTTTTCACGGAGAACAGAAGGGATTTGTAAGACGACTGAGTAACGCTGAGTATAATGTAGCTATTTTGTTCTGGTCTTGATCTCTTAGCAGTGCAAGTTGACCACATCACATACCATTAGGGTCTTCGAGTTTTAAATACCACGTTAAGAGGTCAACCAGATGCCATACTGTCATCCTATAGTTATTCTATTATAGTTTTAAACTGAATAAACGATTGTTTTGTAGATTTTCGAATTCCATAATCAAGATCACGGACTGATCTTGAGCGAATAACCACTAAAAACCAGTAAGCACTGATTAGCTGTCTTTTCCTAGTGTGGATCTCTCTGGTAGTGAGGATTCCTGACATGGCCACTAGAGAACGAGCCCAGGACCTGAGGTTTGGTGCCTGAACCATTAACCTTACGTTTACCGAGTTCAGATCCAATTGTTTATATTGTTTTACTTCAGTCAATCCATAATGTCGCGAATCTATTTTAGGAAGTATGTGGTGAGTGAGTGCCCCACACTCGACACAGTTGAAGTTTGACCATTTTGATATGCACAATGGAGCTGAAACCGAAGATCTTCCACTTTATTTATTCAACATTTTATCCACTGAGCTATTGAGTCTAGATCATGATTAGTCTGTGCGAGGAAAAGGAATCTCTTCATTATTTGTACGCATAACCGTAGTCTCTATATGAACATCAACGCGGATGCCATGTGCATTAGGCCGACGAGTACTGAATTGGACGAAAAGTGTCCAATGGATTTTAATGTTAACCATCATATAAAGTTACCATGAAAGTGTGACTGTATGGTAGTTTGAAGACTGTCCACTCAGAGTTATACAAACCCTTTCAAATAATGAATAATAAGCAAACAGTGTATATAAAAAAATTGGTCGAGTGAAAATAAAATATCAATTGAAGACTACTCCAAAGTAGCTTTCCTCAGCATAACAATATTCATCGAACACCATGAATCAGGATAATTATAATTTCTTTCTTATAATCACTTACTGTGATATATATTCATCTCTATTACACCAATCATTTTTATTCTCAACAACTACGTTTTGCTGTTTATCATTTATCGTGATAGTTTTGCCAGTTGAATCCACTTCTTCGTAACACTGCTTACTTTGTTTACCTTGAGAATAATTTCTTACAAATGCTTATAATTAGTCTGTGTTTATTTCTTGAAGTCTGGCTATATTCTTATGTAGAGAAACAATATACACTTTGGGTAAACATACAACTCATTCGTAACCTTTTGTAGTGATAAAAGTTTCAGTGTAGACGGCAGTATTATTTATACAAAGCAACAATTACTAAGTTATTTATGGCCTCATCTGTTGTATTCAAAGATTATATTACATTTATAAATACATATATATAATCATGAGGATACTTAAAATTCTTTCACTACACCAATGTTCTGGGATTATGAAATGGTATACGACAACCTGATCTTCCTAAATCTTACTATTATCAATCCTGGTCATAATTCTCACAAATCTTAGCATAAGCAGCGTAAATATGATAATTATATATAAATATACAGTTACAAGAAGGAACAGTTTTTGAGATATTGTTTCCTATATAAATCAGTCCTCGGATCTAGATACTAAAGAAACAAATTATGGTGTATATTACTATTTGTAATGGTAATTTGAACCTGCCTGAGACAATAAATGTAATGAATTTCAAAAATAATGTGATGATATTTATGAAAATATTATGACAGTTCAGTAGTTTAGCAAAGATGGATATTGACTATCAGTGGAATCCAGGACACGTGTTTCGTCCTATTTGGGACTCGTCAACTGGATGTATCTGCATCTCAGAGTTGATGTTCACTCTGGGACTCGAACCCAGTATCTTTCGCTTCAAAGTTTCAAACAAAACAATACTAAATGAGTTCAGTAGTTTATTTGTAATTTTTCGTCAACATTTATGGGATATTATTTTCAGTAAGATAGTAGTATTTAATTTCTCTAAAAAATAATAATGATCAGATAATACCTAATTAGATAGGCCTGACAATATTATGGTACATTGACCGAGAAACAAATTAAAAATCTAAACTGTTCACATTTAAATTCACTTGGTGTTGTTTGCTTTTATCTTAACAATGTTGTTTAGAACTGCAATTGATCAGTCTCTTGTTGGCATATGTGCATCCTGTGCGGATCGCCTCGATATCGCCTTAAGTCATAAGTTTTTTAGGCAATGATGGTTAGTGGCTAGCAGTGGAATCCAGAACGCGCGTTTCGTCCTATTTGGGACTCTTCAGCTGGATTTACCTGTTAGGCCTTTTATATGCTTGACACTCAACTGATATTCATCTAATACATAATGTGATAGATGTTCACATATTTGTCAACTTTATCGTGTTGAGCTATTACTCAATCACTTACTAATTTCATTACCCTTATATAACAACTTTATTATCACTTCTCAAAATATAATTACACATCAGTCTTAACTATCTTTATTCATACACTTTGTATCCCTATTCTTTTGATAATTATGATTTTGGTTACGTTTTGAACATTTATCCAAACTTCACAAACAAAAGTATGGTAAACATTTGTTAATAATTATATGTCTATTAGTGATTGAGATTTTAGGTAGCATGCAGCTGATGATAGACCGTGAAATAGAATAAAATGATTTTATCCTGTAAACCCTGTTGTTCTTGTTCTGTTTAAAGCTTATACTATTTCGTAGATGATTGAAGGGGTCATTTTTGATATATTTTTCATTGAATGGAACCCATCTTGTCTAATTTATTCAAAATAACATTTATTTTAATAGCCAACGATGTCCATCAATCTACATTTTTCATAAAAATCATGTCATATTTTCAGAGCATTTACTATTTAAAGTGAGGTCATATTAGGTAAATAACCTCTTCGGTGAAGGGTTTTAAATCCATAAACCTGATAAATTAAGCTGAAATTTTGATATCAAAAGCTGGGATATCAATTGCATTAGCTAGTAAAACAAATTTCATATGGTAAAAAATATTCTCCACTTGACTCAGTGCTTTTCTGAACATAAAACTGTAATCAAAATAAATCCATAATCTACTAATAAATGTCCAGACTAATCTCAATGACTGCTCTAGTCAACAGTGATAATGTTTATTTACTTAAAACATTTGACAGTACACACTTATAGTTAAGGAGGGTAAATAAGTATGATTACTGATTGAATGTCTTTAAAGAATCATCAAGATAATCTGTAAATCACATAGGTAATTATTTGAAGAAAGCCATTTTCGTCAGTGAACAATATACCATGATTTAATTGGGAACTTATTTAGTTGGTTAATGGCTAATGAGTTTCTCTTGTAATAAATAAGCCTCCGGGCTCAAAACTAAAGGTCTCGCGTTCGATTCTCGGATGTGAGATCGTGGATAACAACAGTTGAGGAGTTCCACACTAGGACAAAACTAACTTCTAGTTATTTCAAATTTTCAATGGTTGATTAAATTAAACCGGTTCGTGGTTTTAAAGAAGAAGATTGCACTACTTGATAATAAATTCGTTGTACAGGGATCCTTTCACTGAACTTACTGTTTTAAATATTTCAAAGTGAATTATATAATTGCTTGAAGTAAAATGAAGTAAAATATTTTGGGCATTTTCGTCCACTTAGCACATTAATTTTATTGAAACTTTATACAAAATGGTTTTCTTGAAGAAGAAATAAAAATTGCTATAAATTGTTGTATCCCGTGGAGAATTATGAATGGCCATTTTGAGGACTATTTATGGACCAATATGATATGTATATTTCCTATTGTATAATTGTTAAGTAACTAAAATATTCATGTTCTTGTCCTTCTTATTATAAGCTTTATTTTGACCTATAGACTATTATTATACGATTTACCACACTTGAGTTATACCCAGTCTATTAACTAATGTTCCCCCTATTCTCAGCCACATTTGGCCAAATCTTGTACAAATGTTGTTTCCTATTTTATGGTATGGTCTGTCTGGTTGGTATATAAACCCAGTATGTTTGAAACAAATGATTCATATTTTAGAGGCTGTTATTGGTGTTCTGGACTTGATAGACTGGGCTAGATGGGAAGCAGGACTGATAAGTACTTAAGACCGCTCATACGGCTCCGTGTATCATAGCTCTGATCGATAATTCACAGTTCTTTGATTGGCGTGGATCAGCACGTTCATATATCAAACAGGGCACGCATGCACTCACAAGTTATAAATATTTCGGTATAATACATTCATTTACAATGATTAACATGTTCTGAATGTTTATTCATTATAATCATTAAATTAACTGATTATTCACTTTTAAAACCACTTAAAACGTATCAATAAAACGGATTATTTTACTAAGAAAAATACTATCAATAGATTTTTTATATTCAGTCAGTCAATACAAAGATCTCTCTTTCAGTTCCTCCCTCCCCCCCCCCAAAAAAAAATTCCCAGTAACATCATGATATATTTTAATGTATAAAACATCAAACAAACAAAAAAAACCAGAACGAATTTTTTTTTTGTTTTATTTTGCAGAAATAGAATAAATTAAAATTCTAATGTTAATTTGTCATTAATTTTCTTTTTTGGTTATAGGAAAATTTATTGTATTATTTCGTGTACAATTTAATTTTTATTACTTAATCATAGATAACAACTAAGCAAAGATGAATATTAAACAGTTGTGAATAAATAAAGATGAATAAAGGAAATAGTAAAATTCGATTCAGAAAAAAAAGAAGGAAAAAAAAGAACAAAAAGAAAAAAAGAAAAAGAAAATCGTTGAAATTTTTTTTTATTTGCTTTCAGATTTTATCATCCATTTTAATTCATTCACTCATTTAGGCAATTTTTACTTCTTATATATAAAAAAGTAAAAAACAAAAAATGAAATTAACAAGATACTGATAACAATCTAAGGATTTATTAATTTTCATTTTTTATTTAATAAAAAAGATCAAAAGCTGAATTGTTTATCAAAATTTAAATCAATAAAAAATTATGATATTTCAGTAAGTCTAAATTATATCTTATGTTGTAGAATTCCATTTGTCTGTTAAATTGATTTTCTTTAGGAAAGCATAAATGAATCATATTGAAACAGAAGAAGAACAAAAGTAACTGATTACTTCGACTTATTCAAGTAAATTTCTTGAGGTTCTAGTAAGAAGCTGTGACCAATGGAGTTCAACCGGGTCTGTTATGAGATAGGATCTTACTGAAGACAATGGTGTACGGTGGCACAATTTCGTGAATTGGTTGAAGGTAAACATTAACATCGTTGGATGCTGGCTTAGTGGTCCTGAGGTTAACCTTTCACGCGCGAGATCAAATGGTCCACGGGACGAGATCGTGGATGTGAACTACTGAAGAGTCTCGTACTAGGACGAAACGGCCATCCACTGCTTCCGGATTTTCCATGGTGGTCTACCTTTAATTGACTGATGAATTCAACTATTAAATCACTAAAATCTCCACAAAGCCACCTTCTGATAAATTTAACAATCTTTAAGTAGTAAACAATTATCTAGATCATTCATCCTGTACTGTAATATCATGACGCAATAAATTTTGATGCACTTGATTTTCAAGGGAAAATGTAATCAACCTACTTTCGTCTCGTTAATATCAATAGTTCACTTCTTCAGCTTAACAATATAAATAAAAACAATTGAATATAGACTTAAACCATATAGATAAGTAAAGGTGAAATTCCAAATAAACGTCACTTTATTGTAAACAGTCAACTTTAGAGCTGTCGGTTTGAATATTAGAGATCACAACACCATCCATAAGTTAATCAGTAATTTTTAGTCCATATATCTTTTATTTCTTGTCTTAACAGTCAAGCATGTTTCTTTAAAACTAAATGACAATAAATATTCTTATGTGTCTTTTAATATTTCCATTCTATAATAAATATTAAAATGCATAAATGAGTCATTTACATCACTTAATCTAAAGGGTTCGGTTAATTTTCATAACAAAGTGTCATTGAAATAAAACTGTCTATAATTGGGGACGGAAAGGACAACTATGCATTACTTTGGCTGTTTTACATGTGGTTAGTGTAGTTGTAATCCTATATCACAATGAATACGAGTTTATTCAGCCACTGAGTTATCAGTTAATATAACTCACTCTTTAGTGTTATCACTGAGTAGCCGCCTTATCCTAAGAATTTATGATTACTCACGCCATATTACATGAATAATGTAGTCAGTTACTGGTGATTAAATGAATTTGTTAGGACTTTGTGTTTTTTTCAAAGAAAATTTCCCTTTCAAATTTAAATCCAAAGCAATCAAAAACTAAGGATCATGGTTCATTCTATTTTATGTCCCTTGTTAAATATTAAAGAACCTCTCAAGTTTATCCAGATGACCAATAAATTTCTATCCATTTATCTAATTAGAAATGAAACGCTAAACATTTATTTTATTCAGTAACCAATTTACATCCTTACAGAATCCTTAATCACACTGTGAAGAAATTTATTATTTAAACTGAATTAAAACAAACAACAATTCGACAGTAGAAAATATTTATTTTTAAGGTCAAGTATAAATCTTAGATACCTTTAAATAGCTCTATTAAATAATTAAGTAAATAAAATGAGTGAGATAAAAATTTCTTCAAAAGCTTTAATAGTCATTTTCAGTCTTCATTTAATGACCTAACGATTAGATAAAAAAAATCAAACAGCTGAATAAACAGGTTATATTTTTAGGAAATTTCAAACATTTTAAACTAATTCAAATAAACGGTATGAAATTTTACATAGTTGAAATCATGAATCAATTAAAGCTGGACGACCGTTTCTTCCTAGTATGGGACTCCTCAGCAGTGGGCATCCACGATCTCGCCTCGCGAGATTCGAACTCAGGGCCTATCGGTCTTGCGCTCGAGCGCTTAACCACTAGACCACTCAGTGGTATCCAACGGTGTTAATGTCTAACTTAAACCAACCCACGAAATCGAGGTAGTAACTCACTGAAGACAATGATAGACGGTGGCGATGCATATTACCTGTAATCACGATAGGATTCTTAATACGACTCTTGTAACGTGTACAGCAAAATGTCATAAATCGTTCACAAACGCATCTGAATAGGTTATGAGACTAATAAACATAATGATGTATTAAAAAACCAGAAAACAGATAACTTGTTGAAATATCCAGATGGTAGGTACAAGTAGCCCAGATATTCAAGCAGGCCATCTGAGGAAGATCAAAGAGTACTTATGTTGAACATTTCTAAAATGTTTTCTTCATTGAAAGACTCAATGTTAATTTTTTATTACCAAATATGTATACGAATGTTTAAATTGTGCACATAATAATAGATCGAACTCTTATGAAACAAGTCAAGTTTTACATGTGTGTTGAAACAAATTAGAAATAGTATAAAATATAAGTTCTTAATTTACAGGAAACATAAAAATTAAATACATCGACTTCATGGATGCATATATTTAAAAAATAGAACATATAAATTCCTATGATTGTCATTTACATTTTAGGTTGTTGAATAGTAATGGCTATGAAATAGAGAACAAATTTTATTCAGAGTTAAATAGCTCCCAACAGATTTTCTAACATAATAAGGACAGAACCATTATATAACTAATGTATTATACAGTTCCACATTTAATATTCATGTTCGATTATTTCATATATTATTTTTCTATAAGAAAACTAATAAGATAGAACGGTTAACTTTAGATAATGTCCATTTTTTTAGGTTTCACTTACATCCTCTATAATTCGACCCTTCTAGAGTTTTTCAAGATTGAATTCGCAAGTCAGTCTTTGCTAGACCACCAGTGAAAACCTGGAAGGACCGAACGGCCGTTTCGTCCTAGTATGTGGTTCCTCAACGATGCATATCCACGATCACAAGAGTGCAATCAGAGTTAATTGAAAAACTTAAATCATATATCCAATGAAGAATTTCAATTTGATTACCTTTTAATCTCCATTTTATGTAATTTAACCGCTTACCATTTGTTATTCCTGCAAATGGATAACATACAATCAAATGATTTTTATTTTTGTTTTAACTATTGATAACTGTACACAGAACATTGTACATTTAAGTTGTTACACTCAAGTGTATATTATCTATAAAGTGGTATCTAACACTGATTTGTTCTAGTTTCCTTTCTTCTGTTTCTTCATTCAAAACTATGTGTAATAGACAAAGTCATTTTCTTAAAACAATAGTAATTTTTTTTAAAAACACCGTTGTTATGACGACGAACCGGGGGAGGAGGCTTTTGTAACCATGGCAAAATATAGTAATGAGTCTGTCTAATAGTTCATGAATAATTGTGTTGGTAAGTAACATGTTAGACATTTAATTCAGATGACAGACATTGAATTATCGCATTTTCCTCTTATTCACTTATTAACTAAATAACTGAGTTACATTTTCCCTAGAAACGACTTAGGAAATACATAAACTACTACAACAGGGAAAAATGAAACAATGTACGCTTATGGGTACAGTATGGACATTCCTGTCGATAATTTACAATATTAAATAGACTAACCCTTGATGGCTTTTTGACTCATTTTAATTGACATTCATGTTTAGCAGAGGAAATTTTTTGATAATCTCTAAGTAAATAATAATCAGTTGAAATAAGTAAAAATTACTGAAGCCATCTGCGTTCTACCATTTGAAAGGTAAATATATCCAAAGTTGGGATATTATTATTTACCTAAATAAAAATTGAAATATCTAGAGAAATAAATGACTATATACTATATGAAGCACCTCATATATTTTGATAAATTATTACGGTTTCTTTAATAATGATAAAATTTGAATACAATCAGGTTTTCTGACACCATTAATCACTAACTACTTTCCAAACTTCTGCTGTTAGCTTACGATAAAAATATTAGCAAAGATGTAAGAAACCTTAAAAGAATGCGCAGTACAATTGGATTTATGATGACTAGCAAAAAGTGATCTTACAGGGGAAAATAAAAATAAAAATTCAGTGGTTAGTGATTGGTGTGTATAATTGACCAATGTGGTATCATTAAATACATATTAAGGTTAACAGTTTGGGTCTGGGTTCGAGTCCTGTGTCCGAGACCGTGGATGTGCACTGCTGATGAGACCCACAATGGGACGAAACGAACATTGAGTGCTTCCATGTTTTCGATGTTGGTATAACTTAGATCGACTCACGAATTCAACTAATAAAATTACTTCAATCTCCACAAATCCACACTCTGAAAACACATGTTAATTAATAAAACACGGACGAAACATGTGACTTTGAGCAGGAGTAATTTAATGACTAGTACATAATGATAAATTAAGACCTCACAAATACCACATACACAATGTGTTATAACGTATGGACTCGTAATATATATGAACGTGCAATTAGAGAGGAGTGAATTTTACTGATCGGACTCAAATGATACTTGAAATCGTACGAGCAGTCTTGAGTGCGTATCGGTCCTGCTTTCTGCCTAGCCCAGCCAGTTAAGTCCAGAACACAAATAACAGCCTCGGCAATATGAATCATTATTCACAAGCATACTGGGTTTATATAATAACCAAACAGACCACATTATACCAAAAAATAGAAAAATAACATTTGTACAATAATTGGCCAATGTGGCTGTGGATAGGGGGAAATTAATCAATAATAATAGTTCAAAGGTCAAAATAAAGGTTATGATAAGAGGAACACGAATACGATTAGGTCAGTTATTTAACAACTATACAACAGGAAATAGGCATATTACATTTGTTCATAAATAGACCTCAGATTTGCCATTCATAATTCACCAGGGGATATAACACAATGTAATGAATTTTTAAAAATATATAAACGATGTATTGATGTTTCTAAATGGTATAATGAAAAGATAAATACTGGATAAATCTGGCTTTTCTTTCTATAATACCAAATTAGTGTAATGAAATATTTTTCTGTTATTACATGACAGTGGTTGTATAATATTGATTCATCTAAATATAATTGCTTAAGCCATGGATCATAAAGATAGAAAAAAAATCACTGATTTTAATCTTTTATGAAAAAAATACATTCTTTCTTGTCATTATATTTTTACTGTCTGAAAATAACAAAGTTTCAACGTCTTGTCCAGAGACTAATTATTTCGAGGTTTTATTAGTGATTTATTAGGGTAATTTATGAGAAACACTAATTGAATGCATCTTTTCCTTGGCCTGTTTATATAATCTTAGAAAAATATTGACATGTAGGCAAAAGGTGCATGAAACCAATGAGGAAATTTATTTTATTATATAATAGTCATCCCAAATATTTCCCGCAATAATGGATGTATAAGAATTATCCTAAAGCTGATAACTCAGATGTCTATTGGTTTTTGATACTTTTGTGAAGCCTAGGCAGTTTGTTTAGTATAAATGCCAAAACAGATATAAGGTTCTTTTTTGAATATCCGTAGACAATTTGTAGAGTTAAATATAAAAACCGATTAAAACGCTTAGCATCAGCTAAATATAACTAGTCTGTTAAATAACATACACCTCAGAAATTCAGTCTTCATTTATTCCTACTATAGAGTTCTGAAGATTGTTAAATTTCTTTTCCAGTGTTGCCGGATATTGAACGGTGGTCTAACTTAATTTGGTTGGTGATTTCAATGGAATTTTAATTATTCAACTGAAATTCATAATCTTATTATTATTTAGAAACAATACCATTATTGACTTTTATATCCTTGATTCTAACCTCGTTAGATGGATAAAGACAATTTAAAAATTAAGTTAAAATAACGTCTTAACTCACGAAGTTTATCATTTCGACTAATTGATGTATCTACTAAAACAACCTGAATTCATGCGTAATGTTTTTTTTGAAAATATTAAAGTAATCCATTAGTGTACGGGTTACATATACCATGAATAAATTTTCATTATCGATTTCAGGTTCGAAACTTTCTCATTTCAGAAATAAAATAACATTCTGTTGAACTATTTGTAAAAATGGTTGACTCTGGGGTATATATATATTGTGGTGTGTGCTACTGATATCGACAGGTATAAGTAGTATATATCACCAAAATAAAGTGAAATATCTGATGGCGGAAGGTTAAGAAGAACGAAGAAAAGAAAACTAAAACAGTGAAGGATCGCTGAGGAAACAAAGGAACAATGAATCCTGAGACAATTGATTGACATTTTGCAAACTAAGTATCTACTTTATGATTCTCAGATTTTTTACTAAGTTGTACTCTAATTGTATACTCAAATACATTCGATTGTCATCAATTGTATTTCCGTTCACTACAATATCACTAAACTTATTAACAAGCCAGTTTAAATAGGTTCGGACGTATATGTTGTTTCTAATCCCTGAAGTAATATTTATTTTCATCAAAATACATGAAATATCAAAGTCACATTTAAGTAACAAAAAAATTGTTGTCTAGTGAGATTCGATGATTTTTGCCTTATCTTACATGTACCTTTATGTTTTTCATAAAAACGACGATGTACACCAATGTCTACTAATTAAATTGACATTTCCAAATATGGAAAATTTTTCCATGAATATTTGTATATTTATTTAGAATAGTTGAAAAACATAATAACTGACATACAAGTAAAATAACATTTATCATAGATAAAAAAATACAAAAATCATTGAATTATGAAATATACCATATCCATTAGAGTAGTTACAGGTATTTAATTAGGATCAATGTTATATCTTGATATATATATATATATATTGAACCAATTAGCAAATTTATTGAATTATCCTTCCCTTCCCCTCCAAAAAAAGGACAATAATGTTTGCTATTCAATAAGAATTATATGACATTAAATCTACAATTTTCCATTGCAATTCTTTTTTATCTTTCATTTTATCTAATTAAGAAAATAGTGAATGTCGATAAATACAAATATTTATATTTATCTATTATTTTACCCAATGAATTTATATTTTAAGAAAGATGACATTAATGAAATTCTTACAGTTTATTTTAGAACATGAAAGTACATTACAATGACGAAACAAAATTGTTGGAATTTCTTAGTATCTTTACAATCTATCCAAGGTAATAAATAATAATTTAAGACTATTTAAAGGTGAACTTAGAAAATATTGAATGAATATCAAAATTATAGATACAGTGAAAAATAATTTTTCAATTTTTTTCACAATAAAAATATTTTAATTTTAACGGTTGATATGATGAGTCGATTTAAGCTAGACCAACATGGAAAACCTGGAAGCACTGGACGGCCGTTTCGTCCTATTATGAGACTGCTCGGAGGTGCGAATCCACTATCCCGCCTTGCGAGATTCGAACCTATGTATCCCACTGCTAGAGAGTCTCACAATAGACCGTCCAGTGCTTCCAGGTTCTCCATAGTTGTGCAGCTTTAATTGGCTCATAATCTCAACTATTAAAATTGTTATAATATCCACAAAATATCCCTCTGATATTAGAAATATTTCAGTCTATGAAATAACTTCATATTTTCTTTTTTGATAAAGTTTAAGAGACTTTTTATTCTTATTTTAGTATCTTATGCTTTCTTTCTGTTTATTGCTGATATAGTGATACTTGGAAATTTGTGTGTACGAATATCCAGCTGAAGAGTCCCGGGAAAGCCGAAACATGAATTATGGATTCCACTGATAACCACATCTCATCTTTTCTGTGTGAATTTGTCCATAACAAAGATACCAAAGAAATCTTCACAGGAACCACATTTTCAGCTAGGATTGATCAAAATTTAGTCATGGTAGAAATAACGTGATAATTCACAACATTACTAATAGAATTGATAAGAAATCAATCTGTTCACAAGTTGATAATTTAAATATATATGTGCTAATTGTATGACTTGAAAATGAGCTAATTTGAAGGTTTTTCAGTATAATAATTGCTTTATAAGTTTTAAAACTCTTGGAATGTTAAACTTGATTTATCATGAAGTCAAGAACCAACAGTCAGAATATTTTGACGTTAATCTATCATAATTAAATATTATTATATGTCGCTCATTTACTTTTATAATTTCAATAATCGTTATTAATTTGTAAGCTACGTACTATTTAGTAAATTTACTCATTGTGGACATTTCAAATCAGTGTAAGTAACTAGATCTGATTGAAAAAATCGTTTCAGAATAAAATCAATGAGTTTCAGTGAATGAAGTATGAAACGATCGCAAATTAACTGTCAAAAGTATTGTAACATTATTCGAGAACTAGGAGTTCAAAATGGATATTTCATTTGTGAATAATCATTTTACAGCTACCACGAAATCATGACAGTTGTGATAATCCATCTATGGCAAAACTGATCTCAAAACTAGGGTTTAAGATGTTTTGAATACACTTTATTGAATCCATTGGTTTTTTTAAGATACTTCGTGAAAGAGGAAAAGTTAAACTAGCATTTTATGGATGTTTTTATTAAACAAACAATAATGTTTTGTTAAAAGTTGAAATTCGCGTGATATTTTCACCATTACCTATACAGAAGTTGACATGTGTTAGGCATCAGATTTTAAACCATTAGGCAAGACTGACAAACAAATGAAGATGAAAGATTTTTTTATTGTTTAGCTGACTCAAGACGTAAAATTTAGTCACCTTTTAGATTATCAAGACTTATCCAGTCGACAAAATCCACAATGAGTAGATGTTTTTAGATGATACGGGAAGATCATTCATCTTGTTCCTGACTGAAAGTTATGAAATTTTCATGAATATTTTAACATTTTAAATCAGCTTTATGATGTTGTTGAAAACAGTAAGGAAATTAAGATCGTTAACGCAATAAATAATGGTTTATTTTTTTGGCCGATATCATCATCATAATAATATCTTTCAGATCAGCCTTTCTATCTTACATTTTTCCAATAGTGTTATTAATACTTATCTCAAACTTTCATAATATTCGCTTTTTATGCTCAAGTACATATAACAGTTTTTTAGTTATAAATACTTTGACGGATCATATTGCATGCATCAAAAATAAGCGAGACTATAATTTATGGATGAACCAATCAGATTTACGATAACAGGTCTTAAATTTTGGCATAAAATCAATTTGTCCATTTCGTTAAATAAAGTTTTGACATTATAGGTGATATCAGTTCGTGATGAAAACCTTAAATCTAATTCCTAACCTTAACTGTCAACTGTAAATATTAATTTTAGTTTCTTAACACTGGTTAATAACCCTGATTTGGCTGTAGTGGACATCCTCAAGGTTACTTTAGAGTAACTCAAAGGTTGTTCATAAACTAAAGTTTCACCCAAAAATCATTCGAATTTCCACTAATTTAAAAGAAATAATTATTAACAGTTATTAACAGTCAAATTGGTCAGTCTTTCTTTATCAAGCCAAAATTGTATAAACGTTATCTCTTTTGATTTATTGATGACAGTTTTGTATTAATTAGTTGTCTTTCTATTATATTCAAGTCATTATGGAATGATGATGATTTCCTTTTTTTCAAATGGATCCATTTAGTTCAATACAGATATATGATATTTCTCATTGTTTACTTATTCTTGTATGCTTATGTATATAATTATTGTAATATATCTATGGGGCTGTTTAAACACAAGGTACGAATCTCATAATTAATGATTTGTCCTATCATTAAAAGTTTTTGGTTTCTGGTTTATCTACGGAGATGAATTTCTGAAATAAATCATTCTCAATATACTTTTTATATGGCTTTTCAATGTTAAGATGTTATCGAGTATTGTACAGTGGATGCAGTGTAAGTAGTAATTAAGAAATTCATTATATATATATATAATAATTAATAGTATATATACCTATATCATCACGGGACAGATAAATTATAAATTCAGATAAAGTTACTGGAAAATACTTTTTTGCCGTCTACTTGATTTGAACCACTAGACAAGAGAAATTTCTTTGATTTATTGTTTTACGAGAATTAAAATGTATATAGATTTATATGGGGAAAATAAGATTATTTACTATCAAGTGTGTCATTATCGATATTTTACATCTGTTTATTACCATTTGATGAAGGGAATAAAATAAATCCCAACTCATAATGTCAAAAAAAATTGACTTTACCCAAGTAATGCACATGACATCAGTCATTTTTGATTACAATCCTTTCCCTTAAATATGTTCATTGAGAATCGCTCATGGAAAGGGTATATTGCGAATCTCTTAAAAGCTTTTTTAATATTTTGTAACATTTTTTATATTTTATAAGCACAGGTGGATAGTGGCTAGCAGTACAATCCAAGACGCGCGTTTCGTCCTACGTGAGACACGTCAGCTGGATCGATTGTGGTCTTAAACAACAATGGGAAGATAGAAGCAAACAGTACCAAGTGAATTATTCTTATATTTTGTTCTCAATTAGTTTACATAGTTTTTAGTCCGTCCTAAAAAAGCAATCGTCAATCTAAATACATTTACATAAGAATAAAGTCCACTCTTTGTATGTGTTACAAACTGTTGTTCTTAGTTTTTGCTTACACATCGAATAATTATAGTTAAGGTGGTAGACAATTTCAAATACAGTAGATGGCTAGTAAATACTACGTTCGTTTAAACTAAAGGAAGAGTAAATTTTATGTTGAATTATTGAATAATACAATATTACTAATTCCATTCACTTTATATCTTCTTTTAATTGTTCAGCATTTTATACTGCGCGTCTGTAGTATTAACAGAATTTATCTGAAAACTGGACAATCCAGACCGCTTCATCTCTGTTAATCAAAATAATATCAATTTTGGATGGATTATGAAAACTAAGTGTTTGGCTACTGGGAAAACATCTCTAATGATAATCAAATATAATTCAGTAGTATTGAAAAAAAGTATTCATCAAAAGTGATTATTACAAGCACATTATGTGAAGTATCTAGCAAAATCTTAAGCAATATACGGAGGATACATCCATTTTATATGAAACATTTTGTTTTCAATTAACGTCCTTTTGTTTTCTGTGTTTTCATTTTCATCTCGTTAATATTCAGAAGGAGTTTTGTGGAGATTTCAACATAATTCATAATTGAAATCATGAGTCAATTGAAGCTAGGTCCTGTGATTAAATCTCGCGAGGCGAGGTCGTGAATGCGCACTGCTGAGGAAGCCCACAATAGGACGAAACGGCCATCCAGTGCTCTCAGGTTTTCCATGTTGGTCTAGCTTCAATTATCTCGTGATTTCAACTATGAAAAATACTGAAATCTCTACAAATCCCTTTCTGATTATAATCATATGCTCACTAGTGACTGAATTCAAGATACATGTCCTGGAGTTCTAGTGAGAAGCAGTGACCGGTGGAGTTCAACCACGTCTGCTGTGAGATAACAACTCACTGAAGACAATTGTTGAACGGTTGCTCCAATTTCATTGATTGATTGAAGTTAAACATTAACAGCGTTGGATGCCGGCTCAGTGGTCTATCGGTTAAATGCTCTGGCGCCAGACTGGTAGGTTCTGGGTTCGAATCTCATGAGTGTGGGATCGTGGATACGCACTGCTGAGGCGTCCCATAATAGAACGAAACGGTCGTCCAGTGCTTCCAGGTTTTCGATGGTGGTCTAGCTTCAAATGACTCATGATTTCAACTATGAAAGATCATGAATATTATTGTTTAAATTCTACAAGTTTCAACATTAAAACGATTTCCACGTACATGTACATGTAGTTCACTTCATCTATATAATTTATATATGCCAACACACGTTCTATTACAAACAGGAAATAATCAAACAAAGTTCTTTTTTCTGTCATCTACATAACTCTTTCTGTCTGTAAATTTTATTCACATTATATATGCGTTTGCATAACCACCTTAATCAAACAAATCTAATCCTATCCATTAAACTGAATAAAATATATGTGACTGATAAAATGAATTTTTTACTCAGTTAAGTATTTTTTAAGAACATCAACAGAAATATTTCATCGAAATAGATCTCATATTTTGAAAAAAGATTTCATTATGAAACAGCAAAGTTCTGGTGATGTAATTGGTGCTGTAACATTACTAATATGCTTAAGAGTAATTTATATTCAGAGTATTACATTTTTAAAAAAATGAAGTGATTGACAGTTTTTTTTAGATATGTGATGAATGTATGTCAGAGAGACATGATATATATCTCTTTGAACATTGTTTAACAGCATTTCAGTGCAATAGGAAATAGCTTAACAGTCAATATGAATAACCGCTTTCCTAAGTGATTTCAAGTACCATAGATTTCACTTCAGAATAGATATATAGTGTAATATAAAGTACTTTATTTTAAATTAGATCTTTTAGATATTAAAATATTCAAGTGAGAATGTTTTGGATTGTTTTAGATTATACTAATATTGAAATAGAAATGTTTCTACGTCTTAAATGTCATTGAGTATTTTAAATTAAAATTATACAATTATAAGGCATATTCTTTCAACAACATGTAGACTTTATTACAAATACATGGTTTGGTATTGTTCAAGTGTCGAAAATCGTTACAATAGGGATTTTATGTTTACAAATTTCAGAAATTTATTACACTACGAAAAGGTAAAGTCAAGTGAACATTTTTGCTACTTATTTCTTAATATCCTAAGAAAACGAATACTAATTGTCATAAGTTGAACCAATAACTTTATATAATGAAAAGATGTAGTCGATCAGAAAACTATGGTTTATTTGTATAAAACATAGAGATTATATCAGTTATATATGAAAATAAATATGGGTCAGTCAAATGAATATAAAGTAACAGACGATCACATCACATGTCATTGGAATTTAAACGCTTCTATAGAAATATATTCATGTTGTGGAATAATTGAAAATTACAATCCAAAGTTATATACACACAAGTATTTTCACAATCAATTAAGATAAAATACTAGTTCTAGTGAGAAGCAGTGACCAGTGGAGTTCAAACCACGTCCGTTGTGAGATATCAACTCACTGAAGACAATTGTTGAACGGTTGCTCAACTTCGTGGATCAGTTAAATTTAGACATTAACAGCGTTGGATGCTGGCTCAGTGGTCTATCGGTTAAGTTCTCTGGTGCGAAGCTGATAAGTCTTGGGTTCGAATCTCGCGAGGCGAGGTCGTGGATGCGCACTGCTGAGGAGTCCCATAATAGGACGAAACGGCCGTCCAGTGATTACAGGTTTTCCCTTGTAGTGTAGCTTCAATTGACTCACGCTTTCAACTATCAAAATAGTTTAATAAATCAATCGAATAGAAACACAATGTTTCTGGACAGTGAAACACAATCAAATCAGGCCACAAGATTGAAATTAAATAAACTTTTGAAGTTTTATGTAGAAATTCTTAAACGCCTATTCTTGTTTATGGAAGCCTCAATTATTATAAAAGCTAAAATTCCTTTACGTATACAAAACCATTTTGTTCTAAACTTAAATCTACTGCGGTATTCTTCAATTTATACTAAAAACTAAAGTGATGTGATAACTTTTTAGTTGTTCCATATTATATGAATATTTTTTTTCTCTTGTTTGTCTCAAATAGTTACTCTATATTTAATTTGATGCTTCCTTCAATTGTCTTTTGTTATTTTCATGTATAAGTACCATGATAAGTATATGTGTGACCAGAATTTTCTAAACAAATAACCTGAATAAACCATAATTTTCTAGACTGACTACTTCTTCTTACCACACTATCGACATTAATAAAGGCGACAACTAATTTTAAATTTATTAGATCATAAAATTTTGTTGCTTTGTAACAGTTCCTTGTTTCCTAAATAATACACCAATTAATGAATAATACTGAGGTAACAAATAAAAACTAACTTGAATACACGCAATAGACCATAAAGTAACTAATTTAAGGAAGAAATCTTTTTCAAAATGTTCATTTTCATGACTGTACAGTTGTATACATATGTCACAAATTATAGATCTTAAAACAGTACTTCTGTTAAAATAATAACAGAGTTTTAATTAAAAGTTAACCACATAGTTCTAAGTAAATGGTTACAAGAGAGAGAAATTATCAAACCTAAGAAATATATAATTAGTAGGATAGAGTAAATGTGAGCATCATAAATCAAAATATTAAAGTAAAGATAATGTAACGAAAATGGTAACTGGGAATTCTAAGTAAACAAATAGATAATAATCATACGTAGTAATAGAAACGAGAAAAAATTTATCCAAACAAAAACTATTGGACTATGTAATTGAGAGAAATTTAACAACTACTTCTGTAAATACAGTTACGATTTTAAGTTGTGGATAGATAAAGCTTCTGCAATGTAGGTAATTTTGTAAATTGACCTTTAAAGAATGGGATAATATTTTAATTCTTGATATTCTTTATTGATTATAAAATTAGACAATTACCTGTAACTATTGAACAACAAGATAATATAGATATTGAAGTCTTCATCATATATTTTAAATGCGTCGTTGAGAAGCTTCCTAAGCAAGAATAGTCTGTCAGCTTTCGTCTTTAAACTTTTTATTACAAAGGTAGTCATGAAGAAATCGCGTAGTGATGGATGCGATCAAGACCCCATCGGAAGGACGTTCCGCTTGCCACATAACAAATATAACTGACCTTTTGCGTCACTCACCCGGGAAATGGTTGGTGGCAATTCTGTAACCAGTTTGAAGTCACATCAGTATAGATATATATATATATCGTTTCCCTTGGGTTCGTGGATTAAGTAAATGGGGTTTGTGTATCCGGAAATAGAATGATATCAGTAGATGTTACTTCATTCTTCATATTTGTCTTAATGTGAAGACGATAAAAATAACAAGAAAGTCATTTCAAAACGTTATCTAAAAGAACCGCTACTATATTTTTGATCCGCAATTCAGACTTAACGACGATTTCTGTGAGTATTTAAAAAAGGAGAAATAATTTTGATTTTTAGGTGAATGGATTCAAATACGTAACTTAAGCAATAGAAATAAACACCTTAAACGTTTGGTTGTAGGAACAAGTTAAAAAATTGCCTTGAAATCTACGTTTTTGGCAGTACATGAAAGTGCTTATGGAAGCATACGTTGATTTCCTGAAGTTCGAGTTATACAAAAATTCAAAATTTTTTTTGTATAATGACAAAAAGTGCTCGTAAAAATCATAAACTTATTTGGATAGTATCACTTTTAAATTTTAATATCAAAAGTGATGTGTCTGCTATTGATACAATTTTCGTATAAATATTTCTACACTTACATTTTTGATCCTTTTTTGAATGAACTTTGTAACTTTCAATTGAAACATTCTGGACAAATTTAAGCCACGAACAATGAAAACGTGCTTTGCTGTAACATAAATAGCATTGTCTTGTATTCATTTATATATGTATGCATTATTTAGATGACCTGGCCCTTCTATCCCATAAATATCAACAAATGCACGTCAAGACAACCAGTGTAGCAGAAGCCTCTGCATCAGTAGGCTTTAACATACACAAGGGAAAAAGAAAGATCCTCAAATACAATATTGAGAATACTAACTCATCCACACTTGATGGAGAAACTATGGAAGAGATAGAAACATTCGCGTTACTGGACAGCGACATCATCGATGAACAAGGAGTATCCGATGCAGATGTAAGGGTGTGGATTAGCAAAGCAAGGTCAGCATTCCTACAGTTGAAGAACATATAGAAGTCAAAACAACTTTTAACCAACATCAAAGTGAGAATCTTCAATATGAACGTCAAAACAGTTCTGGTCTATGGAGCTGGAACATGGAGATCTACCACAATCATCATCAAAAACGTACAAGTATTTGTAAACAATCATCTACTCAAGATAATCAATGTCCGTTGACCGAATGTCGTCAGCAACAGCCTACTATGGGAGGGAACAAACCAACTTCAAGTTGAAGAGGAATTATGGAAAAGACGTTGAAATTGAGTAGGACATACATTCAGGAAATAACCAAACTGCATCACGAGGCAAGCTCTAACTTGGAATCTGGAAGGGAAGTGGAAAAGAAGAAGGCCGTAGGACACACGACGTCGAGAATTGGAAGCAGATACGAATAGGATGAATAATAACTGCAAAAAACAGGAAAGGATTGCCCAGGACAGGGTTGGATAGAGAAAGCTGGTGGGCGCCCTATACTCCTCCATGAGGCATTACAGGCGTACAATATTACAATAATATTGGATTTACAGCTGTAGGGCTTAATGATGAAATTATTAAAAATAACTGTTCACTCTGATATTCTTTAGTTTTTAGTCTGGTTACTCTAATATCTTTATTCATTCTAATAAGTTAATAAATGTAATATGTTATTAAATTTTCACGTAAATGAAAATTTAAAATTTAAGTCATAATTATTAAACTTTTAGTTTATTAAAATTATTCATTTACATAATTCTCAAGTGTTACAACAAAATTATACAGCCAAAAGAAAAAAAAGAAGCACTAGAGGAGCTCCAGGTGGAGTTAACGAAACAAACAAACGAAAGCAAACAACATCATTTACAAAGAAATTTATGTCAAAAAATAGTCAATCGAAACTTTGCATTAAAAAATGAAAAAAAAGAAGAAATTCGTAAAATTTTGTACATAGTTTTAACTGTTTCTAATCCATATCAGTTTGACTAATAGCTAATGTTTCCTTGGTAACAATAATTGAATTAACAAATCAATTTACTTTTCATATATTCAAAATATTAATCAAGAATAATACAGCACTGGGATTATTAAAAAAGAAACAGAACAAAAGATAAATATAAAGCAATTAAGGTTTATTATACATTCATATTTCAATTATTTCTATGTTATTAAATGAATAATGATTTAGGATAGTAACTAATTCGATGTTTGAATGATTTATTAAAAAAAAAGAAAAAAAATTAACGTTTAAAGATGATAAGCATAGTAACATGTTTATAATATACATTTGTAATATCAAAGAAAATAAAAGGCATTCTTATCAGTAGAATAGAAATGCACATTAATTCACTTTATTATGTACTGCTTCATTATAATCTTCTAAAATCACCACGAAATATACGTAGAAATGTTTTTTTAAATTGTGCATTTGCTAATGCATAACAAAATGGATTAATAGGTGAATTCATATAACATAACCAATAAGTTACACTATAGAATATATCATTTACACAGGTATATTTTTTTTGAATATCATCGCATATACCTTTAATCATAATCACTATATGATAAGGTGTCCAACATATAACAAAAGCACCCATAATAAATGTGATTGTTCTTAATGCTTTACGTGCACGATTTTCACGTCGACCACGTTCAATATTTTTGTGTTTTGATTTTCTACGTATAAATGTTTTTTTAACGTGCTCTACAATACTTTCTTTATTCACTTTTAACTTAATTGATTGTACATAAAATAATAAACGTGCTCCGACAGAAATATTTAATGTTTTCTGATTATCAAAATCTTGAGAATAACATAGACATTTTTCATCACATACAACTGGACCCCCGAAATCTCCAAAACTGGAACTTGATTGTAATGTATCGGAATCCTGTTGTTGTTGTTGTTGACGCATACATATTACGCATACTTGCTGGCTCATACATTCTTCAATTCGTCTATTTGAACATTGATAACTCCTAACTGAACATGGTGCACTCACTATTCCATCACAGCACATAGGGCGAGATTTCCAGATAGGAGATGAGTTATTTACATACATTGGTGTTTGCAAGTTAGTGTCTAACTCTGTAGAGTTGCAACAATCTATGTTGCCTCTACAGAATTGTGATTTTGAATTTGCAGAATAAACTGTTGTGTGAGCATCATAATTGTGAGTGTTATTTGTAGTATTTTCAGTACCTTTTGATGACGTTGACTCAGAAAAATTCGAAGTATTCAGTGTTAATCGAGAGTGGTTGTTAGCCTGCTTACATTTTAACAAACTTTGATTGGATGGTGGATTATTTACTTTTGTATGGTCTGTAACTCGAGGTGTTGTTTTCTGATTACCTAAAGCTGCCATTCTTTGTTTGAATTGTTCCATAACACGATTCTGATAATCTGAGTCAATGGGTGTTTCACTTTTTCTTTCTTTTTTGTATTCTGTCTTATGGTTGGCTGATTGATCCTCTTTTTCTGACACTGGATTTGGTTCTTTTTCATTTAAACAATCATAAGATAGTGGTGTAGGTAACTCTTGCTTTTTCTTCTGCGAAACTGATTGGCAGTCATTTACTTCAAGTCCGCTATCGTCATCTGTCAAAACTGGTGAACTGATTACAAGGCCAAGATTTTTACTTACCATAACGGATGTTGGACAACTATAACCTAGATCGGTTTCTGGAACTTCATTTAAACGATTAGGATTAGCTTTAGATAAATCGCGAATTTTTGTTTTCGTAGGAATAATACCAGTTGCTCCTAGCATACTTGGTTGAATGTCACATCTAGCTTCAATTCTCGGCAATGCAACAAAAGCTTTCTCGGTTTGTGGTTCAGCTGATACTTTTGTGATCTGTCTGTTCTGCTTTTCCCCAAGTTTGGTTGTTTTCGATAAAGTATTTTGTCTTACAGGGTCTGATTTACCTTCGTCTGAATCGAAACCCGACGAATCTCCTAAACCGCCAATACTACTATTATGCGGATAGTTATGATTATTTGTGGGTTTTTGGTTCAAACCGTGAGATGAAGCTCTCTGGTTGTTCAACAGCATCTGCGTGGTTGTTTTATTATTTTGTACATTATTAGTAATAAGGCCGGAAACACGATTTCGTTTTTCGTCACTACGCTTCTGTAAATCAGCAGCTACACGATATATACCAACATATAAAACTAGCATCACACACAAAGTAACCCAAAAATAACACACGGTAAAAACGGTGTTGAAGATAGGGTCCGTTGCAAATTCTGCATAGCATTCATCATCTGGTCTAGGATTGCCGTCAGTGTGGAAGTAAGGCCAACCCATTATTGTGGTAAAAAATACAGATGATGGTATAATCCACGTAACAGCAACTAGTATAAGAATCTTTCTTTCAGTCCTCCAGTTTCTGTACTTTGCAGGTATACGAACTGAACAAAATCTGTCAATGGTGATAATTAGTACTGTGTATTGGGAGGTTAAACAGGCTGTATAATCTAAACTTAGCCACAAATCACATGAAAGTCTTCCTAATGGCCACCGTCCAAGAAGAAGGTATAAAGTATAAAAATTCATTGAAAAAAATCCAATCAGTACATCTGTAACAGCTAATGAAGCTATGAAGTAATTTGATGCTGTTCGTAATGCTCTCTCCACAAAAAAAGAAATAAGAACTAGTATGTTTCCAACAATTGTGATAAAACTAACTATGGCTGTTAGTAGTGCTAATATAACTGACGTTGTTCCTGAATAGACTACAATAGATGCAGTAATATTACCCTCATTAGATTCATCGATCACGGAACTAGAGTTTGCTTTTTCGATATCAGAATTAATATCATTTTTATTCTCATCAGGTGCTTGCTTCGATGTTCGTTTATTCGCACTGTGTCTAAAATCACTGTGAGTTACCGAAGATTGCTCTAATGGATTGATTAAAGGTCCCATAACGTGAGTCGTTTTGTTTGATGCTAGATTATTTGTAATCGATTCTAGTTGTACACGTTGATTCTCCGACCATTTGAGATAATCTGGCGATATGTCAAAAAATGATTTGAATCGGGAAAATTTCTCCCCATTATTTTGAATTGCTACTCTATTTTCACTTTTCACGGTATAAAACTCATAGTGAAGCAATATAATACAAGATAAAATATTTTGAAGAAAACAAAACAATAGATTCATCTTTAAATACATTATACAAAATGTAGATGAAATTGTTCTGGTAGTTTGAGCCTAATTTCCATTTCCATACAATACCTAAAAAAAAATAAAAAGAAACGACTATTAAAATTTTTTAAAGATGCATGAAAAGAACTCATTAGAAGAATACATGTGAAAAGATCAATTCTAAAGATTATTCAAAATACATGATTTAATTGATTATTAACTAAATATGAACAAAACCAAACAAATGAAGATCAAGGTTTGTAGTGACTTAAATTCGTTGATCAATCATCTTGATAACCGTTATAATATAAATCCCAGCAATTTTTAAATTCACAAGGCAATAAGAAATGGCAACTACAATTCATTAGTGCAGAGCACAGATCACAAAACTACACTCTCATCCAGCAAGTTTGAAGCAGAGAGGCGGATATGCGTATGAAAGCAAATACAAAGGCGAATTTATAGTCAAATCGAATAAGAACACATTAAGGCAAAGCAAAGTATATTATTAGGATTCCAGTGCATGCACACGTATTGAAGAGAATAAATTATCGAGCGATATTTAAGCTAGAGAGAGATGTGTGTAGGCTGTCTTATGATCAAGCGCACACGTTTATACGGATAAGATAGTGATCATAATAGAACAAAGAAATAGAAGGGTTGTTACTGTTCTAAGAACATTGTCTGTTAATTAAGTAAATAAAAAGGCCTAACATAAATTAACCATAATCCAAACTGACTGTAGGAGAGTTGCTATAAATTACATACATGTAATCGATTTTTCAAGTGAAAATAGCAGTCTCTAATTAATTCTGGTAGCAGTCTTAGTATTCATTTATATACATCGATATTTTCTCAGATTCCTTTTTAATTCGAAAATACGTATGAAAATAAGTGATCCCCTCATTAAACCTCTATATGGCCGAATCATTACTGGTACTGATCATGGAATTAGAAACAAAACCTCAATAAAAGCACTGATTTTAGTAAATTGTAAATCAACATTATTTATTTACTTCTGCAAATATCAGTCCAGCTTCTCTGATTTCATTGTTCATGCATTTTCATACTGATTGCGCTTCATTTATGTTCGTTCTTTATCGATCTTCTGGCAAAATACATTCTATGCCTGACCATCACCATATGCTACTTATGTGGATATAAGTAGACCACAACTCACAAACAGTACAACATTCAAGTACAGAACGTTTTATCGACTAGTTTTTGTCAACGAAATTCGATCTTTTAACTGATAAATTAAAGTTCTAGTTCCCTGAAAACTATTTATTGTAAAATACTTAGTTTAAAACATGTGTCATTTTAAATTGTAGCATACTTGAATTAATGTCTGGAAAAATGGGAAAACTCACTGAAAAGATGCTCTAGCAGATACCAGGTTTCGAAATGCTTATGATTAATATAAATTTGCTATATTGTTTAGCACTTTACAATTAAAAATTCAATTCACAAAGATCACAGCGATAAGATTACACAGCAACTAGTTTGTGTTCTTACATAGTGGGACCATTAATGGAATATTTGAGTTTGTGGAGAGTCAGTATTAGTTCCTTACTCAAATCACTGATGAGACAATGCAGAAGACTATTTACAAGTAAGTGCTTAGTATTTGTATTAACTGTTCAGATATTTGATCATAATGATGAAAGCTTAGATGTTTCCTGGATAAATTTAAATTTTTGAATAATGGACCAAAGTGAAATTTTAGTTTTAAAATTCTAAACCATTTATTTACACAATATTTTATTAAGTCTTTAATACCAGGAAATATCCAGAATATACTTGAGAACAGACAAAGTAGTTTATCTGTTCACCAGTCACATATTACGTTTTCTCTAAGTCTTATTTTTCCATTAAACGGATACAAACTTCACTAGTTGAGATCATGAGTCATTTGAAACTAGACCATCATGGAAAACCTGAAAGCACTGGACGGGCGTTTGGTCCTGTTGTCGGATTGCTTAGCAGTGCGCATCCACTATCCCACTTAGTGAGATTCGAACGCAGGACCTATCAGTCTCGTGCGCGAGAGCTTAACCTTTAGAATAACTAAGCTGGCATCCAACGGTGTTAATGTTTAACTTCAACTGATCCACGGAATTGAGCGACACATTCTGTGTTAAAAATCACTCCAGTTTGAATAAATGATATTCATTAAACAGTATTTATAATGTCATTAAACTAATTGTTCAACAGTAGTAAGAAATTTAAAAAAAAATGTATTGATTAATATAAATGAATACTGCCGAACATTGACACCTAAATGAGACAAAACATTTTGTTAACGAGTAAACGAATATGAATGTTAATTGTGAGAATAAAACAATTAGATTTTTCTAATAACCACTTGACTTTTTTATGTTCTATGTGTTTGTACTGTTCCCCTTTACCTTTTAGGCAAGTTAGCAACGAAGAACTTTTAAATATTGTTTAAACGTCTCAAAAGAAAACGTTTCCCCATTTTTTATTATGAAAGTCTGGAAGCCAGAACTAGCAAACAAACTTATATTACATTTTGGACAATGACTATGAAATTTATGATCAAGTTGAATCAGTTACCGTCGTAAGTATATCATTAGGAATACATAAACACTTACAAATTAAATTTGTCCATACTGCATAAGTTAGTAGCTGTCTGAACTTAGTAGCTCAGTGAATAAAGCAATTTGATTTTGAAACGTAAGTTACCGAGTTCGAATCTCATTGTCAACATGAACATGGATACACCTAGATCCACCTAATGAGTCCTGAATAAAATGAGATGACTATTCTTATCCTCTCCATTGATAATTGTATAGCTTCACTAAATAACTTATAATTACATGGGAATATAGATTAGTAGGCATATATATAAAATGAAACTGACTAATTCTGGTCTTCAATATTATTAACGAGAAGATCTAAACATTCACAAATGATTATTTTAGTTCTATTATAATAACTTTCTATGATACTAAGTAAAGTTTGATTTATATATTTAATATGGTTACTGATTTTTCCATGTTTTATTTTGTCATAATTAATAAACATTTTTTTCCCCAACAATTACTTCATAAATTAATTGTCATATTGCTTTCTATTTCTCATTTATGCTCTAAGTTAATCATGCATAAATTTAGGATATGACTATTGCTTGTAAAAGACAAAGCTGAAGAAAAGAGAAAGAATAAAACTGTTTAACATATTGACTCATGAGGGGAATATTTCATTCATAACATAATTTGACTTTGGAAAATGTCAAATTCAGGAAACAGTTAGTATTGATATAATTTTTATCTTAATTCTGTTGTAGGGTACAATTATAATAATAGAAGATAATCAGTGAAACAACTTCTACCACAATACAAAACGCTTTCAATGATTATATGTATATGTATAATTTGGATTAAAACTATACTTTATATTATTACTTGACATAAAATCATGGATTGAAGAAAATGCTTTAACTAATGCAAACAGTATATGAGCACTTTGTAGGATGTCATATAGTAGATATCGATTGACTTCATTTTATGATTGGCCAGATGTATTCTATGCATGTTCTTTGTTAATCTTTTTTGTCCATTAAAACAATGTTGCCTTTTTTCTCTTTGAATTTATAGTTTGTTAATAACAAAACTACAAATTAACTATATTAATTATAGAAGGGGTTTTGTGGAGATTTAGTGTTTACTATAGTTGAAAGCGTGAGTCAATTGAAGCTAGACCACCATGGAAAACCTGGAAACACTGGACGGCCGTTTCGTCCTATTATGGGACTCCTCAGCAGTGCGCATCCACGAACCCACTCTCGCGAGCGAGATTCAAACCCAGGACCTACCAGTCTCGAGCCGTAGCCCTTAACCGATAGACCACTGAGCTGGCATCCAACGGTGTTAATGTCTAACTTCAACTGATCCACGGAATTGGTGAATGGTTGCTCAACTTCGTGGATCAGTTGAAATTAACTATAAGCAATGATGGATAGTGGCTAGCAGTGGAATACAAGACGCGCGTTTTGTCCTATATCGAGGCAATACGTACAGTATGCACATATGCCAATAAGAGACTGAACAGTTGCAGTCCTAAACATAAATGGGAAGATTCAAACAAACAATACTAAGTGAATACAAATTAACTGTTGTTTATTAGACATTTATGTTATTATAATGTTCTATCTGAATTAAGATAAGATGATCCATTTATATGTCAGTTTAATTGAATAACAGGCTGAGATTTTATCATTTCTTTACTTAACTATCATTCTTCAATACTCTACATTTCAAAATGAAGAGTTGTTTGTGAGAATATTTTTAATCAATCCATTTATTCGGTTAGACATAATAGTAATGTTCTCAAGATAACTAAGACTTTTTACAAAAGATTGACTTTATTGAAATTTTTATCTTAATAGAAATGAATTTACACTAATGTATATCATTTATTCGTCAATCCTCATGTATACATATTTTTAATTAATTTAATGTCAAAGTGTGGTGTGGGTTACTTATATCAACATAAGTAGTTTATGGTGATGCTCAGGCATAGAATATATTTTGGCAAAAGATCGATAAGGAAAGAACCAGAATGAAGCGTTATCGGTATGACAATGCATGAACAATGAAATCGGAGACTATGGACTGATATTTGCAGAAGGAACAGTCAAGATTGAGACAATTGATGGTTATTTTACAAATCAACTGTTTACTGTATGGTTATAAGATTTTAATGCGCTAGTCTGTAATTTGTACTTAAATACATTCGATGTCCAAATGTGTTCTTGTTCACTATATTAAATGTACATTATTTATTTTTATTCTCCACACATTAACTGAATTGATAAACTACAATTATATGATACACTTGAAGCATTATCAGTGAAACTATAATTTATGGACGACTTTTGAGCGGTTCTAAAGTGACCCTGAGAATGTTCACTTACTGGAGCTAAATGAGGTTTATAAACTTATGTCAGTAAGGACTATGATTTAGAGTTGATAGTTAGGGTTAAGAATTAGATTTAGGGTGTTCATCACAAACTGACATTAGTTAAAATGTCAAAACGTTATTTAGCCAAATGGATGGATGAGTTTCGCCTTGAAATTCAAGACCTGTTATTTTAGATCTGATTCATTTGACTGAACTCTAATTATTCTTCATTCGAAAAATATCATTTAGTAAACTGATTGTTATCGTTATGTTGCATTGCAAAAAAGAATTTTATTTTTCCAGGAAACATATACAGAACACTGTCGATAAGAATTTTCTCATTATTGAAGATAGCAATTATACAAGTAGGTGCTAAAAGCAGAAGTGTTTTACAGAAGTCGTGGAAATCCTTGATACTTTCGTTTTGAACAAATATGATAACACTAGTTTTGAATTATCACTAGAACTTATTCCTGATTACTTGATTAAGTTCTAGATAAGTATGAACGATAATATGTTACAGTAAAATTTTTTTTCGAAAATGTTGACAAATTGTTTTATATGACTACAAAGTAACTAATTCAAAAAAAGTATCATTTCCATTTAATTTTAATTATTTGAAATTGTGAAATATCGGTTCACTGTTGAAAACTTATGTTGCTGTTACAAGATATTAATTTTGTGGTTGTGTTAACACTAGCTGAATATTAATAGTTGAATTCATGAGTCAGTTGAAACTAAGCCAACATGAAGGAGCGGGAAACATTGGACGGCTGTTTCGTCCTAGCACGGGACTCCTCAGCAGTGCTCATCCACGATCTCCCCTGTGGGATTCAAAACCCAGGACCTATAGGTTTCACTGAATATCTTTAAAAAATTGACTTATCATAATTAGTACTAACTAATACAATCGAGTAACAAGTTCATTTTGTAAACTGAAAATTAACTATTCTAAAATTTGAATATTTTAAACCTTCTTACATAGAAAAATTCTGTCAATAAATACTAGTAGGGATGCTTACCTTGTATCAGAAGTAAATAAATAAATACCACTTTGTGAACGGGAGGAAAATTTGGTTTTCAGTGTGTAGTTACTGTATACTTACTTGGTTTGATAAATCTAAATGGTTGTCAGATATCTTTTCAACTTAAAATAAACACATTATGAATTCAGTAAATCAACACTCTTTAAAAACCTAATGGTTTACATCACTACATTTATCTAAATTTGACAAAATAGATTGTTTCCGACTTTAATTCTTACCTTTTGTCTTAAAAAGGTAAAATCTGAAACTTTTACTATAAACATCTTTACTATAAACATCTCAAAAATCAATCCACTATCATCATTCAACAATTACCTTTGAAGAGATTCGTGTAGTGGTCTGCACAGTAGTCTTAACAATGAATAAGGATAAAAAAGATCACAGAAATTATCAATCTTTTGAATAACAATTTTTCAGAGGGTAAATGTAGTCATTATAAATTTTGGAGAGGAAATTTAAATATCATATTTCATTGAGTTATTTTTTAAAGCATAATTTTACAAGATTGTTTGATCTATAGATAAAGATTATTAATAGGATGTGGTCATCACAAAAAAATAAACAAAATTCACATGACTATAATAAAAGTCAAGTTATTTATCAAATTATCCCATGAATGATGAAAAGAGGCTTTCCAAGTATACATTCGTCGATTTATATTCCCTAGTTTTTTTTGCATTTTAAACAAATAAGACCTCTTTAGGTTGATCAATTTAATTTTAATTGGTTTTATGGTAATATAGCTCTTGAAAATGGAAGGATTAGGAAGAAATAATCATCAAGATTAATATCCTACATCAAGAACTTGGTTCATTTTAGATCATTAGAATACTTGTTGCAAAGTTAATGGAAGAGTATAGAATCTTAATTTTACACATAGATAACGCTGTTAGAATCGTAGCCTATTAATTAATCTTTGTAGATAATAGTTTTCAGGTAATAAAAACTTATCATTAAAGTTTCAATCTAGAAGTTCATTGTGCGATTAATCATAAATACGATTGTTTTCAGGTTTAGGCAGATTTTCAAATAAAAATAGAACTGCTAAGAACCCAGAGTTTATCTTTGAGATAATCAAGTGGAATTCATTTTTAAGTTGCTACATTGATAAATATGTTGCACAATCATCCAGAATATCCTCTCAATGAAACTAATGCTGCTATCCAGGTATCATATGGTGTGACAAATTTTATGTATAATTATACCACTAAACTAAACATAAATAGCAAATACACAGAGCTATCATGATGAAAGAAACACCCTTTTAATTGAATTATTTATAGAATCCTTAGAAATAACAGTTATTTAAACCCTCACCAAATATTTTAGATTCCTGTCCAGTATTAATAGTTTCAATATCTGGGCAAATATATATAAACTGCTACATCTTAACATCACATAGTACGCACTCTCATAACTTTCAAAAATTGAGATATATAGTAAATCCTTTGAATGAAAAAAACTTACCGGAACAGTAAAAGTTGTTCTATTTACTATGACTATTCTTTCTAAAGGTTTTAAAAAACACCCTAAATTATTTAAATCCGTAGTTCATTATTCTATCTCCCGAACTTAAGAATCAAATTTTAAGTAAATTCAGCTTTACCAAAATTAAATGAGACAGTTTAAAATAACTTTTAACAAATCTCCTTCAGTTATTCAGTATAATCACACTGGTACTAAAACAAGAATCTATATTTATTATTTCGCAAGTTATTTCTTGAGTTATTCACTTTTACACCCCCCCAACAAGTCTATTTTCTTTTGTACAAATTACAATGGAAACAAAGATAAACTAGATGTGATTTATTCGATAAAGTACACTTAGAAAACTAAATCCATAACATGATTAGATTATTTAGATGAAGTTAGATCTTTCTAATCTTTGAAAAATGGAATGAAACATGAAGCTCAACTACTGTGTGTGAAAATGAACAGTTATATTGAAGATGTTAGAAATTTTAATAAGTATCTACTAATAAGCTAAAATCATGTACAAGATATCAAACTAACGATTAATCTTGGTGATTCTGAATGATTGAAGAAAAGTTTCAATATTTTACTTTTTACGTTTCAACAATAAATATAAATGATGTTGTCATCTTGATTGGATCTTCAAATCCCGTACTCTTAGTTATTGGTAAATAATAACTGTCCACTGGAAAAATAATAAAATCAAAGTACTCGAAGTGATCTTAGTTACACAACATTTACATGTATCTTCAAAAAATAACACTTTTTAATAAGAACCCACTAACACGACAATCATTCATGAATTTATGCAGTACAGTTAGAAAAGAGTGTACATTTGATAATGTAGGAAAGTTTTTAGAATTTGTCAACTATTGATAGCAATTTATAACTGCCATTGAATTTTGGGAAGTTAACATCAATGAAATATTATCCAAATAAATGGTTGTAATAGTATGCCAAAATATGTTTATAACTAACGATAGATAGGGGCTAGCAGTGGAATCCAGGAAGCGCGTTAGTTCTATTTAGAACTCGCCAGCTGAATATACTTGCATCTCAGATTTGATGTTCACTCTGGGACTATAACCCAGTACTGTTCGCTTCAAATGCCATCGCGTTATCCACTTAGCTACGAAACGCGCGTCCTGGATTCCAATGCCAGCTACTATCCATCTTTGATTAGAATGCTTGTGAATGAAAGCTATATGGAGGCAATATTCACAGTATGCGCATATGGTCAATAAGAGACTGATTAATTGCAATCCTCAACGTCAATAAGAAGATTCAACCAAACAATACCAAGTGAATTTATGTTTATAATTATTTTCAAAATATACCAAATAGTATAGAACTTTTACAATGATCTGTTCTCGCTGGATTGCAATAACCTGCTTCACCTTCAAATGTTTTCATTCTTCATTCAAACTAAAGATGATCACAGCAAAGTCTTGAAAATAGTTTGAAATAATTAGTTTAATTCAAAATATGCTGTAAAGAATAAGTTTGTTAAGGTTTTACTTACTAAATTAAGGTAAATGAAATATTGGATAAACTGCAGTTACCAAATTAGTGATAGTTTTGTAGTATTTCAATGAGCAGAAATTAGAATTTCTGTCATTTCACTTAGTTTATACCACCACTTTAGTGAATAAATCAATAACTATTTCAAAGTAAAGGTACAAATAAATCTTTTGATTTCAAATAGTACCAACTGTATTTAAAACAGAAATTCTTTGAATGTTTAACTAGTTTGTCCACAATGTGAAACATATTTCCGCTGATATCAACAAACTACGTTCTTATCTTTCTTGGATTCTTCATTGGTAATCAAATGGTATTTTGGCTGAGAGACTATAATTGTTTTTATAAATAAATACAATGAATTAATCTTATTGAATAGTCATTTACTTTTTATTTCAGCAGTTAAGACACACTTGACATTTAACACTTGAACCACATATATTGCTAAAAACAAACTAATTATTGCATTTCATAATTGTAATATTATGAAACTTGATTTACCATTGCATTTTGTACAGAGAACTTAATCAACACAGAACTAACACAATGGTACAGAGATTGAAAACATTGAAACTTCACCACCAGCTAGCGGATAACAGGACTCAGTAGCTAAATGGACAAGGTGATATCATTTGAAACATACGATACTGGATTCGAGTCTCAGAGTAAAAATTATCTTTCGAATATAGATACATCTTGCTGGCAAGCCCTGAATAAGACGATACACTAATCTTAAATTCCACTGTTAGCTACCATTTATTTTTGTTTATAATGTTTACGACTAAACGCAACATTGGAACAATGTGTACAGGATAAACATATATGTTAAAAATTATGAAGCAAACTAAATTTTACAAAATTTGATTGAATTTGATTTCTCTTTTTAGGGAAAAAAATTTTTCAAATATGGAAATTAATTGTTCAATTGATCTAAAATACATTAGTTATTTATTAGAAGATTGTAGACATTAGACAATCTATTTTAAAATAAGTCATCAAATGATAAATTTATAATTTGCGTGACTTTTCTTTTTTTTCGCAAAAAAAATTTAACTAGAAATGAATCCTTTTCAATCTTTTAGATGGAACAAACAAAGTCACATAACATAGTGACTATGTTTTTTTTTATTTACTGGGAATGTTTTCATTGTATAAGTTTAATCTAATTTAAAGTATTTGGAGCCATTTGTTTTTGTTTTTTTTAGAAAAAAAGAAAGTTGATTAGTATTATTGTAAATTGATTGAAATTTTTAGGGATTGTTTCAAATTAAGTTTTTATTCATTAAAAATAAACGTTGTTTTTAGTTAGCGAATTATTATTATTAGTTTTTTTTCTTTTTCTGATCTAATTTCTCAATTATTCCTATGAAAGATTAAACTGCCAAATCGTTCATGGAGGACAACTCACCGACTCATTCGAAGTAGAGACCGGTATTAGACAAGGTTTTCTTACTTTCACCCTTTCTCTTTCTCCTGGTCATCCACTGGATCATGAAGACGTCAAAATCTGGTGGAAAGCACGAAATACAGTGAACAGCTAGGATGCAGTTGGACGATTTTGACTTCGCAGATTATCTGGATCTTCTATCACAAACGCAACAACAAATGCAGGAGAAAACGACCGGTGTAGCAACAGCCTCAGTAGCAGTATGTCTCAATATAAACAAAGGGAAAAGCAAGACTCTCAGATACAATACAACATGCACCAACCGAATTACACTTGACAGAGAAGCTCTGGAGGATGTGAAAAACTTTACACATCTAGGCAGCGTAATCGATGGACGCGGTGGATCTGATGCAGAAGTGAGTGCGCGGATCGACAAAGCAAGAGCAGCATATTTACAACTGAAGAACATCTGGAACTCAAAACAATTGTCAACCAACACCAAGATCAGAATTTTCAATACAAATGTCAAAACAGTTCTACTGTATGGGGCGGAGACGTGGAGAACTACAAAAGCCATTATCCAGAAGATACAAATGTTAATTAGCAATTGTCTACGCAGAATATTTCGGATCCGATGGCCAGACACTATCAGCAACAAGTTACTGCGGGAGAGAACAAACCAGATTACAATGGAGGAAGAAATCAGGAAGAAGCGCTAGAAGTGGTTAAGACACGCTTTGATGAAAGTACACAACTGCGCCACAAGGCAAGCCCTCACATGGAATCCTGAAGGCCAAAGGAGAAGAGGGAGATCAAAGAACACATTACGCCGATAAATAGAGACAGACATGAGAAGAATGAACAAAAGTTGGACAGAACTAGAAAGGAAGGCTGAGGACAGAGTGGGTTGGAGAATACCGGCAGGCGGCCTATGCTCCATTGGGGTTAACAGGCTTAAGTAAAGTGAGTAAGTAAGTAAAAGATCTAATTTGTCAATATAATTACAGATGATTTTTAGTGAACTGATTTAATTTACTTGATGAAATGATTTAAATTTTTGTAAAAGTAAGCAAATGAATTATTTAGTTGTTTTTCTATGTAATTCTTTCATTTACATGTTAAGTATTTCAAGATCTTTACTATTTTTATCGTATGCACAACTCTTTAATTTACTTACTAACTTACGCCTATTAACCCTTATGGAGGAGCATAAGCCACACACTAGCACTATCCATTCTACTCTGTTTTGGGAAATCTTTTCCAGTTCTTTCCAGTTACCATTCATCCTTTTCATGTCTACTTCAAACACCCAACGTAATGTTTCATTCAGCCTTCCGCTTTCCTGCTTCTCTTTAGGATTCCAAGTTAGCGCTTGTCTTGTGATGCAGTTTGGTGATGTTTGTAATGTAAATCATATCCTGTTCCAACATCGTTTCTTAATTTTCTCTTCAGATGGAAGCTTGAATATTCTCTCTCCGTAGTAAGCTGTTGCTGATATGTTTGAATCCAGGGAATAATGTATACAGCTCTAGTCAAAACAAACTCATAAGTCTTTCTAAAATATAGAATTTATTTAAATAATTACGCCGAGTATAATTTTATTCTTAGTTAATTTTTATGTGTGGAAAGTAAATTTTATTGCAAATAAAACTAACCTATCTTGTATTATGTTATGATTATATAATTGAGCAATGAATATTTTGATTACAAAAATAAACATCTTAAACATCTTACATTAATTTGTTAAAAGTTTTTATAAATTATGTAGTGAAAAATGAAAATTTTAAAGTATGCAAACCTATTAAAATTAACCACTATTATTGTTTTTCAGAATGGGGTTTTTGTGGACATAATTGTAATTTCATAGTTGAGTTTATGAGTCAATTAAGGCTAGATCACCATGGAAAACCTGAAAGCACCGGATGGCCTTTTCGCCCCTAGTGTGGGACTCCTCGGCAGTGCGTACAGACGATCGCGCCTTCGGGATTCGAACTCACGACCTATCAGTCTCTCGCGTGAACGCTCAACCTCTGGACCACTGAACCGGCATTCAATGATGACAATGTCTAACTTCAAACAATCCACGAAATTGAGCTACTATTTTATTCAAATGACTAAATATGTAATAACATAAATTGAAATCTATACATCTAAATTCAGTGGATCATTTCAAATAATATATTTAGATAAATTGGAAAATTTTGGCAATACGAAGAAATCGTGTAAAGCCACGGGTTTTAGCGCTTAGAAATAGTAATCACTTCGTAACTTTATAAATAGATGAATGATAAAATCTGAAAAAGTTTTGTTCATTTATGTTTTCATGCTACCCAATCATTCTTATACATGTTTCAGACTTTTTAACATTTAAGCATTTTATTCCTAGACTAGCTGTTCATTTTTTCTCTTCAAAAGATAAAAGTCAGTTAGTTATAAGGTTAATAAAGTCAAGACAAACTAAGCTTTTTAAAGTTCCTATTTTGCACACTGATCTGTTGAGAGAGAATAAACGGAATAATTCATACCATAAATTTTATTCAAAATATACACTGATGAAGTTATAGGTCTTGAGATTTGTAGCTAAGGTGAACCTTTAACCTGTCATTGATTACTTCGTTACTTTGATTGCATCTTCTACTGATTGGATCCTTGGTTCTATATTTGTCTATAGTCATTCTGATTTGTTTATTACGTAGGTCGATTTCCATGTGTTTGTTGATTGCTGATTGAAAAATTATGGGCAAATATAGGACCAAGAGTCAAATCAGTGAAAGATACAATCAAAATAAAAAAGTATACAATGACGGGTTAAAGGTTAACGTTAAACAATCAAGATTGAGGTCCACAGGACAAACTGTGAATCATATATAGAGAATTTTGAACAGTTCACTTCTACCTGAAGTTTGTGCAGATGATATAGTTCAGAATAACGATGAATGCTCCACGATCAAACCATTCAGCTCAAAGAAGCTTTACCAAAAATCGAAGTTAAAGGTCTCACTAAGGATTTTAACTCAGAATAAGAGAACAAATGTTTGAATTATCAGTTATCATCTTAACAAACTATTTTTAGCAAATGATACAGACAATTCATTGCAGAAATATGGCTCTTCTACAAATCCCTTTAAAATATTCTTCATGAAAAAGCCCAACTCTAAAACTGCATGATAAACTTAAGACATTGGAGTAATTGGACATTCAAGTAATGAGTCATTTAGTCAACAGACAAAAGTAGTATCCTACTTATTTTCATATTGTGAGTTTAGCTATGGAAGTAAATTATGATAAACAAATTTATTGAGACAATGAATGTGCTTGTTAGGAATAGAATGTTGTAGCCAAATGTCTATTAATAAGCAAATCAATAGTGTACTATGAGTTCAAATAAGTCAATAGGAAATAAATATTTTATTTCTTACTTTATTCAATCTAAAAAATGTTGTTTTCATTTGATGCGGTAATTTAACAATTTAAATAACTACTGTTAATCAATCTGTGAAATATTGAGTTAGAGGATGTATACACATTAGGTTATTTATTTTAGATACTCACAGACGTCCAAAGCAGAGGTGTAAATGTTTGTGACAAAAATACAAATTTTCTTTTCAGTAAAACAAAATAATCAACTCAACGCAGACTTGAATTTTAAAAAAAATATTTTTTATTGTAGAAACACACTTGATATGATAACGAATGAACAGATTGAACAGACAAGTCAATGAGGAAATCATAACCAATCAAAACGGAACATGAAATTGATTTCAAAGGAATTGATAGTCTTCATTATATTCTCAGGTTTGAGTGAGTAGGAACTGATTACTGGACTTATTATATATACATTTTCGAATGTAAGTTGTTTAGAAAAGATTGGAAGCATCTCAGTTAGCCTCATCTATATCATCTATCTACCCTTGTATACAATTAAACATCAGCATAATAAAAAAGGCTTAATTTCAATAAAATGTTTTTTTGTTTAGTATCAAATTACCCGAATTCATTTCGCTTGGATTTACTAGAGCTACCTACAGGTTTAGAACACAGCCTCAGGGTACCCCATGTCACTGATTGTTGAAAATAATAACATGCACATACGTAAATACGTTTGCAAATACCACAATAAGAACACTTTTTATAAGAAATTCCTCGGACTGTAATTATAAACTAGGTTTCACTGATGAAAACAGTTTATTATTCATTTCGTACAAATTTCTCTGTAGCCTTACTTCACTTTGATTTCGTTATGAACTTGAATTAATCTCAGCTGTGTATGTCAACGATTTTGTACGATATTTATGACTTTTAATATACTTGCGTTCCAAGTTTTATGAAAATATTCGTTTATGTAAATAAGTTTTGGGACTGTACATTTATAAATTTTGTAAAGTAAATAATGACTTGAATCTAATCTTTAAGGTCAAGCTATACATTCATCAATCTCTCGCATATAACCTTTTCAATATTATACTACAAAATAAATTTAACCAATGAAATGAAGCATAAATGTGACACCACTGATATTTCCAAATGATTAATTATTTTATATCTTTTCTCTCTATACAACGCACCCTTTTCCGAAAAGTACTTAAGTTCACTTTGTATCGTTTACTTAAATCTTCCCATTGACGTTTAGGACTGCAATTCATCAATCTCTTATTGACATATATGCACACTGCGCATATTGCCTCACAAGCATTCTAAACAAACATGCATGGTGGCTGGCAGTTGAATCCAGTATTCACGGTTCGTCCTATTCGCTAGCCGTTATCCATCTTTGCTTAGAATGCTTGTGAATGTACTTAATTGTTAGGTAGTTACTTTTCACCTTATCCTTTTGGATCTTGGTTTTACTTACTCAATTAGTTTTTTACCTCTCATTCTAACTTTATATGTGCGTGAATACTTATGAAACTATGTTATCAATATTGATTATTGATGAGCGTTTAAGTTTATGTAAAGGAAAGACGTGCTTACATTAATATATATATAAACTGAAATCAATATGAAAGTGTAAATTCGACAGTGAAAAACAAAGAAAACGCCAAAAGCAAATTTAATTTAATTTAATCTATTCAACATTGAAAGTAATTGTTTTTGAAAACGACTTCCTTTGCTAAACTAGTCATTTCTTTATTTAATCAATGCATAAAAATTGTTTTTTTATCGTAGGTTAGTATTCGTAATAACATTTGCATAAAGCGTAACTTGTAGTAAAATTTGTAGATTTCTAAACTGATTTTCTACGGTTTCAAATAATAATGAAATTGAATTAGTAGAGAATAATATGTAGCAATAGCTTAAAGAGTTGCTTTTGATATTGTATTATGTATGGTGATGAAATATTAAAAAGCATGATATCAGTTATTCACGGGAAATCCTAAACTATGTAAAACTATTATAAGCAAAAATGGATAGTGGCTAGCAGTGGAATCCAGGATGCGCGTTTAGTCCTATTGGGGACTCGCCAGCTGGATGTACTTGCATCTCAGATTCGATGTTCACTCTGGGACTCGAACCCATTACCTTTCGCTTCAAACGCCATCACGTTATCCACTTAGTTACTGAGTCCTGATAGCCACTTGCTTGTGCAATGGTATGAAGTCTGAATTTACTTGGTAATGTTTGTTTAAATCTTTCCATTGTTGTTTAGGACTGCAATTGATCAGTCTCTTTTTGGCATATGTGCATATTGTGCGTATTGCCTTGATATAGCCTTAATTCGCAAGCATTATAAGTATTATAAGAATCAATGGGAAGATTCAAACAAACAATATCAAGTGTATATAAAACTATGTTACTCAAAGTACTTGAAAACATCTTAGAACTAAGTTAGTATGTGGGACAATCGATAATACATTCTAATTATATTTTTGTTTAATAATAATAATTTTGTCTTTTCATACCTTTTCAAATATGTCTATGACAAAATTAAGATAATTTGCGTAGTATTCTGTTGTATTGAGTTAGACAAAGTATTTTGTAAACTGGGTTTTTTTCAGACTATAATTTCGTAAAATAACCGACGTTATTAACATAAAACTTTTTGAACAAATAAATCTAATGTATGACATTAAATAGGAATAATATATTTGTAAAATCTCATCGAATGAATTTGAAGTAAATCCAACGTTTCGCCTATCAATTAGATCCAAGCTTTTATATTTCCTTGAAAAAGCTTGGGCCGAATTGCCAGGCGAAACGTTGGATTTACTTCAAATTCATTCGATGAGATTTTACAAATATATTATTCCTATTTAATGTCTTACATCAACTCGGCGCCCAAATACTGTGAAACTATTCGCTCTATTGTAGACAAAAGTTCTTATGTATCTAATGTAATTGTGTTGTTTATTTTATGTATGCCGACTACAAGATGCTGTTAATTTGTAACTGAATCAAGTCCAAATGGATCGAAACAACTGTTTTGTAAATATTCAGCTTCACATTAATTTTGTGTGGTTCTATTTCATTCACTATTTTTTTAAGAAAAGATTATATATATGTACAGTGAAATAATAATTAGGTCAACAAACTAGTCTAACAAACTACTTATAATTACAATTCTATTGTCATTTAAATAATATTTTTTGTTTTCAACAAACTAACTAAAGTATAAATCATTTCTAAATGAAAACAATAGCTAATTACTGGGGAAAATAACAACAGTTAATTCATAGAATTGAAGCATACATACATTTTACGTTTTTATTATGGTGTATCAGGTTATTTAAACACATTATTGTTGATCATTGATCAAATGAAATAATCAATAAGGGTACATTTTAAAATTTACTACACCCCTTTTTGGCAGAAATATGAAAAGGGGCACTGAGGTTTATTTCTAGATTTTACTGGAAAAGTTTAGCTACATGAAAATGTTTTACCTTTGTCTCTTACATGTTACATGTAATCTTCTGTTGGCCTGATATTTTATAACATTTTGACTGTTTAGTTCATATCTATCTCTCTTAAAAGTACTGAAAAATACTTAATCAAATTATTATGTCTGCTTTACATAAAGATACGAAAGTCAAAAATTTTCTTAATAGGTGTTTGACAAAGAATTTTTAAATGTTTAATAAAATAAAACCGTTATATACTTATGTTCTTTATCCTTGAAATAAGACGGTTTCATGTTTATTACATGTAAAGAGTCATGAGATAATCCAGATAAATAGCATTATAGAAATATTGACAGGCATCGTAGATGTCATACATCAATTCATGGGTTATCAGATTTATACAAAAACCTTTTGAAATCCTAAATCCCGTTTTACTAAAGTGAGTTTTATATAACTTCAGAATAAACTGCGGGGTCGTTGATAACACTTGAAAATGAAATTTTCAAAGTGTAAAATGAATTTCCAATCAAATGTAAGTGACTAATGCATTTTGTATAAGCTGGATAGATTAAAAATCGGTGTTTGGGATAAAATGACATCTGATAACTTATTTTCAGAAGAGTAAGAAACTAAATATCATTAAAATACAGGGTTGTTAGGGTTTGATTAGATTTGAAGGTAATTGTATCATAGATAAATATCATCCAGAGAAATGACAAAAACTAGTGAGGAATAATAAATGTTGTATCATAGTTTGGAACGCTTAAGCTGTACAAATCTGCTACAGAGAATCGAACATAAGATCTAAGCATTTAACAGTGAACATGTTAAACTTGTCTATATTCGTAAATAAAATAGATTCTCAACATTACTGAACGACATGAAGTTTTATTTACCCCTGTGTAATAACCCGTTACACTTAACTCCAGTGGTCTTTAATGCTAATTAATAGGTATTCAATTTCTCTGTTAAATGTTATTTAGAATAACGAAAGAACAGTTAAATATTGAAAAAAAATGTAATAATAACTATTCAAATAATCTTTATAAGAGATAAATTGAATATTGTCACTAGTAATCTGTTCATTTATACTAGACAATTATTTTTATAACAAAAGGCATCCAGACAAACTGTTAATTACATGTGTTTACAAATATATATTTTTTCAATAGTTGAGATAATGGGTCAATTAAAGCTAGACCACCATGGAAAACCTGGAAGCACTGGACGACCGTTTCGTCCTATTGTGGGACTCTTTAGCAGTGCGAATCCACGATCCCGCCTCGCGAGATTCGAACCCAGGATCTATCAGTCTCGCGCATGAGCGCATAACCTCAAAATATTGTCTCAATCAGTAGTCACAGAAATTCATTATTCAAAATAATTCAGAAAACATTACAATACATATTAAACAAACCTTTATTGTTATGTTAAATTACTAGAGCAAGTTAGTTTTATTTATGAAATTAATTCCAATTATTGTCTAATTATAATTTATCATGAATGAATATGTACATTGTATCAATAGTAAGTAGATATTTACAAGCTCATTGACACTTTCATTTTTTTTAAAAAAAAATTTCATTAGGACATGATTCACTACTGAAATATACATTTCAAAGTTAATTAATAAACCTTTTGAAAGGTGTGAATTTATGTATCTTGAATAAATAATTTGGTTGTTACGTAATCAATGTTAATAATTGGGATTACAAATAATTGATTTATTTGATGTAACATATTAATAAAATTTGGAAATAATTCAATAATGTTAAAGTACAAGTACCTTTGTTTTAATAATATAGACCTAATGTTCTCATTGTAGTTGTTAGGTACTTACAATTATTCTGCCGAATGACAGTTAATATTGACAATAGTATCATTATTATTATTATCATTAACGATATTTGTTTGGGATATAAAATTTAAAAAAAAAATATGATATTAGAGTAAGATAAACACATCAACTTTAGGCCTCCTTTTTTGTTGATGTAACCTGGTTTTCCCTTTCAATTCACATTCCAACCTTCTATTGAGGCATTTTTGTTTCATAGCAAACGATGTATAAACCAATCTCTCGTCAGTATTGTTACATTATACATGTCTGTGTCACGTATATATAAATATATAATATCAAAGAAGTATAATAATGTTATGTATATGTATATAAGTGACTTTTGTTTGGATGGTGAGGAAGAGATAGACAATAGTTATTGAATTATTCATTATTTTTTATTTCGGTATTGTCTAATTGAATTTCCTGCAATTAATTTCCAAATGATACTATTACAGTAGATATGAACAATACATATATATATATTACATAATTACTTAAAGAAAGACTTTTTTATTCACTTATTTAATAGTACATGGTTTAAAATCCATTTTGTGTAGTTTTTAAGCATATAGCATATGCTTTTCTAAAAGTAGTTAGTGAATGGATTACTTTGAATTACTATACAAATAATCAAGGATGTAGTGAATTAATTCTTTTCAAATAAATAAATAAAAACATGTTTCCATTAATCGGAACGATTAAAAAAGGGAGGTTACTTTGTATAAGTAACAAAAGTCAATGTACATAAGATCAAATGATTCTAGCAAGATAAATTCTTGAAAATGTATTACTTGTATTTTATAGGACTTAGAACATAGACAGTACGCTAAAAATATTATTTAATTACCAAACGATTCATAAACAGGAGCTGTGACATATGCTTTAAAAACTATGATAGTGATATTTTAGATATTGCATTTCCATATAAGAATGTACGGTTAGTAAGGAACTAATTTCTCTTATTCTTTATACTGATCACTTGCCTTTATATTTAACCTAAGAATAAACAATAATTTCTGAAATCCAATGATCAGTTTTATTTCCACTTTGCGTATCAATCCTTATTCTGTAGGATCAATGTATTATTACTCATTCGATATTTAAATCCGAAACCTGGAAGCTGAAATATTGGACTTTAGGCAACTGACTTTTGGACATAATGAAACACTTAACACAACATATTTTGTTGAAATACTAGCAATATAAATCCTATATGAGCTTCTCCTGTACTGGTTTTTGCATGGTTATTTAACTTCAAACTGAAATGCATCAAGTAAGATTCTTTATTTAACCGAGTTCTACTCATTATTAAATTATTGTCAGTATCAATAAGTGCATCATTTTTGAAAACACATAATCATGTTAGCCTTTCTTAAACTTTGAATAAATAAACAATTACCCCTTGTATTCATCAGCTGAATCAACGAATCAACGATAGATGAAGAAAACAAGTTTTCAGATTATTTTATGAAATGCATAACATCTTACACCGTTGAAAAGTTAATAACTGAAGCTACAAGTAGATAACTTGGGACAAAAAAAATTAATTTCATTTTCGATAGAGTATAACGGAATACCAGTGCAGTATACTACATAAAATGTGTTCTTGATGAAAGGTTTTTAGACGAAAAATTTTCATACCACTTAATATTGCATATTAATAGAAAGTAGATTCTCTTAATTAAAACCAAATGTGCATTTATATGTTAATTTTATTGGATGCCTAAAAATACTTAAGAGATACGCTTTTATTCTTCGTGTAAGCTTAATTCAAAACATGCCTCAGCAACGGAGTTTTTTTAGTATGATATCTTACTATTTTAATGAATTGAATTGTTACATTGCAATTTTCAATTCCTGATAATAAATAAAGTCCAGGTTTAGTGATTATGATCAAGTTGTCATTTCTTTTACATTTCATCAGTGATTGAAAAATTTTGTATTTTAAATTAACGTACAAATAAAGTAACTAATAACAAGAAAGTCATTGGTCCTTGTTTATCTCTTCATTATCCAAATACAAATAACAATAAACGAACAGTTTGAATAAATTTAACATTGAATCTATATCTTCATTTAATGTTTTAAATACAATAGTCTTCTAATATTTTTTCAAATACAAGAAAATTCAGAATAAATATGGTTATTATGGGTGAGAGTGATAATAAAGTAATTACAAATCAGAAATTACGTAATATATTGAATAATATAAATTGCGTACGAATTAGTAAATAAGGATAGATGCTGAATAAATTTCTTAAAATGTTTGTGTTATAATAATATTAATGATAATATCGATGACAATAGTAAGCTATGAAAATGCAATAGAAGGGTTCGAATTTTGTTACTATATCATCAGAATGATTATTAACTGACTGAATCAGAAGTTGAGGATGGTGAAAAGATCGGTTAAAAGTATTTCTTCTGAATGTAAAGCACCGGCTTTTTGAATAGTTATTTGTTCAACCTTCTGAAACAATAGCTATTCGGATCTCACAAATTCATTTAACGTATAAATTTATTCAAGTCAACACTTCATATTAGTCATCTCAACATAAACGATTTTATTTTACTTTATATAACAAACAATCCCAAATCCACATGCTATATTATTAAACAATGTATTTTGCTTTAAACATGGCTACTTTTGGGATTATTAATTTGGGTATATAATTATAAAATCTAAGGAGAATGTATTGAAAAAGAATGTTCTTCGTCCAAGTATCTGTAAATTTTTGAACGAAAAGAATACTCGGCGAGACTATAATTAATGGATGACCTTTGAACGCATCTTAAGTGACCTTGAGAAATGTCAGTCAATCAGTAAACAGTCAGAATAGAGTAAAAATATATTATACAAAACCAAATAATAAAAGTGGATAAACTTCTTTTATATGGTCCAAAAACTTGTCAAGGTTAGAAAAATGTTCAAAGGTTCCGAAATCGTAATGCATAAGGTAGAGGAACTCATCCATATGGCTCCATATTAGTTGGTCTCTGGAGCCATGATAAGGTCATAAAAACCTTCTCAGCCTCGACCACATAGCTTCATTACTGTTTGTGTGTACTCCGGTTGTGTAAGTTTACCATTTTTATTATGGATGTGTCACTACAATACTCATATCTTTGAACAGCCGAAGCTTCAGTAACATCTGCGATTATTGCAGCCAATGTTACTGATGCTTTTATTATACAGTCTGCGGCAGATATTATAATATGCCTTAGTTTCAATCTGGATCAAGCGATAAAGGTTTTTATTGTAGCAAACGTCTTCCTTCAACATACATTACATCGAAGGACAACATCACGGTAGTCTGCACAAGGTCTACAAGTCATTTAACACTCGCAATTACTAATACAGGAACTTCTTAGTAGTCTCATTTGTTGTAGCCGCTCAAGTGTCAAGTTTTCTCTAGCATTCTCTGTGAACCAATCGTACATGAGCTTTAGGTACTGAAATTGGCGCCGTGACCTTTAAATCCTTCAAACGCTTTTGATTGGCTCGTCCATAAATTATAGTCTCACCGAATACTCCTTTCAAAATCTTTAGACTTAAACACTCAGTCAATTAAAATCTCAACTGTTATCTACCGATATGTTTAGAAATAATAGTCACATATTTAAACAAACTTTCTTTTTAAATATTCGAAATACTACAAACTTTTTTCTTTTTTAATTTGTCATAATCGATAAGCACGTTTCAAATTGATGCCATTTATCAGGAAAATTTTTTTTCGTTTCATGGTATTTTCAAAAGAATAAAAACTGGTCGTTTTTCAGGTCAAAATTATTTATAACACAATTTTCACTAAACGGAGCTTTTAAAAAAACACAAAAGAAAGTTTAAGATGAAATGTTATTTGGAAGAAGAAGAAGAAGAAGAAAAAGAAGAAGAAGAAAAATGTGAAAACTGAAATTTTAACGAGTTCATTATATAAAAGAAAACTACTCATATTAGTTAAATTAGTAATATCATACATTTTGTTTGTAATTTATAATAGCAATATACATATGCATATGTGTTTGGAAATCATTTCATATAAATGAATGTGTTTTGTTCAGTTATTTATTTCGAAATTTCATGAACAACACTTCAGAATATTTGGTAATTAAATGATGTGAAAAATTTTTGTCTTTTGTGAACAGTTCCTTAACGAATACTTTAAGGAATCAATATTATGCGAGTTAACTGTTTTTCAGCATATGTTTAGATGTAAAAATTCCAATTTTGACATTTGACAAATTAAAAGGAACGAATCGAGCGATTGAGTGATTTAGAGTTCTATTCTCTCTCACTTGATGGACACAGGTTATCAAGTTGAATTGAATAAAGCTTTCAAGGTTATCTATCATATTCCATCAAATTCGTCCCATGGTTTACGAGTTCGTTTATTGCACATAGCTGAAACCATCACAATCCATGTTCACAAACCGACCCTTTGTATCCAAAAGAAGTTTGTACAACCACTCTCGCTACCCTGGCCATCGATATAGAGGAGTCTGTAACAGAACTTGGGTAAACAATTATCTTATTCCTTCCATTTTTGTATTTTACTTATTCTCTACATTCGTCTCTTGATTCTTAAACAACTACTATATTACTGACCATTCATCAAATATTTTGTTAGGTCTTTCTTCTCCTTTTACATATTATGCAACGTAGCAACAGCTTGGTTTTCGAATAATTACTTTGATTAGTATTAATCCTCTTTCTTCCATCTAATAATCGATATGTCATTATATAATTATTATGTAACGTATCTACTCGATGAGTAATATTCTTTTATTGTGAATCATATATATATATATATATATATATATATATATATATATATATATGTAGAGCCATGATGAAAAACTAATTGAAAAGAAATTTCTTCGCTCGATTCGTTCCTTTTTATATGTATAGATAATACATGAAGTTACTATATTAGTTACAATCTTAAGAGATGAACAGTCAAATGTAGAAATTTTGAACGATATTTTGGTATTTTGACTTTCAGTACAACTTTGATGTAATAAATGATTATTCTGAGACTCTACCGCGCAATACCGAACTTTTCTTATTGGTGGGACTTTTCTACCACTTCTTGGAATTGTTTGAGTTGTCTTCATACAAACTAAGTTATATATAACAGTTATCTTCTCCGTCACTTATTATATTGATTCGCTTGTTCACTGATTTTCATCTACGGCAGTTAAATTGCATTATGAGGTATACAAGATTTGAGGATTTAAACTGCTGTATCCTCTCCTTATTTATTTATTTATTTAAACATATAAATACTGGTACAAGGAAGCACCAGATATGTATGCGCCACACAAATCTCATTTGATTTGTGTGAGGGCTGTGATACTGCCCGGGTGCCTGGACCGAAGCAGGTGGTTATTTTAAGTAGCCACTCCCTGAGCCTTTGACCTAAAAGTCTGATCCACAAGGTAATGAGGCGTCGTGAGGAGATGCAGTCTCATGATAGCCAGTGATCAACGATTGATTCATACGCCATTTGTTCATTCAGGATACTGGAACCCATGTGCACCATTAGTTTGGAATGAGGGTTTTCCAACTCCCCTAGATGAACTTTCAGTGTCCACCAACCCAGTTAAAGCGCCGGAGATTCGCTTTTCTTCCTCTCAATTTCGCAAACAACACTCCCGCCGCGAGAAGGCAGTGAGTAGGACTTCCCTGGCAAAGGCTATATACGCGTGGCCATGTGCGAACATTTGGAGAGTGAGAGCGGACTCTCTTCACTCTCCCCCGTATGAGGGCATTTGGTGGCAAAATATCCTTATTCGCTCAATAGATTTTAATATTCTTATTCGTACAAAAGAATATTTCGAAAAAGCTTTATATGGTACTTATAAAATTGATGAATCCAGAGAGCCACCTTTCTTAATTACAACCAAATAAATCTTCTATCTTCCTGCTTTTGCTATTCTTTAAATGATGATATGTCACTATAAAATTATCAAAAGTTGTTTATATAATATCGAATGTATGAATTCAGAATGTACGTTTTGTTCTTATTGAGACTGATCAACCATCTGTCTATTCATTTCAGTAAGAATAGGTGTCTACCAAGAAATAAAACCTTAAAGCTTCATCACTATACAGTATTATGATACAACCTAATTAACATATTCTTCATCTCTACAAAATCAAGTCACCTTTATATTGTTGATAGTGTGCCACATTATTTTTAACAGTAAATTTACACATAGTAATAAAACCACATAAAGTATCCATTTTCTTTTGTCACTTCTAATCTAAACCATTGACATTCCTTTTGCTGTTCAAACACTATTTGAAAATGTAAAAGAACACTTTGTTCTAATATGATTTGCCATTTACCTTCATATGGTCAAGGTCATCTTTATTGACATAAAATCTAATTTTATTATTTATTTAATTAAAATGTCATTTATTTAATTGCATTTCAATCACTGTATGCTCGATTATATCTAAAAGGACAAAGCTCTGAAGTCCATTTAATTTAGCTTAATATTTCATTCATTTTGTTAATATCATACAGTATACTGGTCATAATATAACAACGTATAAAATACATGAAACATAAACCAGTAGGCATGAAATAACAGTGAACGGAAACTATGTATATTCAATTAATTACCTTAATAGCTTTATAAATTGTTATGATAACATACTAAATTGGTAACAAAAAAAGAGATAGATCTAAAGGACGTTTCAAAAGCCTAAAAATGATTATGTATACAAGTGAGCACATAATGAATTTTTATATACAGGAAATAGTTTATTTAACCAGTTAGGAATTATATCTAATGTAATATATTTTCCTTTAGAATCAAACCCTAATATCATGTTTATAATACATCCATTAGACTTCATCACTAATATTACAGATATAATTTATTGTCTTGCTTACTTACTAACTTACGCCTATTACTCCCAGTGGAGTATAGGCCGCCGACCAACATTCTCCAACCCACTCTGTCTTGGGCCTTCCTTTCTAGTTCTATCCAATTTTTGTTCATTCTTCTCATGTCTGTCTGTATTTCTCGGCGTAATGTGTTCTTTGGTCTTCCTCTTTTCCTTTGGTCTTGCACAAACAGTATAATCTTTTGCTTATTTTATAAATGCATTCATAGTGAAAAATATGCAAGTAATTTAACAAACAAGGAGAAATAAAAGGATGAGTTTGTTTTGTATCATACATGTACTTGCCGCATGAATAAATACGAAAATTGTAAGTGTACCAAAAGCGTTAGAAAATTTTGCTGACATAGTTAAAAAGTAATCATTCGTCGCGTAAGTGTTCATAACGTAAGTATAAAGATAATCAGTAGTTTACATCACGAACTGATCTTAACTAAACAACCACTTAAAACTTGAGAACACTAGATGGCTGTTTCGTTTTAGTACTGGGCTCCTGAGCAGTACTAATAAACGACCCTGGATCTAGAGATCAGACTTAGGACTTTCAGTCTTATGTGGGAACGCTTAACCTCTAGACCGCTGAGTTGGTATCCAACAGTTTTAATGTTTAACTTCAATGACATTTGCAATATTGTTCAATCTTCAATGATCTATCTATGATTAGTTAGTGATTTAAACAATAAAAGTTCTAAAATCTCCAAAAAAAACCTATACTTATAATAAAAGTACTTGTTTCAAGACGTTTTAAAGTCCGATAATTAAAAATTCATTCGAAAAGTAAAATACAGATTTAAAGTCAATTCAATACAGATTGATATTAGTGAGTTATCATACGTTTTTTATTATCATTGTTATCGTAATATTCCCGTACTCATAATGCTTGTAAACTAGAATCGATAAATTTCTGAACATACCAAACATTGAGATTATTGATGTTTTCTCCTGTGACACTGTACTATATTGATATTGAACATAAAAAGCATATTATATACTTATGTCAATGAATATTGTTGGGGATGTTAGATCCCCAGAACTCACTTAGTAAATGCCTTATTTTTGAATTTTACTTTGAAATTTAAATTTCTTGTTTTCGTGCCAAAAGCACTCATATTCACCTTCATGCCGAATTTTCAATTTGGGAGGACCTTAAATGTCATTGGTTCGTTTTCTCTTTTCATACGCTATTTTGTAACGTTTCCTGATGACATTTTTATGCTGTATATATACGCTTGAATTGTGCTTGTTGTTATTCGGGCTTCTGGCTACTTGTGGAATATATTTCCCTTTTCTGAACCAAGATTTCTCTTTCTAATTTGGTTGGCTGGGATACATCGAAATAGCTAGCTTATGGGTGATTTTGTCATTGAGTTTTTGTTCTGTTCGCAGATTTAGCTGAACCCGTAATCTCTTAAAATATGGCAAATATGAGGCAACAAATAAAATGGTAAAAAATTGTAAACATAAGTTTCAGGTTTATACTTACTTATTTACTTACGCCTGTTACTCCCAATGGAGCATAGGCCGCCGACCAGCATTCTCCAACCCACTCTGTCCTGGGCTTTCCTTTCTAGTTCTATTCAGTTTTTGTTCATTCTTCTCATGTTTGTCTGTATTTCTCGGCGTAATGTGTTCTTTGGTCTTCCTCTTTTCCTCCGGTCTTCAAGACTCCATGTGACGGCTTGTCTTATGATTTCCTCAAGGTGTGCCCAATCCACTTCCAGCGCTTCTCCCTGATTCCTTCCTCCATTGTAATCTGGTTTGTTCTCTCCCACAGTAACTTGTTGCTGATAGTGTCTGGCCATCGGATCCGAAATATTCTGCGTAGACAATTGCTAATTAACATTTGTATCTTCTGGATAATGGCTTTTGTAGTTCTCCACGTCTCCGTCCCATACAGTAGGACTGTCTTGACACTTGTATTGAAAATTCTGATCTTGGTGTTGGTTGACAATTGTTTTGAGTTCCAGATGTTCTTCAGATGTAAGTATGCTGCTCTTGCTTTGTCGATCCGCGCACTCACATCTGCATCTGATCCACCGTGTTCATCGATTACGCTGCCTAGATATGTAAAGGTTTTCACATCCTCCAGAGCTTCTCTGTCAAGTGTAATTCGGTTGGTGCATGTTGTATTGTATCTGAGAGTCTTGCTTTTCCCTTTGTTTATATTGAGACATACTGCTGCTGAGGCTGTTGCTACACTGGTCGTTTTCTCCTGCATTTGTTGTTGCGTTTGTGATAGAAGATCCAGATAATCTGCGAAGTCAAAATCGTCCAGCTGCATCCTGCCTGTCCACTGTATCCCGTGCTTTCCTCCAGATGTTGACGTCTTCATGATCCAGTGGATGACCAGAAGAAAGAGAAAGGGTGAAAGTAAGCAACCTTGTCTAACACCAGTCTTTACTTCGAATGAGTCGGTGAGTTTTCCTCCGTGGACGATTTGGCAGTTTAGTTCATCATAGGAGTTCCGTATGATATTGACTATCTTCTCAGGCACTCCGTAGTGTCGAAGAAGCCTCCTTAGTGTCGTCCTGTCCACGCTATCAAATGCCTTCTCGTAGTCGATGAACTTGATGTAGAGTGATGAATTCCATTCGATTGATTGTTCCACAATGATACGTAGAGTTGCGATTTGGTCTGTACACGGTTGATCCTTACAAAATCCAGCTTGTTGATCTCGAAGTTGGGCGTCCACGGAATCCTTCATCCTGTTTGACAATACTCTGTTGAAGACTTTTCCTGGTATTGAGAGATGAGTGATGCCCCTGTAGTTATCGCACTTGCTGATATCGCCTTTCTTTGGTATCTTGATCAGAAGTCCTTTTTTCCAGTCTTTTGGTACTTGTTCTTCGTCCTAAATCTTACTGAAGAGGATGTGTAGTATCTTGGCAGTTGCTGTTACATTTGCTTTCAGTTCCTCTGCCGGGATGTCGTCTGGTCCTGCTGCTTTGCCGCTCTTGATTTGTCTAATGGCCATGCTGATCTCCTCAATTGTCGGTGGGCCAACATCGATTGGGAGGTCTGTGGGTGCTGCTTCGAAGTTGGGTGGGATATATTTTAATAAAATGTTTAAATGCATTTAAATTATTTTGTTCAAACGAAATAATATATTCTGAGGAGTCCCACAATAGGACGAAACAGCCGTCCAGTGCTTCCAAGTTTTCCATAGTGGTCTAGCTTCAGTTGATTCATGATCTCAATTATTAAAATTAATATATTCTTGTTAAAGTCTCATAATGAGCCAATAATTAATTCTTCATTCAAATTACTCTTAATAATGATCCAGTAATTTGAACAAAAAATTTTTATAACTAGAAAACATTTCAAATTTTCCTTTATGAATAAATCCTTTTAAATATAGAATTCTTTGAATGAATTTGGCAAAAGTGCTTCATTAGTTTAATCGATAAGGAACTAGTGATCTAGGGAAAAATAATGTATTACAATATATTTGATGTTTTCTTGATCATTTTGCCGTTGACACTAATGTTCATTACAGTTGTGTAAATATTGAATTGATGCAAAAGCAAAAGTTATTTTAACAACAATAAATACTTTACTTCATGTTGAATCTTTCTCAATAATAACCTGCTTTCAAAATAAACAAAACTTTGTCCCTATCCGTGAGTACAAAGTAAGCGAAGTGGCAATTCTCTTGGATGTGATGAAAACGTTTGTTTAATTCACTATCGATTAGCTCTGTAAATATTTCATTTCAATTCAATCTGTTATGTCGAAATGAAGAAATGCCCATTAAGGATTGATATATAAAGCTCTTGCAAACTTTTATTGAATCTCTTTCCATGCATTCATGTATAAACAGGAAATAGCAGGCAATTAAATGTGACACTTTTATTCGTAATCAAACTGTAATTATTATTCTCATGGCTATAATCATATTCACATGTCCGATTTTGCGTTCATTTATGCCAGCGTATTCATTTGCTTTACTAATTTAAAGTTATGTAAACTGAGTCACAACTAATCCAAGGAGTTTTCTACTGTGCCAATGCTATGTTTCATTTGTATTTTCACTTTTTTTAATCTGTCTGTTATTATGCAAGTATGAATTATTCATATCTTCCATAAATCTATTGACAGACTTTTAATATTGGGTTTTGTAAGCGGAATTAGTTTTATTACATCTTTCAAAGATAGATTGTGAATCGATATTCCATCTAATAGGGTCAAAAGGGTTAGCACACATTACTAATTCGTTGCAAAGTACAGAGCACTTTTGAAATATATGATTGAAGTAATTGACTTGTTTATTTTGCTAGTGTTGTTACATCAAGCTATATAAAATCTTTGAAATATTCAGAAAATTGTTTATCGGATTATACGGCTAATGACTCTTCATTCTAAGTGTACGTAATTAGTGACAAGATGTATGGAATGGTATGTAAATCTCTGGGTTTGTTATGCAATACTGATGTAAAATATTACCAAGCTTGGAGTAGAATAATGGTTTCACGCTAACTATTGACATCACGATTCGCCAAGTAACAATCCTAGTCAAAGAAATATTGTGATGCAAAAAATCCACGTCTAATGATTTGTCATATATGATGAGCCTGTTGTATAAATATACTAAATACTGAATTATCTCACCGTTTCACTAAAAAGTTCATGTATTACAAATACTTGGCGGCAAAATGTATGACTTTGTGGGTTTCTGTACCTTTACTCCACAAAACGTTTACTGTTTTCTAATATTAAATAAATATATCAATGTGTAGTTGATGTATGTATAATCCAGAATCAATCAGTTTATGTTCCCCGTCCTACCAAGTGTTTTTATTTGCTTAAAAAATAACGAAGCCATAGTAACCCTCCCACAGTCAATTTTGATTATGGCAAATGTTTGTTAAACCCTTTTATTTACTTACTTTACAGACAATGTTCTATTATGATCACTATCTTATCCGTATAAACGTGTGCGCTTGACCACAAGACAGCCTACGCACATCTCTCTGTAGCCTAAATATTGCTCGATGATTCATTCTCTTCAACACGTGTGCATGTACTGGAATCCTAATAATAGCCTTTGCTTTGCCTTAATGTGCCCTTACTCGATTTGACTATTAATTGACCTCTGTATTTGCTCTCATAAACATATTCGCCCCTCTGCTTCGAACTTGCTGAATGAGCTTGTAGCTTTGTGATTTGTGCTCTCCACTAATATATTGTAGTTACCGCTTCTTATTGCCTTGTGAATTTTAACACCGTTGGGATTTATATGATAACGGTTATCAAGGTGATTGATTAAAGAAGCTAAGCCACCACAAACTCACCTTCATAAATAATATTGGGTCTTTTTTGAATACTTTCATATACGAGTACAAATATTTAATTAAATTGTAAGTATCAATCTACTTTTTTGAATAATCCAATTTATTTTGTAAGTAAATAAAAACAGATTATATAAAAGCATATTTTCATTTGTTGAACACGATTATCATTTATATTTTTCCGATTTACTTATCTATAAGCGTAAATATGTTAATAATAATGAACTGGCCAAAGGGGATGATTGAAAATTGAGTGAATAGTATGAGAATATATTTAGAATGTTAAGTTCCATTGAATGATCACTTTATCTCAAGGAGATTATAATTATTAGATATTGAATGAATTATAGTAAAGATAAAAAAGTAACATGAGGCTGGTTACTCAACTTACATTGAGTGTTATGGAAATTCAAGAAGCTAGCTATTTATATGTTTGAACTACAATTACTGAAAACGATGTAGATTAGAAATTCTTTGGGGGAGTGAACTAAACCTCAATATTATAGATGGTATATTCAGCCATACTGAGACAAATGTAGAGCTGCTCCACTCTTTATAACTTACATAATCATCCATTCAAGCGAATCTTGTTTGTGAAAAATCTGATGTATTGTATAGTTAAATATTAATAGGTGTTTTCTTATAGATAACATAAGATTTGTTCACATGATACTTCTTCAGTCAAATAAACTTGATCTTGAAGAAGAAACAATTTAGGGTGATCCAATTAAACAATATTAATCTAAAGGTCATTCTGAACAGTGTCCAACACAAATACCTCATTTCTTAAAAGTAATACACGTAAATGATATTGATCTATTTATATCGTGCATACAATTTTCTCGTTGTTACACTGAATCACCATATACATGAAAATGTAATACTTTTTTTATAATCAAAATGAACTTAAGGAGAGATGGATAGTGGCTAGCAGTGGAATCCAGGACGCGCGTTTCGTCCTATCCATCTCTGCTTAACATGCTTGTGAATTGAGGCTATATCGAGGCAATACGCACAGTATGCACATATTCCAATTAGAGACTGACCAGTTGCAGTCCTAACACATCGATGGGAAGATTCAAACAAGCAATACTAAATGAATCAAAATGAACTTAGTTTGTTCGCTTAACTAATTTAACAAAAACGTCATATTGATTAAAAGCCCAAATCCAATATTGACTTATTTTCTAAATTTAAAAATTAATCATGTGGAAATTATCTCGCTTCAATTATTTTAATGTGACACTTGTCAAATTCTAAATTTCCGAGGGCATTTAGGGAGTGTTATATTTTGAGATACACACATCGTTGACAAATGTATCATTATTGACTATAATAATCCAACTGGTAAAAGTACAGTATGGAAACAAGTCAAGTAGAATCATAAATGTGAATTTTTGGATTTTGCACCAAATTCAAATATCGAAAATAATGGGCAGTAGAAATATCTCTGTATGATGCTTGAAATGATTACAATGATGACAAAAACTATTTTTTATTACCATGTGGTACAAAAAATTGTATCGAACATATTTAATGTTTAGTCCTTTCTTTAAAGATTGTATACATGTCACAAATCAATACTATTCTTAAAAATGTGTTCCTAAACACGTTGCCATGATACAAAAACTTAACTTATAGGGATTATTTGAGTATCAATAGCAAGGTTGGAATTGATAGTTTGAAATAAGTATAGTAACGAGTAGAAAGTTAATAATGTTATATTTGTAATAACTCAATGAATAGTGTTATAACGTTAGAGTGCCCAGTTAGTATATATGAAGTTATAAGACCGCCCAATGATACGCAAAACCCGTATGAGCAGTCTTGATTACTTGTCAGTCCTCCTGTCTGCCTAACCCAGCCATTTAAGTCCAGAACAACAATAACAGCCTGTGCAATATGAATCATTATTCACAAACATACTGGGTTTATATACCAATCAAACAGACCACATCGTACTATAAAGTAGAAAATAACATTTGTACAATATTTGGCCAAATGTATCTGTGAATAGGGGGAAAGTAATCAACAGACTGATGATAACTCAAGAATCGTATAATAATAGTTCAAAGGTCAAAATAAAGCTAATGATAAGAGGAACACGAATACGATTAGGTTAGTTACATAACAATTATGCAATAGGAAATATACATTTTACATTGGTGCATAAATAGTCTTCAAAAGTTACCATTCACAATTTCTTCAGGATGCAACAAATAGAAATTTGGATTCCTGATGTTTCATGATAATGTGAACCACTTCTTCAAAGCAAATAACTAAATAACCGAAATTAACACAAAATTTAATAGTATAAGGAAACAAGAGTGAATACTAATTTTAATCAAATTGGGTCTATTGATTTTATCCTTTGTGGATGAACTAATCCATTAAAGCTTCTTGAACTGATGAATTTCATATATAAAGTGAAAATTTCCTTTATAGTTGATGTTAGCTCGTGATGAAAACCTATATCTAAATCCCCTAGTACTCGAAATCTATTTGGGTCTCTATAAATTATCAACGAAATGAATAATCTCTATCCATATGGGTAAATTTATCCGTTGTTGTTCCTCCGATTTACTGGTAGGATAACATTCAGAACAATTTCATAGTTTTATTATGTGAAATCTGTTTTTCCTTATGTAATATCATTGATTTATTTTGTATAAATTATCAATTTACTAGGCTATTTTTAATTAGCCAAAAGCATAGAAAATTTGTTGTTGTTTTTCTAAGTCCATTTATTATACTATGTATTTCTGATTTGAGAATAGCCAAGTATCACATCTTAATTTAAACAAACTTAAAATAATTACAAATAACTAAGACAATCAGAAGGGAATTTGTAGAGATTTCAGTATATTTCAAAGTTGAAATCATGAGTCAATTGAAGCTAGACCACCATCGAAAACCTGGAAGCACTGGACGGCAGTTTCGTCCTATTATGGGACTCCTCAGCAGTGCACACCCAGTGCTTCCAGGTTTTCGATGGTGGTTTAGCTTCAATTGACTAATGATTTCAACTTTGAACTAAGATAGTGTTGTAAACCACAATTTTGTTTAAATTTTACAATAAAACATTTCAATCAAGAAAAAAAGTTAATCACCGAAAATAGTCCATTTACAAAATTGCTGTCGTTTACATACACATAGTGTGTATGGTATCGCATGAAATGAGAACATAATTTCTATCTACATTACAGGTGAATATACGAAGTAAAGTTATCCCTTTTATAAAATAATGATGAGATTTTATACTTATAAGCAAAAATGGACCATGGCTAGCAGTGGAATCCAAAACACGCGTTTCGTCCTATTTGGGACTTGTCAGCTGAATGTATCTGTGTGATTTTATAATTAGTTATGAATTTTTCCAGACTATAATTGTAACTCCGAATTTAACTTTTTAGAATTAATAAAGAGAGTACTGATTGAGTGGAATAACGTCAACGGGACGTACAATATGAAAGAGAGATCTATTTTCAACGAATTCATTCAGGAGTTTAGATAGCAGCAATTATACACATTTTTTACAACAACAATTTCTAACTTATTGACTGATTAAATATAAAACACAAAATCAGACAAATCGAATGAACAAAGCGAATAGAATGTTATTTTTTGATCAGACTTTGCATGCTCATCATGAATATAGTGGAATTTTAAAAAATATTGATTGAGATTTCAGTAATATGGTGTGGTAACTTTTTAAATTAAGATGAAATACAGACAAAAAAGTTATAAGGGGAGAAATAAGTTTGTAAGAGAAAAATATCAGCAGAAATAAAGAGAGGTGGATAAGGTGATGATACTGGAAAACGATGAAGAATATTTGATCCTTCATCAGTGTCATTTTCAGTCCCTTAAAAGGTTTTAAATTTTCTCTACTTGGTAAATCACTATCTTCAACAAACTATTTATTGCAACTGTGAAAAAGTGTGTATGTTTGCGACGGGGTTGAAATATGATTTAGCTAATCTATCTATCTATCCATATATATATATATATATATATATATATATATATACGGTCATTCGGTTTTTCTAAATTCACTATAATTTATTCAAGTATATAATACAGAGGTTATTGTACACTTTTGCAAATGATATTTTCCTCTCTCAGTTTGATAACATTAAACAAAATAATTTCCAGATTTAATAATAGTATTTCTTATAGATTATAGATTTGTTTACGAAATAAAATTAGTTAGAATGAGGGTTTTTGGAGATTGTAGTGATTTTTAAAAAAATAGTTGAATTCATGAGTCGATCTAAGCTAGATCACCACTGAAATTTTGGAAGGACTGGATTGCATTTCTTTCTAGAATGAGACCGCTCAGCAGTGATCTAGGATGAAACGGCCAACCAGTCCTTCCAGGTTTTCAATGGTGGTTTAGCTTTAATCGACTGATGAATCCAACTATTAAAAATAAAGTAGGTATTGTTTGATTTTCTATAAATATGTATTATGTCGTCAAAGTGCTATTGGTTTGTCAGGTATTAGTAATATTGGCATATTTGTCCTTTAACTAACGTATAACAGTGTGATTGAATCTTCTGATGATCAGTAGAACTGAGTAACCGTTCAGTTGATTCATTTTATCCAATTTATAAAAGTACCAAATTCAGCAATCCAATCCGATTAAGCTAAACGTCTTAAATAGTAATTCTAGTTCAGAGTTTTATCAGTCAGCAGGTTGGTCAGACATGGGTAAACGTTTATGAAAACATTTTTTTCACATAAGCTTTAAGTTTAGTATTTATTGTCTCAACGCAATACAGGCATTAAATTTCAAATCACCAACCATTCTCCGGAGGATAGCCTAATGTTTCCGGCATAAAGGAATTTCAGGAAAGCAATTTTAACTAGCTTGAAAACAACTGACTATAATTAATGAAACAACTGTTTATATGGTAACCTTTTGAAGATGAAAGTTTATCTTAAATGTTGCGACTGATATCTAAGCTTTCTTGAATTTGTTTGATGGCCTGACACTAATTTATTTACGTTCTAACCGGAATCCTCCATCAGAGAACTGGCATTTGTTCGTGTGATTTTTATTTTTTTTTATTTTTAATCTATGAAAGTACTGTAGGGTTTTTCCCATCAATTCACATTTCTTCGCTTGCTATATAAGAGTGTCCTTAACGAATTTGTTCGCCAGGCGTTATATGCAAAAATTTGAAGCGAACGGTACCGGTTTCGAGTTTGGGAGTGAACATCAACTCTGAGATGCAGGCAAATCCAGCTGATGAGTCTAAAATGAGATGAAATGTGCGTCCTGGATTCTATTGCTAGCCACCATCCATCTTTGCTTATAAAGTTGTAATCGTTGTTATATGTGATATTTAAATAATCATTGGAGAAAGTAATAATTTTTCTACTCTTTCAGCAATAACCTTATTTGTCTAAATAAATTCTAGTAAATAGACATATGTGATAATGTTCGACTCCCGTTCACTCTTTAGACTAACAGAAGCCGAATATATACATATAGCAAACTAACAATCCATAGTCCATCATTTACTTGGTCAGCAAAAAATATAACTAAAACAGTCATTGGTAGAGTTACAAGGTACAAATTAATAATAAAGCAGTTTAATAATTATTTATTTAGGATTTTTCAACAATATAAACAAATATATGGACTTGAAAAAGTATTACAATTTCAGTTACAATCCAAATTATCAGTTTACGTGCATTTTATTCTCTTTTGCATAACCAAACAAAATTTTATCACCAAATTAACAGTGACTTCATGAGAGGAATAACAAGTTCATATTCAGGAACAAATACAAAGGCCTTAAAATTAATAAATAATCAGTCAACTGAATTCACTTAGTATTGTTTGTTTGGATCTTCCCATCGATGTGTTTAGGACTGCAACTGGTCAGTCTCTAATTGGCATATGTGCATACTGTGCGTATTGCCTCGATATACCTTAATTCACAAGCATGGTAAGCAGAGATGGATAGTGGCTAGCAGTGAACATCAATTCTGAGATGCAGGTACATCCAGCTGATGAGTCCCAAATAGGACGAAACGCGCGTCCTGGATTCCACTGCTAGCCACTATCCATCTCTGCTTACCATGCTTGTGAATTAAGGTATAATCAGTCAACTGTTTGTTATCCATTTATTTCTATAAATCTGTGAACGTATTACACTAAATTAAATAATATAATATCTGACATTCAGTCAATCAGCAATGGTATCAACTTAGTAAACGACATTGACATAATTAACATTCACGCGCTTCTTTCTATATAATAAATGTCAATATTTTTGTGGTTTAAATCATATAATTTGTGTAGTATACGTTGCAGGTAATAAAAAAAAAATGAAATCTGTTGCAACTTACTTCGTGGGTTATCTTAGATGAAATAAGTTACTGATGTATAAATGGAATTCTCGATTTTAAATTTCTTTCTAGGATGCTAATCAAGTGATTTACATTTTATGACTGAATGTCAGATATTATATTATTTAATTTAGTGTAATACGTTCACAGATTTATAGAAATAAATGGATAACAAACAGTTGACTGATTATACCTTAATTCACAAGCATGGTAAGCAGAGATGGATAGTGGCTAGCAGTGGAATCCAGGACGCGCGTTTCGTCCTATTTGGGACTCATCAGCTGGATGTACCTGCATCTCAGAATTGATGTTCACTGCTAGCCACTATCCATCTCTGCTTACCATGCTTGTGAATTAAGGTATATCGAGGCAATACGCACAGTATGCACATATGCCAATTAGAGACTGACCAGTTGCAGTCCTAAACACATCGATGGGAAGATCCAAACAAACAATACTAAGTGAATTCAAACTTAGTAAACGCCCTTTTACACTTTTAAACAACACCACAAAAGCCGAGTTTAGATCAATCTTATGACCTGTTTCGATTATATGTTTAACAATAGAGGATGATGGATGTTTATCCTCTACTCTTATTGGGTCATTCGACTGTATTTGTTTTTGCAACCATTTTGGTACATGTTCACCCACCCTAATTTTCAGATCACGATTGCTCCTCCCTAGGTATATGTGACCACATACACATTTAAATTGGTAAACGCAGTGGGATGTGACCCAATCGTTTTCATGTCGTCTAGGTTTTGAATGAAGCATGGACCTCGTTCTTTCCTTGATAATAACTTTCGCAGCACAATAAGTTTTGTTGATAACAGATTTAAGCCTTTGTTTCAATAAAAGGCTATTTGAATCACCTCTAAATGGTAAGGTGATGAAGACAGGCTTTTTCTCTACCAAGGCTACAGTAGGTCTTTAACCATTTATTCAATATAATTTGACCAGTAATTGATAAATGTAGCTTCTGAATTTTCTCGTGCCTTGGTCACTTTATCCTGTCTTTATCAATCATTGGTATTATTTCCTCTTCATTAATATATATGATTACAAATCAAGATTACTAAATTTAGTAAATTAGATACTTTTTTTCTGGATATTAATCATAATCAGTTTTAAAGTTTCTAAGCAGAATCAATAAAAATCAATTTCCGGTTTAAAATATTTCATATGAAATCAAAGTTAATTTGTTTTGGCAATAAAATATAGAAACAATTACATTGTTAAGAATGTAAAATAATATTCATTTTTGAGTTAGAAAAGATTTATGCTAACCCGTAATCAATACATAAGTTTTTCTTCATAAGCAATATATATATAGTGAGAAGCAGTGACCAGTGGAGTTCAACCAGGTCCGTTGTGACGTAGTAACTCAGTGAAGACAATGGTGGACGGTTGCTCAATTTCTCGAATTGGTTGAAATTAAACATTAACACTGTTGGATGCCGACTTAGTGATCCTAGAGGTTGGGCGCTTGCGCGCGAGACTGATAGATTCTGGGTTCGAATCTCGCGAGGTGGGATCGTGGTTGCGCACTGCTGAAGTCCCACAATAGGACGACACGGCCATCAATCCTTCCAGGTTTCCCATGATTTTCTAGCTTCAATTGACTAATGATTTCAACTAATAAATTACTAAAATCTCCACAAAACCCCCTTGAAATATAGAAAGATATAAAGTATCATGCGATTGAGAAACAGAATAGTTCTTCATAGCTCTACTGTGTTATATATTTTCAATGTTACCGACTATGTAGATTTTTACCGTTAACTTTTTAACTGTAAATCGGTTGTACGTATTTATAGATTCTTTTTCATTGTGATTAGTATCATTCTATCCATTACGTTTTCTGATAAGCGTGAAACAGTTTCACACCAGAATTACTGTGCCAATGTACCAGTATTGTAATGCTTTCTAATTCGAAATAGTATGTATTGTACGATAACTTATGTTACAAAAGTGGTTTTCGACTACTATTTTGAATGGCTGTATCTTCACAATTTACTTCTTCAAACAAACTTGAACATCATGTCATTTGCATAATTGATTTTCATTTTCAATTCTATGACATCCAGTGTTTTATTGCATGTATTTATTTTTTGAAAGACATTTGTTTAACATTCACATACAAAAATTTTTATTGTTATTAATAGCTTTATCCAATAATATATTTTTGGTACAATATAGAATTTTCAGCACAAAGTATTTCAACAAGTTTACTTTTTCTTATTTCTTGATCGATCTTGACGATCAATATTGAAAGATTACCAGCTATATGTGAGCAGTTCAGGAACCGAAATTTGGATAATCTTCATTCTTTTCAGTGCATATCGCCAGCCACCACGTTATCTCTAATTGTACTTTTTTGTAACTTGTACAGTGAAAGATCATAAACTTTTTATGAATGCGACTGAATAGGTTATGCGAATAATAGACAATATAGTATGTCAAAACAAACAAAAGACAGATAACTTGTTGAAATGTTTAGATAACAAAAACAGGTAGCCAATATGACCCAGCTGGTTATTAAAAAACTTAGACGGTAAACAATTGTAAACATAATATACTGATAGTTATATATGTAAATATGATAACTGTTGTTTCAATAAATGATATTTGTCTAACTATTCATTATAAAAAGAATGTCATTATTGTCTTCCCGATTCGAATTTTTACTTGGCGTGTATATAAATAAAATGTAATTTGATAGAGATTACAAAATCTCTATATTTATAAGAGTTCATCCTGAACTATAAACAGTTCACTTTATGATCAACACTACAGATAACAGATATTCTCTAATATAACCTTATGAAATTTTATTATTTACTCTATTTTATTCAGTATGTAAAAGCTTATTTATTTACTAATCTGATAAATTAAAACAAATCAAATTATAAGGTATCGGTATAGGCTTTCTTATAAAATATAAACTAATTTGATTATAAGCAAAGATGGATAGTGACTAACAGTGGAATCCAGGAAGCGCGTTTCATCCTATTTCTGACTCTTCAGCTGGATGTACCTGTATCTCAGAGTTGATGTTCACTCTAGGACTCGAACCCAGTACCGTTCACCTCAAACGCCATCACGTTACCCAATAAGCTACTGAGTCCTGATAGCCACTTGCTTGTGCAATGGGGTGAAGTTTTAATTCACTTGATATTGTTTAATTGAATCTTCTCACTGATGTTTGGGACTGCAGTTGATCAGCCTCTTGTGGTCATATAAACTAACTTGTTAAACAAATAAAAACAAATAATTCTACTTTTATTATTACATGTGATGAGATTAATAAAAAGATAAAAAACTGATTTTATTGTTTATATTTTCATTTTTTATTGACTAAAATAGTAATGAAATATCTTAGAAAAAGAGAAAAAAGGAACAGATTTTGACAGATACTACTTTATTATTTATTAAATAGAAAATAAAATAATGTTTTGTCATTTATTTAGTTAAAATACGTTAATCAATAAATAGGTCAGTCTTCATAAATAAAATATTTTTTATTTCACAAGCATGGTAAGCAGAGATGGATAGTGGCTAGCAATGGAATCCAGGACGCGCGTTTCGTCCTATTTGGGACTCGTCAGCTGGATGTACCTGCATCTCAGAGTTGATGTTCACTCTGGGATTCGAACCCAGTACCCTCGCTTCGAACGCCATCGCGTTATCCACTCGGCCACTGAGTCCTGATAGCCACTTGCTTGTGCGATGGGATGAAGTTTAAATTCAACTTAGTATTGTTTGTTTGAATCTTCCCATCGATTTCGTTAAGACTGCAACTGGTCGGTCTCTAATTGGCATATGTGCATATTGTGCGTATTGCCTCAATATAGCCTTAATTGTGAATGAATTGCTGAATGATTTATTTTTTATTTGTTGATGAATTGGCAAGTAAATTTTTTTAGTGGTCAACTGAATTAAATGTTGATATTCAATTATAGGTCCTAAGATATTTAGTTGAAGATAACAATTACTATCATATTTGTTTATCATATGTATATATATATATATATATATTCGGTCATTCGGTTTTTCTAAATTAACTATAATTATAATCGTTCATTCTTTAAGTTGCTACAGCAAATATAGAAGAATCATAATAGCAACTTATGATATATCCGAATGACCGGTCACATTTTGATTAAATTTATAAAACGATGAATTTAAATAACCGGTAAATTACATTAATATACATGTCGAAGATACCTCTTAAATAAACTTAAAATTGGATGTGTAGTACTCATGACAAAATCAGAATAGTGTGAATTATTAAGTAGAATGATAACTTGAGGAATTTCAGAAAAAAGTACTAGAGTTTTATTTAGTTGTAAAAACAGATTATTTGAAAGAAATTAGTAAATCAATCTCTGTTTAGATATCAAACCTTTGTTAGAAAATATTACGAAATTGTCCAAAGTTATGTACTCAATATACGTATGTATACTAATGATGATGTCATTTGAAGTTGCCAAAGTTTCAAAACAAAACAGTGAATAAAGGCAAACACAATATAAAATGAAATGGACAAGCTAAAATAAATGTAACGTTAAATAAAGTAAACTTTCTCGTCACCTAATCATACACCAACATACGTTATGGGCGAAACGACACGATATTATCACTAATACCAACGCTTGTAACTATCCACATAGATTTTGTCGGAAAAAATGTAGAAATTCGGGATTGAGAAAATTTCAGAAATATCAGATAACGTCTGTGACCATGGCATTCAGATCAATCAGAAATCAATAGATATATAGTATAAGACCCAGTCAATCAGTTAGTTCGGAAAAGGTTAGTTAGAAATATGGCCATCTGAGCAAGAAACATGCTTCTTGTATACTCTAAGTTTTCAACATAGTACATCTCAACATCAGATTTACAATGGAATATGAACACGACGTTTCATTTTGTAGATAACGGTAGTAAACATAGTTCAAATATCTAATCAGGAAGATAAATTTGTAGAAAATACGCTTTTGGAGGGCTATACATGAATTTTAATGGCTTCTGTTCAGTAAAATGTAAAGTGCCTACGTCAGAACTGTATTCAACTGTGTGTGTATGCTATGTTCACAGCATAGAATTGAACAGAAATTACCACAGCTGACATTGATTGCACGATAACGGTTATAAACAAAAATTCATAAGTAATGAATGAATGAAGTATTCTACAAATGAGAAATAAGTCGTTCGTCCTAAAACTGGGCTTCGAGAAGTGGCTTGAAAGAATTGTTTTAGATTAAAACTAATGCTAATTAGAATGTACTCAACGGCATAACTGGTATCTTTATGCTTAAGAAAATGTTCATTGAGACGGTCAATTAAGGACAGACATATAGAAAGAGCAGAACTAACTGTTAATGTCCGCATCTCTAAACATATTCCACCAAAGTTTCAACTAAACAGACAGAAACTTTTTCAGTAGTAAACTTGTTTGTCTTTCCCTCGTCAAATCATTAGAAGTAACCAGCAAATAAAGAATTTTAAATTTTATTACATTTTGCTGAAGATGTTGCACAATAAGGATTCAAGTCAAATTTTTACATTCAAAAAAGTATATCTAATGATTTTATTACGCTTTCACAATTTCGCTTTCATGAGATTCCTACGTCAGTTAATTTTTGTTTCACAACCTTAATTTTAATTTACTCAGTTTTTACTTCCAAACTTTATTAAGCTAGTCAAAGTTTTTTAACTATGACGTCATCCATGACATTATTCTTCCATTACAAGAAAATTCTCATACCGTTATTTACTCATTTTTCTCCTCCCTGGTTAATTCATTTCACTTGTATTTAAAAGTTTGTCGATCATACAAAACAATGAGTGTTGGCTAATAGTAGAATCCAGGACACACGTTTCGTCCTATTCGGGACTCGTCAGATGGATGTACCTGAACCCGTGTTTTTGTTCACTCTAGGACTCGAACCCAGTACCATACTTATCATATATATATATATGACTTTGAACATAAAATGTAACAAAAGTCAACTTTTTTGTACATGTATGTGAAATGCGTCCTCGTATTAGCTATTGGTTAGTAATACGACAAATGTTGCTAGAAGTTTATTAAAAATTACTGACTAGTATCAGTTATATTCACTTTTCTCAATCTATCAGTAATATAACTCTCTTTGCATTAAAACAAGTGTACTTCTCTTATAATTAGCTACTATCCTGTAAAAACGTAGTCCTATAGTATTGATTATTACAAAACACTTATTTTAATCTATATACATAAAAATGTACAGAATCAGGTTAAAGTTGTTTTTTTTGATTATTTTATTGCTATCCCTACATTCCCTTATTTACTTATTTATTTATTTGATAAGGTTGTATTCGTTAGGTTCAATAAACTTACCTTTCATCAAAATGGTGATTATTCAATATTCACTTATTATATAACCTTCAATCCATTCAAATAAATTTTCAAAACTTAAAAAAAAACGGGGAAAAATAAATAAACAATCTAAATTATATAAGAAATTATTTATCTAATTTTTTCTTATAATACATCACTAGCAAACAACTTTGTTTTCTTATTGTCTAATTTTTTAGATTATTCTGTTATTTTATTATTATTATTATTACTATTATTATTATTTTAATAACAAAATAGGAAAAATACAAAACAAAAAAAACAAACAAATCGTAAAGAATATTGGTTATAAGGTTTATAAGACAAACAAATTACCGAAAAAGAAAAAAAACAAACAAGAAATATGATTCTAAGTGAATTGAGAAAAACAACAAAAAACAACAACAAAGTCCTCTGTACTAAAAAACAAACAAACAAATAACGAGTAAATAGGAAGATTAGGATTAAATAAAATAATGAAATATATAATCAAATGATGTGTGAAATTTCTAGTTGTATATAAGGATCTTATTAAGAGATCTTAAGTGATAGTTATAAATGTTTGTTTTTGTTAATGGTAATATATTTAATGCTTTTCAGTCAATCAGTCAGCTATAACGTAGGACCAGGCACACATATGCATCGGTCCAAGTTACCATATCTCGTTAGCACAACAAGATGAACATCGAATTTATAGAAGTAGTTAGCTCAGTGGTGGTGATATATATAATATAGGTTGTATATAAGTATATAGTATAGGAAGGAAGAAAGTTATGAAACAACTTTAATCTCAAGGTTTAAAGGAAGATAAAGAGTGTATACACCTACGCCATTGTGATCGATACTCAGCCATGTCACCTGGAGTCGCCAATAATTGGTTACGATGGTCACGCGGACCCCAACTAAGTAGTCTGCATCTACCAACATGTCTCAGACTAGAAGTTAGTGACTTCATGCTCTGGTGCCACGTTTTAGTTTGGCCACATCTAACTCTCTTTCAAACATCCTCAATGCTAGTCATCGTGGCGCGTTGTGGTAATGCTTTTAGTTATGTTTTATCCGCTGGCCCCACTCCTAAACACCTGAAATCAGGAACCACTACAGCTTTGATGATTCAAATTAAGAACACAGAAGATTAAAGTAAATGAAGATATAATAATACTCCAAAACACACCGTTCCTCATTAAAGAACGCTCATTCATGTGTTGATTTGTAATAGATTATGAGATATCGCACAAATGAAACGTGCTCAGAATTATAAAAACGCCTACAGTATGTCATGCTGAACTCAGTATATATCATTTTAGTACCAAAAATATCTTTCTGAACGAACAACATACTAAAAATAATTCTGAGTAACTTATTACTCTAACGATAAGATTAATATATTTTTTCTGAGTAGTTCTAACATTGAGTTAAAACAGTCATTTATATTCTTATTTGCCATAAAAGTTAAGTGATGAGTTATAACATTGTACTGTAGAGAAACCGATGACTAAATTATGAATACACCGAAAAAACCTTTTCTTCAGATATTGTTATATTGTCGTTTGTACAACAAGCGAAATCTAGGTTTTCCAATACTGACGTCGATCTCATGAAATCAGACTAACCTCTACAACTATTCAACTAGTTGACCACTTTAGTCTTTATATTTATATTTTTTAGAGTAAAAGGGAAAAACGACAAGCACATAAAATAAATTGAACCATAATGTTTTTCTTAATCACTAAAGCATTTGAACCATTTAATCTGATCACTAGTTAAACACCTAAAATTTAATATGATGTGATAGAACTAGGATAATTAATGTTATCGTTGATTGATTACCGAATTGACAATCTGTATGAAAGTCTTCCTTATTTGAAGGTAAGACAAAAACGGAGGAACAGATGGGTGAAACACTTCGAGGAACTCTTGAATAAATCAGCTCCACTGAATCAACAGGACATCGAAGCAGCGTCTTCAGATATTCATATAGATGTCACTCCACTAACGACCGAAGAGATCAAGATGGCCACCAGACAAAGTAAGAGTGGGAAAGCAGAGGTACCTGACAATATACCAGCCGAAGCATTAAAGTCAGACATAGAAGTAACTGCAAACACGCTTCACACTCTATTCACAAAGATTTGGGAGAACACGTGCCAACAAGCTAGAGAGAAGGACACCTCATCAAGATACCACAAGAGGAGATCAGAGAAAATGTGGGAAATATAGAGGAACCACATTACTATCAGTATCAAGAAAACTTTTTAAGAGAGTGTCTATGAACCAGATGACAGACCCAACTTCGAGATCAACAGACCAGATTCCTTGAGGATTGGTCGTGCACAGACCGAATCGCGACACCACGGTTCATTGTTGCACAATCAATTGAATGGAATTCGTCACAGTACATCAACTTCATTGACTATAAGAAGGCGTTTGACAGTGTGTACCGGAGAACATTATGGAAACTTCATCGACACTATGGAGTTCCTCAGAAGATTGTCAACATTATCCAGAACTCATAAGACGAACTACACTGCAAAGTGGTGCATGGAGAACAGCTGACAGATGCATTCCAAGTAAGGACCGGAGTCAGACAAGACTGCCTACTCTTCCCTCTTTCTCTTTTTTCTGGTGGTTGACTGGATTATGAAGATCAACACATCTGACAAGAAGCAAAGAATTAAATGGACAGGTTTTACGCAGCTAGACGATTTGGACTTCACAGATGACCTGGCTCTTCTATCCCATACATATCAACAAATGCAGGTCAAGACAACCAGTGTAGCAGAAGCCTCTGCTTCAGTAGGCCTTAACATACACAACGGGGAAAGATTCTCAACTTCAAAACAGAAAACACCAACCCAATCACACATGATGTGGAAATTCTGGAAGAGTTAGGAACTTTTACGTACCTGGACAGTATCATCGATGAACGAGGAGGATCCGATGCAGATGTGAAGGTATGGATTGGCAAAGCAAGGACCGCACTCCTACAGTTGAACAACATATGGAACTCAAAACAACTCTCAATCAATTTCAAAGTGAGAATCTTTAAAACGAACGCCAAGACAGTCAGTCCTACTGTACCGAGCTGGAACGTGGAGAACCACCACAAACATCAACAAAAAGTACAAGTATGTAAAAACAATAGTCTACGTAAGATACTGAATGTCCGTTGGATGGATATCATCAGCAGTAGCGTTTTATGGGAGAGAATAAACCAGCTTCCCGCTGAGGAGGAATTATGGAAAACACGTTGTAAGTGGATAGGATATCCATCGAAGTGCGTCACGAAGCAAGTACTAACATGTAATCCTGAAGGGAAATGGAAAGAGGAAGGCCGTAGAACACACTGTGTTGAAAATTGGAAGCAGATATGAGCAGGATGAATAGCAACTGGAAAGAACTGGAAAAGATTGCCTAGGACAGAGTTGGATGGTGAATGTTGTCGGTCGGTCTTTGTTCCTCCATGCGGAGTAACAGGCGTAAGTAAGTAAGCAATATTTAGTTGTCTAATAAAGTAAAGTAAATTATAATTGAGCTGATCTTTATATGAAAATATCAGTCATCTTAATAATTCACAGACAGATATTTACTTGAATTAAAAAATTAAATCTTGTCTTCAGTAGTCATATTTCGTTTTAACTAGAATTGAGGTAATCCACCACATTTCAGTTGATACAAATGCTATGGTGTATTAATTTTATATTTTCTGAACTAATATATTTATATTTTCATTTCAAGCTTGAAACATCACATATAGAAAATAAATTTATGTTTTAAGTTACCGATTAGAGAGCAAAAGGCGAATTTCCTCACCATTTTATTTTCTAGAAAATATTATAATTTTAACTAGTTCAAACAAAAAACTAAGTAAAGATGGACAGCGGCTAGCAGTGGAATTCAGGACGCGCGATTCGTCCTATTTGGGACTCGTCAGCCGGATGTACCTGCATCTCAGAGTTGATGTTCACTCTAGGATTGGAACCCATTACCTTTGGCTTCAAAGAGACTGATCAATTGCAGTCCTAAACATCAATGGGAAGATTCAAACAAACAATACCAAGTGAAAAAACTAAGTAGTTTGATGGAAATTAAATTAAATTCATTATAAAAAACAAAGTCCATTTTTAAATATATAAAGAAAAAATATTATTTTCCATGTCTGGATATGATCAGTCAGTTTTTAAACTCATTGCTTACATATACTTCATGGATAATTGATTGAATTCTATTCGTTGATATAGTAGGAAGAAACTTTGAGTGAAATAAACTATAATACAAATCTTTTCTTCATTTGAATTGGTAACAATTTAAATTTTTCTAATTAGTAACAATTTTTATGAAGTGAATGACAAATTCTTTGATTGAGGTCACTAATGGACCAATGTGAAATCACTATTGAAGACCTGGAAGCACTGGACGGCCGTTTCATCCAAGTATCAGACTCCTTAATCAGTTCGCGTCCGCAACCTCGTACGTGGAACTTGAACCCATGACCTTCAGTCTCACGTGATCTCTTGAGATGGGATGCAGTATTGTTAATATCTAACTTCAACTAATCCACCATATTGCGCAACCATTTTCCATTGTCTTCGGTGGGTGACTGACACACCTGACACGAATGGTCGCGCAATATGGTGGATTCGTTGAGGTTAGACATTCTCACCTCAACATGCCGGCTCAGTGGTCTAGAGGTTAAGCGTCCACACGTGAGACCGAAGGTGCTGGGTCCGGATCCCCCGTACGAGATTGTGGGTGCTCACTGTCGAGGAAACCCATACCAAAACGAAACGGCAGTCCAGTGCTTCCTGGTTTTCAACGGTAGTCTCACGTCGATCGACTCATGATCTCAATCAAACCCCAACAATTTACATAACCTTGTACTGACCAAACATTTCTTATGTTCCTGAAATTCTCTTTATTTATTGATTTGTTTTTGAATTTTATTTCCTAGTGTACTAAAGATAATCATTAGCTTCATTCACTTATTAGTTATCATCTTGACAAACACTAATCTATCGAGTTATCCATTGGGATTAAAAAAACCATTCTAAATTTATATTGTGACCTGAAATTTTTACAGGGTTCTAAGTGTCCTCACTTTATCAATAGAATTTGTAACAAATATGTACTATGTGTAATTATCAGACCAATTTTTAGGATGTAAAATAAAATGGTCGCAAACTATGGGAACAATTTATTAAAATCCATAACAACTTTTCTAACAAAATAATTTGTTCATTCAAAATATGAAGTTGCAAATCTATCGTTAATGTACACTTGATCTGTTTTACTTTCTAAGTCTTAATTTCCATATGTAATCTTTCAAATAACTCTGACTTTCAATAAACCTCATGAGGTTTAGTAAACAGACAATTAAGTTATTTTGTTTTCATTTGTGTTCTCTTTTTAAAAAATATTGACATATGTTTCTTACTTCATTTTGGAGGAATGAAGTTTCAGTGACATTCAACCTATCTGTTTTGCTGATTAATAACACTTATTCGTATTAAAGAAAGAGTGTATTTGTGAAAATGTGTTATTTAAACGTTTTATTAGAAATACGGAATTTACTTTGGAAATATTCAAAATAAATGAATGGGAGGTTTCTGAGTATTGTATATTTCCAGAAGAGTATTCAAAAAGAAAAGCTACCAAAAGTTATGGGATCATAAACAGTTGCTTGAGTTTAGCTTGAGATTCAATACATAGATGTAATGGTCAACTACACTGTTAACACAATTGATCTTGAAATCTGTTACTGTAGCCATACATTATTTCATATGCCAGAATGTTGACTGTTTTGACTTGTTCACTCTCATATACTGTGGTTGGATACTTCTAAATAATATGTCAGATGCAAAATAGTCTATTGTAAGCGAATAAAAATATATACAGGCTTACTTGTTATACTTCTGGCTGGCTAAATGTAATCAAAACCAATGTGCTACTTTATTATGTCAATGACATCACTTTTCAAAAAAAATATTTTTGGACCCTTATTTAGTGCACGAATGATCTCCCATAGAATCATCCATTCAAAACTTGATTTAAGTAAGCTAGGTATTAGACTGTTATATCAGAGTGCGATTCCTGGCCGTTTCGTCCAATTGTGGGACTCCTCAACAGTGCGCATCCACCATCCTGCCTCGCGAGATACCGAGCCAGGACGTATCAGTCTCGCGCGCGAGCACTTAACCGATAGACCATTGAGCCGGCATCCAACGGTGTTAATGTCTAACTTCAACCAATCTATGAAGTTGAGCAACCATTTCACCAATGTCTTCAATGAGTTGATATCTCCCAACAGACTTGGTTGAACTCCACTGGCTACTGCTTCTCACTAGAACTCCAGGAAATAACTCATAGAGCCAGTCAATATACATAATTTTGTAATAGAACCTAGAACAACCAATAAATATTTTAAAATGTCATTTTCATACAAAGATGAACGTTATAAATCTTAATCTCGTATTATATTTCTAAACGTAACTATGTTTTAAGTATCTAAATACTTGCAGCCCTGCATAGATCACGTAAAATTTATAAAACATGCTTGAACTGACTGTATATTATTTGTAAATTTTAGTGATATACAAATATTAAATTATAAGCAAAGACAGATAGTGGTTAGCAGTGGAATCCAGGACGCGCATTTCGTCCCATTTGGGACTCGTCAGCTGGATGTACTTGCATCTCAGAGTTGATGTTCACACTTTGCTTATAATGCTTGTGAATTAAGGCAATATCGAGACAATACGCACAGTATGCACATATGCCAATAAGAGACTGACCAGTTGCAGTCCTGAACACATCAATGGGAAGATTCAAACAAATAATACTAAGTAAATTTAAATATTAAATTAGCTTAAAACACATCATATTACTTCCCAATTATTATTAGTAGAACAAAAAATCAAGGGTAATTGAAAGCAACAACAACGGATAATAGTTGTTATTCATGAAGTTATTTTGTTTGCAATTAATAATTTATTAGATAAGTTTAGAATTTACAAAATTAACATATTCAATAAACAGAAACCTAGATTAAGCAAGAATATTCAATGATAAGTTAGTTTACTTAGAGTATACCCTAAAGTGAATTTACTTACTTACTTTACTGACGCCTGTTACCCCTCGTCAAGGAGTATAGGCCAACCACCAGCATTCTCCATCCAACTCTATCCTGAGCCTTCCTTTCCAGCTCTTTCCAGTTGTTATTCACCCTTTTCATATCTGCTTCTATTTCCCGGCGTAAGGTGTTCTTTGGCCTTCCTCTTTTCCGTTTCCCTTCCGGATTCCAAGTTGGGGATTGAGTCGTGATGCACATTGGTGATTTCATTAATGTATGTCCGATCCACTTCCAACGTCTTTTCCTAATTTCCTCTTCAGCTGGAAGCTGGTTTGTCCTCTCCCATAAAACGCTGTTGCTGATAGTATCCAGCCAATGGATGTTGAGTAATTTGCGTAGACAACTGTTTATAAATACTTGTACCTTCCTGATGATGGCCGTAGTAGTTCTCCACGTTTCAGCTCCATACAGTAGGACTGTCTTGACGAGATATCCTTCTTTCCAGTCCATTGGCACTGGTTCCTCTTCCCAAATCTTCTTGAATAGAAAGTGAAGCATATTTGCAGTTATTTCAATGTCTGACTTCAGTGCTTCTGCTGGTATATTGTCAAGTCCTGCCGCCTTCCCACTTTTGATTTGTCTGATGGCCATCTTGACTTCTTCGATCGTTGGTGGAGTGACATCTATTGGAAGGTCAGTGTGGGCTGCTTCGATGTTCGATGGATTCAATGGAGCTGGTCTATTTAGCAGTTCCTCGAAGTATTCTGCCCATCTTTTCCTCTGTTCTTGAATCTCAGTGATTTTCTTTCCTTCTTTGTCCTTGACTGGTCTCTCTGGTTTGCTATATCTTCCTGCCAATTTCTTCGTTGTATCATATAGTTGTTTCATATTTCCTTCTCTTGCAGCTTTTTCCGCCGTCGTTGCTAGTTCTCCTATGTATTTCTGCTTGTCGGCTTTAATGCTTTTCTTCACCTCTCTGTTTGCTTCTGCGTAGTCTGCTTGTGCTTTGACTTTCTCTGCTCGTGTTCGGCTATTGTTAATTGCTAGTTTCTTGTTCTTCCTTTCTTGAATTTTGTCCAGGGTTCCCATAGAGATCCATTCCTTGTGATGATGCTTCTTAGGACCAAGAACCTCCTGACACGTTGAAGTTAATGCTTCTTTTATCCCTTTCCAGTTGTCCTCCATAGTAGTTTCTTGTTCATTCAGTAGATCCTGTATAGCCTGTAACCTGTTGTTGAGAGTTATCTTGAATTCATGGAGCTTGTCAGTATTTCGAAGGAAGGTTGTATTGAACCTTTGTAGTGCTGTTTGTCCAGTTGTCCAGTGTTTCTTTAGCTTCAGTCTCATATTGGCCATCCCACAAATGCATTTCGTGCTTCTTTGGACAGCATTAGAGCAACTCCCTGAGTGTGTGGAGCATTTCCCCCTTCGTGACCGGAGTACAGCAGCATCTCTCCTGTACCTAGACTTTGTTGTCCAGTTTGTGTCCAATGGGTTTCGCTGATTTCGCATACTGCCAAGTTGTATCTCCTCATTTCCATTGCTATTTGGCTGGTCTTTCCTGTCTCCCACATTGTCCGGACGTTCCATGTACCTATAAAGAGTGTTGCTCTGGTTGTTAGAAGGTGCATCGGTCTCGTGACTTCCGAGGAATTTCGGCTTTCATCATGAGACGTCATAATTATTCCTTCAACTCCCAGGGCAGAGTTTAAATGGTTTGAATTATTTTTTCTGGTTAGCGTTTTTTTAGCGAGTTGATTTTCTACGGGATGGGGTCGCTAACCCCATGCCCAACTCTCCTCCTTTACCTGGGCTTGGGACCGGCAGTAACTCTAGAAGAGCTTCAGGCGGAGTTTAAAGTGAATTGAATTACTTCATATAATATTCGATCGACTGAATTATTTGTTTCTATAATAGTCACTGAAATCGTGTTATCATATGTCAAAATAAACACTTTCAGTTGGATATAGTATCTTACATGGCCACATAGAATTATTTGGAAAAAAAACGATCTGACAAAAACCATGTTATTTTCACTCAGTCAAATGAGATGAGATCATATGTACTCAACAAATTAACAAGTTGCTTTATGATACCATATGCATAGATAGAACTTAAAGTTTATAATCACATTACATTCACATAAGATAATTAGTACTCTGAATTGTTATGTGCCGATAAGAATAATGAATGGTAAACTGTTGGGATCCATTTATATGAGAATACTATGTGTATATTTTTATTCTATAATTGTTAACTAACTAAACTATTCAAATTCGCATCCCTCTTATTATAGGCATTATTTTGACCTATGAACTAATGTTATACGATTTACCATTCTTGAGTTATCCCTAGTCCATTAATTACTGTTCCCCACAGCCACACTTGGCTAAATCTTGTACAAATGTTGTTTCCTATTTTATAGTATGATGTGATCTGTCTGGTTGGTATATAGACCTAGTATATTTGAAGTAAATGATTCATATTGCCGAGGCTGAGATCGGTGTTCTGAACTTAACTGGCTGGGCTAGGCAGAAAGCAGGACTGATAAGTACTCTAGATTGCTCGTACGGGTTTCGTGTGTCATCGATCCGATCGATAATTCATAGCTCTCTAATTGGCTGTATTATCACGTTATACACTAACAGGGCATCCAGACAGGCACAAAGTATAACATGCATGATCAAAACAATTTATGTTTTTATAACTAAAATAATATATCTATAATATTCAAATGAGTAGAAAAAAATAGATTTTCTGACGTTTCGTGACTTAGTATAAGCCACTTCTTCAGAGAATAAATAACCAAATTAACAGTAATTCAAGTTTAAATAGTTCAATTACACTATTCCAGTCTTCTTTTTTTCATGTTCATAAAATTAAATTTTTTACGGAATAAATAGTAATAATAATGGTAAAAATAAACACTAGATATAAAGGCATAAAATAGATCCACTCTGAAAATTGGTTATGAAGTTTATTGTGACGTATCTTCATTTATAGATGATAGTGAAGCCTAAAGGTTGCTTTGAAATTTATTCAAATGTTGGGTTGTTATGCCACACGTGTACATATATCAGCTTATTAAAAAGCTGTATAAGATGATTGCACTATTCTTGTGCTTTCATAATAACCATTCATAAACGTTTTGTAGACGAAATGACCGAGGGATGATGCGATTTAAATTTACATTAAGTTTTTCAATTACAGTAGTTGATTTCTCTAACTATTTTCTATTCATCTTTCATGATTGGATGTTATGTAGTCCCAATAAAATTTCTGACCACTTACATAAAGATTTTTATCGATAATCTTTAAAAAAATTATGCTTAAATTATTACCGTGGTAAACTCTTCATCTACTTAATCAAATGTCATGATTGTTATAATCGATTGATCGCTGGGTTGTGACCAGTATCATGTGTATCACGTCCTTCTTAGTGAAGATTGAATTCTATTGAGTAATTTGCAACGTGGCCACTAGTCCAGGTGACTCGACCTCATGTGGACTATATTGAAATGTCGGAAGGTGGTTGAAGATCGTGCTATTACAATTACTCCTTGTTGATGAGTGCCATTTTTTAGGGAATAATTAGAAATTAAAACCGAAACATACATCTTTTCTTTAAATAGGAACAATGTACATATATAATCTCAGCGAATGAATTTTACAAATGCATTCTTCATATTTAATGTCTCATATCAACTTGGCGACCAAATACTGTGAAGCTATTCGATCTAATTTAGACGAACATTCTCATATACGTTTTTTTTCTGTTGGTTATTCTTAAAATTAATGTTTTGTTATCACAATGTCGTTGTTTATATTGAAATTCTAACCTACGGTAAATCAATTAAAATGACCCTACGTTGTCCTTTATGCTAGTTAGTATGGATAGCCACTTACCAACGTTGAGACTGTAATTATAGCGAGACTGTTAATGACAATTTCTAAACAATATCTGTGGATGAATATATTCATCCCGAGCAGATGTCATTGCTTATAACTATAAGCTTAATTACATCTCGAATCGACCTTTAAAGCGCTAGGTATTAGAGTTGAGTTTCTAAATGAAAATCAACACTAAATCCAGATATTTCCCTCTTAATTGTTTTAACCAATATGAAATTCACATTCTGGAATTAAATCCTAGATGCTATCCGAAAGTATAATAAGTTGTACAACCATAAACAATACCAAAACATGAGCGTCCACATATGACAACAGAGATAAATTACAATTAGTCCTAATAATTAATCATGGGAAAATATTACATTTTACAGCTTTATGAATGTTCAAAACTGTCACAAATTGTCAGTAACCAATTATGTTTACCTACAGGGACAGTGATTTAATAAAACACAAATCTGACCATTTATGAGATATGACTGTGTATGTTAAAACCAGTACTTTATCCATTAAAATCATTGACTAGCAAATAAAAGGTTTGAAAAGGAATCTTCCCTAGCATGTAAAATATTTTGTTGTGATATGCCCGTTGAAGAGATTTTTGTCATATATGTTTTAGTAGTATTTTACTTATGACCACTTTTAAACAGACTGCACTAACAGCACTTAGTAAATCACCCAAAATTATGGACAATTTCATGCTGACAGCATGCATCAGTTCATCAGTTGTAATTATATTATACTCTTTACATCAAACGTGGGAATTATTACACCGCGCTAACGACAACATGAAATTTTATTACATTAGTATTCGGCGATTAACTAAAAAAATGTTGTGATATACCTAAATGAAAAGTGGCATCTAAATATTTAACATGTCTTTTTGCAGCAATTCCAGATGCACAGATCAATTTGTCAGCTCAGTTTAAAACATTATCATTTCTTATTATAGTTTTATGCATTATATCAAGCTTTTCAAAACTTAACCAATAGACTACAATACGTGTATGAAACATCCTATTTCTTAGATGAATTGGATGTGTCAGTTATTAAGGTTAATTTTTGAGTTTGCTGGAATGATGTTTAGATTTTAAATTTAACATTAAAATCCGTTTTTAGATTAAATGATCAAATAATTTAATAGAATATATTATGCAGAAACATTTACTGTGGTTTTAACAATCATTGCGTTGATCGAAACGAAATTTCATGACTTATAAGCAAAGATGAATAGTGGCTAGCAGTGGAATCCAGGACACGCGTTTCGTTCTATTTCGAACTCGTCAGATAGATGTACCTGCAGCTAAGACGTGATGTTCACTCTAGGATAAGTTCTTATTCAAAGAACCTAAACAATTTCATTGCACAACTGCTGCTTATATGCTTTTCTTAAATACAGTGGCAATTATTTACACGGTTTTCTGACTTTATACGTTTTTCATTTACGAACCTATTTACAGATTGGTTTCGCACAAACAGTTATCATGAGAAACATTGATTGTTCACTGAATCTGCTAATTGTTCATAACTTAGTCGATCATAACTAGTTGCTCTCCTAAAACTGAACTGTGATTAAAGACAAAATATTTGGAACTGAAATGTAGGATATCATTATTCAACAATAAATTTTAAATTGAATGTTTCTAAAAAAATAATCCTCATTTTATATCTTGGGGTATCGAATTGAACTTCCATAGGTTAATTTAATTTGTTTTCATTGTAAATTCAACCAAATATTAAGTTTATTTTAAGTAGTTTTTAGAAGTAAAAAAACAATGCCATGCTTTCAAGTTTAGTTTACACTTTGATTTACACATTAGTAAGGCTTTAAGTGGCCCGAAATCTGACTCCAGTTGGGTCATGTGATTGTCGTTATCCATTTTATACATGTCGTCAATCCCTGTACATAATCATCAACTTAAATCGCTTTGGTGAATAACGGGATTAAGGAAGTCAGATATGAGAATGAGGTTCAAATATGTTTATTTCATACAATCGTTGATCGAAATGCGAAGCCAAACGAAATGATGGGTGGCGAAGGCGAGTGAACCAACTCCTATTATCATGCGTGACTCAATATTTATAGACAGACAAAAATGAGTTACAGACATAAGTAAGATAAGAAATGCACACATGTAATCTTACATAAAACAGTCAAAGTTGATAAGCGAATGACCGACAAGGTAAAAATGTGACTTGAGAAGAATGAATATATTGATCTGTCTGGAGGCCGAATAACCTATGTGAGATTGACATAGTAACAGTCCCTGCAGGCTATCCATAAAATTTTTACTTACTTACTTAAGCCTGTTACTCCCAATGGAGCATAGGCCGCCGACCAGCTTTCTCCAACCCACTCCGTCCTGGGCCTTCTTTTCTAGTTCTATTCAGTTTTTGTTCATTCTTCTTATGTCTGTCTCTATTTCTCGGCGTGTGTGTGCTCTTTGGTCCTCCTCTTCTCCGTCGGCCTTCAGGATTCCATGTGAGGGCTTGTCTTGTGACACAATTGGGTGATTCCCTCAAAGTGTGCCCAATCCACTTCCAGCGCTTCTCCCTGATTTCTTCCTCCACTGGAATCTGGTTTGTTGTCTCCCACAGCAACTTGTTGCTGATTGTGTCTGGCCATCGGATCCAAAGTATCTTGAGTAGACAACTGTTAATAAACACGAGTATCTTCTGGATGATGGATTTCGTAGTTCTCTACGTCTCCAACCCATACAGTAGAACTGTCTTGACATTTGTATTGAAAATTCTGATCTTGGTGTTGGTATCCATATATATATATATATATATATATATATATATATATATACAAAAATGTAGTCAAATTTACTGCTAACATAACTTATTAAGTAGTTTTTCCTGTTATTTCTATATTATAGTTAGAGTATCAAATGAAAATAACAATGGAAATGTCATCAATAACGAACTGAACAGGTTTTTTCATTTATTTCTTCCTTTACCACGTATTTTGTTTTCTGCATGATCAATAAATATATTCCTAACCACATTTATATATATTGAATCGACGGAGATATTAAAAGTGTTGAAATAACTAAAAGAGAACAAAGTGAATTTTAAGGGAATTTTTTTTGGAATTGCATGTTACAGAATAATTCGTTTGGACATTTGTTTGCCCACTTTTTAATGGTCAAGGTCAAAAAATGATCAGATAAAATTTCGTAGACCTTATATTATACATATATATATATAGTTTACCACTTAAAATCTTTGATGAAGGGTTTTTAACAATTATTGTCGTTATGTCATAATCTATTCAGTTTATTTTATGTTGAGTATGAGTGTAAATCAATAATACATTAATGAAATTCTAAGTTTAGGGAAAAACGTATTTGTTCATAGTTGAAATCATGAGTCAATTGAAGCTTAACCACCAAGGAAAACCTGGAAGCACTGGATGACCATTTCGTCCTATTGTGGGACTTTTCGGCAGTGCGCATCCACTATCCCGCCTCGTGAGATTCGAACCCAGGACCTACCAGTCTGGTGCCAGAGCACTTAACCGATAGACCACTGAGCCGGCATCCAATGGATGATGTTAATGTCTAACTTCAATCAATCCACGATGTTTGAGCAACCGTCCACCATTATCTTTAGTGAGTAACTATTTCACAGCGAACTGGTTGAGCTCCACTGGTTATTTTTTTCAATAAGATATTCATCATGATTCCATACCTTGGTTTTTTTCCATGAAGGAAATACATTTAAAGTATTGATGCATAAAAAACAGTAGAATAATTTAGATGTTAACTTGATATATTCAATCTGTTCAACCAAGAGGTCTTTATTAAAAGTTGATAGGACACTTTAAATAAATATATTGGTAATCACAATCCATATGATGAGGCAGGATGAAAAATATTCAGTATATTTCAAATGTATATATTAGTTCATAAATGAGGACATACCGTTTAAATGAAGTCGGTGTAGATTCATATGAATACGAAGTAGTAGCAAATATCACTCAACATGAATGCAAGAAACATTACCATAATAATTGATATACTAACTATTTACTTATTTATTTATTTCAGCACATAAATATTGGTACGAAGGGACACAAAATATATATGCGCCACACAAGAAATAGTCATTTCATTTAATTGTGTGAGGGCTATGATACTGCCCAGGTGCCCAGACCGAAGCAAGTGATTTTCTTAAGGAGCCACACCCGGAGACTTCTGCCTAAATGTCTGGTCCACAAGGCAGTGGAGCATCATGAGGAGATGCAGTCCCGTGGTAGCCGGTGACCAACGATTGATTCATATGCCATTTGTTCCCTCAGGGTACTGGAGCCCATGTGCACCATTGGTTTGGGATCAGGGTTTTCCAACTCTCCTATGTGGACTTTTCGTGTCTACCAACCCGTTTAAAGCGCTGGACATTCTTTTTTCGTTCTCTCAACTTCGTAAACAACAGTAATGCAACGAGAACGCAGTGAGTAGGACTTCCCTGGCCGACGTTATATACGCGTAGTCGTGTGAGAGCACTTGAAGAGGATGGGCTTATATCCAAGATACTTTAAATTCTAACGCAGGTTCTTATTTCGACTTGGAATACTTAACTAAATGATATATAACAGTGATGGATTGGTGGTTACAGCGTTAAACAATTAACCGTATTCCAGGTTCAAAAACCTATTCGTTTATTTTGATTTGAGGAGCTGGGTAATATCATTACGCCTTACACTTTGGGTGTGGTTTATACCAAGTACCTGGTAAATGGGTGAATTATATCATCTAATATAATAATAGGGTAAGCGATGAATAAAAACTATCTACATTTCTTAACATTTCAACTTTATAATAATTAACTCCCATATTGCTTTCCAGCTTTCTTTATGTTACTTTCCCTTAAAATACTGTAATTTATCAGTCATCCTAAAGTAAATCAAGGAAACAACATCAACATAATGATAAGCTAAAACCCTAAGGTATTGACCTGATTATATACAATAACCAAATAATACAAAGTGTATAAGTTTATTTCTTCAAATAAATTAAGTTCTTTCTTATATTTTTATAAATAGAATGAATATTTCCATCATTCTATTGTACTAAGTCTATTCCTAACTAATGCCTCAGGTTAAAACTTGTTATATTCCGTGAAAAAAAATTTATTTGTGTAAAATTAATTCTCTAGATAAAAGTTGATATCAATCAGTGTTTTGACTTGACTTCTTTCTTTTATTTTTATATTCTATTGTCGTGTAATTACAGCTAATCAGATCTTATTTTACTCAATGACATGAATTGATTCAAAGTTATAATGACAGTTAGAAAATGAAGAATTTCTAGTGTAAGTATTTGAGAATCTTATAATGTTATCAAATATATAACAGTTTGTTTGATAAATTTAGATAATACGGTAAAAAGATGAAGTTTACAAGAATTAGGTGACATTAATTTCAAACAATCTGATTACAAATTTACTTGTTATTTAAAAGATTAATATTTGAACGAAAAATATTCTTTTCGATAAATTCTCTTCAGGTTCTACAATTATATATCCAAATTAATAATCTGAAAAAATGGCCAGATTAAAGGCAAAGTACATCGTTTAATGCATGTAAATTAAGGAATGTCAAATCAAATAGAATAAAATTGTTAATGTTGATATAACTCATATAGAATGTTAACTGGAATATGGATATATGTAAAGTGAAAAAGCGGAGGCAGTAACTATCAGGATGAAGAAACCAGAGCTATGCGTACAGAAAAAATATCTCCAACCCCTACTCCTCCCTTGGCCAACCACTAGGCTAATTGATCAACAATAATCTTTGCTATTATATGACCTAATTTGACTATGTACATACGACCTTTCGTTGTCAAATGTAATTGTCTCTCTTATCTTTATTCACAAATCTTTGTATTTTATTATTATTATTGTTATTATTATTATTATTGTTTAAACATTATTAATCCCCCTATACATGAATCATTCACTTCGCATTGATCCCTCCTTATTACGTCTTACTAATTTTTCACACAATTTAATCTTCCACTTGATCGAATTGTAATTGCACTATCATATCTTTCTCACCCTATCTGACCCATATTTATATTCTGATCACAGATCTTAAATTTTCACTTTACATATATACAGATTCAAGTTAACATTCTATATGAGTCATATCAACATTAACAATTTTATTCTATTTGATTTGACATTCCTTAATTTACATGCATTAAACGATGTACTTTGCCTTTAATCTGGCCATTTTTTCAGATTATTAATTTGGATATATAATTGTAGAACCTGAAGAGAACTTATCGAAAAGAATATTTTTCGTTCAAATATTAGTCTTCTAATATGATTGGGATCTTTAAACGATTAAAATGTTGTGAACAATCCATTACTTGTTATTTGTTGTTTATTTATAAGAAGTAGATATCAAGCCTGACAAACTGGAACATCAGAAAAAAAAGATAAGGTTAATCATTTTATCACTATCATTGGTAGCTAGAGTACAAATACATATTATTTTCGAATATACAGAGGGGTGAAGATGAACGTTTTTGTAACTAAAATTTAATGAACAATGGACAACTTTTGTACAGAGAGTCACAAGAGCTAATCTACGATTACTTTCAAGACCCGTTTCACCGATGTGTTCTGTAATCTAGGAATATGAGTGTTTATTATACGATCTTAATAGATCATTGAAATTTGTTCGTTACTGTAGCCATTACAGTATACATTGAACTATATTTATTCACAAGCCGCAATTATTTGTTACTATGTATATGTTTTTATGCACTTGAAAATTGAAGAGGACAATGAAACGTGACATCGAAACCAAGTTAAAATCGAAACAGACATGAAGAATATTTTGGTGAAAATTTCTTAGAAGATAAGTTACTTATGAAGCATAATGTCATTATTGAAATTACTTAGTGATTTAGTAAAATGAATTTGTAACCTTAATTAAAACTGTACCATAACAATGAAGTAACAAACAGAAAAGACAGTTCATCAAGTATTTGAGATAGTAAGTAAAAGTTTGATAGATTTACTGATGATCGAAGAATACGGAAAGTACTAACAGTTGAACAAGGAATTCAAACTGAAGAAATGTTTTTGGAAGAATGTAAATGGAAAGTGATCAAAACTATTTGAAGTGCTGCTTCAGAATAATTATATTTTTGAGAATATTATTTATGTCGGAGTAACTAATGGGTCTTCACTTTAAAATTGTTTCGCTTATTCCTCCTAACTAGATAAAAATTGTTGGGACAATAAAATAAAAAAGCTTTAGTAAGGATTTGCGAACTTAGAGAATTGGAGAAATCAAAGCTCCTTTCAAGTAATTCATATTTACAATATAGTGGGGGATCAGGCCTATCTTCATCGGTTTAGACAGAATGGGGGTTCCAATCGATGTCTACCTAGCACTTACGTTAGTTCATGAAGAAATTCCACTGTCCCCGGAGCACCTCACGAAGCTACGAGTCGGACTTTACGCTGGTTCACTATGAAACGCTGTCGAAATATTCAAGTTATAAAAAATGTTACGACGTATGAATTTTACGTTGCATCATTTAAACTAATAACAATCTAGACCACCAGTGAAAACCTAGAACTGAACATCCAGGCGCGATACCAAAGGTCTCAGGTTCGAATCCAGAGTGCAGGATCGTGAATACGAACTGCTGTGGGGTCCTGTACGAGGACAGAACGGCCATCCAATTCTTCCGGGATTTCATTAGTGTTCTAGCTTAGATTGACTCGCGAGTTCAACTTTAAAAATATTACAATCTCCACAAATCCTCAAAATATTTACGTAAACCTTAACTTATTTAAAATTTTTGTTATTGGATACACAACCCCTTAACTATTCAATTAAGTATACTTTAGTAATAACTTGGGAATATTTTCAGTCGACTTTGAAATAGACTAAGTATTTATTGATTTTCAACATGTGAACACCACAGGTTGATGTCCAACTAGATGCTTAATTCTTCTAAAGCTCTCGATCGAATGATAAATATGCACCAACAGAGCTTTTTTTATTATAAGATCCACTTCAATACTCGTGGATAAATATTTAAGGAGAGTCATCATTAAATAAACAACTGTTACTTTTCATTAAATCTACACATGAGAATCATTTCGATATAAAAATCAATGCAATATATGTCTGAATGAACATGCCTACGAATAAGCCCTCTCTTTAGCTTAAATGTTAGTTGTTTAAATCGCACGCTAAACCATATATATATATATATATATATATATATATACTCTCGAGCATATTAGCTTTTCTGCTCAAAATAGCTTGGTGTGCCTGCGGCTAAATGATCTGGGCTTTTCAATAATAAATTGTTATTGTCGCTTTGTGTTGCGTTCTGAATTTAAACATCGTTAGAATTTATTTGATAGAGATTATATGAACGATCGATATATGAATCCTTGGGAAGTATCTTGAAGCTAATCCACTGCATGTCAAAAAAAAACATTTGAAGTGTATTCCTATTCTATCACAAACAGTATTCATTCTGAAAACTAGTCATATTCATATGCGCATTTCTAGAACTAGACCTAAATTGCAAAACGTTGTGAAAATGTGAAATTAAACTTCACACATTAAGCACATCTTGTCAAGGACAAAGAACCAATGATATGTGAAAACAGTTGTTTCATTCTAAAAATACTACATACAGTAATAATCAGTTATAAATCATAAACTTTAAAGATTAAGTGGTATAAATGTTATTTTACGGAATGTTAGATTGTTCATGTGAACGATATTATATCTCAACCTTATAACTGAAAATAAATGTAGCATAGCAAAATGCCTAACTTTAAAAATCACTTAAAATTATTGGTTTTTTAGAACTGTTGTAAAATGTAGATTTTATATTCCATCGATAATATCAAATACGTAATCGACAAAATCTAAGAATTAAGAGTTTGTTTGTCAAGACGTTTCTTTATTGTTTGGCCACATTGACTACTGTTTGTTAGTTCAAAATAACCTTCTATTAATCGAATTTGAATAGAAATTTTGTAGCTGAATTTCCGAACCGAACTTATTTAGAAAACTGTTCAAAAGCAGGAAGCATTGAAAAGCTATTTTGTCTATTTGATTTTACCTCATTAGTTTAAAAACTAAAGATTCAAACCGGATTTGGAAGATCTGGTTGTGATCTCTATTGGGGTCTTAGATGGGTACTTCTGAGTAGTACGAAACATCTGTTCAGTGCTTTCTGCTTTACAATCGTTGTTTTACTTAGGTCAGGTCATGATTTAAATAATATTCAATGAACTTCATAAACTCCGTTTAACGATAAACATTTTATTTTTATAATACTTATGATACTAAATTCAGTAATGTATTAAAACAGTTCATTCTTAGGTCTTATCTATCTGACCTTTACGGGAAATAAATATTTAGGTTTTTCTAAAAGTTTATCTTCATAATTTTGACGTTTTGAATTTTCAGAATAATTCTGATTATGTGTATTAAACTTCCGTTAACTCTTAGAAAAAAAAGTAATATAACTTGATTGTTTTTATCTAGTTAACTCATTTATGTATGTTCAACGTATCTATTACAGCAATGACGGATGATGTCGATTCAAAATTGGTTAGGTATAAGTGTTATGAAATTCCGGAAACAGTGCTTTTCGTTGCAATTATTTATTTTATTAAGCTATGCATTGTATTAAAACAGAAGTTCAAGAAACTTTAGCTTTTTCGATAAAACAAATATAATGACATATATAAATACACTCATGAGACACAAACTGGTAAAAGAAGACAAATATTTTACATCAAGACCACTTTCATCAAATTTATTCAGCCGATTTATGAAAAAAATTAGCTAAACACATAAAATGCTTTCGTAGTCCTATGGTTTATGTAGTAAATATCAGTCGAAATGGTCTCTAATTCGCTGTAAATTTTCATAATATTCATATAAAATTCTTATTCATGAATAAAACGGTTTGCCATTTCACACCAATTACCTGTTCAAATGATACTTAAATTGTAAAGATCCAAAAATTAACTCAGTAAATACTTCTTTTTATCGCTAACAAACAGATGTTTCACGACTTAGTAAGGGTACAAAATGTTGTCCACGTATTCACGTATTTGCAAATAAATAAACAACTAGTATAACTGATGATCTGAACTCCGAAAATTATTTTTAGAATAATTGAAAAGCTATAATTTCACAAGGTGTCGAGGCTATAATTTATAGACGAACCAATCAGATTTAAGATAAAAGGTCTTGTATTTTGGTGCGAAATTCATTCATCAATTTTGTTAAATAACCTTTTGAAATTTTAGCTGATATCAGTTCATGATGAAAATCTTAAATCTCATTTCTTACCTTAACTATTAACTGTAAATCGTAATCTTTATTCTTATTACAGGGTTTATAATCCTCATTAAGCTCTAGTAAGTTGGTGAACATTCTCATGCTCACTTTAGCGTCACTCAAAGGTCATCCATAAATTATAGTCTTAACGATTTACTGAAATATATTTCTCATTTCATCTGACAGTTTAAAAAAAGTTAATATCACATAAAATGAATGAAACAATATTGATTTTAAGTGATTTTCTATGTGATATGCCAAACATTAAAACAATCAATAAATCCTATTCCTTTTTTCTATTGTGTTTGGCGTTGGTTCATGGTTGCCTATGATTACCACTACTTGAAAACTACGTGCCAGTTTCTAGGTTACACCTCTCCGAAGGCTATATATCAGAAGGAAGTTGAAGGTTATAGTAAAATGTGTTTGTTGGAGATCTCGTGGTATTGAAATAATACCAAGATTGTGCCAAAGTTTACAAGCGAGACTACTGAGAATACGAGAGTTCGTGCAAAGTCACAAAACAACAGAAGTGTATCTTTTTGATACACTTAAACAAACAGGTACAGTAAAACAATCATTAGCACAGTTGGTCATAATAATAATTGTTTCTATTATGCCAATCACATTCTCTTCATAAAAAGTAGGTCACTACACTATAAAGAAGAACATTTACAAACAGGGTGAATACATCGACAATGAAATTTATGAAGTAATTTTTTCAAAATAACGATTAATTAATCAAAAAAAATTTTGACAGATTAAAAGCATTTTAACAATGAAATTTAATCAATTTAAATAAATGACAAATCTTATTATTGTACACTTAATTCATACAAATTAAAGGAATCATGTCAAATGAGTACTCATTCGATGTAATATATATATGTATATCACATATACTGTAAGTTATGCTGCTACGGATAATTGACTTATGATATCATTATTAATATATTCGTTTATATTTTTATTGAATATCTAATAATAGTTCTGTACTTCATTTGAGATTTTATTATCATTTTAAATCTGCTTACAATCAGTCTTTCTTAATAGATGAACTGAAATATAAAACGTTCAGTTTATACAATAAGTAATATATTCAGTCTCATTTCAATTTTAGTTTGTGACAAATATTCACTTATGATCATGTTTTAGTGTCCCTTTATCAAACTCCATTTAGACTGTATAATGATTACTATCGAAATTTACACACACACACACACCCTAATACTGGTATATAATTATTAACTTAAATCGTGTTGGTGAAATATGAGAATGAAGTCTGAATAAGTATATTTCGTACAATCATTGATCTAGACAGGGAATCAGAGAGACAGAGTGCAGGAAGCGAACAGGAGATAGTGAAGCGAAACAAAATGACACGCAATGGAGAAGGCGAGTGAGTCAACTGCATTTACTCAAGCGTGATTCAAATATTTATTTACAAATAAATTACAGACATAATGAATAAAGTAATTAACACACATACGATCATATAAAAAATTCAATGTTAATAAGCGAATAATTGGCAAGGTTAAAATGTGTTTTGAGAAAGATGAATAGATTGGTCTATCCAGAAGCTTGAATAATCTATGTAAGCTTGACATAGTACAAGCAACTACAAATTATTCTTTAATTCAGAGAAGAAACGCCAACATACATTCATGCTTCAAAGAGGGCACATTCTAATTGAAATCAAAAATCACTTATTAAATACGTTATATCTACTTTAGGCAACTAAAATTCCGAAACAGTAAGTATTATCATGTTTATTAATTAAATTATTTGAAAATGAGGCATTTTATTGGTTTCGATGGGGAGAAGCGAATAATAACTGGCTCATTCAATGACTTTTACTTCATCCTTTTATGTATGTACAACATTTTTATCTGGCATTTAATAATATTTTCGACTTATTGCATATTCCGATAATCAGCTGATTAGGATCTAAAACTGATTTTAATTTTGAGATTATCATTTTGACGTCTTCAGTCATTTCAGTATTTTATCAAACTTATTAAGGCATTATAAAATCAGATATCCAACACCTAAATCTACAACGTAAATAGTCGTGTTTTATTGTAATCCATATAGTATATTTTAAGGCTGGTAAATACTTGATAAGTACAACTAGAAACAATAAAATAAACGGATTATTATTTGAGGTCGAAATAACAACATACTTAATGACACACATCGGCAGTCTCAATGATTCAATCTTTACGGTTATATCTAATAGACTACAAGCTTTTAGATATCATTGTGTAGATTATCTTATCTTTTGGTCTACGTTACCCATTTAAAAGGTGTATAATATTAGACTTAATCCTGTTGATAGCCGCATAAACTTAAAATTCAATTCCAATTATTTTGGACGTTTTTTGCTAGCGTTGTGCTTAGTTATTTGCAGTAAATATACATACATAGAAACCGATTATTATATTCAATAAACGTGTTGGATCGCTTCATTGCACCGTTCAACAAATCGGATTATTAGTAGTGTTCAAATCATTCAATATAGAACAAGAGTATTAATTACCTTCATAATCCACAAACTTTCCATTACTACTAGAATGCAATTCATTAACTGAAAAATGCAATTAAAAGAAAATACTTAGTATAAAACTATAACAATGCACAGTAAATAAAATGTATGACAGCAACCATTCAGTAAAACATAGACATTGCAGATAATGTGGGTGTTCATGTACAATTTGTAACATGTATCTATGTAGATTTGAGAATTCACAAACGGGAATATATGATTGACATCATATAGAGTGTTTAAATAGACGAGTATGTTATAGAGTTGAAAGCAAGCTTCACGAATTACTAAGCCTAGCTATGTTTTGTTTGAAACTGATAGGTAACATCAATAACTTATAGTAAATGGTAATTGTACAATGTTTTGTCTGACATATATTGATCAGCAACATTTATCAATCCTGTTAGTGACTTAAGCCATAACTTAATTAATTATAAGTTCACTGAAAATAACAAATCAGATCACTGAAACGTTTTGTCACTAGTACTGTTCAGAAAATAAGTTTAACCCGTATACAGATAGACCTATCTTTACAAACTAATGGCGAGCTGCACTAAAGATTATCTACATTGGACTTTTTATGACTTTATTCCATCTCAACTCTGATAATTATTAAGAAAGTTATTAAATACTGTATTTTTACATTTCGTTAGGTTAAGACAGCGAAGATTGGTAACATTAAAACGGACAAAGAATATAAAGAATCTGTCATTTTCATGGTAGAAGTTAAAATGTTTTATACCAACAAACCAAACATCAGCCATTGTCACCATCAAACGAAATGTATATTTTTTAAAAATATAATTGTAATGAGTGACATTCAGGTGTTCATTATAAGTTCAAATTAATCTTGATCTACACAAAAATTAGTCAAAACTACATTCGGTAGTACGATAGAAGTAAGTTTAGACAGAGTTACAACTGAATAATCAATTTTCGAATTTGTAATAGAAATCTGTTATATATTTGTTACTTCCGGAAAAAATGCAACTCCAAACTATATTGAAAACAATCGAATAGGGTATTTGACTCCACGAACACGTTGGTTACAGATCTTCGAAATTTTCAGTTTTTAAATAAGCTTGATTAGTAATTTATTCTCATATATTGATATGTTATCTGGCTTATTTTTGAAAACTTACAGCTTGTTTAATGAAATGAATACTTTATTTTAATTGAATAAAATTCAAATCAGAAGGGGTTTTGTAAAGATTTCAGTATTTTTATAATTGAAAGCTCTGGCGCGAGACTTGTAGGTCTTGGGTTCGAATCTCGCGAGGCGAGATCGTGGATGCGCACTGCTGAGGAGTCACACAATAGGACGGGACGGCTGTCTAGTGCTTCCAGGTCTTCCTTGGTGGTCTAGCGTCAATTGACTCATGCTTTCAACTATAAAATTCAAATGTTAAAAGTTATATTCAATATCATATCAATATCAATATCATCACATAACAAGCAAGAGTAGATTATAAAGTGACGGCTCGCAGAGGGCGTCGGTACACCCAAATTTTTTTAATTATTGTTATCTATCAACAAAGTGTATCTGCGAACACAAGTCACACTATTCATCGGCAAAGTTTAACATATTTGTCCTCATTCTGCTGAAGAGAAGCTTTATTCTCAAACTCTACAGCTTAGAGATATGTCGAGTAGTTTTTCTGATTCCATAAAAAATGTAGACCAACGTAAATAATTCGATCCAAATGTTTTGATTTACAAGAACGGGTCAAACTTGCGTTAGTGTCAAATTGCATACAGTATCAGTTAACCATATGAACCCTAGTGTGGTTGAAGTCCATAACATACCACTATCTGAAGGGCAAGATAGAAAATTAGAAAATAAATGTAGTGAATCTGAGGGTAACTAGAAAAAGCTCCATGAACAGACAATTAGTCAACTTCTATTATAACAAATTATTCTGTAGAAAAAAGTGACAGTCTGAGTGGATTTCCTCCTAAACCATATAATTATCAATATTCAGTTGAATCGACATTACGAAAACACCTTATGCGTTTTATAATGGTTGGACAGAATCCGTTTTAGATCTAATTACGGGAATATGAATGTTACACTCATTTAAGAAGGTATCTTTCGTCAGACGGCTAACAATAATCTGTCAACAAAACCCAAACTAGAAGAGACGAAGATATAGTAATCATGTGATATGGATTATTACCATCACTGAGTTTAATTCTGAAGTATATTGCATGAAGTCTCCGACCATTTTCCATGGACAATTACAAGAGCTATTGTTAGCGGGAAATAAACCGGATTAAGGCACGTTATGTGCATGGTCGTGACGGCGCACGTTGGTTGACTAATTCTAAACCAATCAGCTCTGGCAGATTATTGGAGAAGCATCTAGAAGTTTCTTATGCATATACAATAGATAAATCAACGTTTTTCTAACAACTGATTGCTGTTCACCTACTCTTGTTATTTTGAATACAATTTCGTTTCTGTTCAACGTGTTCTGACTTTGGGGTCTTGTCGAGTATCATTGTATAAGAATACTAAGCAATAGGAGTGGCTGGGTCGTTTATTAGTAAAACAATTATAACAGCTATAATCAACAATGTTAAACTGCATCACTTGTTAGTAGCATTTTAACTTTATGAAATGATGGTTCTACTCAGTTATTTTGCTGTTCTTTTTACTCTGCCATAATTTAGTTAGCAGTCTATGTGGTGAGAAAAATTCTAATCAATGACTTTCGTATAACAATGTAATACTCAATGACTATTATTTGATAAATTAAACACTAAATATGACAAAACCAAATTACACTTTGGCGGCCTGTTTAAACCTATGGGCTACCTGTTCCTATCTTCTAGATATTTCAACAAGTTATCTAATTTCGTTTGTTTTAATACATCATTATGCCTATTGATCGCACAACCTATTCAGGTGCGTTTCTGAAAAGTGTAAAACCTTTCGATGTAAAGGTTACAGAAGGCCTAACCAGAGATATCGTGGTTGCAATATGGTTGGCAGTATGCAGCGAGAAGAATGTACATTATCCAGATCTCGATTGACTTGGCTTCTAACTTCTAACAGGGGATCACTCAATATTTATCCTCAGGAAGCACGAAGAAGTAAGAAACGGAAACTTGTTGAAGTACTTAATGCTGAGAATTCTATATTGTACCAAAAATATAATATTGAATAAAGCTAATAATAATAATAATTAATTAATTATTAATTACTGAACAGTTAGTAAACAATTAATTTGTAACCTGGTTTATATTTAGTAATATTTTTTGTTTTACTATTTTTCTGATGAAGTTCGAATCATACTGGTGAATGAAAGTTAAATATAATTCATTTCAGTAATTGTTTATTTCCAAATGATTAACTTTTTTTTAAGGTTGAAAGGTTTTAAGTAGTGAATTCATCCAGTACCTTCAGTATAATATATATGAAAGAAATTTGGCACTTTGGTCAATAGTTTAATCCAAGTTTTAAGGTACCGCTATGCAGTTTATATGTTGACAATGAGTTCATTTGATGACAACTGATCAAAACATATTCGAGAAACATATAAAATTGATTGAAAAAATGCTTATCGAAAATTTAATTATTTTATATATTTTATATTATAAATGAATTTATTACCTCTATTCTCATGTGAAAAGGATTCTTTTATATTCAAAAAAGAAGGTAGAATAACTAATTTTTTTCGACTGTTTTTCTTTTTAGAAAAATGTAATTAGTGTTACCATTACTTTTATACTCCTGGGAGATCTTTTTTATACCTGGAAATCATTCTACTGTCTGTAAAAATTGACATTAGATTAAATGCTTTAAAAAAATTGATTTTTCAGTAATAAAATGTGTTTTTATCGAAGAGTAACTTGAGAATAATGTCATAATAATTTGTCTATTGTTACTTTTGTGATAAGTATAACTCTCAGCATTGTCTTTTTTTTAGGATCATATATTAATGTAGATTATTATATAGTGAATGAAGTTATTAGGATGAAAAATATGTCCCACTGAAAACCCATATAAATCAGTACTTAGATTACAATAAAACAGATCCCAGTAATAAATCAAACTAGTAAATATAAGTGGACCGTGGCTAGGAGTGGTATCCACAACCCACGTATCGTTCTGTTTGAAACTTGTTGGTTGGATAAACCTTTATCTGTTGTAACCATTATGTCGGGATTCGAAACTACTACCTTTCTCCTCAAATTCTCAACGCTTTGCCCACTGAGTAACTAAGTCCATATAGCCACTGGCTTGTTCACTAAGAATAACGTTTGTATCATTATTTGTAAAGGTTTGTTTTGTGACGTGAACTGTCCGAAATCTGATACTGATACATGGTGTGCTACGCGCTAACTCATCAACTGACTACTTGAGCAAGAACACAAGGGTAAGTGAGAAGGTGCATTAAACTACCGAATGAAATGTATAAATACTCATCCATATATATACCATTCTATCCTTAGAAAGTTGACCCATTTACCCCAATAAAATGTACTTAGCCTATAAGTCACTTCTGATTGGCTCCTGTTTTTAATATTCAGGGTTGAGTTTTCATCGGTATTTGTTGACATATGTAAACCTAGTGGTGATTGTCTCAACATAATTATCATGTTATGAATTGTTATTAAGCAATATATGGTGACTAGTAATGGGCAGAGAAACAAGATAACCAACATATTTAACGATTATTCAATATTTTTGCATGTAATTCACAACATAATTCAGCAATGAAAACATTTGAATTTCCGGGAAAACGATAATCACTCAACATAAGGTAACATAAGTGTCGCTTTTTTATTTATTTACAGTCAAATGTTACCATGGAAATGACGGAAAACGTTAGTCCATTACAACTAACATATCATCAAGCAAACAAGGTATTTAGGTTTTATGTTTTTTTTCATCTATATTAGAAATGTCAAAATTAATCTGTTTTAATGTAAAAATCAACTTCAATGTTACCCTTTTAACCTATCATAAATATTAGCTGTGTTTAATTAAATGGATTTAAGTTCATTTTATACCTCATAACAAATTGATTATAATCCTCTACAAGTAAACAAATTAAAACAAAAGCAGATAGCATGGGACAACAAGAGCAATTATTACCACGATTGATCAGTCAGGTCTACCATAACACGTTATTTTATGATATACTGTCCGTGTTATATATTATTTGAATTACTAAAGATTGCCAGGGACGATGTTATTGTAAAGTAACAGGAGGTAGGAGGTTTTAATTAGTGTATTCAGTAATAAAAATGTTTGAACATTTATAGTTCCTATAATCTCAATTGTGGAATGGGATATACTTATAGGTGAAAGAATATTTAGTGAATTTTCAGACGACCAGTAAGCATCGATGGAAAGAACAGAGGATGAGGGTGATTTTTCTAGTCTGGAAAATTTACCGACAAAGTATTTATTATGAAGAGATTTGTAATGTGATTGTTTCGCTAACGACAAAGGTTTATGTATGCTGTAACTAGGAGTTTCTGCATATTGAATTGTTTCAGTGGACGTAAAAGATAGTTTGTTAAGGATTATGAAGAAAAATATTAGATACAGTGCGAGCTTCCTCTTCCATATAGGGGCGAGTTCAAGTTTATTACATCTGGACCTATAATTTAAAGTACTTCCGTCCCAGGAATGCTAAATGTAAACCGTCCTTTTACGGATTCCAACCTTAATTTATCCTTGATGCAAACACTACTAAGAATAGATATCCGGTTTTCCAGAAGTGGTTGGACACATACTTCACACATCGAGGTTATGAGTTATTCAACTAATAAGATATTGGGACCTGAAGGTCTCTTTTGAGACCTGTTCTGTGAAGAACTAAATGTGAGATCATGAGTATTAGTTAATTCATTAAATTATTTTAATCGAATTGTGATACACAGAATCTTTGTACCGTACTGTCTGAGATAATTTTGTGTCAGAGTTCACTAACCATAAGGTCTATTTAACAGCTATTGAACAACAAAAACACTATCATATCAACAGAAAACATTTAACATTGAAAATTGATCAATATTCAATTGTGGCGGTGAATCGAATTGAAAACACTAAGCTTCAATTAATGAGCCTCTACTTTAAAGTGATCTTTAACCTTATCGTATGATAGCCTAAGTCTTTGCATTTTTATGGATAAGTTATATCAAAGAGATCAGCCACGCAATGATCCTAGTAGATATTTTTATTGTGCCCTTGACCTAATTAAATATAATAGGAGAACAACATATCATTTATCATTATATTCTTAAGCTTATTGTTTACTGTAGATAAGCCAACTATAACCATATTTTATAGTAAAGAATTTTGTTGTTTATCTAATAAATAAACAAATAAATGTTGGCTTGACAAAGAATGCTTTCTATATAAGTAAAAAAAAACCAATTCAGTTCAAATTACATTCCAATAAAATCTCAGCGAATAAACTTGAAGTAAATCCAACGTTTCGCCTGGCAATCTGGTCCAAGCTTTTTCAAGAAAATAGGACAAATAATATATCTATATGTATATCCATAGTTAGTCATCAGAAGTTTTAATGATCATAATATTTATATTACAATTAAATAATTCTTGTTTTAGTTAAGCTAATAAAAGATTAAAAATCTTTTCTTTTAACTAGTTCAATCATTATAAAAGATTATAGTATGTTGATTAATGAAAAAAGAGAAACTTATTATTCATAAAATTTTGTTTATATTCAATAAAATCTTCAGAATTCTCTAATCATATGGATTTGTTTGTTTTTTTCTTTTTTTGTTGTTGTTGTCGTCGTCGTCATCGTTGTTGTTCATTAATTATTCATTCTATTAAACATTATTTACGTTATCTTAAAGTATTAATCTAAATCAATCTGTCGGTATCCAATATACATTTAGGATATTGTAAACATATATAGAGAGATCAAGTTGTTTACTATAAACATTGAAACTTATTGTTTTCAATCAATTAGTATGATCAATAAAATGACATTAATGACAAGTAAATTAAGAAAACTCATTTAATACAATTAATTGTTGCATCTGTAATTTCCATAGTTGAAAGCATGAGTCAATTGAAGCTAGACCACCATGAAAAACCTGGAAGCACTGGACAGCCGTTTCGTCCTATTGTGTGACTCCTCAGCAGTGAGCAGCCACGACTTCGCCTCGCGAAATTCGAACCCAAGACCTACCAGTCTCGCGCCAGAGCACTTAATCGATAGACCACTGAGCCAGAATCCAATGGATGATGTTTACGTATAACTCCAACCAATCCACGAAGTTGAGCAACCGTTCACCAATTGCCTTCAATGAGTTGATATCTCACAACAGACGTGGTTTGAACTCCATTGGTCACTGCTTCTCACTATCTATAACTGTCTTTCACTTTTTCTATCGATAAACATTATTTCTGATTGAAAATCACTTTTAAAAAAAACATACTAGAAAACTTTAGAGAAACTAAAAAAATGATTACAATTTATTATAAATCAGATAGTAACGGTTAATAGACAAGAACTAAGATAAATCATCCTACAGATATGTAGATTATAATTCTGTTTGCTGATTGAATCATATTTGATATTTTACAAGTACAAATATTGAATAGTTCTATTGTTTATTTATAGATAGTTGCTAATTATACCATATTGTTGTGTAGGTTTAGTGTTAAAGAACCTTTGGAATACTATTAAGATATTGCAAAATATTGTGAATATCTCATCTGTCAAAAAAATATTGTCTGTGTAGCACTTTTTTCTTGCAAGTATTTGACTAATCACAAATAGGATAATAATGATAATAATAATAATAATAATAATAATAATAATAATAATAATAATAATTGAAGTCCTGTATTCCATGCAGCAACAAATACAAACAATAATTAAACTGAATTTGTTTGCTTCCCAAACTTTGTATTTTGTAATTGATTTGCCATGTTCTTCCTTCACATTTTTAACTTATACGAAACTGAAAAATAAGATTTAATATTTTTCACATAAACTAATCAAACAAGAAAAGAGTAGATTAACAGGAAAAGAGAACATTAACAATTTATTTATCTAATTCATTCAAAGTTTAAATAAGTCAAAAAAATATTCACCGTCTGTCAAGTACAGAAATAAACGAAGTTATTTTATATAAACCTGCTTACTACTAAACATTAAAAAAACCTTTTATCCTTTTAAATTCACTTGATATTGTTTACTTGAATCTTACCACTGATGTTTAGGACTGCAACTGATAAGTCTCAGTAGCTGAGTGGATAACGCGATGGCGTTTGAAGCAAAAAGTGCTAGGTTCGAGTCCCAGAGTGAACATCAACTCTAAGATGTAGGTACATTCAGCTGACGAGTCCAAAATAGGACGAAACGTACATCCTGGATTCCACTGCTAGCCACTATCCATCTTTGCTTACAAATTAATTATTCATTAAAATATACAAACTGATAACAATATTATATGATGATATTATGACCAGTCTCTTATTCACGTATGTGCATACTGTGCTTATTACCTTAATATTGCCCTAATTCACAAGCATGATAAGCAAAGATGGATAGTGGCTAGCAGTGGAGTCCAGGACGCACATTTCCACTGTAAGTGGCTAAAAGGATTGAGTAGCTAAGTGGATAACGTGATGGCGTTTGAAGTGAACGGTACTAGGTTCGAATCTAAGAGTGAATGTGACGTCTGAGATGCAGGTACATCCGGCTGACAAGTTCGAAATGCAAAGAAACACGCATACTGGATTCCACTGTTAGCCGCTATCCATTTTTGCTTTTATCGGTTTTATGAAATAAATCATTTGAACGAATATTGCAATCAACAAGAAAATTTTTAACCAGACATTTATTGATGTTAAGCCCTTATAAAAGTGAAGATAGACAGTGATACAAGTTTTATACCTTAAAGGTTTCAAACAACCTTTAAGTGAAATCCCTAATAACACATATCATTTCAGTTTTCAAATGTCTTTTCTTATATTTATAATAGCAAGCTAGACAAAATCCTAATGATATATTAATAAAAAATGTGTACGCTGGCAGTAATTGACGTTTTTCATTATATCATATTTTCCAATTGTATATTCTCAGTGGGATGGTTACTTCTGTTGATAAAAAAATAAAACAAATGAACATGAATGTATATTTGTCTTAAATAGAAATGCAAAAAAATCCAAGTGTCGTTTTTTCTTATTTTATAAACTAGTTGAAGTTTTCAAGTTACATTTACAATTTTAATTTACTAAAGACAAGTAATTTGATATTAAAATAATTCTATCTTTGATGAATGACATGAGACATACGATGTGAAAGTCCTTCTTCTTTTAACGTAAAACTAGAAACCTAAAACCGATGCTTCAAGGTCTAAATACTGAAGTATAAAAGTGTGGCGCATGCTGCTTATGATGACAGATATAAGTAGTATGTAGCAACAATCAGAATAGGAATATCTGTCAGAACAACATTGAATTGAAAAGAACAAGAAAGGAAGTGGAGAGCGGTTGGAATAACAACAGGACTGGAAAATTCATGAAGTACGTAAAAAAAACTGAAGGAAAATGTGCAAATGTTGTATTCATTTTATGGTTTTCATATTTTATGAAGGCGCTTTGTAATTTTGCATTAAACAATAAATTGATTTCCCCCACCTGAGTTCTCGGACACTACAATATTACTTTATTGAATGGAGTTTTGAAGAGCTTTACATTATCGGTATCTCTGAAATGGGATTTTTTAGACCCTAGTTTCTTAGGTTATCTGTTATATCTCAGCCTTCTCACAGTTTTGTTCGAAAATGAATTAAGCACCATTTTTCTAAGTTATATTGTTTTTGAAAGGGTCTAATCGAAACAACGTATATCTGATGCTATAATGGATTGATTTCATCACGATGGCTTTATTTCAAGACATACTCATTAATTTTAAACCGAAACTTATCTTTCGAGCTAAATTGTTCACAAAATGGTTCTTTGCTTCACCAATAGAACAACAAGTGAGGAGGGCCAATCGATAGCGACAGCAGGAAGTTTTCACCAGATTTTAAATACCCAATTTCATAACTTTACTATCACTGACTAAAATTATTCCCCTCAAATTTCCCTGTGATTTACTTCTGTTATTACTTGTAGCCTGTGTGCCCTGTTAATGTTTAGAGTGATAATACTGTCAGTTAGAGAGCAGTGATTTATCGATCGGACCAATGATACACAAAACCCGTGCGAGCAGTCTAGAGGACTTATCGGTCCTGTTTTCTGCCTAGCCCAGCCAGTTAAGTCCAGCACATCAATCTCATACTCTGCAATATGAACCATATATTTCAAACATATTGGGTCTATATACCAACCAGACAGACCACATCGTACTATAAAATAGGTACACGATTTAGCCAAATGTGGCTGTGAATAAGGGAGATAGTAAATGATAGACAGGGCATAACTCAAGAATGGTAAACCGTATAATAATATTTCGTAGGTCAAAGTAAATTTTATAATAAGAGGGACACGAATACGAATTGTCTAGTTAGTTAACAATTATGCAATAAAAATATATGTATAGTATTAGACCATAAATAGATCCCAACAGTTTATCATTCATTATTCTCATCGGGATATAACAACTTCATATACGTAAATAAACTAATAAACTAACTATTAATTTAGGGATTTAAAATATCTTATGAAGTGAGCTTTTTAAGACCCTTAGGACTTTGATTTATGTTGACATGAGTCAGGAAATAAAGCCTAAAGAGATCCCTGACAAATAATATATAAATAGTTACAATATTTAATTTTCTCAGAAACGTTTTACAAACGTCAGCTGAAATTTAATTTATTCTGTGTTATTTTTTTAGGACATTCTGAGAATAGCATATTCTCAAATCACCTTGAAAATATCAGTGCTAATAAATAAGTGTCTACGGGTTAAGCTTTCGCGCACGAGACTGAAGGTCCTGAGTTCGGATTTTGCATGCGGAATCGTCGAGGTGTGCCATAGAGGGACGAAACAGCACTCCAGTGCCTCCAGCTATTCAATAGTAATCACACATTGATCTATTCACGATCTTCACCAAACCCCAACACTCTCCACACCCTGACACTGATAACTCATTTCGCGTTTATTCCACAGGGTAGTCTAGTTTTAAACCATTGTGAAAACATACAATCCTATAGATTTTAATCAAATCTTTCAGATTGTCATTTCGATTCTTGCTTTAGTTACAGCAAAGGTTTAGTAAAAAAAGAGAACTATTCTTCATCTTATTCAAGGCTAAGAGATATTGAACAATGATGACACATTTTCTCTGTAAGGTCCCAGGTAAATGTTGAATGTGATTATCATCCATTAAACCAGTTTTTCTAATATTTGTAGATTTCATTTAACTTTTTAATTCATTTTTAAAGTTAAGAAGAAAGATTTATGATAAATATAAATATATATATATATATATATATATATATATATATATAGCAACACGCAAATCGTATGGTTGGATCTGTGTCATAATCTAAATGAAACTTGTAAACTTAAATCGAATCCGTTTTATTTTATGAATGTTAGTCATGCCTAATAAATGTTAAACAACCAATTTGAACAATTTGATAGGATAGTAAATGTTCTGTTTTAAAATGAATAGCAAAAATCATAAAAATAGAAAAACAGATATTTAAATAAGTGAATAGCTTTCACATTCTTATGTTTTCTCAGTATTTAAACTTGAACACTACAAAGCATATTGATGTTTCTGTGATAACATCCACTGTATAAGTAAATAAATTATCTTTTTAACGATAAGTTATTTCAGAATGAATACGAAATATTTCAATATTACACCATTGCATTGACAATGGATGCACTGCTTTACTAATCAACCAATATTTAATTAAATTCGCTATTACGTAGTATTAGACATATTTTGAAAACATTTACACAGAGTTAAGAAAATCTAACTGCAATATAGTTAATGTAAGTATGATGTAAAAGCTTTTTGTGGGTAGTGATAATGAAGTAAAACAAAATTATCTTCCACTTATTAAGGGATTTCATCCTTATTATATGATAACCTTTTTATCCCTTTATTACAGTTCATTTTGTTTTAGAAACAAATTATCATTGATTAAGAATCCTAAGAAAAGACTTTTGTTCGACAGTTCGACTGAAAAAAATTAGACTTCACTTGGAATATATCACTGTTAATACTTTCATTCCATTGTGAAATTTCATTTAATAAGGTATGGTTAGACGCTCTCCAAAAATTTCACTGGATTTTTCTGAGAGGACATTTAAAAATGAATAGAAATATAATTTATTTAGAAAGGTACTTGTAAAATAGTCGGTTTTTTAACTGAAAGTTTAATTTTATGTAAGTGAACTAAAGAGTGACGGAATTATAAAACATTTCCTTAGTTATTGTCGAATGTTGACATTTCGATAATATCTTCTCAGAAATACACTATATTTCTTCATAATAGTGGATCATAGTTGGGAACCATGTAAGTAGTCTGATACGTAATGCATCTTAATGTGCTACATTGGATAACATACAGACAAAGAAATGAAGCATCTTAATGCTTAGACGATTTTCCATTTTGATTGACACAATTTCGTAACTTACTTTTGACACAGTTAACCTAAAAATTTGTGTGACATATATACCGATCCAAGGTTAAACAAGTACTCAATGTTAATTATTTAAAAAGGGATCACGAAATGTCGAAAAAGTTCATATTTACTTCAAGGTTGAAAACTGCTGTATTTATTTTAGTAACCAGAAGTATAGCCTCATTATAATTTATAAGTATTCAATTTCTAAGGTAGGAAATTCAGAACGTAGAATATGATTCAAACACGGAAAAAATTAGTTTAACATAAAAATTATTTAGCAAAATTATAAACCGTTGGAGTTGTAAGGTAAATAATTCTACAGGAAAGATATAACTCGATGTTATTAAACGACATTGTGAATTCATGCTAAAATATTTATTATTAATATGAGCTTTGCCTAACACATATTTTTTTACTCTTAACTACAAGAACCAAGAAATCGTTTCATCATGAAATATGTTGTTGTATTTAAATTATGTTATTCTTATCTTTGATATTCTTCCATGAAACAAATTGTTTGTTTCTTTAATGAAACGATAAATAATTGGTAAATAACGATATAATGTTTCTCCTAAATAACTTTTAATGCATATATCCATCTATATATATATATATATATATATATATATATATATATATATCGGCATAAGATCAAACAAGTTACCATACGTGGAGTATGTCTACAGAATAATCGATCACATATAACCTGTCCAACATTAAAATCAATCAATAAATATTCAAAAAATGTATATTCATTCAACTTTTTTTTCTACATAGTCTACCTTTATATTTTACTCTATTGTAAGGATACTATCAGACTGAATTTGTAACGATATATTCATAATTTCTTATTTAATTTTAGTATAAATATAACTAAACATTATATCCAGTTGGAAACATTAAAAATGTCACTTTCAATTTCTACTAATCATCAGTTTATAATTTCAGTATATACTGAAATAAGTCAAGCTCTTGGTCATATCTTGGTCTATATCTCAAAAGATATAGAGCAAAGAATAACATATATGTCAGACACTCGTAAACTGTAATCATAAAAAAACGGGTTTAAATATTTATCCAAACAATGGACAATAGTTACAACTAATATACTAAAAGTATTTGATATAAGTAATATACAAGTATTTTAGCAACTGAACCAAATACTTTTTATCACAGAATGTATAAGTTGAACATTCACATTCGAGATATAATACTATTATCAGTTTGTATATTTTAATGAATAATTAATTTGTAAGCAAAGATGGATAGTGGCTAGCAGTGGAATCCAGGATGTACGTTTCGTCCTATTTTGGACTCGTCAGCTGAATGTACCTACATCTTAGAGTTGATGTTCACTCTGGGACTCGAACCTAGCACTTTTTGCTTCAAACGCCATCGCGTTATCCACTCAGCTACTGAGACTTATCAGTTGCAGTCCTAAAAATCAATGGGAAGATTCAAACTAACAATACTAAGTGGATTTACAAAAAAACACAAAAATAGTGTTCTAATGCTTCATACAAGTTGAAAACATTTACTTTCCTTTTCTTTTCTTTACATAAATTGATAATTGCTGAAGGATCATTGAAAAATAAAAGGTTATTGAATTGTTTTGTCTCATTTTAGAATCATTAGATACATATGACACTAAAATCTATAGTTCTTAAAACAACTAGTACTGATAAATATATAAACTGTACAAATACAGAATTAATTGCTTACCGGACAGAACACAAATTGATATAACCTTACATGAACAAAATAAAGGTCCTAGAAATCAAAGTCGTTTTTCATAATGAAGCTAATTTAAAACTAAACATACTTTTGAATAAACATACTTATAGGGAAATCTTAGTAATGAGTATCCAAGTCATCAGTATACTTCTCTGTAATTGTGTAACTAAACTGAACTGATTATAAATGTACAAATCTCAATGATTATTTAGTTTGCCTTTTATCTTTCTCAACAAACGATGATATGAAAAAAAAAGATGTTTGGATGCAAAAAAGAACAAACATATTTGAAACATGTGATCGTATAGACGAAAATGTATTTGTCTCACCATTTTGTTATAACTTTCTATGAAGATTTGTTTAATTTTTATGAAAGTGATTAAGCTGTCAGATAGATAGAATCACTCTTTTATTTTGAAGTAATATCAAGCTTAAAAAAATAATTATTTGGATGAAACGTTTTTATAAAAAAGATGCTTTGCCCTATCTCATCATTCAGTATGACGTCAAACAAATATATGTTCAACTGGAACTGAATTAATATTTTAATGGAGAGTATCAGGTGATATTTATTTAAAAGTATTACTGTTTGTGAGACCCAGAAGATTCCTCTAAAGTAGCCCAGAGGGGCCATGAAAACGCTGGGATACGTTTTATCTAAACAGCATCCAATAGGAGTTTCTCAGAAACATCTAGAAAGTACAAAGTCAAGTGTCACATTTCTGACTAGATGATCACCTATCCTGCTACTATGTTCAGAGTGGTTCCAGAACCTTCCGGAGACCTAAGACCATCTGAAATGTTATAAATACTCTCGATTTTCTGTGCATAAATGAACCTTGGGGTAAATCGTTCTTTTCACATTTCGCGTCTTTTCTGTCGTGTTCAAATTGTCGTATAGATTTAGCCTGAAGTTATTAGCAGAGCTTAAGAGACCGATTTAAGCGTTCAGTCAGAAGACAGGTCGTCTACTCAATCATTTTGTACTTGAATTTATCCACAAAAATATATATGTTAAAGTTTGATAAAACAATTTAGTGAAATTGTAGTGACCGAGAGTTCAGGTGGGGAAAAATCAATTTGTTGTTTAATGCAAAACTACAAAGCGTCTTCATAAAATATGAAAACCATAAAATGAATACAATATTTCCACATTTTCCTTCAGTTGTCCTTTACAGGCTTCATGAATTTTTTCAGTTCTGTTGTCATTCCGAATTCTTTCTATTTCTTCCCCTGTTCTCTTTAACTAAATGTTCCTCTGACAACCATTCCACTTTCGATTGTTGCTACATACTACTTATACCTGTCAGCATAAATAGCATACATCATCAAATGACCGCTGAATAAAACTATAAAATGACCATTTGACTTCATGTCATTATTAGTAAATGTTTGAGTGGTTAGTGCTTTGGGCTTTTGAGGCGAAAGACACCAGATTCAAAACCGAGAGTGAATATTAAAAGTGGGATGCAGGTAAATCAGTAGATCTGTCCAAAATAGGACGAAATGAGTATCCTCAATTTCTCTACTAACCGCGATCCCTTTTCTATATATATTCGACCTAAGTTTAATGCTAATTCTGTCGTAATTTCATATCTATAGAAGTAGGGTTTATTTGAGGATCGACATTTTCACACATCTTAAAAACGAGCTCTACTTCTATATTTTATACAGGTCTTCCGCTCCTGAAGATATGTAAACAAGTGTTCCAAACTATTTTCATGCATCTGAACTAGAAAAAGAATAAGATTTATTTTTAGACAAGATAACTTCCGATGTACTCGCAGAAGCAATAACACTATAGGATTGGTCAGCATATATATAGGTTTTAAACGAACTTAAAAAACGTAAAGAATAATAAAATATTGAAATACGAGTTAACCATTGTAATTTTGTGTAAAACAAGTCCTGAACCCTTTGCATAATCCTGGTTGTTAAATTCAAAAAATTAAGTAAGAAAAACTGAATAGAACAGCTTTTGAATGATTTTGATATTTACATTTGATATATAATATACAGCATATTACTTACAACATCTTTATGAACGCAAGTATCAATATGTATAGCTGCAAAACATCTACCATATCTTAGCAGGTAAATAATTCAACGTAGATACTCAATTCAACTCCCCAAACTCCATTTTTTTAAAATCTCTACGATCTAATAGACTTCTGAAATAGTAATTTATGCCATTTATTTGGGGAGAGAATTTAATTCAGTAGATACGAATTGAAAGATTTTTAGTTATTTTATTTAAGCAGTCTACCAGGTAAAGAAAGAACACTGATATCGTTACTAAACATTTCTACTTACTTTTTAATTAATGTTACAGGTTATGCTTAACCCAACTCTGTATGACAGTCGACGTTAGCTTCAAAAGCCTAGAATGTCTATAGTTCAAACTTTTTAGTTTTCTATTCAGCTTGAGCTTTACACATACTTTTTAACAACGTTAAGGTATTTAAGCATAACTGTTGTACTTTTGTGAACAAACATTCAATCAAAGCACACTATGAAAAGCGTGTTAAAACAAGTTTTTAGTTTTCATTATTATTTTTCATTTCCGTGGTAATTTGAAAGTCATGAGACTGAATAGTAATTTTTGAAATCATTAACTAAAATCCAGTCAAATCAAGTCATACATCTTTAATCAATATTTCATATACACTAATTATAAACTGTTCATCAGGATGTGTTGAACACTAATGGGGCGAACTCGTAGTAAACTTCCCCTCAGAGAAACTAAACTATGAGAAACATTAAAATATCGGAGCTTAATGTGCAGGCCAGGGATTTGTGATAATATACACATACGGACAGTTGATATGGTTAAACAGTTCCACTTTGTTACATGCATTCATATCAAGTGAAGTGTGAACAAACTTTCATGCTAATATATTTCCATCAGTAAAATATGAACATAATTTATTGCAACTGACAGCAACGGCTCCAATTCAAATAAAAATGCTTCGTTTGACTAAAAGCAATCAACATTCATCATGCAGAATAGAAAAAACTTACACTTCAAGAATAGTATGATTATTGTACTAGAATTGCAAGTTATTGTATGTGTTTGCATAACATTGCAAGCCGTTTCTATTTTTAAACTCATCAAAGTTAGGCATTTATGTACTAAACAATTTAAACAAAATTTAGACATGAAAGTAATTAGAACAGATAGTTAGTAGGATCATTCAAAGGATTATTATTTATAGTTAATGACTTATTCAATTTACTGAATGACAGATATAAACGAAAAAACTGAGTATAAATGTTCGGCAAAGGTTGTTCAGACAACTTGACGTAGTGAAATACAAAAGAATAAATTTAAAGTAACAGTTTAAGGTAAGATAACGAGCATTGAATTTTTAGGGTTAGTGAAATGTCACTGAGCCCTAGCCAAATCATCCTGCAGTTGGGTAATTGAATGTTGGACAGTTTACCGATGAACATCAAGGTCAAGGACAACCGATGCGCATTAGTTAATTGCACGCCATGGACTGGCCCATACAGTGGTGGTCGCAACTTCTCCATTGTACTTGCTTTTACTAATACATTTCTGTGATAACGTCCTTTGTGTTATACAGTCTTCAAATCAGCCATAGTACTTTGATACGACGAAGGGGTAATCCACGTTAGACATTTACCGCGAGGTGTGACTTCAAAGTTATCTGTTGGTTACGCCATTACCGTTTAACTCAAGTAGGCCCCCAATCATTCGACAGCGATCATCTATGTTGGTGATCTACAAGTTTACATTATACAGTATGATAAGTTTTCGATACGGTAAACAATCAAATTGTGTAGCATCTGAGAAGTCAAAAACTTGTTCAGTTTAAGTACAAGACCATACATTTGTATTTAACTAAAATCTTCTTATATTGCTTTTATAAACTCTAATTTACACATGTTTTTATTTTATAGGGTACCAGCCAAGAAATTGATTAAATAATAATTATTCTGTAATATAATTAATTGTATAATTATATCTTAAGTAATAATACGTTTGTCATAGTAGGTAATAAGTTATTATTTTGAACTTGGTTGTATATTTTCTCTACCTCTAGAGATAAAAAAATCATTAGACGGTAAGTGGATATATGGTAAATTAAAACACGTTGCTTAATCTTGTCAAACTAATTATTACGTAATAATAAGTATTATTAACTGATTAGTTACCTGAAACATGCACTATATTAAAACCACTTAGTATTACTTGTTTGAATCTTCCCGTCGATGTTTCACTCTGGAACTGAGTGGATAAAGCGATGGCGTTTGAAGTGAAAGGCACTGGCTTCGAGTCCCAGAGTGAGCATCAACTCTGAGATGCAGGGGCATCCAGCTGACGAGTCCCAAATAGGACGAAACGCGCTTCCTGGATTCCAACGCTAGCCACTATCCATCATTGATTACAATGCACTATATTAGTTAACATTAATAATGTTATGTAGTATTTTGAAAATTATTTTTGTATTATGAGCATTTTAAACATTGGTTGAAAAGTATAACATTTTAATTGAGTTTTTGGAAGGTAAATGGCAAACTCAACAACATTTTACGTTAAACTTTGTGTACTTGTGTTTCACAGACTTCTCTTACTCAAAATAATATTTCCATAAGTAGTAGTAACGTTATTCCAGTTAGATTTTTATTTAGCAACGCTGTTTTCTACGAGATGATGATGATGGCACGATGTTCAACTTTCACCCTTAACCCAGGCTTGAGACCGGCAGAGACAGAGAAGAGAAACAGCTGAAGTTCTAAAGTAAAACACAGAAGTAACTGCAAACATGTTTCACATCCCATTCATGAAGACTTGGGAAGAGGAATAAGTCCCAACAGGCTGGAAAGAGGGACACCTCATCAAGATACCAACAGAGGAGATCAGAGAAAATGTGAGAACTATATAGGACTTACTACTTACTTACGCCAGTTACCCCTCACGGAGGAGCATAGGCACCAGAAGAAAGAGAATGGGGGAAGAGTAGGCAGTCTTCTTTTCCGTTTCTTTTCAGGATTCCAATTTAGTGCTTGCATCGTGATGCAGTTTGATGATTTCCTCAATATGTGTCCTATCCACTTCCAACATCTTTCCATATTTCCTCAACTGAAAGCTGGTTTGTTCTCTCCTACAGTAGACTGTTGCTGATGGTGTTCGGTCAGCGGACATTGATTATCTTGCGTGGACAATTGTTTATAAATACTTGTACGTTTTTGATGATGGTTGTAGTAGTTCTTGAAGTTTCAGTCCCACATAGTAGAACTGTCTTGACGTTCGTACTGAAGATTCCAACTTTGATGTTGGCTTACGGACGATTGTTTTGAGTTCGGTATGTTCTTCAACTGAATGCCGACCTTGCTTTGCCAATCCATACCTTCACATCTGCATCGGATCCTCCTCGTTCATCGATGATACTGTCCAGGTACGTAAAAGTTCCTAACTCTTCCAGAATTTCCACATCATGTGTGATTGGGTTGGTGTTTTCTGTTTTGAAGTTGAGAATCTTTCCCCGTTGTGTATGTTAAGGCCTACTGAAGCAGAGGCTTCTGCTACACTGGTTGTCTTGACCTGCATTTGTTGATATGTATGGGATAGAAGAGCCAGGTCATCTGTGAAGTCCAAATCGTCTAGCTGCGTAAAACCTGTCCATTTCATTCTTTGCTTCTTGTCAGATGTGTTGATCTTCATAATCCAGTCAACCACCAGAAAAAAGAGAAAGAGGGAAGAGTAGGCAGTCTTGTCTGACTCCGGTCCTTACTTGGAATGCATCTGTCAGCTGTTCTCCATGCACCACTTTGCAGTGTAGTTCGTCTTATGAGTTCTGGATAATGTTGACAATCTTCTGAGGAACTCCATAGTGTCGAAAAAGTTTCCATAATGTTCTCCGGTACACGCTGTCAAATACGTTTTCATAGTCAATGGAGTTGATGTATTGTGACGAATTCCATTCAATTGATTGTGCAACAATGAACCGTGGTGTCGCGATTCGGTCTGTGCACGACCAATCCTCAAGGAATCTGGTCTGTTGATTTTGAAGTTAAGCGTCTACTGACGATCGTGGATCCATGAGATTTCCATCTTATAAGTGATTTTTTGCTTCTTTGTACAACACCAGAGCAACTCCTTGAATGTGCTGGCCATTTTCTTCTTCGTGATCAGAGTACTGTAGCATCTTTCCAGTATCTAGTCTTTGCTGTCCTGTTTGTGTCCAATGGGTTTTGCTGATTCCGAAAACCGCCAATTTGTATCTCCGCGTTTCCGTCGCTATCTGACTGGTCCTTCCATTCTCCTGCATTGTTCGGATAATCCATGTACCTATAAAACGTGTTGCTCTAGTTGTTAGAACGAGCATTGGCCTCATAAATTCCAAAGAATCTTGACCTTCATCATAATGTGTCATTATTGTTCCTTCAACTCGGATATCAGGGTTTAAATGGCTTAATTTTTTAATCTGGCTAGCATTTTCTTAAGCAAGGTTGTTTTCTACGGGATGAGTTTCTCAACCCAATGCCCAACCCTCCTCCTTTGTGTGGGTTCGGGACAGGCAGTAGCCCTAGAATAGCTACAGGCGAAGCTAACCTTTAACGTGTGGGGAGTAGTGTAACGTCGTGTACTATATTACACCTACATAGCTTATTCTAGTTTCTGGACAAGCCAATTCACCTATAACGTTATGAGTCATATTTTGATCTTGTTAATTATTCCCTTATTGACCTTGACTATTTTTTATATGAGCGTATGTGTATGCACCCTGCTTATCCTACCTATCACATGTCTGTCATTCATTTTAGTCTGACTATAAATGTTGATTAATGCTTGCTTATAACGAGTTGGCTTCCCAGCCATCTCCAATACGCATCGTTTGCTTTTATTCGCTTCATCACTGATTCCCTGGCCAGGTCAATGAATGTAGACATTATATGTATTCTAACTCGTTATTAACTAACGCGGATCAAGTCATTTATTACATACGAGGATAGACAGTACGTACGATCAAAAAGGAATCAGATTTAGGCCACTACATTACATCTTGGTTATCCCGACATGCGAACACGTAACAAAATTGGATACCTCGCCGAACGAACACTCAACAAATGTACATTGAGATAAATATTTTTATAAATTGTGCCCATCTGTCATTGTTAACTAAGTTCACAAGTATAAATATACTACGAAAACCTTTAGTCGTGGCCTCAATCTTATCTCGTCATTGTGAGTACTACCCACTTCTGAACAGTCTCAAATTGATACAAAGCAAATAGACCAGTGCTCCATTTGACTCCCAGTGCCTGTCTGAGATCAATTCATAAAAAAAGTGCGTTCAATCTAACTGGAATTTTTCAATGTTTGATTGATTTTCTTTGGTCTTCAACTTGATATTTCACAGAAAGTACCCCAGTTACGAACCGAAAATTAAAAAACAAAGCACTTTTCTTACACAGACCTTTGTATCATATAAAAACTAGATCATAAACTGCCATCAGGAAGACGTTAGTTGACAATCCTATCAAGCATAAAATGTCACGCGAAATGTAGGTAGAAGTGAGAATAAAACAAAATACATTTGTTGTATTTTAGATAACCGATTCTTACTTCACTTGGTGTTGTTTCTTTGTATCTTCCCATTGTTATCTAGGACTGCAATGTTTAGTTCGCTTACATTTCAATTCACTGCCGAAAATGCGTTATAATTTAGACATGAAGCTTAAATTTCAACGTTTTGTTGATAATTGTCTTCAGACTAGTAAATTGAAAAACTTGAAATTTATACCAGTAAATTATTGATTAGAATTAACGCCTGGGATTTAAATCATTGATAAGTCTTCTACCTTAACAATTGAATCGGTTTTCTAAGCTCTTCTAATAACTCCGGGCCAAATCTATACAACAACTCGAACATGAGAGAAAAAGAGCAAAATGTGAAAAGAACTCTTACTCCAAGGTTATTTTATGTACGTAATATCGAGGGTGTTTATAGCAAATCAGATGGCCCTGGTCTCCCGGAAGGTTCTGGAACCGCACTGTACATAGTAGCAGAATAAACGATCATCCAATGAGAAATGTGACGCCTGACCCTTCATATTCTAGATGTTACAGAGAAACTTTTTTCAACGCTGATTGAATAAATTGTTTCCAAGGTTCCTCTAAACTTGCTCGATGAATACTTTGAATCTCCCCAACATCTTTTGACTTTTAAAAATTAAGACCTTCGGGTCCACTCGGAGTTTGATGACTGACTTTAAGTGACTTCCTGACTGTTCTCCGACCTTAAACTATCATCCTATTGTTCTTCATTATGTCCTTGGAAGTTCCTACCATTGAAGTACCTGTGATTATCTGCGGGGGAAGACGCACCTGTCTATCTATCATGTTCATTGTCCTTTTTTCTTTATGGATTTTGTCCATTTGTAAACGTCCTATGCACTTTGTACAAAACGTTTCTTATTCTGTAGGTAGTTTTGACTTGATAATTTTGAATAAATTGAGCATTGGGTAGATTGTTATAAATAAATTAATATATTTGTAATATCCCAATGAGTAGAAAAATAAGATTTTCTGACGTTTCGTGACTCTATTTCCAATAACTTCAGGTTCTTATCGGTTTGTCCCAAGCTACTACTTGACGATCACTTTATCTCTCTCATTAACATTTTGGATATTCTGATTTCGTCTGCATTCATCCACTGTTTAAAGTGCCAACATGATATTGAAAATAACCCTAATATTTCTTCCAAATATGACTTCGGCAGGGGACGTCCAACAAGGACAGTAGGGTTGGGAGTCGTCCTACGATCTGTTAAGAATTTTGCGATTACCTAAATTGTTCTTCCATCTCGTCCTTTCAGTAATGCTTTTTAAGATGTGTCAACAAAGCGTTCTGCTTGCCCATTCGATTGCGAGTGATAGGGTGGAGAGCGTAAATGTATTAATTATATTGATACTACATAAGTACTCGAATGACTTCGAGGTGAATCGAGAGTCATTGTCAGTCACCAAGGTCTCTGGGACTTCGAAACAGCTAAACAAATCAGATAATTCGCCGACTGTCATGATATAAACTTCTGACCAATTCATGAGCGAGTGCATCAAGACATGTGGAATCAGAGAGTTTGCTGGGGACCGCATTGCTATAGATTTCCGCTCTCATATTTTTAGATGTATATATAAGACAACTTTCTCCGTTTTTATTGACCCAATCACAGCGGAAGAATTCACAAGTGTCTATTTGAAAGTATACATCTGCGACATTGGAGGTCAACCGACCCGCTGTTACCAAAATATGTGAAGGATTGTTTAAAAATACCATGGTGCGTAGGTGAGTCGTTTTGTCTTGTACAGATGGAGCATTGATTAACATTAGTGTCAGGTGCGTGAGAATGTGGAATTATGGTCAATTTCGGATATTAGTGCTACCCTGGTAATAGACCTAATCCCGAAATTTTGGATTTGTCATCATGTAACGACCTAATCTATAAGATCTTACGTGGAAGTCACATCTACACTGACTCGTTGTATCATGTCTATCAGCAATACGATGTTTAGCCCTTAAGAATAACAAATTTTAGCTGGGGATAGAGTAATATATATATTTTGGAGTTATGGGTTATACAAGAATAATCGAGCCAGAAAGGCTGAGCCACTCCACGCAGATTTAATCAGATAAAATTTTACATGCAGCTGAACCGAAGTGGTGAGTCATTGCAAGATACCTTTCATTCTTTGTGTATATGAAGTCAATAAGTTGTTCACTAATTTATAACATGTCACTTCACATTCTAATCATAATTATACTATGGGAATCGCATTAGGTCCGTGAGGTCATCCAACTGCAGCACATTTTTTATATTGCTCCTAGATGCTTTGTTCTTTCATTCAATGCTTGTGCACAATAAATATCGGTTAGTTCATCGACTGAAGAAATATGTCATATTAGGATGTGTGATTAACTTATCAAGTGCCTGGAACAAGTTATTTTACAAAAATGCTTATTTCTCTTAAATTTAAAACTGTTTTCTGCCACTTTTTTACTAGTGTTAACAGCACGCACACGTTTGTGAATTTCGGAACTAAATAACTATAAAAAGATAAGTCTAATAATAATTGAAAGGTTAATTTTAATAAGATTTATGCTAGAAATTGAAGTGTATGTACTGTATCGGCCACAAAAAACATCAATAATTATTTGTGATAGATTTAAAGACCATAACAACAGAAATAATAAAAAAATAAGTGATTTCACCATCTCAAGTGATTTCAGTGCCAGCCAGTTTCCACATTGTCATTAGTAGTAGTATTAGTATAATTGATATTGGTAAAAGTCGTGATACTAATAGTAGTATTATGACCACTAGTAATTTTATTATTGGTAACCGTAGTATTAGAATCGGTAGTCGACATTATACTACTGTTTGTAGGAGCAGAAGTGATTTTAGTATTGCTAATAATAGTACTAATAATCGTAACAGTAGTATTTTCGCGAATGTTAGAATAATAGTAAAGGAAGAAGACTAAGTAGTAGTCCTAGTAGTAAACTTAATAGTAGTATAAGTTTTAAGAGTTTTCATATTATTTGTTGTAATAATAGTGACAGCAGTAGCATCGGTAATAGTACTAGTTATTCTAGTAATATTGGTCGTAGCAGTAGTATTAATCGTAGTGGTAGTGGTAATTTCAATATTATTGGCGGTAATAGTACTGTAGTGAATGAGAACACAGGTGAGGACAACCGATTACGTACAAATTGCAAAGTTGCTTGATAAAATAGAAAAACCATACTCTGATACTTCATTTGCGAAATGTTCATTCATTTTCTCAGGCTTCATTGTTTCTGAATCTCCACACCAATTGCTTTCCGTTTCTGTTCTTCCCATCTCGATCTTCTCAATCTTCTGCTGCCAGATATTATAATCCTGACTCACAATATATACTACTTATGTCGATACAAGTGACCCACACCACAGTATCAATCGTAATATTCGTACTAGTAGAGTTATTAGTTAAAGAAGTTTTAATAGAGGTAAACGAAGTATATGCGCTAGCTATACTTTTATTATTAATAGTGGTGAGTGATTTTGATGGAGTTTCGTACTGTGACCTGGAGGGTTTGGTCGTGGAGCTGTAAGTCATATGTGGCGAAATTCGAACGTCTCACTTCTAGCTGAAGTTTTTGCTGATGATGTTGTACAGAAGAATAATCTATGCTCCACGACTTAGCCACTCAGATCAGAGAAAAAAAACTCCATCTAAATCAATCATCTGAACTACAAGTCCTCTCCACCGTCTCAAAATTATATGTGCGTGACATGGTTCTCTTTGTTCGAAAATGGGAGAATCTTGTATGATAATTAGAATTATTTGAATCATTATATGGACGAGGAATCCCAGAAATAACACAATTAAAGCCAGATCGGACCAATTGAGCACAAACGAAAATAGTGTGTTTGGAATTAGAAATTAGGAAGTCATCAAGTACAAAGGAATCATTAGTTTATACAAACAGCACATTTTACCAAAAGGCAGGTTTCTGCTCAGGAACGAGTGTCCTCATCAGTATTTTCTGCCAACAAGTGAAAGATACAGACCTCCAACAAATTACCCAATAGGATGGGGAATAGATGATCAAAGCGGAAGAGAAATCGTACACCTAATGATTACTGATGTATACTACAGGCTCATCATATACCAACACGTCATGAATGACCAAAAGAGGAAACTAGATAGGATACTCACATAAGAACATTTAGCAATCGTGACAACAGCGATCAAAGTATCAGACAGACAACACAGAGAACGAAAATGAAACACCCTTTACAAAGAACTAAACAAGATCTCAAAACTGCAGATGGGAGAAAACACAAACAACTAAGTGGTCAACTTGTCAAAGCAACCTTTGAAAAGCATAGAACACTTGCTCCTAAAAGGATTGAACTACAATATAAGTGACACCTCCAAACTAGAATTCTTCGCCGCACCAGAGTCGTCACTTAAAGCTGCCGGAATAGATGAAGAAACTCTACAGAAAATAAGACAAACCAAAGTACAGCTAACTTGACGGAAGAAAGTCAACACCCAGCTGACCTCACAAGAACAAAAATTCTTCAAGGAATTCAAAACTAGAGAAGATATTGTCGTAGTTCCAGTGAACAGAGGACACACTACAATAATTATGAATAAGGAAGAATAAATCTGGAAAGTATAGAAACTGCTCGAATATAAAAGCGTATGCAAACCAACGGACACAAATCCAGTCAAAAGATTAGACAACCAAATCTCAAGGATAAGCTTGTCAAAACAGGACAAATAATAATGCAAGATCCATAGAAAATGAAATCTAATGAACCACTACTCTCTCGATTCTACGGTAGGGTGAAAATACATAAGCCAAACATTTCGCTACGTCCAATAGTAGCACTCCCCGGAACAACAACATGCAATTTGTTAAGAGAAATTTCACGAATATTGACCCGAATCTACCGAAATACATGAAGCTTTAAAGTCAAAACTTACCAGAACTCATCGACTTATGCTAAACAACATACATCCAATTCAACAACAAAACTCACGAACGAACTAAATGAACACTGATGGGATCACCAATATCAGGACTTACTGCTGAAGCAGTGATGCAGAGACTGGAAACCTCTATCTTACTAGTGATCAAGCCAAAACTCTGGATTCGTTATGTGGACGACATATTCGTCATCACCAAAAAGGACGAGCTGGAAAACATATACTATCTGAATAACGACATCTTCGGTAACATAAGATTCACAATGGAACAAGAGCCAAACAGCAAACTATCACTATATATATAGCAACAACTCAAGAACCAACAAAATTGTGGGCAACGTTTGTTCAAGAGGGCAAGGACACACTGCAACATACTTGGAGTGCGGAAAAGTGGAGAAAAATGTCTAAAGGCTAGCTTTCACAAGAACGGCTACCAAATGAGCTTCATCAAAAAATATCAACCAGACGCATCAGTAGAAACAAAATCAAGTACAGAAACCAACAAACGGATCATCCTATCATATATAAAATACATGTCAGAAATTACGAGATTATTGACGAAGTTTGGAATAGGTGTAGCACATAAACCAGCAAAATCACTTCAATCAGTCCTATACAAACCAAATGATGAAATAAAAAAGGGAGAAAAACCGAATATCATCTACAAAATAGGTTGTTCCAACTGCGAAAAACACTACATCGAACAAAGTGGACGCCTCCTTCATCTTCGCCTTCACGAGCATCGATTAGCGGTCAGACGCCACGACAAATCATCGGATATATCAATGCTTCTGGACAACTGCTGACATACATTCGACTGAAAAAATGTTGAGATCTTGGATGGAGTCAATTCTAAAAACACCAGAGAATTTTTAGAAGCTTGGTACTCAGGTCCACCAGTAATCAATAAACACATTGAAATCGACCCAGATTATCAACCAATCAGGAAAATTATGGACAAATATAGGACTAAAAATCAACTTAATGGGAGATGCAATCAAAATAAAAATGTAAACAACGACAGATTAAAGGTCAACGGTAACCAATTAAGATCGAGGTCTACAAGACAAGCCATGAGTCATATATGTAGAAATTCGAACAGTTCGCTTATACTTGAAGTTTGTGCAGATGATTTTGTTCAGAAGAACAATGTAAGTTCCAAGACCAAACCATCCGGCTCAGATGATAAAGCTCCACCTAAAAGTAGTATCAGTAGTAGTATTCGTTTTATAAATAGAAGCAGTAATAGCATTCGTCGAATCGATAATATTAGAGGTAGTAATAGTAACAATAGTAGCAGAAGTAAAGATTTTCTTAGTATTAGCGGTTGTATTAGTAGTAGCAGTATAAGTAGTAATAAGGAATATTCTTTGTATTACTTCTATTTGTATTGATATCAGTAGCAGCAAACGTTGTAATAATACTAGAAATAGAAGAAGTATTTGTTATATCCTGGTGAAGATTAAACTATGGATAACTTCTGAGGACTATTTATTGACTAATACTATACGCATATTCTTATTGTATAACTATTCAGTAATTAGATTATGTGTATCTATATTCATCATTATAAGCTTCATTTTCACCTATAGAATACTTTTATTATACGGTTTACTCTTCTTAAGTTATGTTCAATTTATTGATTATAGTCTCCCAAGTTCATAGACACTTTTTGACATAATCTTGTGTAAATGTTATTATTTTTACTATTCGCCGAGGGTTGGACAAACTCTCAAAACTATGGTTCGTAGTCGATCGGATAGACTCTAGTTACGTAAGGTTTTAATAACTTCATAGAATTGTCGTAAACTAGGCTTGGTGCTTATATAGGTGTAAACTTTTGTTCGGAATTACCAAGCTCCTTAATATCAAACAGATTGGAGGCTTATTAGGAAATAAACATCACGAGGCAATTCCTAACTTGGAATCCAGAAGGGAAGCGGAAAAGAGGAATGCCAAAGAACACATTACGCCGGGAAACAGAAGCAGATATGAAAAGGATTGACCAGGACAGGGTTGGATAGGGAATGCTGGTGTGTGGCCTATGCTCCTCCACGAGGGGTAACAGGCGTAAGTAAATCAGTAAGAAATAAACAGAATAGTCTTTCGCTATTCCGCAAACCAAGACTTATGTGACTGTATTTTTATTATGTGTAAGTGAAAAGACTTGTATGTAGATTGTTAACTAACTTACACAAAGCAGTGGATTTGTCACTACTATCACCTCAGGAGAATTGTTTCATGTGTAGTGTACTAACCTACTACTTGCGGTAGCACATGTTTTTGACTGGAGTGTAATTAAGGTTAACAAACCATCACAGCAACTGTGGCCAAGATTTCTAATCAAGACTAAAATCATTCCTGTGTAGACTTTCCAGACAATTACCTTCTGGAAGTGCGAAACTCCTGTGACACAAATCTTATGTAGTCGCTCCAAATATTATCATCAGTAGCAGATCAGTGGTAAAATTTGAAGCCACTATCCGTGTAATGTACCATCTACAATGCTTGTCAACACAAACGAAACTATTGTTGCGTTCAAGCCGATATTATCGAGAAATACGTCTTTATTCAAGTTGATATGATCTGAAGTAACGATGTTTAAATATCTGACATTCATCAAGCTCTACTCACATTGATAGCAAAATAATAAGTAACTTTCAACGACAGCAAAAAGGGTCAATGTTTTTTTCGGGATCGACTGTACATATCCTCTTGAATATTTCATGTGTAGTTGAATTGTTAATGATCATTTAGTGGATTATTTATACCATGAATAATTCATCATTATGAGGACGACCACACGTCACAAACTCAAACTGATGAGGGAATGACGGAGGGTAACATCAAAAGTAAATCGCTCCATGATGGAAATCAAACGGTATCTTATGAATCTTTAGTACATTAATAAAAAACTGACGCCTTGTCCTAACCTAGTTGCGCGCTACTTACATCATTCTCAAATTCCGATCATAAATGGGTGCTTTTTCTGTAGTCAAGAACTGGCTTAGCGCGTTTTGCTTTCCACCACTAAGCCGCAGCTTTGAACATCACCTAGGTTTGGGCAACCAGTTGGTATCAGTAGCCCTCACACTTAGAATGGCTCACACCTAAGTACCAAGTAAATGAGTTTACGCAACTCTGAGGTTACGTGCTGTAGTCGCTTTTTGCATAAGACCCCATACAGTTCCTGTAGATCTATTTTAAAATGTGATGACTGCGCTTATATTGACCGGTGCTATAGCATAATTTGTCATTACCTTACTTTTCTAATCGAGTACCAAACCTTTCAACTAGAAATCAATCGGCCCGTGAAGCAACGCTTCAAGAACATAAGTGACGTAGAGCAGTGGTCAAATAGATGAAGATACCAATGTAAACTGCTCTTCAGGAGTCTTCTGCGTCCACTTCCATTAGTAGGTCCTGAAAACTGATAGTTTTGTGATTATATAGCCAGTAGGTTCACTCTGTCTTCCATTAGATCTTAAGTTTCTAAATCCCCTTTATTATGTGACTAGTTTGTTTTCTCGAATTGTATCTTCAATTCCTAATCTTTTTCAGAACCATTAATATTGCTATCTCTATTACCCCGGGATTTCCCCTGACGAATTCATCTGGCTGTGGTAATGAATTATGACGACTTAAACTGATGTACACATGTGGTAGGTTCCACGTTACGTTTGACTGACTAATGTCTTCCAGAACACTACTCAGTGTTAGATCCTCAAGCTCTTATATTAGACTCCTTTTATAAAGGTTTCAAAACAATCAATTTCAGTCAGCTACAACGTAGGACCAGGCACACATATGCATCGGTCCAAGTTGCCATACCTCGTTAGCACAACAAGATGAACATCGAATTTATAGAAGTAGTTAACTCAGTGGTGGTGATATATATAATATAGGTTGTATATAAGTATATAGTATAGGAAGGAAGAAAGTTATGAAACAACTTTAATCTCAAGGTTTAAAGGAAGATAAAGAGTGTATACACCTACGCCATTGTGATCGATTCTCAGCCATGTCACACAGAGTCTCGAACCATTGGTTACGATAGTCACGCGGACCCCAACCAAGTAGTCTGCATCTACCAACATGTCTCAGACTAGAAGTTAGTGACTTCATGCACTGATGCCACGTTTTGGTTTAGCCACCTCTCTCTCCCAAACATCCCCAATGCTAGTCAGCATTGTGCGTCGTAGTAATCGGTGTTCAGGCATACGAAACACGTGGCCTAACCATCTCAGTCGATGAAGATTCACAGCCTCATCAACTGATTTACCATCATTCCCTAATACCCTGTGTCTAGCCACACTATTACTTACCCGGTGATCCCGGCAGATGTGAACAATATTTCTAAGGCATCTGTGGTCAAACACTAGTAACTTACGAGTATCTTCTACTCTTAATGGCCATGTTTCGCAGCCGTAAAGTAGAACAGAACGAACTGCTGTGCAGTATAGTCGTCCCTTAATTGATAGACAGATATCTCGTCTTCGCCATAGGTGACGTAAGTTGGCAAAAGCCAAACGAGCTTTTTGAATCCGTGCTAAGATTTCGTCAGACACCAACCCATTAGGGCTGATCAGACTTCCAAGATAAGTGAAGTTGTCCACGCGTTCGACTACTTCACTCCCTATCCTTAGTTCAGGTGTTGACGCAGGCCAGTCGTGGAGTAACAATTTACATTTGGATGGGGAGAAACGCATCCCAAACATCCTGGCATTATTACTCAGTTCTAACAGAAGACTCTGCATTTTGTCAGCGTCTTCACCAAACAGGATTATGTCATCTGCGTATTCTAAGTCGATAAGTGGACCTCCTTGTAGGAGATCAATTCATGAAAATTTAGTCGACGAGTGTTATTTTCAGCAATAGGTCTAAAATGAAGTTAAACAAAAATGGGGATAGTGGACAGCCTTGTCGGACACCACTTGAGGTTATAAAATCAGATGACAGTTCGCCATAATCTCTGACTCGACTGGTAGTGTTCGAGTGAAGAACCTTTTACAAGGTTTATGTACTTCTGAGGTACACCTTTCAGTGACAGACACTGCCGCAGAGCCTCTCGGTCTACAGAGTGAAATGCTGGTTTGAAGTCAAGAAAAACTATCACTGTCGGACGCCGATAAGCACGTCTGTGTTCCAAAACCTGACGTATAGTGAATATATGGTCGAAAACAACCAACTTGGGACCTAAAGGATCAAGATTTAGCGTTGTTAGGAGCATCAGAAGATTTATTCACTTATGAGCTGATATTTTAGTCTAAACATGATCATCAAAAATGTTTAGCAGTAAACTGATTCATGATGCTTTAGTAAAGGTCAAATAAGACCACCTACCTATTTTGAACGAGTTGTATTAATTTCCCATTGAGGTTAGTGGGGGATCGAAGGCACACAAGTCCCAGTGTTCTGTTGGTCGTCGAAGTGGTTTGACCTACTGATTGTGTTTTTGATGGCAGTCATTTTGCAATTCACGCACTTCTTTATATACGTTGCCTTCTTTTTTATCTGATTCGGCTTATCGAAATCATTGGATTGTTCTTCATGTAATTAACTGGCCAATTTGAAATGCATCATACATCAGCGCAACTACTCAGCCTATAACACTTTTGCTACCAGTGAACACAAAGGCTTTCGTATATAATAAAGTTAGTGTGTCCCACTCACTCATCATGACGCGCCCCCAAATGCCCTGGTACGGCCGAGAGTGGGGAGAGTCCGCTCTCACTCTCCAAATGCTCTCACACGGCCAAGCAAAAATATAGCCTCTGCCAGGGAAGTCCTACACAATGCCTTCTCACACCACGGGTGTTGTTTACGAAATTGAGAGGACAAAAAGCGAACGTCTGGCGCTTTAACTGGGTTCGTGGACACAAAGCGTTCACCTAGGGGAGTTGGAAAACCCTGGTTCCAAACCAATGGTGCACATGAACTCCAGTATCATGAAGGAACAAATGGCGTATGAACCAATCGTTGGTCACCGGCTACCATGGGACTGCATCTCCTCACGATGCTCCACTGCCTTGTGGACTAGACCTTTAGGTCAAAGGCTCCGGGTGTGGCCCCCTAAGAAAACCATTTGCCTCAGTCTGGGCACCTGGGCAGTATCACAGCCCTCACACAAATCAAACAAGATTTGTGAGGCGCATATTTATCTGGTGCTTGCTTGTACCAATATTTATGTGATTAAATAAACAAATAAATAAAAAACATGATGACGCAATACTTCCATACCGAACCACAGTTTTCTTTGTTCATGCTATTTTTTTCAACTACCCAACTACTGTAATATGATAAAATAAAAGTATATTTGCTTTCCTGAACAGAATCAGCTATAAACAACCGTTGCCTGAACAAGCGCAATAAAGGAACAACAAACGTCAGACAGCTCTAATTTCATATCTCTATTAACCAATTATTCGACTCTAGGAGAACACTTCGGTACGAACTCTTTGTAGCACTAAACAAAAAGCATCGAATCACTTATTGAATTCCTCACCTGATTTTTATGAATAACAACCATGCTTTCGTATTACAGTCATTTTTATATACTAGACAATATAGGGCTGTTAGTATTCAACATTAATCATAAACGTATTGATGATGGTGCTCTTCTGACAGCTAGTGAAGAGTAAATTTTTTTTCATTAGTTCTGCTGACGGATCATAAACATGCAGTGAGAATAGCATTTGATAACGTGATTTAACCTGACAATAATGTATTTTAGCAAGTACCATTCACACAAACTTCTAGTTATTGAAGCTACTTTGCGTCTCAACAAAATCCAAATTGTGTCAAACACCCGCGTAAGCCAATCTGTTCATAATGGTCTTAGCCAATTAATCACTAAATGTTAACTGCACAGTAACAGTTTCATAGGTGTAGATAAATACAAATATAGTCAATGGTTTATGAAATGTCGAAGCATCACTTAAGATAAGATCATAACACAGTTCTTAATGTGGTTCACAGTTGTCGTAATTTATGTTTCATATAAATGAACATTGGTGAGTCTGATTACTCTTATCGAAGTAGACAGCACATCCAATTTTCCTGAAAAGTTAGTGGATTGCTACAGAACTGAACGCAACCAAGTTAAGCCCGAATCCCCTAGTTTTCTAAATCAAAACCATACCATCCGACCGTTGCTGATACCTTGATGTGGTGGTCGGGCTGGCCTATCGTGATGAAACAATCGAGCTATGCTGGCTGGAACAATCGTTCCTCGAGGTCCTACCATGCCAGACAGGTCGGTCGAAGGGCGGTAAGACTAAAAGCAGCAATCCCAAGGTCCGAAGGCGAAGTCGTACTGCCGACTGTACAGAGGTGTGACGGCAGTAAGGTGTTTCCTTCAGAAAACCAGCATGACAGCGATGCTTCCTTCCCACAAGGAGGGGTGGGGTTAGAAAAGGTCGACCCTAAAAATGCACACCTCGCCTTATCCCACGGATTTCCGTCTCCGGCGGTAAGATCCTTTGAAGAACGGAGCTAACACGTCAAAAATCCCCCACAAAAAAGCCGCGCGTGACCGGCCTCAAGCAGTTGTCCCTTGGGCACTGCGGTCACGCTCCCAGGTCGTTAAGACCAACACTAATCCAACTTCTTTTTCAGGTCCCTCAAGAAATACCCTTCCACGGTGTGGGCAGCCGGGAAGTGATATTAGCCCTCATACCCGTAACAGCACACGAGACCAAGTTGATCACTTTCAAATACTTCCTACACCTAATAACTATCTTGTTTTCACGACTAACCCTTCCCACGTCCTTTTATCACCTCGCACCGCTAGGGCAAACGATTCGAGTACACAGAACGTTATTCCTGGTCTCCTGAAACCACACTCTAAACTACATATAGGAACTTTTAATGTCCGAACATTGTGCCAAATAGGACAACAGGCTTCCTTAGCTAGGACTCTAGAATCTTACACCATCGATGTGTGCTGCGTCTCCGAAACGCGCATACAAGATCCGAGTAGTGTCATTCATTTGACCGCACCTAATCAAAATAAAGAACCAACTCAATACACGCTTCGTGTATCTGGAAGCCCTGATGCTGCTTCCCGTGGCCTCGCTGGAGTAGGTATAGCATTAAGTCCTAGGGCAGAACTAGCTCTTTTAGACTGGATCCCAGTAGACAGTCGTCTATGCGCTGTCCGACTAAACAGATCAGTAAGGACTCGGAAGGATAGGGAAACTCGTCGTTGCCTTTTCGTCGTCTCTGCCTACTCTCCCACTGACTGCAGCTCAGACGATATAAAAGATGAGTTTTACAGGAAACTTTCTGACCGAAAAGCTAGGCGTTCTGATGTAGTAATAGTGGCTGGCGACTTCAATGCTCAAGTAGGTAAACTAAGTGAGAGGGAAAGACACCTGGAAGGATCTTATGGTGTCGTGGCTAAAAGAACGGATAATGGCGACCGTCTATTGCAGCTGTACTCAGATAACCGCCTATTTCTTGCAAATACTAACTTTAAGCACAAGGAAAAACATCTTTTGACATGGCGACCCCCGAATTCGTCCCAACGTTGGACCCAATTAGATCACATCGCTATCAGCCACCGATGGAGGGGCTCAACGGAAGACTGTCGCTCATTCTGGAGCACATGTTTAGACTTAGATCATGCTCTAGTGCGAGCACGTATCTGTCTGCGTCTTACTGGACGTAGGAAAGACACTGCAGGGAAGCCTCTAAGGGTTCTACTTAATGATAGGCTAGCTAAGAACATATTTCAGGAACTAGAAAAACAGTTAGACAGACATGTAAGTTGTGCCCACCCCAAAGCAGCCTGGAATGACATCCGAAAAGCTGTGGAAACAGCAGTGATATCCGCTAGTAAGGTAAACCATAACGTTAGGGAGAAGCAGTGGATTTCGGCAGCATCTACCGCACTGATAGATACTCGTAAATTCATCCCACCTGGCTCTGAGCATAACGAAGAGCGGAGTCAACTTAAGCGCAGGCTTATAAGAAGCCTACGCAATGATCGTGAACAGTGGTGGGTAGCGAAAGCAAGAGAGATGGAAAAGGCAGCGGCAATAGGTAACAGCAGACAACTATTCAGACTTATTAAAGAAACCTGTATTAGGAACCCAACTATTAGCGAAACTATCTCAGACAAAGATGGGCATATCATTCATTCTCAATCCAGGAGATTGGATCGATGGGCAGAACACTTTAGGGATCAGTTCAACTGGCCTTCAGCCACACTTCAGTTACCCACGATCCCCAGTCGTCCTGAATGGAAAATTGATGTAAGTCCTCCAACCCTCTGTGAGGTTGAAAAAGCTATAGGAAATCTGAAGCGAGGGAGAGCCGCAGGCCCTGACAGGTTGACCCCTGAGATTTTTAAGGATGGTGGTCCAGTACTAGCAGCGAGATTGACTAAGGTCTTAGGTAGAATCTGGGAACTGGACGTAATTCCATCTGACTGGTCCCAATCACTGATTGTGCCAGTCTATAAGAAAGGACAAAAGTCCTCCTGTGACAATCACAGAGGGATCAGTTTGACTAATATAGTGTCTAAAATATTAGCTTCAATAATACTTCGAAGCCTAACCAAAGCTCGTAAATAGCAGACTAGAGAAAACCAGGCTGGTTTTCGACCTGGACGTGGTTGCATAGACCAGATATTCACTCTTCGTCAGGTCCTAGAACATAGACATACATTCAGACGTCCCACAATCGTAGTATTTCTTGACCTTAATGCGGCATTTGACTCCATTGATCGTGAGGTTCTATGGCAGTGTTTGTCAGTGAAAGGAGTACCAAAGAGGTACATTAACCTCATAAAGGCTCTCTACTCGAACACAAATGGTCGAGTTAGAGCCTATGGCGAACTGTCATCAGAATTGGTTACCTCAAGTGGTGTTCGTCAGGGCTGTCCACTCTCCCAATTCTTGTTTAACTTTGTAGTTGACATGCTTTTAGAGATATCACTTTCATCATCTCAATCTCCTGGAGTTAAACTTTTACCGGGAGATTCACGCCGACGAAATAGTCTTATTCGGTGAAGATGCTGACAAAATGCAGTCTTCTGACCACTATAAGCATCTATGCAGGCATGTTCGGGATGCGATTCTCTCCCTCGAAGTGCAAAATGTTACTTCAGGATTGGGTTGCATCGACACCTGAACTAATGATAGGGAGTAAAGTAGTTGAGCGTGTTGACAGCTTCACTTATCTTGAGAGTCTCATCAGCCCTTGTGGTCTGGTATGTGACGAAATGTCAGCACGGATACAGAAGGCTCGTCTAGCTTTCGCCAACTTGCGCCATTTATGGCGTAGGCGAGATATCCGTCTAGCAACCAAAGGACGGGTTTACTGTGCAGCAGTTCGCTCCGTCCTACTTTATGGTAGTGAAACATGGCCGATAAGAGTAGAGGATATTCGTAGGCTACTAGTGTTCGATCATAGGTGTCCTCGACGCATTGCTCGTATATCCTGGGACCACCGGGTAAGTAATGCAGATGTTAGGAAACGGATACTAGGTAAGGATGGCGAATCGATTGATGAAGTACTGAAACTTCATCAGTTGAGATGGCTGGGACACGTGTTACGTATGCCCAACCACCGACTGCCCCGACGTGCAATGCTTTATGGTGTAGGAGCAGGTTGAAAGAAAGCTAGGGGGGCAGACCAAAACGTGGCACAAATCCGTGAAGTCGCTGACGAGTGGACTGGACCATGTTGGTAGATGTAGACTACCTGGTTGAGATTCGCGAGATGATAGCAACCGATGGTTAGAGATCTTGAATGACATGGCTCAAAATCGTTTGCAATGGCGAAGGTGCATCCACTCTTCGTGCTCTACCAAATTCTAATCTTCTGAATCCTTCATGTTCGTATCCTTTTTCTCTTCCTAAATTTATTTCACCGTATTATTACTCCTTGAATAACATTATAATATAGAATAAAGCCATTAATAATAATAATAATCTTCAAACCCTAATCTTTCCGATTACTACTTATACTCTTACTACTTCTACCACTATGGGATTTGAATCGACAACTTCATCTCTGTGCTAATGTGGTATGGCAACTCGAACTGGTGTACGTACATGCCCCCAAATGCTCCGGTACGGCCGAGAGTGGGGAGAGTCCGCTCTCACTCTCGAAATGCTCTCACATGGCCACGAGTATATAGCCCCTGCCAGGGAAGTCCTACTCACTGCCTTCCCGTGGCGGAGGTGTTGTTTACGAAAGTGAGAGGACGAAAAGCGAATGTCCGCCGCTATAACCGGGTTGGTGGATATGAATTGGTTTATCGGGAAAGAGATGTCCAACAAATGATTAAATCAGACAGTAAAACAACTGGAAGTTCTGGTCTTCATCTAATCAACAGACTAATACTATGCGACCATCATTACTGTACAAATTCCTGAGGAGACATATTTGATAACAAAGTAATGTCCATTTTCATATTCTCAGTGGCCACAAAACAACTACATGGCAGGCTCGATCGCCTTTAGCCCCCAAATGCCCTGGCATGGCCGAGAGTGGGGAGAGTCAGTTCTCCCTCTCGAAATGCCCTCATATGGGCACGCGTATACAGTCACTCCAAAGGAAGTACTACTCACCGCCTTTTCACAGCGGGGGTGCGGTTTACGAAATTAAGAGGACGAAAAGCAAACGTCCAGATTGGAAGATCTACCTAAAGGAGCCGGGAAACCTTTATTCCAAACCAATGGTGAACATGGACTTCATTTTCCTAAGGAGACAAATGGCGTATGAACCTACGTACGTTGTATGCAATTCTCGACGTATTTAACCACGCAATTTTAGTGTTTGAATAAGTCCTGAAATAGTGAAAAAGAGAATCACCAAACAGCGAAGTATTATCACCAACTCGATGAAATACTGGTCATGAAATCCAGTTTTATCAACAGAAGTACGCCCCCGGGACTTCTGTAGTAGGCATGTATTTAATTGATTTTTAAAAAGTGACTATTACAACAATATCTATATACTCCAGTTGTGCTAGAATGTAGTATCACTCCATATGGAACATCAGAAACACTTTATTCAAGCATATGTGCAGCTTTCCTCTTTGAACGTTTATTTTCTTCATTAGCCCACTCAATTATCATATAGGTTATTACAAAAGCTACAAAAATAAACATTCTAAGTGAGTTGGCGACTTACGAGTACCAACAATAAGCACTTTCTCCCTAAATCTGCGCATCAAGTTTGGGAACCCATCTTTAAAGAATCCTGAGAAGGCTTTCTGTTCGTACGGTGATAAAGAATACGTTATAACACCGCGGCGATAATTCAAGTGACCAAATTTCATCCTTGTCACGGTAAAAAGTCAGGGCCTTTCAAAGGCACCCGCTGTTTCAGTTTAACGACCTTGAACGACCTTACAGGAGATGGGTATTTCGTATTTGAGTTGTTGAGGGTCTGTCGGGTGTCCGTTGGATTGCATGAATATCAGGTTTTCTCATATTTGAGTCGTGTTTTGCTGCAGTAAATTTGCTAAATCAATGCGAAAAGCTTTAATTTAGCTTTTTCTGTTTTTTTGTGTATAATATGGCTCTTCTGTTGCTTCATAACTCTACCTGGGATACCAATTACCCTATTGAACCTTACTTTCCTTGTTTAAGATTTGTTTGGGTCCACAAAGCAGCGTATTGAGAATAATTTAACAGTCAAAGATACTTTAAATTTGTATGAATCGTTGTTTTCCACAAGAATTAAGACGAAATCTCGAGTAACCGGTAATTCCTAAGTGTTTGTAGTACTTTCTTCAGTTAATAATGTATTATCGCAAGAAACAACTTTTTCAATAACTAATAAGTGCTGTTTGTAGTTATTCATGTTCAGAAGACATTCCAGTGGACTTAAGCGAGGCGTTTCAACTTATAATACTGAACAGGCGTTTCGGAAGATTCTTCACAGTTATCCTTGTAGTAGTTCATGGATGGTTTGTGATCCATGAACCAGAAGATTGTCCTCAGAAGAAAACGAAAATTTGAAGCCGTTATTAAAGATTGAATTGGTAAGCAGGTTATTGCTGCCGATGTGAAAACCATGAAAGTTCAACTCTCCTCAGGTAGTTGTCTAAAGGTCAATTTATGTTGTTATACACGACTGCAAGTATTTGATATATTGCGACAAAACGGTGAACTAAGAGAGTATTCAGAAAATGGATATAACACCAGAATCTGCTTTAGTACTTATGAGCAGATAGAATCATATAACAAATATCCGGAAATATTTTGTGATGATCCTACTTACAACACCAATAATAAAAAGAATTAATGTTTTTTTTTCAATTTTACTTCCTATATATTCGTTATTCCAGTTGACAATAACGGATAATTTTGAACGGGGCCATCCTATTATGTTCGCATGGACGCAAAAGAAATTTCGAATAGATGTAACCTGGATCCCGGATAAGTTCAGAAGGAGAAGCTTGATCAATTACGAAATAAATAAACTAAATAGATCATCATATTATTGGACAATGCAGCCGATGGAAGATGAATAACACACATAACTTCCATAATAACGCAACATCATAACCCAGAAGGAGCGAACAGTATATGCGTATTCAGCGAAGCCAAAAGACGCACAGACAACAGATCATTGAGGAATATGGTGTGGAGGAAAGTCGACAATTTTTACTTAAAAATCATGGATAACTAGGTAAGACTGCAATTTCTAAAACGCTTCTCTTCGTTAAGTACTCTTTACGATCAAAATACGGTTCGGAGTGTAAGAAAGTGCGGGTCTGTGACAAGAACTGCTAGCTGTAAAAAGTTCTTTATGTTTTTACTTTCGATTTCACTATAAACAACTTGTAAAAAGACTTTTCTGCATAAAATGTTGCTGTTTCTGTACCAGTAGTAATGATGCATCAATAAACGTTATCGCAATTTTTATTTTCGTTTTCAAACTTTTATGGGGAGGTATACCGAAAATTTCAACGGGTGACTGTTTGTGAAAATTAAAAATCTACTAAGTGTTTGCCTTATAAGTACTGGATTCGTTACGAAAACTTGTAGTTTTGTATCGGTTTAGATGTTTCGCTACAATGCTGCGTTGTATGCATGAGTTTCTTCATTGTGACAGTATATTGCTGTCTTGTTTTTTCCTTCTTCCGTCGTGTCAAGGGCTCCCGTAGAGATCGATTCCATATGACGATGATGCTTGTTGCAGCCCAGTACCTCCTGACATGTTGAAGTTAGTGCTTCTTTGATCCCTTTCCAGTTGTCTACCATCGTAGTCTCTTGTTCTTTCAGTAGATTCTGTAAGGTTTGAAACGGGTTGTTAAGAGTTATTTTGTCTAGGTTGAGTTTGTCAGTATGTCCAGGTAAGGGTATGTTGAACCTTTGTAATGCTGTTTGTCTAGTTGTCCAATGCTTCTTTAGCTTCAGTTTCATCTTGTCAACAACCAGCTAGTAGTGATTTGAAGCTACGTCAGCTCCAATTCTGGTTCTCACATCTTCCACTGTCCTTCGGAATGGTTTACTGATATAAATATGATTTATCTGGTTCTCGGTGGTGTGGTCCGGTGAGATCTATGTAGCTTTGTGTATGCGATTGTGTGGTAATATTGTGGCATCTATAACCAGTTTGTTGAAGGCATATACGTTTGAAAATCTCACACTATTCTCTTTCCTTTCTCCAAGTCAGTCCATGACATTACATGATATCTTCATATCCTGTGTTGTCCACTCTGACTTTGGAGTTTAGATCTCTCATCAGAATGATCGAGTCCTTTCCTGAGCACTTAGATATGATTGAATAAAGCCTCGAGTAGAACTGATCTTTATTTTCATCGTTGCCATCACTGGTGGTTGCATAACATTGGATAACATTCATTATGGTCCTTTCCTTCCTTGTGTTGAATGATGCTTTGATATTTATGAATTCGTGAAATTCACATCCTACAAGTGCATTTCGTGCTTCTCTGGACAGCATAAGAGCAACTCCCTGAGTGTGTGGAGTGTTTTCCTCCTCGTGACCGGAGTACAGCAGCATCTCTCCCGTACCTGGCCTTTGCTGACCACCTTGGGCCTAATGTGCTTCGCTGATTCCAAGTACTGCTAAATTGTATCTCCTCATTTCCATGGCAATTTGACTGGTCTTCCCGGTCTCCCACATTGTCCGGATATTCCATGTACATATGAAAATTGTTGATGTGGTTGATAGAAGGAGCATCGGCCACGTAACTTCCGGAGAATCTCGGCTTTCTTCCTGAGGCGTCATAATTCTTCCTTCAAATCTGAGAGCAGAGTTTAAATGATTTGAATTACTTTTTCTGGTTAGCAATTTTTTAGCGGGTTAGTTTTCTACAGGATTGAGTAGCTAGCCCCATGCCCGACCCTCCTCCTTTACCCGGGCTTGGGACCGGCAGTAACTCTAGAAGAGCTACAGGCGGAGTGTAGTAAAAGTTGTTATTACTGAACATTTATGCATCTACCACGCTATTTTATTTCTTATTAGCTCTCAATCTTCTTTGCATCATCCTTCAGTCATAAGCTTTTCATCCCAAGGTGCTCCAACCTTTAGGTTGCTTAGTTTGGTTTTACACCCTTAAATTATATCATCGAAAACCAAAACTTGTATCCGTTTCTTTGACCCATTCATGTTATAAGAAGTCGACCTAACAGAATAACTTAATATATTAAATATTAAGTCCTGTAACTTATGTAACACTTGATCTTGCCTATAAACTGACATGCCGCTTGTAAGTTATTTTTATCTAAGAAATCACAACTACTATTGTGGTGTGGTCTACTTATGTCCATATGAGTATTTCATGGTGTTGGTCAGACATAGAATGTATTTTGGCAGAAGACCGACGAAGGAAGAACTGAAATGAAACGTAATCGGTAGGACAATGCACAAACAATGGAATTAGAGGAGAAACAGTGAAGATTGAGACTATTGGTTGTTAATTTTCAAATTAACTGCCTATTGTATGGTTATCAGAATTTACTGAGATGGTCTGTAATTTTTGCTTAAATTCATTCGATTGTCTCCAACCAGTGTTTTGTTCACTACACTATTACCACACTTTTGGTATTTCTATATCCACTTACAACTTATGCACTAAAGACAACTCCATGTCTGCTGAATTCATCTTTTGCTGTATATTGTTAGCGAGACCTAAGTGTTAAATTGTAATACCATCTGGATTAGCCTTTAACACCCACCATTGCATTCACCGGTTACTGTTCATTAATTCAGGTCTGTCCTAAAGGAAACCACTTAGGATTCATACCTATTTCGATAGAGCGAAATTAGACTAGCTTCCTTTATTGTTACTACCTACAAACCTAATTCAATCTGATCATGTCTGTGAGTCGGGATGTATTCTGCAATAAAATTCGGAATGTGTTATTGTCATTAAAATCCCTTGACATTAGGGGTCAGCAACTAGTTGAAAAATGCCAAGCTCATCTAGCAAGACATCGTTTGCTGTACATTTCGGATCGGGATAAGCCAGATCTATCATGAATTCTTGCCCTCTCATTTCAAGCAGGTATTGGCTATTTTTCAAATTTCACTTTTATGGAATGCACCACAGGTAACAGTAAATTGGACATTACTCTCAACTAGTAAGACCATACCTTATCATTTATGCTTACTGACAGAGTGAAGTTTTTGAAACCAACTTCCCTATCATCTTCAGACGGGGTCACTCGTTCTTCTATCAAAGTACTTAACACAGCCTGGTAGAATCTGTCCGTCCATCTACTACTACGTTGGCTCTAGACAGCATTGAAATAAGTTTGACGTCCGTTTAATTGAATTATTGTGCCATCCAAAACAGTTTTATCACCATCCTCTTTATAAGCCCCTCACCACCCATTTTGAGGTCTCTTTCTACGAGATCAAATCTTAGCCTAAGCTGTTTCTGAGCTAGATTTTTACATGATCGGCAAGCGAAAAGTATTGTCGGATAAAAAACCTCAAGTTATTCAATATGCATTCATTCTGTATTTTTGATGCCATCTTTAGAACCCTAGTTTAGTTATACTTATAGTCCACCTGGCTACCTAGTATGTAGACGTTCTACGGGTTGACCGCTGTGACACCTTGAATATACCTTATTTTGAGCCAACGTTATGCTCGATTTATAATCTCTTTAATTTTAACCCCATTATGTGAAAGAAAATTGACCTAGCACTGTGATTAGCCATGAGATTTTCAACTACATTTGAAGAAACCTACTCTTCTTTTGCCATACCAAGTTATTTTTCCCCATTTTCTTTTCGCCGCGCATCCTTTCTGCAGCTTAGTACTTTATTTGTAATCTCAGCCACTTTACATACAAGTTGAGGCTATGAAAACCTATGGATAATATAGTTGATCAGACGCTTTTCTTATTCGTTTGTCTACTAGAAACAGGCCTAACTTTAAAACAAGGTTTGCTAAGCGGTTTCTGACAGCCGCTGTTTGGAGGATGGGTCACAGAAAATATAATATATATACGCGTGCTTGAGCGATTATTTCTGTCTGACCACTTTACAGGTGCCTTTCGTCCCTTGGTCCGGGAGAGTCGGCATTGTTTTGAGTGTTTGTAAGGTATGCATCATCATACTTATTTTCATAGGGGATAATAAGGATTCCCTTGGGAAAGTACTCTTTAGCCCTGTTTACCACTGTGGTACTTTCTGGTAATCAGATCACTGGACCCGAGCAACACTGACGGCGCAACTATACACACTCTGGCCTATTAAATATTTTAAAGGCTGCAACTGAGTGGTCGGTACAAACTTTATTGTGTCGCATTTAGCTCTCGTTCCACTGTTTGTCATTATCTACAGCCACTGACAGCCTGGCTGTTATCAGTTATTTAGTTTACAATATCAGATCATAACTTAAAGATATCAGATAACTTGGAGAAAAAACATGAAGAAAAGAAAAATGATAATCCAAAATACTGGATAAGAGAGAAGAAGTCAAACATGTACCGTCAAGTTCAAAATTATGATAATCAAAGAAAACCCACTCTGTTCGTCAGGATTGCATATGCCAAACCAATTATAAAAATGATAAGTCTTCGATAATTTAACTTGACATACTTGTAGAGGTAAACAAATCCCCAAAATTAATGGCTCTCTAAGTTTTCAACATCTGACGCTGGTCACATTAGTTTTAATGGATACGCCAAGCTTAGGGTGCTCGGCCACGCGTCCACACCAGATCACACGTGGATATGCTGTGCTCAACTTCTATAGCCGCCAACCAGCTTAGACTGATCACTTCACTATATACTGATAACCTATATACTATATCTTCGAACCTCTCCACTTCTGACTTTTGACTTGACTGGGTTGGCACGTTTCAATTATAGGTGTTGCTGGTTTAAGTGTTGTCAAACTCCAAATACTTGTGACATCTTTATACTTAAAGTAAAGAGGTAACAGTTGACCTGATGAGTAAAAAACAATCAAAACTATGAAAATTTACTCGATAAGGAAGAATGTCGCTGTAACTATGAATAGCCCAAAGGTTAAAGAGCTTCCATATCCATTAGCACTCAATGTTTCTAGGTCGGGACCTAGATGTATGAGATTAAAAGAAGTAAAAGGAGTGTAAACAAATTAGTATGATATACTTTTCTGAATCGTTTAGAATACATCAAGTTGCTTTGAAGACTCCACCCGGTAGATTTTGTCCAGATTTTTCTATATTATGTAGCTGATGTTAAGACTGAGGATTAAGTGAAGTGCATGTAATGCCTTGGGATCGTTTAGCCATCAATTATTAAAAAACTGATGCTAAGTATAATAAGGGACATAAGGACAAGAGAATAAAGAACACGGGTTACAGATGTAAATGGAGGATAAAATATTATCTGGTAAATGATTAATATATCTTTGGCCTTTCGACTTCTTATTTAGTCGTGATGACCATGAGGTAAAACCTAAAGTAATAACTCTCAGTGCTTAAAGTAATAAAAAACTTTCACATCGTTTCTTGAAAAACATTGGGGAACGCATTGTTACTGCGACTTACTAATTTGATTAGGAAGAAAGGCTTGCGAAAATTGTCGTGCGGACTTTTTCGGTCGTGCTGCTCCACCACGAATTCGCGGATATGCATCGACTCCGGAAAGATTTGTCCAGGTCCACTCAATCGCACAAAATACACAGTCAGTAGATGCCAAGTATTCATCGAGATATAAAACCTTTCTAACTACACCTCCGATTCCGTAGATAAAACTGACAAAGTAGTGTATCACATACAAGTAATACCAAACATTTTTCGGTAGCAACTTGCCCTATGTTACTGTGATTCATTTGTAACCTTCCTTTCAAATGCTTCAAGCCAAGCGTAGACGCTTCTTAGCCAGTCTGTAATTGTGATCTCTGAATTTTAAAAGGTAAAACATTTTGAAAATAACCATTCAACCATTCAACAAGCTGCATGGAACTTCAATTAGGGCGAGACTATAATTTATAGACAGAGCCAGTCAGAGCCGTTTGAGTGATTTCAAGGCCACTGAGCCAACTTCAGTACCTGATGTTCACGTACGATCGGTTAACAACGGATTTCGGAAAGTGATAATTCAGCGGCTACAACAAATAGGACTACCAAGAAGCTCCTTTATTTTGTGACTGCGGTAATCAAATGACTTCTGCAGACTATCGTGATGATGTTGTTTTCCCATGTAACATGTGTTGGAGTAAGAAGTCTACTAGAATAGGATTTTTTCATCCTATCAAGATTGAGACTTAGACAAATTATGACAGTTGTTGCGAACTGGATAATATAAGCACCAGTAACACCGGCTGAAGCCGGATACTACAGTATATACGGGTGATTCGAGAACGTACAGATGTCTACATAGACTTCGTTATGTGCATCGTGTCGTTTTCCACAAGCGGCATTTTGTGAACCCATCAACCGCGGTGCAGACAAATAATATTGAAGCTATTTGATGGAAGCCAAAAGAGTTTTTACGACCTTATCATGGCTTCAGAGGCTTACTGTCGTGGAGCCGTATGGATGATTCCCTCTTCCGCATGCATTACGATTTTAGAACCTTTAAACCTCTCTGACCTTGAAAAGTTTTTAAACCATGTAAAAGAAGTTCATCCAGTTTAATTCTTTGGTTTTGTGAAGTATATTTTTACTCCACCCTAACTGTTTTCTGATTGTCTAAAATTCTTGAGGTCACTTAAGTTTCCTTCAAAGGTCATTCATAAATTATAGTCTCGCCATCCTCTGAGATGGACAATAACTGCAGGGCCTTTGTGATTCCCCACCATCCACTGATGAGAAATTTTAGGTTGGGATTAAATAATTTAGAAATAAGTGACTTGTTTTTGAGTGTGTGTACTCATGTGATAATGAATAAATATTTTGTCACCTTGTGATACTTAGGAGTAATTGAATCATGGTATAAACTAGTAATCTCAGAAACAACGCAATTTAATCAAGAAGTATAGGATGAACACGAACGAATGTATTGTGCTTGGAATTCAAATTCAAGCAGTCGTCAATACAGGGGAATCATCGGTTCATTCAAACACCACATCCGCCACAGCTTAAGTGGGAATCCAAATTTCTGCGATCAGTCGTACCTCTTCTTTTAGGTTCATCACGTGTCTGCCCGATGATGTAATAGATGTTTACTCTACGATCTAGAATAAACTCATTAGTATTGCAATTAACAACCGAAATTGGAACAGACTCGCCTGATTCCTGGAAGTGTATACATTCATCATGTCGGTTGTGTAGTGAAACCACTGATATCTAGAATTTGCTTAATAGAATTTCCAACACTACCCCACCCCACGAAATAATGTTGGGTCCTCACGTCGCAATTTTATAACCAACTTGACGTTCTTAATTTGCATTATCTTCTCATATCCCACATGTTGATGATTATATGTAAGTATTTGGGGATGCACACTGACACGTAATTTGAGGCATTGTATCATGTGACTTTGAATTGCACAAAAATTATAATACATATTCTTTTTGTTCTTCACATTGGAATACACAGATAGATATGCATTGATATGTGTGTTTAGCACACATGATTCATCTAGACTTCATTCACCTGCGAAACAATCGAATGGAAAACACGCATCTGCCTAATGCTCATTAGGATAATCTTGAACTTGATTTGGATTTTTGTGATGTTTAAATAAATCAATGACTTCTTCGTATTGATGACTGTTGTAATTTTGAATTCAAAAATACAATACATTCGTTCGGGCTCATCTAATACTTTTTTGACTACATTGCGTTATTCCGGGGATTACTAGTTCATACTACAATTCAAATACTTCTAATTATGATATTGGCGTCGCGATGGAGCCTGCGATACAACAGTTGGACATTCATTCAACTTCTGAAGCTTGTGAGGATTACCTTGAAAGGTTTGAGATATGGAGCATGACCAAGAAAGATATGAAGGGTGACAAAATTGTGGCACATTTTCTTACATTCATCGGTCAAGAAGCCTACAGTTTATTAAAAACCTTGGCATATCCAGATAAGCCGATTTCACTCCCATATACAACTCTCAAGGAATTACTATTAAACCATGTGAAGTGCACCAGTTTTGAGTGTCGTGAGAGAGCAAAATTTCATAAGATGATTCGTCAGGATAACCAGAAGGTTAAAGACTTCATTCTTGAATTGCAAAGACAAGCTGCCAAATGCAATTTTGGTGATCAGCTTCATGTACAGTTGAGAGATCGGTTAATTGCTGGAATTAACATACCAGGTCTGGAAAAGGAGCTGTTAAGAATGCCGAACTGTTCTTTTCAAGATGCTAGAACTGCATGTATTAACTACGAAGCAGTGAATGAACTTGATATTCAATCGATGAAAATTTCTAATACTTTGCTTAGTCGTCATGATGAATTACAATCTCAGGGTCGATCAAATTTGCGTTCGTTTAATCGTGATTGCTATTCCCGTGGAAATATGAAAGGTGGTTTAACAAGGAACTGCAAAGCAAACAACAAAGGTGAGAATAAGTTTGGTAAATGCTTATCTTGTGGCAAATTTCATTTTCGTAATTCATGTGCATTTCGTAATGCTAAATGTTTTAAATGTGGCAAGATAGGACACATTCAGTCAGTGTGCAAAACTACTGTTCACTTTGCTTCAAGTATTACTAAGTCTGGTAACTTAGATCCCAATAATTCGGCTGTTCTTGATGATCATTTATCTTTATCCACTACTTCAAAAGGGAATGTTCATATTCAAAAGCGATTATACACATCCCTTGGTTCATTTCATGACTTTATTGTGGACACAGGTAGTATAGAGTCCATTATTTCATTCAAGAACTTGAAATCCTTAGCAAGACTCACATGTTGGTGGCCAGAGATAAATGCAGATATATGTCGTACAGCAAACAATTGTGAGAAATGTCATAAGCTAAAAAGTCTGCCTTCGAAGTGGACTCCATGGCCAGTATCGTATGAGGCCTGGCAGAGAATTCATGCAGACTACTGTGGTCCATTTCTTGGCAAATACTATGCACTTGTAATTATTGATTCTTTTTCTAAGTGGCCTGAAGTTTTTTTCACAACTTCACCGAATTCTGACTTCACAATTCAAGCATTAAGGAAGGTGTTTAGTCGAGAAGGAGTTCCCATGGTGTTGGTGACTGATAATGGCTCTCATTTTGCTGCAGATGCAGTCACTAATTGGTTAAATAGTATAGGGTGCAGACATCTGTTTACGGCTCCCAGGCACCCTTGTTCCAATGGTCAGGCAGAAAATTTCGTAAGAACATTGAAAATTGCTATTGATTCTATTGCTGCTTCGACATTCAATGAACTGGAGAGGGGAGTAGATACATTTCTACTTCAATATAGAAATGCTAAGCATTCTGTGACGAAAGAGACTCCATCAAAGCTATTAAAAGGAAGAATTCTCCGTTCGAATATGAGGTGTTTGGAGTCTGCAGAAGTTACGTATTATCGTGGTAATGATCTTCGACCAGCCACGGGGATCGTGGTGAAGAATGTTGGAAAATCTATGGTGCGAATTCTGGATATCAATGACTTGACCATACATAACCGACACGTTGATCAAATACAATACCAGAATCCAGATAATACAGAGTCTACATCCAATACACCGTCGGACAGATGTAAGATGAACTTAAGAAGAGGACGAACAATCGATTACAGACACTTACACTCCAATTCGAGCTGTGGCGGATGTGATGTTTAAATAAATCAATGACTTCTTCGTATTGATGACTGTTGTAATTTTGAATTCAAAAATACAATACATTCGTTCGGGTTCATCTAATACTTCTTGACTACATTGCGTTATTCCGGGGATTACTAGTTCATACTACAATTCAAATACTTCTAATTATCATAATTTTCTGCCCGTGCAAACTTCACATATGGGCAAACTGGTTCTCTGATTGCTTCAGGAAAATTTGCTATTCCCTCTGACTCATTATACCACTTACTAGGGATTCTACTCGACGCATATTGGTTGGAAGAATATTCAATATCTCATACGAAAACATCACAAATATGACTAGAAGTCGACTAATCCGGAACGTATTTTTCACATTCAATAGGAACATCACTGGAGATAAATTCATTTTGAGGACCACTGACATTTAATATGATATCAGAATTTGATTGCTCTGAAATATTTTTCTCACATTTGTAATAAGTTCCATCGAAAATATTGGAATCATTATGACAAACCGAATCTGGCACAATAATACAATAAATCTGACAAGTTGGTTGATTAGAAACCTTTTTCCCAAAATGATTCTGGGCTTCACTCAACTCTGGACTGCTATGTGATGTTATACCGCTTCTAGAAGTCTTGGAACAAGATAAGTGATCATTAGAAGCATCCACCTTAGTAGAATCATACATTTTAGTTTCAGTAAAATGAACCATGGTATTACAAACTGACTGAAGGTGTCCAGTTTTACCACATTTAAAGCATTTAGAATTACGAAATACACATGAATTACATGAGTGGATGTTGCCACAGAACAAGCATTTACCAAACTTGTGCTCATCTTCGCGAACTGTCTCACAATTTAATGAATTGTTATCTGAATAATCTTGATTAAGAATTGAACTGCAACAACGTAGTAAAGTAGTGGAATTCCTGATGTTCTGGCCAGTCATTTCATCGAATTTTTCTTCTTTACCGCATTCGAAATTTGTATACTTTACATGGTCTAGCAGCAGTTGCCTGAGAGTTGCAAAGAGAGTGAAATCGGTTTGTCTGGAAATGCCAAAGTCTTTATTAAACTATATGCATCTTTTCCGATGAACGTAAGAAAATAGGCCACAATATTAGCATCCTCAACATCTTCCTTGGTCATAGCCCAGATTCCGAACCTCTCTATGTAATCCTCAAAAGCAATGAAATCTGAATATATGTCCAACCGTCCCCTCACAGGCCACATCTCGACGCCAATGAGATAATTAGGAGTATTTGAATTATAGTATCAACTAGTAATCCCAGAAACAAAGCAATTTAATCAAGAAGTATTAAACGAACACGAACGAATGTATTACACTTGAAATTCAAAATCAAGTAGTAATCAATACAAGGAAATCATTGGTTCATTAAAACAACACACACCTGTAATAATTTTTAAATGGCTATAAATCGTGCATCTTTGTAATCTGAATAGGTCAAATTTAAATAGCATAAAGTGCTTTGATTGGACACGAGAATTTGTATGTTTACATTTGAACTTTATTTCAAATAAAAATTTCGTCTGACTGTTCCATACGAGTTTTCATAAAAAAGGTTTCTGAACGTCTGAAGGAATGGACACTAATTCTACTTGACTGCCCTAGTATACACCTGCATGTGTGTGTAAATTAAGATAAAAATTTTTCGGTCAAATAGAAATGGAACCGAAGTCACTGGTTATAATGACACGAGAAATAATATGTAGATCATTAAATGAAAATTTGGGAAAAACTGATAACTGTTTTTAATAGTTGATAACAATGATTACTGAACCTTAAAGGTAATATAATATTTAATGCACAGTTAGTAAACTGATATTTATTTTGGTGTTACAATGAGTTATTTTAACATATAGTTTATTCTTGTAATAATCACTATATGCTTGTAAACGTATGAATAAATCATCCTGATTAGATGATGAATAGGGTATGTATTATTCACGCTAAACGTTAAGGATCGGTAAATGAAGAAACTTTTATACTTTCTTAAATTAATAGTGATTTCTGAGAAATAAGCTAATAACATTGATGATTTGATTGTTTTGCAAACAGTGATTCTTAATATGAAAATTTTTTAAATTTCGTTTCAAAAAGGGCATCGTAAATAAACGTAAGATTGTAACTGCGTTATTTTACTAATTCAATAAAAGTAAGAATTGTTTTGAACTGTAGATTTTACAGTACAATACAATAATGAAATAATACTTTACGTCTTTTACTTATTCGTCCCTTGACTCCGACATAACTACTATATTGCTGGCCATTAATTAAGATGTTTTGTTAATTTCTTGTTTTCTATGTATTATGCAACGCAGCAACTGCTTGATTTTCGAATAGTTACTTTTATAATTATAATCCTTTTTCTCTCGATTACTCGAAGTTATTTGATGTTTGACATGCCATTATATAACTATAACGTAACGTATCTACTCGATGAGCATTATTTTATTATTGTAAATCATACATATAATCCTAACATGTGAGATATAATCACATTACCACTATTATTCCCGAATGATTATATGGCTTAATCGCTATGGCTCGATTATAATTCATCAGTGTGATTTCACGCGCCCTTTCCCATTAAAATAATGTTGTTGTATCACTAGAGTGATCATGGTACATAATTTCCAACTCATAGTACAGTAAATCAACGTTGATGACAACTTATTCGTACTAATTTTCAGTAAACACTTAAAGGTAAATAAACTTGTAGTACACAAGAAGGGAGTTATCAGATGAAACAGTTAGACGACTTCACTAAGAAAGAGATTAACAAAAATTGTTTCGAGTCATTTTTCAACGAATTGAAACAAAAGGATTTAAATAAATCAGTTCACACTTCAGATTTTCCTGAACAATGGCCTAAGTATGATTCCGTAATCGCGTCACACATGGGACAGTGGAATACACCGAATTGTAGGAGTGGGTTGCAAGCACAAAACAAAGGAAAAATTGCATTCCAGCGACAGAAAATCCAGGTGCTTCCATTAGCAGTTTTACTTGGTGGCTGAGCGAGATTGAAGATGCCACACATTCTGTCGTCGTAGGCATCTTCATCAGTGTCGCTGAATTTTTCTGAGTTTATAAAAACAATTGCTTCTTCGTCACTACTTAACGCGGCATCTAAACTGATGTTTGTCAGATAGTTGGTATTTGTGGTCTGTTTGATCAACAGAATTGTAACATTCATGGAAGTGGAGGCTTTCGCCTGAAACTCGGTTGCCGCAGATGAGGTCAACGACACCACAAGAATTCTTCCGTAAACCACTTGATGCTCGTAGTTATAGACAACACTTCATTGTTCATCAGATATATACCTTATTAGAGAATGCGATGCTTTTTTGATGCTTGACTGACGACAGGGATTGCGACAGCAATGAAGATGTTTTGTGACTTATAAAGGCAACACAAACAGGTTCTATCATTACGTTCGTATTCAACTACTTGATACCAATGTAAATTTTCGTTATTAGTTTTGTAGGTTCCATCAAGACCAGCAACATCGAGAAGAGGAATTGACAAATTCATCTGATCAGCAGTTTCGAAAAAGAAATACATAAGACAATTTTCTTCATCTAATTCGTAATCACAAAGCCCACCAAGAGAAACGATGTGAGCTTCCAATTTGGCGTAGTCACTTAACGTTTACAATATTAATAGGCTAATTGCTTACCACCAAGGTTGACCCGTGAGAACACATCGTAGTGCATGTTAAATACATCTTGAGCATTCAGGCGCTTTCCATGAGATTGGTAAGCGAAGTACACTATATCGAGTGCTGCTGTCTTCAAAATCAGAAGAGGTCACACTGTTTCAAATTCAACCTTTGTTAACCTGTGCATCCAAGAATTATTGTCGTAACTCATGGAATCGCATTCATGATTGTGATGGACATTCTCACGAACGACAGTCCAGTAACTTTCGTTAAATTTACAAAACGTGAAGGCCGGATATTGAGTGTTCACTGAAGTCCTTCATGAACAATATAATAACACCAGTGAAATTACCTTCTTTGTTTAACCGGCTGTGAGAATCCAACATACAAAGTTAATATACGGCTTTGATCTCTACGAAAATGAGAATCTCATAACACATAATGGCAGTTCAACGCCCTTTCATAAGTTCCAGTAGGGCTCTCTAACGCTTCAATTGACTGGGACGCTACAAGATACAATGCATTCAAGAACTTGTTGTCTGTGTTCGTGATGTGAGAAACAAAAGAGCTTTTGCTTTACAGGTTACTTTCTTTCATAATTTGGAGGAAAAGTGCTCTGTCGACAGGATCTTAAATTTTACACCAATTTTAAGAAGAAAAACAATTATAACGAATTTAAAACTAGTCAATTAACTGGACGAAACAGACTGAAAAAAAAGAAAAATGGGACTGAAAACGTTTTAACATAAGAAGAAAAAAATTACTTGGAAAAATACAAAAACCGCCGTGTGTTTAATGATATTCAATCACAGAAGCGTCGGTTAAAGGATAGTGACTTTATATTATTTGATACCCTGATTTACTTCTCTGAGTATCATCATTGTCAATCCGAGACGCTTAAGCACACCAATCGCAGACTTAGGATAAATCGGGTCAGTGGATTTAGAGTCTATGGACTGTGAGTTAAATGATAATTAGTTAATTTTGGGTGGCTATAATAAAAATGTTAGGGTTGAGAGATATTTGAAAGTTAATACTCATCGTGATTCGCGTTTTCAGAAAGTTTTATAGTTGAGTCGCTAAATAATTTTAATGAATGATTGCTGGTCTGAAAAGAATTGACTGTAAGGGCATGATTTGCTTTCCCCTGGTTTGCGTATTTCTTTCGTACCCTCTACTACTCTTTAAGTGTCGAATTGGGAGTAAACTATATTCTGACTACAAAAGACCCGACCGTTGCTGCTACCTTGACGTGGTGGTCGGGCTGGCCTATCGTGATGAAACAATCGAGCTATGCTGGCTGGAACAATCGTTCCTCGAGGTCCTACCATGCCAGACAGGTCGGTCGAAGGGCGGTAAGACTAAAAGCAGCAATCCCAAGGTCCGAAGGCGAAGTCGTACTGCCGACTGTACAGAGGTGTGACGGCAGTAAGGTGTTTCCTTCAGAAAACCAGCATGACAGCGATGCTTCCTTCCCACAAGGAGGGGTGGGGTTAGAAAAGGTCGACCCTAAAAATGCACACCTCGCCTTATCCCACGGATTTCCGTCTCCGGCGGTAAGATCCTTTGAAGAACGGAGCTAACACGTCAAAAATCCCCCACAAAAAAGCCGCGCGTGACCGGCCTCAAGCAGTTGTCCCTTGGGCACTGCGGTCACGCTCCCAGGTCGTTAAGACCAACACTAATCCAACTTCTTTTTCAGGTCCCTCAAGAAATACCCTTCCACGGTGTGGGCAGCCGGGAAGTGATATTAGCCCTCATACCCGTAACAGCACACGAGACCAAGTTGATCACTTTCAAATACTTCCTACACCTAATAACTATCTTGTTTTCACGACTAACCCTTCCCACGTCCTTTTATCACCTCGCACCGCTAGGGCAAACGATTCGAGTACACAGAACGTTATTCCTGGTCTCCTGAAACCACACTCTAAACTACATATAGGAACTTTTAATGTCCGAACATTGTGCCAAATAGGACAACAGGCTTCCTTAGCTAGGACTCTAGAATCTTACACCATCGATGTGTGCTGCGTCTCCGAAACGCGCATACAAGATCCGAGTAGTGTCATTCATTTGACCGCACCTAATCAAAATAAAGAACCAACTCAATACACGCTTCGTGTATCTGGAAGCCCTGATGCTGCTTCCCGTGGCCTCGCTGGAGTAGGTATAGCATTAAGTCCTAGGGCAGAACTAGCTCTTTTAGACTGGATCCCAGTAGACAGTCGTCTATGCGCTGTCCGACTAAACAGATCAGTAAGGACTCGGAAGGATAGGGAAACTCGTCGTTGCCTTTTCGTCGTCTCTGCCTACTCTCCCACTGACTGCAGCTCAGACGATATAAAAGATGAGTTTTACAGGAAACTTTCTGACCGAAAAGCTAGGCGTTCTGATGTAGTAATAGTGGCTGGCGACTTCAATGCTCAAGTAGGTAAACTAAGTGAGAGGGAAAGACACCTGGAAGGATCTTATGGTGTCGTGGCTAAAAGAACGGATAATGGCGACCGTCTATTGCAGCTGTACTCAGATAACCGCCTATTTCTTGCAAATACTAACTTTAAGCACAAGGAAAAACATCTTTTGACATGGCGACCCCCGAATTCGTCCCAACGTTGGACCCAATTAGATCACATCGCTATCAGCCACCGATGGAGGGGCTCAACGGAAGACTGTCGCTCATTCTGGAGCACATGTTTAGACTTAGATCATGCTCTAGTGCGAGCACGTATCTGTCTGCGTCTTACTGGACGTAGGAAAGACACTGCAGGGAAGCCTCTAAGGGTTCTACTTAATGATAGGCTAGCTAAGAACATATTTCAGGAACTAGAAAAACAGTTAGACAGACATGTAAGTTGTGCCCACCCCAAAGCAGCCTGGAATGACATCCGAAAAGCTGTGGAAACAGCAGTGATATCCGCTAGTAAGGTAAACCATAACGTTAGGGAGAAGCAGTGGATTTCGGCAGCATCTACCGCACTGATAGATACTCGTAAATTCATCCCACCTGGCTCTGAGCATAACGAAGAGCGGAGTCAACTTAAGCGCAGGCTTATAAGAAGCCTACGCAATGATCGTGAACAGTGGTGGGTAGCGAAAGCAAGAGAGATGGAAAAGGCAGCGGCAATAGGTAACAGCAGACAACTATTCAGACTTATTAAAGAAACCTGTATTAGGAACCCAACTATTAGCGAAACTATCTCAGACAAAGATGGGCATATCATTCATTCTCAATCCAGGAGATTGGATCGATGGGCAGAACACTTTAGGGATCAGTTCAACTGGCCTTCAGCCACACTTCAGTTACCCACGATCCCCAGTCGTCCTGAATGGAAAATTGATGTAAGTCCTCCAACCCTCTGTGAGGTTGAAAAAGCTATAGGAAATCTGAAGCGAGGGAGAGCCGCAGGCCCTGACAGGTTGACCCCTGAGATTTTTAAGGATGGTGGTCCAGTACTAGCAGCGAGATTGACTAAGGTCTTAGGTAGAATCTGGGAACTGGACGTAATTCCATCTGACTGGTCCCAATCACTGATTGTGCCAGTCTATAAGAAAGGACAAAAGTCCTCCTGTGACAATCACAGAGGGATCAGTTTGACTAATATAGTGTCTAAAATATTAGCTTCAATAATACTTCGAAGCCTAACCAAAGCTCGTAAATAGCAGACTAGAGAAAACCAGGCTGGTTTTCGACCTGGACGTGGTTGCATAGACCAGATATTCACTCTTCGTCAGGTCCTAGAACATAGACATACATTCAGACGTCCCACAATCGTAGTATTTCTTGACCTTAATGCGGCATTTGACTCCATTGATCGTGAGGTTCTATGGCAGTGTTTGTCAGTGAAAGGAGTACCAAAGAGGTACATTAACCTCATAAAGGCTCTCTACTCGAACACAAATGGTCGAGTTAGAGCCTATGGCGAACTGTCATCAGAATTGGTTACCTCAAGTGGTGTTCGTCAGGGCTGTCCACTCTCCCAATTCTTGTTTAACTTTGTAGTTGACATGCTTTTAGAGATATCACTTTCATCATCTCAATCTCCTGGAGTTAAACTTTTACCGGGAGGCTCACTTGTTGACTTAGAATACGCCGACGACATAGTTTTACTCGGTGAAGATGCTGACAACATGCAGAGTCTTCTGACCACTATAAGCATCTATGCAGGCATGTTCGGGATGCGATTCTCTCCCTCGAAGTGCAAAATGTTACTTCAGGATTGGGCTGCATCGACACCTGAACTAATGATAGGGAGTGAAGTAGTTGAGCGTGTAGACCACTTCACTTATCTTGGGAGTCTCATCAGCCCTTGTGGTCTGGTATGTGACGAAATGTCAGCACGGATACAGAAGGCTCGTCTAGCTTTCGCCAACTTGCGTCATTTATGGCGTAGGCGAGATATCCGTCTAGCAACCAAAGGACGGGTTTACTGTGCAGCAGTTCGCTCCGTCCTACTTTATGGTAGTGAAACATGGCCGATAAGAGTAGAGGATATTCGTAGGCTACTAGTGTTCGATCATAGGTGTCCTCGACGCATTGCTCGTATATCCTGGGACCACCGGGTAAGTAATGCAGATGTTAGGAAACGGATACTAGGTAAGGATGGCGAATCGATTGATGAAGTACTGAAACTTCATCAGTTGAGATGGCTGGGACACGTGTTACGTATGCCCAACCACCGACTGCCCCGACGTGCAATGTTTCATGGTGTAGGAGTAGGTTGGAAGAAAGCTAGGGGTGGCCAGACCAAAACGTGGCACAAATCAATGAAGTCACTGACAAGTGGACTGGGCCATGTTGGTAGGTGTAGACTACCTGGTTGGGATTCGCGAGATGACAGCAACCAATGGTTAGAGACCTTGAATGACATGGCTCAAAATCGTTTGCAATGGCGAAGATGCATCCACTCTTTGTGTTCTACCAAATTCTAATCTTCTGAATTCCTCATGTCTTTATCTTTTTCTCTTTCCAAATTTATTTCACTGTACTATACTCCTTCAATAATTTCTTTAAACCCTAATCTTTTGGATTTCTGATTATACTCCTACTACTTCCACCACTATGGGATTTGAATCGACAACTGCATCTCTGTGCTAATGTGGTATGGCAACTCGAACTGATGTACGTACGTACGAAGTTCTACGTTGTGACTGACTGACTGACTGACTACAAAAGAGGTGTGGTTTTACTCCTATTCTATGAGATAAACTGGGTGGTACCTTTCAATTACTTTCTCACTAGCGAACGCCTTGTATGAAGTGCAGAAGGATATGGGGATTGTCGTTACGATGTCTTATATTGTTTATAATTCTCTTCTCTTTATCTCATCGAAGATGACCTATCCCTCCTATCTCATACACGCGAACAAATACAGGCGAAGACAACTAATTTAGCAGTAGCCTCTGCATCAATAGGCCTCAGCATACACAAAGGAAAAAGCGAGATTCTCAAATACAACATGTAGAACACCAACGCATTCATACCTGATGGTGAAACTCTGGAAGATGTAAAAACATTCACGTGCCCGGGAAACATCATTGATGAAGAAAGAGAATCTGATGCAGACGTGGAGGCGAGGATTGTTAAAGCAAGGACAGAGCTTCTACAATTGAATAACATATAGAACTCAAAACAACTGTTAACCAATATCAAAATAAGAATCTTCAATTCGAACGTCAAGACAGTTCCACTGGACGGAGCTGAAACGTGGAGAACTACTACATTCATCGTCAAGAAAGTACAAGTATTTGTAAACAGTTGTCTACGCAAAATACTCAACATTTACTGGCCGGATACCATCAGCAACAGCCTTCTGTGGGAAAGGACAAACCAGCTTTTAGCTGAAGAGGAAATTAGGAATAGACGTTAGAAGTGAATCTGGCATACATTGAGGAAATCACCAAACTGCGTCGTGAAACAAGCCCCAACTTAGAATTCTGAAGGGAAGTGGAAAAGAGGAAGGCCAAAGAACACATTACGCCGGGAAGTAGAAGCAGTTATGAAAGGGATGAATAACAACTGGAAAGAAATAGAAAGGATTGCTCAGAACAGGGTTGGATGAAGAGTGCTGGTGGACGGCCTATGCTCCTCCACGAGCAGTAACAGGCGTAACTAATTAATTCTCTTTATCTCAAAAGTCTTCTAATACACTTCAATACTACACTTGAGTGTAAGCTCTAGCTTGGAACACGAAAGAGCATATACATGAATTTGTGTTAATCTAATTGTGGTTAAAATCCATGAGTTGTGGAATTTCTTACAGGTAACGTTCGTGATGTCATTCTCTGGATTTATATAAATTCTCAACGTTTTTTTGGTTGAATACCGATCAAGGCATACTACTCAATTACTCCTCACAATAATAATCGCTTTCACTCTTTAAACGGCGAAGAAATAAAACACGAGTAATACTCAAATGTGGCCAAAGACTACCCTATAGAACCCGAACACAGATCTTAAAAAAACAGTCAGGTCAACTGCTTCTGTCTATATAAGTTTGAAGTCTGAAATTTAGTGTTCGAAGGACATTGGCATTGTTCCTCATTGAGTTAACGTCATTGTTTGATCGTAAATCACCTATCAGAACCACTGTTCCAACTTTAATTGAGCTTATTTTGGTTAAAGTGGTATTGTACTAGTGTGCTTTGATCTTGCTTTTGTATGTTTATTGCATCAAACAATCTTGGTCGACTTTGTTTTGATTTTTCGATTAAGTTTTGAAAATTTTCATACATATTCATTTTGTCTGTCATTTTAGTTAATTTTTAAGATGGTCGGCTCTGCTCACAAATGTGGACAGCCATATTACTTATTTCCTGTAGAAGGAATGTGATGGCTGTAAAAAGTGGTTCCATAAGATGTGCACCTGCTTAAGTTCCACTGACTATAAAAGTTACTGGAAGCCTAGCTCTCATTGGCTCTGTATATCTTGTTTTTCGAGCAAAATATTACTCATTCAAGAAGCCGTTAGCCCTCTAGGGGTAGCTGACAATAAGGCTGATGAGGGCTGTACCGGTAACATGGGTACTGATAACGAAGAATGTGTCAGTGTAGCAAGTGCTGTCACAGCACGTACCAGACACTCAAATGTGCAACACAAAATAGAGCTTTCTACCCCAAAACAATCGATTAGGTATACACCATTAGATATTGATAGCCAATTTGCTACAGCAGCGACTAATGATCCTGCTAGAACCATTATCATCTCGGGTGGTTCTAATGCGGATGCTGCAGCTGATGAGAAATGGATGACGCGGAGACGCAGAAGGGAAGGAAAGACAGCCAAAGAAAGCGCCCGTCTGGTTGAAAAGTCTTTATTGGACTCAAAATTCCGCGTGTCAGATTGCCCCGCCAAAGTCCGAAAGTAAGACAGTATTTAGCCCTATCGTAGATGGGGAAAGTTTATCGTCATCAAACATTGTCATGAGTTATTCGCTCGACTCCCAGGACAACGTTGCAAGGAAATCTAGCAGTAAGATGCCAGCAGTTAACAGGCAGGATCTGATATCACGGACGAAATCCGTGAACACGACTTTTAAAGAGACGTAATATTGCATAACGAGCACAAAACTTGTGATTCAAATATTCGTATTCGACCAGATTGGCCGCTTGAGGATCGAATCAAGTGGAAGAATGCTCTTATGGAATTAAGGGCTCAAAAGTTAAATGGCGAAACGAACCTTATGGTTAAGAGACTTCTGGAAGTCAGGTCCTGGAAGCATTGGCTTCCAAGACCTGTATGAGCAGAACTTATGATTCCCAAACACCTTAAATGTGTTCAACACGAACATCCGTAGCTTTCGAAAAAATGTCAGAACTAAGTTTAATGAACTAAGTTTAGATATACTTGTTGTCATAGAAACTTGGCTCATCCGTAGGTATAGACTGTTCGCTCATCATTGCTGGATACATCTGTATTAGAAGTGATAGAGTTATAAGTCGCAAGGGAGGAGGCATAATGTTATATGTTGGGGATCGCTTTCGTATGCAGTCAATCATATTGGAGGTGCATGTTAGTGGTACGCGTGAGGTAGCATGTTGTACAATTAAGCCTAAACACGGATGTAAGATCCATTTTGAAGGTTTAGTGTGTGAAAATCCCTCCATGCATACATTTGCAACTTGTTCTTATTGGTTTCTTTAGTTGTATATTTTGTTAGTCTTTTTGATGCCATTTGAGATGATAATATTTTGTTTTGCCATAGTTTTCTTATTTTTCCTTTGCCTTCACTGAACTTATGTGTTTCTTCCTGATCAGTATTTATGTTGTTCTAGTTGATATTTAACCATGACAGCAGCCATATTGATTGTTCCCTCTTTGATTGTGTTGCTTGAGTTGACTGGGATCGTGCATTTTGATCATGAATTGAAGCACTTTTCCAGGATGGGAAACACCTTGTGCTATAAAGCAACCAACCACTGTGTTTTGAACGGATTTTTACCTGATCTATTCAGAAGGGGTAGAATAACACTTATTTTTTATCGATTATTGAGGGAACAATTATTGATTGAATAACTGAGCGATAATATTTGTTTAGAACCGTTATTTTCCCGATCCCCTAGTTTTGATCTCAATTGATAAATGTCGAGTATCTAAATTACGCCGACAGTTATTCTTCAGCCAAACCTTAGTTGAGATTTTACTACTGGTTTGTGACCATAGGAGGAATATACCTTAGTCCATGTCGTCTTGCTGACGGCGTTATTTTAAGACACATCTATTCTTCAAGTAAGGCAGAATGTGTTTTCATCATTGGAGATTTCAACGCACCGCGTATCAAGTGGACAGAGCTTGCAACTCCCAGTGGATGTTTCGGTTGCAACCTGCTATCCACCATTATTAGATGTGCATTTGTACAATGTATTGCGAAACCGACACATATTGACTTTGAACAAGATTCATTATTGCTGGACCTTGTCCTCACACACCATCGCGATTATGGCATTGACATTCAGCACATTCCCCCACTGGCAAACAGTGACCACGTTGTGCTTAACTTTAAGTTTCGGATACACGGTATAAAAATATATGTCGGCTCCACCCCGTTCCAATATCTGGCGAGCTAATATTTCGGCAATCAGAGACTGTGCTATCTCGATTGACTGGTCAGTCGATGCTTATGGATCGACCGAAGACGAACGGAATAAGTTTATGACTACATTTGAGTCCATGACACAACCGTTCATCCCATAGTCAACACGTAAGCCATCACATTGCTATCCATGGATCATAAGGAGTACCGGGAGCTGGTGAAGCGTGGGAAACACTTCTGGGACTTATTCTTGTCAACAGGACAGGCATCATTTAAGCGCGAATACAAAAATATCCGGAATATATGTAAAAAGACCATAGCTTAATTCCGTACCACATACGAACGGGAGTTGGCATATGATAGCCGCACTTGTCCGAAGCCACTGTTTTCGTACGTTAAACGGAGGACAAAACGTAGTGATGGTATTGTGGCGTTACTGTTACATGAAAATTGAGACTTACTAGCTGAATTAGATTTAGAAAAAATGAGACTTTTTCAAACTATTTTAGCGAAGTCTACTATACGTGTATTGTTACAAACAGTTGTCCCAATCACACCGAGATACCAGCCATAGGATCTGTACATGTGACTAAAAAAACTGTTCTCCCACTGATCACTAACCTCAAACCTTGTAAGATATCGGGCTTCGGTGGGTTACATCCACGTTTGCTGTCATTGCTTTCGGACATTATTTCAAGAGCGCTAGTAACGCTCTGCAATATACCCTTTCTCCACATTGTGAATTATTATATGCTATAATCAGTCCTATATTTAAGGATAGTCAGAGACGGATTGTATCTAAATACCGTCCTGTCAGCTTGACCAGCATAGCCATTAAGTTTCTTGAAAAGATAATTGGGGTCAAGTTACCAAGCCACATAGATTCGCATAATCTGTTAACTCTCGAGCAACATGGGTTTTGTAACAAGCTTACTCATTGTGAGAGAGGATTGGACAGCAGCCTCAGACAACGACCTGCCTGTGGATATGATATTCAAAGATTTTAGCTAAGAGTTTGACAAGATTTCATACTTAGGTCTTATGCAGAATCTCTCGAGCTTTGGAATAACAGGTGCCGTACAGGAACGGATAGAAAAATTCTTATGTGACCGCAGACAGAGAGTGAGGGTCAATGAAACGCTATCCAAATGGGAGCCGGTCAAAAGTGATGTGACACAAGGCACCACTTTAGGCCTTCTACTTCTCCTATTCTATGTTGATGAGTTACAGCTATTACAGTCGACAATATGGTTTGCGGATGATGTCAAAATCTGTAGAACAATTAGAAGTGAGGCTGATCATTTTCATCTTCAAGCTGACTTAGACGAATTAGTTAGATGGGCTCGTGGTTGGGGCTTAGAAGCTAATTCCAGGAAGAGCGTGCACATGCACATCGGACACCGTATTAGTTACCATTATACCATTAATGGTACATCTCTTCCACGCGTTCAGGAACATAAAGACTTAGGAGTAATAGTGTCATGATTTGAAAACAACTACACACTGCAGTGCAGCTGCTGCCAAAGGTTATCGTGCGTTATGGTCGCTTCCCTCAGCATTCAAATGCTTTGACGAGATGTTTTGAAATTTATATCCCATCTATATAGGACCACTCTTGGAGTACCGTATCCAAGCAACTAGCCCATGCCTGATAAACGGTACTAGCTCACTTGGGTGTGTCCAGAGTGTACGGATGAAGGGTCTTTCTAAACTCCTTTATGATGAGCGTTTAAAACGCTTAAACCTTTCCCCCTTGTCGTATCGTTGGACGTGAGGTGGCCTTATATTGGGATTTCGTATCTTTGATTATGATTTGGGTGTCAATATGTCCTATCTTTTTGCTCCCTCCAGCACTGATAATCTCCGAGGTCATAGCAAGAAGGTTCACAAGCGGCGATTTAATATACTTAAAATGGGGTCCCATTTTTCTGATCGAATGGTCAATGACTGGAACACCTTCACCGAACAATTGGTATCAGCCACATCAGTGAACATTTTCAAGCAGAAGCTGGGCCTTCACTAGAAGGCAATCTGTCAGAATTAACACAGGTTCACTAACCTACTATCCCTATTACTGAAGACTGAAAACTGAAGGTTGTTGAAGACGAAGCGGTTCTGTTTAAAATCTAGGTCGAAATTGTAGTCCTCATCGTCTAATGCTCTGTCCTCAGAATGGAGGAGGAAAACAATGACCAGTCATATGATTCAGATGAGTCAGACGATTACAATTATATGGAGCCGGAATATGATGTAGAGGGCGAAAGGTATGGGTAGATTTCATTGTTCATGTTATTACATTCAGGTTTTGTTCCGACAGACTTCATCCTGAATCTTTTCTGTACAAATCCTTTGAAAGGAATGAGGTTGAAATTTTCCTCAACAGCACAGTTGATACTTTGTGTAACTTGATCAATGTATGTTTCTTTTTGCTTGTTGCTCAAACTTGGAAAGGTTATAAATTTGATCCAGTAGTGTTGAGTGGTCATTTGATATCTCTAGCAACATAATTTACAGAATTTTGATGTAACAGATGGTACTGCTCCAGAGGAATGGTATGCTTGGGATATACAATAGCTCGTCATTATGAAATCTTTAATAGTCAGTAGAACTTCCTCTGGGTATCCTAGTTAAGTGATCTATTTAGATTTCACAACTTTTATTAGTGTATAACATACCAAAGTAATCTAGCACACAACTTATTTTACCGAGTCTTTTCATAAGTCCATGTACTTACTCTAATAACTTTTAATTTATAGTTTGCGTTTAAAATGACCCATTGTTGAGTAATATGGTTGCTTTCGGCTGTACCATGCTTATTATATACTTACGTTGTGTTTTCTGAGGAAATCGGCTGCAGTAGATCGAGTGAAATAAAAGTTCTATAGCGTAACACTACATCGTTAGGACAAACTAGAATTGTTTTTTTTTCAGCGACCAACAGATGACATTTATTCTCGATGTAGGCACTGGATATAAACCTTCGTTCATGTTGTGGTGCCAAATGTTCTCTCCAATGATTCTGGTACCAAACCAGTAGTATTAGACAACATTAAGGACTCATTTACCATAGATTGGCTGGTTTTTATACTCAAATCGTGTTCTTTATCACCACTGGTGTCAATTAAAAACACCACTATTTCACAGTAACATGGACCTGTTTCGTAACATTATTTTAACACCACCAGTCTCATAGTGAAGATTATGAAATTATTCATGGATCGTATAACTAACTTTATGCACAAACGGCATGAAGCGTTATAATTATCTCAATTAGTTTTAGAAGCTGCTTCGACATAGAGGTCAGTAGTTTTGAATGTGTAACAGACTACAAGCTAGATGACAGCATTGTAACCTACTTCAGTGCTAATGTCGGCCGCTATTTCGTCCCCACGACCAGATTTTCCAAACTCACTTGACTAAATAAAAATCAAAAATTTCGGTATAGGTGGCTTACTTTCTGCCACCTCGACCATCTTCACTAAGACTTGCTCCTGTTACCCCTCATGGAGGAGCATAGGCCGCTCACCAGGATTCTTCACCCAAGTCTTTCTTAGGCAGTCCTTTCCGATTGTTTCCAGTTGCTTTTCATCGTGTTCATGTCCGCATCTAATTCTCGGTGCAGTGTGTTCTACGCCATTCTTCTTTTCCGTTTCTCTTCAGGATTCATCGTGATGCAGTTTGATGATTTCCTCAATATGTGTCCTATCCACTTCCAACATCTTTCCATATTTCCTCAACTGAAAGCTGGTTTGTTCTCTCCTACAGTAGACTGTTGCTGATGGTGTTCGGTCAGCGGACATTGATTATCTTGCGTGGACAATTGTTTATAAATACTTGTACGTTTTTGATGATGGTTGTAGTAGTTCTTGAAGTTTCAGTCCCACATAGTAGAACTGTCTTGACGTTCGTACTGAAGATTCCAACTTTGATGTTGGCTTACGGACGATTGTTTTGAGTTCGGTATGTTCTTCAACTGAATGCCAACCTTGCTTTGCCAATCCATACCTTCACATCTGCATCGGATCCTCCTCGTTCATCGATGATACTGTCCAGGTACGTAAAAGTTCCTAACTCTTCCAGAATTTCCACATCATGTGTGATTGGGTTGGTGTTTTCTGTTTTGAAGTTGAGAATCTTTCCCCGTTGTGTATGTTAAGGCCTACTGAAGCAGAGGCTTCTGCTACACTGGTTGTCTTGACCTGCATTTGTTGATATGTATGGGATAGAAGAGCCAGGTCATCTGTGAAGTCCAAATCGTCTAGCTGCGTAAAACCTGTCCATTTCATTCTTTGCTTCTTGTCAGATGTGTTGATCTTCATAATCCAGTCAACCACCAGAAAAAAGAGAAAGAGGGAAGAGTAGGCAGTCTTGTCTGACTCCGGTCCTTACTTGGAATGCATCTGTCAGCTGTTCTCCATGCACCACTTTGCAGTGTAGTTCGTCTTATGAGTTCTGGATAATGTTGACAATCTTCTGAGGAACTCCATAGTGTCGAAAAAGTTTCCATAATGTTCTCCGGTACACGCTGTCAAATACGTTTTCATAGTTAATGGAGTTGATGTATTGTGACGAATTCCATTCAATTGATTGTGCAACAATGAACCGTGGTGTCGCGATTCGGTCTGTGCACGACCAATCCTCAAGGAGTCTGGTCTGTTGATCTCGAAGTTGGGTCTGTCATCTGGTTCATAGACACTCTCTTAAAACGTTTTTTTGATACTGATAGTAATGTGGTTCCTCTATATTTCCCACATTTTCTCTGATCTCCTCTTGTGGTATCTTGATGAGGTGTCCCTCTCTCCAGCTTGTTGGCACGTGTTCTCCCAAATCTTTGTGAATAGAGTGTGAAGCATGTTTGCAGTTACTTCTATGTCTGACTTTAATGCTTCGGCTGGTATATTGTCAGGTACCTCTGCTTTCCCACTCTTGCTTTGTCTGGTGGCCATCCTGATCTCTTCGGTCGTTAGTGGAGTGACATCTATATGAATGTCTGTAGACGCTGCTTCGATGTCCTGTTGATTCAGTGGAGCTGATTTATTCAAGAGTTCCTCGAAGTGTTTCATCCATCTGTTTCTCTGTTCTTGAATCTCGAAAATTGTCTTGCCTTCTTTGTCCTTGACTGGTCTCTCTGGTTTACTAGATTTCCCTGTCAGTTTCTTCGTCGTGTCATTTAGTTTGATGTTTCCTTGTCGTTTTTCCGCTGTGGTCGTTAGGTCCTTCATGTATTTCTGTTTGTCGTCTCTAATGTTCCCTTTCACTTGTTTACTTCTGTGCATTCATCTTGTGCCTTAAATTCCTCTATTCCTATTCGGCTGTTGTTAGTCGCTGTCTTCTTGTTTTCACTTTCCTGAATCTTGTCCACGGTTTCCATAGAGATCCATTCCATATGACGATGATGCTTGTTGCAGCCCAGTACCTCCTGACATGTTGAAGTTAGTGCTTCTTTGATCCCTTTCCAGTTGTCTACCATCGTAGTCTCTTGTTCTTTCAGTAGATTCTGTAAGGTTTGAAACGGGTTGTTAAGAGTTATTTTGTCTAGGTTGAGTTTGTCAGTATGTCCAGGTAAGGGTATGTTGAACCTTTGTAATGCTGTTTGTCTAGTTGTCCAATGCTTCTTTAGCTTCAGTTTCATCTTGTCAACAACCAGCTAGTAGTGATTTGAAGCTATGTCAGCTCCGATTCTGGTTCTCACATCTTCCATTGTCCTTCGAAATGGTTTACTGATATAAATATGATTTATCTGGTTCTCGGTGGTGTGGTCCATGTATGTGATTGTGTGGTGATATTGTGGCACCTATAACCAGTTTGTTAAATGCACATAGATTTGGAAATCTCTTCCCATTTTTATTCCTTTCCTCTAGCCAGTCCATGTCATCCAATCTTCAATAAGAGTCCAAATAAAAATGTGTGAAGATGGATGTTAAGTAGTATCTTGTACCTCATGAAGATGTGGCCTTGAGATATCATTAGAATTTAATGTCTGAACAGAGGTGACTTTTAAGAAATTAATAGTTCTGACGTGGTCATTTACTAATCTAATATTTAATGTAATTAAATGTGTAAACGCATATATTGCATAGTTTCAGAATTTTCGAGTTCATGTCTTTCTGATGTGGTTTGCTCTGACGAAAATAACTTAGGAAAGACGTATAACTTCAAAGTGAGACTTTTAGTACGGTTCTGAAAAAGGTACCGAGTAGTACAGTACCTTGAAAAGGTTTTCTATGTGGAGTTTAAAATCGGTGTTTCATTTTAGCCCAACACCATTCAGGTTACATAATTCACAGATTGATTTTACTCACTATCGTCTTCCTTTAGTGTTTAAATGTAAAACAATTTTACGAAGTTGTAGAAACAAGCGGCTCATTCTTGACATCTAGCCATTCAAAAAGCCTGATTGTTTTTGTTTTGTAATACACAGTAATCAGAGTTTCTTTTGTGAAAATTGGTTTTCTTACATAGAAAGTTGTATACCAGTCACAGACGTCTTTGTTACTGTCTCGAAATCCTGGCTTGAAAGCGTAGTTGTGCAATTCCTTCTGATGAGTTGTACTATATGCCTGCAAGTTTACTTATCTGAGTGTAAAATGCTCAATTTTTGTATGAGTTGAATCACTGTTGTCCGTTCGACGTTCTTCACTAAAGAATAACCTTTGTGTCAACATACCTTTTCCTGGGTTGAATCAGTGGCTTAAAATGTATGCTTCGAAAAAGAAATCAGTGACAATCATTTTACAGCTTTATTTCGTTCATTGAGTAAGTAGTAAATGTACTTATCAGAAATATATATTGTGCCAGTACTCGTATTCAAAACCTGTTTTTTGTACTCATTCTTATTATCATTATTATTCTTCGACACAACAACATTACTTATTTTCATGTAGCACACTCTTCATTATCTCATTATACCACTCTTTTTGTGCTATAAAAAATAAAACCGAATATAAATCTTGTTGAACAATTTCAGGTACCACCAGCCATAGCTCGTTTGTTGTTACATAATAATAAATGGGATGTAGAGGCAATCAAGAAAAGGTTTTTGACCAATCCTTCGGCCACGTTAATTAGTCACAATATACTCCCAGGTCTTAATATACAATCCAGCTCCAGTGATAGTCAAGCAGTAATGGCCACTATTCACGCAATTCAAAATTTTAATGTTCAGACCGTCCCATACATATTCCCTCCAAAAATCACTCCAGGTTAACAGTCATTATTTATATTTTCGTACTTAATTTATAACTGATTCTTTTTGTTGTTTAATAATTTTTTCGCTTGCTAAATATAATTGTTAAAATGAGAGCTATGCTTGACCTCACTTAAGTATTTGTATGCCTCCCCCTTAAATATATGTTTCAGAAGTTTTTAACTGAGGTCTGGCTCTCTGCTCTTCTGCCTCAATGTTATTGTTCAAACTAAAAAGTGTTTTTGATGAACTGAAACTTTACATGATTACGTTATTTCACCACTGTTATAATTTCTCTTATTACGACTCAAATATTCCTATTACTTAGTATTCTTGGACACCGATTCACTCGACAAGTCCCCAAATCAAAACACGGTTGAGCAGGAGGAAATTATATTCCGAATAACAAGGGTAGATGGAAGTAAGAAGTGCAATAAGAAATACGTTAGTATATTTATAGTTTTTACATGAGAAGATCCCATGGTGTTCTCCAAGTATCGACTAGCGCTGACCGGATAAGCCAATCAGCATGCGTCAACTCAATCATGCATGGAACATACTTTAATCCAATCTATGTCCCGCTAACACCTCCCCCTTTCAGCAGATTCGTAGGATCTGGTACTAGGGTCCAACAGTTAACATTCATTATTCTCATCTGGATATACCAAACAACCACTTTGTTGGCATAATTGTGATAAATTGTTGTTCTATCACTATTGTTCACTCTGAGAGTTGGTACAAGTAGATTGTTATACTTTTATCAAATCAAATCTAGTCGAAATAATGAATAAAACGTATTTTTTAGAATTAGACTCAAATTTATTAAAACTTGACAGTTACCACTAACAAAGTACTGCCATCAAACTGCTTAAAAAGACGGATATGGAAGGTATGACCGTGCATAAAACATTCGTACTATACGAAATTCCGGAGTTGGTGGAAAAGTTTGTAAAGTTCGGATTATCCAGAAGAATATAGATTAAATTCCGCTTCCAGACGATCGATTGTAACATACTTTTATAAGGCAGTTAATACTAACTCACTATCTTTTCCAGGTTTCTCAGAATGAAAACACACCTTCTAATGTACCTAACAGTCTAAACTGACCAAGGTAGTTACTTTATCTGAAAATGTGACTGTCAAGTGTTAGAGTCCAGTATGTAGGAATCGCTCAATAATTTTTTGATCGTTGAGCATTAGGTTTGAACCTTGTTAGAGTTACTTGGATTCAAGACTCATAATAAAATCTCTCATGGGAAGTGTTGCTCAAAACCTAATATATGGGTCTGTAATGATACAATTATGATTATTGTCATAAGTAATATGTATGCTTCTCTTCTATCAGCTGAATAGGCTTTTTGGACAAGAGGTAAACTCGTTTTCCTTAACTATGAAGGTAAAAATTTTAGGTTTCAATCGTAGCATGAGTTTTCTTGAGGTCGCACATACGTTTTACTTACGATTTATGGTAAGCACTAAGCCCACATTTGTAACTTTAAGCTGATATACCAGAATCCAAACTACAGTCTTCCCGGTTGATTACTACATTTTAAATCCTGATTATTATGGTGTATTAGTGTGCTTAAGGTTTCTAATTTTTGCCTGATATTCAACTGGTGTTGGAAATATATTTGGCTAAGTTTTGGTTCATCATAGTACTTCATTGGTTTTCTATTACCGTCATTGTTTATTTATAGAGAGTTTTTTTTCTATACGTCATAAACCTTTAGATTCCTGTTGTGAAGTATGTTACACAGTCCCATCAAATAAGACGGACAGTCCAGTTAATATGTTCAATGAATCAGATTTACAACAGCTTCATAGTCCAACTTCTTCTAAACAAGGGAATTCAAAAAATTGTACTTCGTCTTTTCCCTCCGGCATAACTCCTTTTTCCTCTCCTCCTTCTACTACTACTACCAATAATAATATTAATAATAATAGTAACAACAATACTATCTACAACACTGTCTTAGATGTTTGGTCAGACAACTCTCATGATAAAAATTGTGACTTCCTGACCTGTAATAAAATGAATGGTCTTTACGGTCTCTCTTGTGGACATAGATTTTGTCCAGATTGCTGGCGTTCATATTTAACAATTAAAATAGAAGAAGGTTCTAGTATTGAAATCAAATGTATGTCGGTTGGATGTAATGTTTTAGTGATAGAAGATTTCCTTTTAACACTGTTGAAAAATCCACCTGTAAAAGACAAATATTTGAATCTGCTATTTCAACGTATGGTTGAGGTAAGACATTTTGTTCCATTACTCTTAATTGCTAACATGATTTTCAAATATTTTTACAGTCTTGATTCTAATGTTATGTAAGTTGTTGGACTCAATTGAAGGATTCTTCCCAATGATTTCTATTTTCCTAAATCTACCATCTGGGTGCTTCTATACATTCAAAAAACTTTTCTATCCTATGTTTACTTAAACACAAGAAATGTGATACAATAAAGACAATCGGGCACACCTTACATAAAACGAAATGATAATTTTGTGGAGAAGTAGAACAGATTATATTATGTAATAATAAAATTGGGAAGCGAAACAACCTAGGTAGATTTCATTTCTTCCAAGTCTTCATATAGCTGTATATATAAAGACACTAAACTTTTATTGTATTACCACTGAATTTAATTTCCAGTCACATCTGACACTATTCCAAGTTAGTAAACTATGCTTACTGCGTTTTTGTGCATAGAAAGACCTAATGATTCAATGTATGCCACCTTGAAACAAGGTTAATCCTTCTGCTTTCCTTAGTGTTAGATTTGCTATAGCCTTTTCAGCTTCATTAAGAAAAGAAGAGTTCATTTCAGTCTCCCATCCCGATTGTTTTAGAATAGTGGGTAACCTGCTATTATTACTCCAGGACGGCCTGTTCTACTTTTAGACCTACTGCTATGCTTACACCTGTGATGCAACAAGAGGTATAAGTCAAATTCTCAGAAACATTGTGTATAAATTTGACTGGTTCTCTGTATTGACTAGACGTGTTCTAGCGAATAACTGTACTTGGATCATGTGTGCATCTTTTGGAGACAACATACACCGATAGGACGGGATTACGGAGCACTAGCCAAGGAAAGCTGTTGGTCTATCTGACACAAGGTTCTAACATTAGATATTCCAACATATAATTTAGAGCGCAGTTTTAGGAAACCAGGAATAACATCTCTTAAACTCGTCTCCTTAACACTGGTGGTGCATAGCGATAAAGTCATAAAAGAAGGGTTAATAATATAAGAGAAATATTGCGAAATGACAAAGTGATTTGTTCGTGAACAAGGTGATCTCGAGTGAGGCTAAAAGTATTAGGGCGGTTGTCACTTCCATGTTGCCCTCACCATGGAAGAATGGTCTTATTCCAGGACCTGTAAATGAAACTGAATTAGAAGTGGTTTTAGTGATTTAGGAGCGTAACATCAAAGCCCAAGGGACAACTTCTTAAGGCCGGTCAAAGACGGTCTTTTTGTAGATTTTTGTTGTATTAGATCCGTAGTTGAAAAAGGCTTAACTATCGGACATAAAATCCGTCGGGTTTAATAGAGTGTGACGTATTTGGGGTCAGTCTTTTCCAACTCTTCCATTGCAAAATACTGATTACCTGTAAGGACTTCCTTACTGCCTTCATACTTTTGTACAGTTCATACAGTTCATACTTCTGTACAACTTTGCCCTCGGAAATTGAGTTACTGATTCCCCCACTGAATTACTTGGTATGGTAAGACTTACAGAAATAGATTTTTCAGTCAATGTAGCTTGACTGGGTTGGTGCGGCAGGTAAGCCTGACCACCACGCCATGGTAACAGCTGCAATCCGGATTTTCTGGTTACCATAACTAGGAACTACATATCACATTTAGCTTCTCATTGTAGTTATAAATTCAAGTCATCGAGCTTGTAGTACTACAAACCAATGCTTATTCATTATATTTGTATTTATAATTCTCAGGTTAAATGATTTAACGTTTCGTATTTTTTCCAATGGTTTTAGAGTCATCCATCATTACGTTTTTGTGTCGGTCTGAGTTGTCCTGTTTTGATTTGTGCGCTTGAAGAACCAAAGGCACGGCGCGTTCAGTGCGAGCGGTGCCATGCAGAGTTCTGTTTTATGTGCTCGGAAGCATATCATGCTCCAACTAGTTGTGCGACTTTAAAGCATTGGCTTGTTAAGTGTCGAGATGATTCAGGAACAGCAAATTACATGACAGCTCATACCAAAGATTGTCCATCATGTCATGTGTGTATCGAGAAAAATGAAGGTTGCAATCATATGGTATGTGAATTTGTATTACTCGTTTGTTATTTCATGACATAATTAACGTTCAAACCACTTCGTTTATCTAAAACCACAGTAAAGGGTAGTGAAACGTTTGATCAACTCTGAGATGCAGGTACATCCAGCTGACGAGTCCCGAATAGGACGAAACGCACGTCCTGGATTCCATTGCTAGTCACTATCCATCTCTGCTTACCATGCTTGTGAATTAAGTCTATATCAAGGCAATACGCACAGTATGCACATATTCCAATTAGAGACTGACCAGTTGCAGTCCTAACACATCGATGGGAAGATTCAAACAAACAATACTATGTGAATTTAAAATGTAGAATACATTTTGTAGTTAGTCATATGGTTGATGAAAATCAGAAGTGAATATAAATAAAATATTATACATCAATTTTGTAACTCAAACTAGAGTCACAGATCTGATTGTTTAAACTAAATATTTTGAAACGTATATTTGGCATGCCCTAACTCACGACGTAGGCTCATCAATTGGTTATTTGTGAACAGCCATTTGAAAAAGTAAAGTATTTTCTATTTGAACATAGGAAGGAAGATTAAATGTTGTATAATTTAAATACTATTGCAATATATATAGCCTAAGTTCGGGCACTTTCACACTAATTCATTCTTATTAATAAATTTAACAATATGATAAGTTAGGAGCTTGTAATAATATGTTGTCAATGTACATACTTTTGGAATTATTATCACACTTTTATTCAATTTACTTTTGTCTGAACAGTAGAATGGATTATTCCAATCTGACCAAATATTTTATGACCATGTATCCAAATAAATTTCTTTCTGTTGGTCCTCAGATAATGATTGTGGCTTATACTTCATTACTAGGAAAAAACCTCCGAATTGTTGAGTTGTTCCTTACTTTTATTTAGAAATCTGATGTTAGTCACTTAGTTGTAACTGCTAAGTCATATATATATATATATATATATATAGGGGATGTTAGATCGCCAGAACTTACATGGTAAATGCCTTATTTTTGTGATTTTATTTTGAAAAGTTGAATTTCTTGTTTTCGCGCTAAAAGCGCTCATTTTCACCTTCACATCGTATTTCCCGCTTGGGAGGATCTTAATCGCTATTGGTTCGTTATATCTTTTAGTATGCTGTTTTTTAACGCTTTCCAAGGACAGTTTTATGCTGTATATATACGTTTGGTTTGTGCCTGTCGTGATTGCTTGTGCTTCTGGCTGCTTGCGGAATCTATTTTCCCCACTTCGAACTTGGACTTCTCACTCTAGTTAGCGGGGCTGGGACGTTAGCCTATTGATCTTCGGTCATAGTCTTTGTTCGTTCTCAGATTAGGGAACTCGTAATCGCTTCAAACATAACAATATATTAGATCTCTTGTCATTTACATTACGGATTACCTACTATTCTTATCGTATAGCGATCACACGTTCATGCGTCATCAGTAAAATTGCTTAGTCAGTACCTAAGTGTAGTGTTTATTATTTTTTTGAAATAAGTTTTATTTTCAAAAACTCACATTATCAGCATAATTAACTAAAATATTTCAGTTTTTACCTTTTAGCCAATGTACATTCTCAAAGTTGTGCTTTGGTCTGTTTATAGATTTTCCAGTGATATACTTATTGTACTCTTTTCATGTCGAATTCAAATAAGTTGAACATAACTGTTTCTTTCAATATTTCTACGAATGTAGTTGGTTAATTTGTCCTTTTATTCACCCTTTTAAATCGATTGTCTTTTGTACATTTATGCTTGAGCTATATTTTCGTATGTTACACTTTCTGTATATATACATCATACTGAATTATTGATGCTTTCAGAAATTAAAATTCATATGTAACGTTATTTGTGTTCTTATTAGTCTACTGCAATATGAGTTGTTGTTTAGACTTGATTAATTAGCATACCAAACTTCTATAGCATTTCAGAACTTTGTTTCATGTCAGTGAACTGTAAAAGAACAAAAAGAAACTATAAAATTTCAGGTCATTTTAAAGACTATCAACAAACTTGAACACATCTTCAAATGATCTTAGAAAATTGTCTCCTCCCAAAAAATTAGAAAGCAAAAAATGGAATATATGATTATTTAGATTTTATACAAAGTAAAATTTATCAAGTATATTTTACTTTTGCGTAATTAATGAACTTTTCTAGGCTGCCTGTAGAGTTGATTATTAAGAATTTAGGTTTAAGGTTTAAGATTAAAATATATGTAAAATCAGTATACTCTATAATCAAAAAACCTTATCTTAAACACAACCTTAGGTATTTATTAATGTTCTCTTGGATAAAATTAATCATCACACAATCGATAATAGTTAGGATCGCGGTTTGATATGTCCCATTCATGTTGATATGAGTTGCTCGCTTCTGAATTGCTCATCGGTACAGTTCAATTTAACCGAATTTCACGATTTACTCACCTTGTGTCGTCATAAACTTGTGGTGTTGGACAATGTGACTTAAAGTAGTATGCATGAAATAACATTAATTGCTGGTGAAAGCAACTTAAGCGTTTTCTTAAGGAAATTATTAATTCCAGAATTTTATTAACTTCTTGCGTTGATTACTGGCTCGCAGAATTGTTCATATTTATTAACTACAGGAGTATTTTCTTCAGAAATAATGTTATCATGTTTAACCTTTTTCTATCATTTAGAAATGCTCAATTTGTCACTACGAATTCTGCTGGGTGTGTTTAGGGGGTAAGTAATTGTAATACTGTTGATATTGGTAGTCGTAGATTTTTTTCAGTTTCGTATCATTTTAACATGTAAAAGTGTATCTCCATTCATTTGATTTATTACCGTTATATTATATTACCGTTATTTCTATAGACTAGAAATGTTTTGTCAGTATTATTTTATTTATATTAAGATAACCATACTTATTTAACTTATGCTCAATCACGTCCAGTTGATACGCTTCATCATTATTCAACTAATTTCTTATATAATTTTAAGTAGATTTTTCAAAATGGCGAAAATCTCTGTTTTTTACTTTCTTCTATGTTAATCTATGAATTCTTTTGTCTATTTTTATTAGTTTCAATTTATTGTCGATTAGTATAGTAAAGAGAAATAATGCTTCAGAATCCACGTTGTTTACTGATTAACACTGAAACTTTCTTTTGTAAGTTAATGTAATGAAATCAGGAGAAAAGTTTTTAAAATATGGGTGTTAAGAAAATAAAGTCTTTTAGCTAGTGAATATGACGAAAATTGATACGACAACTATGGAATAGGAAATACGCCAGTTAACTGGACATTATAGTGTAAAACTTCTAGGGACATCGGGTTAATATATACAGTGGATATATATGATTTCCGTCTAACTCAATGAATCATAATTAATCTTAAAAAATGAGACTGTAGCTTAGTGCTTAAAGCACTCACCTTCTCTCGTAACACTTCGGTCTGTGGATTCAGGTAGAATGTCATTATCTCTCAAACAAACAGTGTAACTCAAAGCCAAATACATTAACTTGTACTTCATAAAATGGGTTATGTTAAGAGTACGAAACAAGATATTACTTTGTTATGTTACTGATGCATTAGAATATTATTTTACATCAATCTGACTGACTGTAAGCCATTTGTAACCAGTTCACATTTTTCCATCAGTATAAAGAATGTAGATTACATAAATAACCTTTAACTATGAGTAATATGTATCCATCTTGTACTTTGTTGTACAAATACAAACTGCATTAAATAGTATTCGTTAAGTGTAAGAAATTGATATTACCTCAATGTTCTCTCGTACACTCGTGCTGTAAATAATGAGTAGTAAAAGTGAACTACGAACTTTTCAGGGAATTAGATTTATTCACCACATTAAAATGAAATCTTACCTTGAGTAATTGAAAATAAGGATGCATTGTATTGTTGTTTCGTTGTCGTTTGATAAAGTAAACTTTAATGGGACCGAATTCATAGTCTATATGTTTCTAAGTGATTATGTTATTTTGTTACTTCTGTTTTGGAGATTTTAAAAGTGGTAGTCAGTTATCTGTTTATTTACGACGTATTTCTAGCTGCTTCATAGTTATTCTTGTCAATGAAAACTTCAAGTCTTAAGTATGGTATTGATGATAATTTTAATAACTAAACAAATATAAACCAGTGTGGGAAGGTTAGCAAACAATGAAAAGGTTGTATGGATGAAAAACCAGGAAATAGAGAGAATTTTTTAGTACATCGTATTGGCTTTGATTCAGGTATCGCCAGTCAACGTAGTAATTTTGAAAGACAGGGGACCGAATTCACTTGATATGTTTTGGATCCCTTTTAATAATCGACTTGTTTCTAATGTTATTTTTACCACTAAGATTCAGTCTAGAAAAGCTTTTTGGTAGACAAAATATGTCGTTTCTAGTTGTGGGACGTTTGGTACGCCACCAAGGCGCAAAAATCTAAATAAATTCGAATACCCCATCCATTTAAGAAATTCTGTTTCCGTTACGCAGTGTAAATAATTTGCTGTTGTAATAAAATAAGCGGACATTTAAAGTGTGAGCTACAAAAGATTTTTAAACTGTGTAGTTCTAGTGGAATATTTGTTTGGCACTTTCAAGCAACAAGAGGAGGGAGTGTCCGTTATCATATTATTAGAAGTCTTGTTAGTGTTTACAACTACGATATGATATGGTGGCAAAAATGTTTCGCTGAGGTATTGCTTAATTTAATCTCTGCCGTTAATTGTATATTTGTCACTTCATTCATAAATCATCTCAACACAAACTCAAAAAGAAATACCAAGTAGAAACCTTCATTATACACTTTCTGTTAATCACTACTTTTATGGTAAGGGATTTACTATTAAGGAGGAGTATTTTACAAAACACTTTCATATATAAGTAAAATATATATACTCCAAGCCTCTTCAACATGGTAGTAATATAAGTTTTTCTCCATTTTCATGTCTAAAAAGTTTGGAAATCACACGATGCAGAATACTATTTTTGCAGCAAATATCAAGAGAATCCAGATTCTGCAAAAGAATCCGTACGAACACGTGCACGTGAATCTCTGGAACGCTACATGTTTTATTATGAACGAGTAAGTTTATTTGTGCATTTTTTTCCCAAAGATTAGATCTTTTATGTTACCTTTTTATGTGTACATTTTAGATGCACCAACTGTGTTAGTATCTAATCTTGTACAATATGTTTGTCCTTGTAAACAAAACTCTTTGAAATAACACTATCAACTCAAGTGTACTTATTTCTTGAATATTTCTCAATATCTCTATTTATATGTCCATTATACTTTTGTTGGCCCTGGAATATCTGACTCTAATTGAATTGTTTCTGATTGCTATCAAAATATACATGTCGCCAATCTTCGTATATAATCATCAACTTAAATCGCGTTGGTGAATGACGGGATTAAGTAAGTCAAATGATAGAATGAGGTTTGAATACGTATATTTCGTACAATTGTTGATCGGAAAGTGAAGCAAAACGAAATGACGCGCAGTGAAGGTTAATGACCCAACTTCATTTATTCAAGCGTTAATCGATATTTATAGTTGAACAAAAATAAGTTACAGACATGTGATCAGTAAGATAAGAAATGCGCACACATACGCTTACATAAAAAGTCATGTTTGAAAAGCGAATAAGTGATAGCTTAAAAGTGTGGCTTGAGAAGAATGAATAGACTGTTCTGTCCAGAGGCTAGAATAACCTATGTGAGCTTGACACAGTACCAGCTCCTATATACTAACATTATTTGCACAAAAAAGTGGTATAAGTAGTAGTAATAAGAATAAAAACTGTGAAAATGTAAGTTTTTTCAAATTCTAACAGATCAAAGCTTTAAGATGTTATAAAAATTTTACTCATTTTATATCTGCTGTTATGTATACACAGTTTGAAATATTTCTGGATTCTTGGTACATCTCAGGTAATTCAGTTTGAGAAATTACGGCAGTCATTCTTTTGATAATAATCAATTTCACGTTAACTGGTACTCGTTGTTGACTTTGTTTAATCCATGAAGTTCCTATCGTGGTCATTAAAACTAAAGGAGGGGAGGTTAACTAATTAGTTGGCTCTCTGCAACTTGTTTAACACTTTGATGAAGTGTCATTACACAATATTGTAGAAAATAGTTTCTAGACTGACTGTCGCATGTTTCATAGTTTAGTCCAACTTAGTTCACCTTAGTTATTCTTTTGTAAGGTATGTTCTTGATTTTGCATGGCTAGAGACTTTGGTTGTTATGGTTCAGAATCATTTCCAATGACCTAGGTGCATTCAATCTTTGTCTTCCCTTAGATCATAAGTTTATAGACTTCTCACGTACTTTTTAAATCTCATTAATTCATGTATTTCTGAATTGTATCTTTGATGCCTAATCCTTTCAATCACTGCTCATACTGTTACTATCTCTACCATTCTGGGATACGGCCTGGAAATTTCTTCTTACTGTGCTAATCTGGTATGGGAACTTAAACCGACGTACACGTGTGGCAGGTTCTTCGTTGTTTTTGATCAACTTTCTTGGTTTTAGCTGATAATTGATAATTATGAGTAATGACAAAAAAATAAAATCGAACTCTGAAGTCAGCTGGAAAATCACTGTGAACTAGGAGACATCAGGCAGATGGGCCCCTTAACAAAGTTCTCTCACGAACCCACTCTAATTTGTCAAATGGATAGTTGTTAAGAGTTTGTTGAGCCTAATCGAAGCGTATATTCGTACGAAGTAGTAAAATGCTGTTTCTCATATCAGGTTCAATTACATATCATTATTCCTGTCATATATTATTTCGACATTTTAATCTTAGTTAGCATGAAGCAAAAAACCAGTAGCTCTTAGATTTTGTGTTATTTGGCATTCTATAGCATACATATCTAGAATTTTAATTAATCTTTCTCGTAAGAGTTTTTCCATTAAATAACTTTCTATCTGCTGCTAATAAGCTATAATGTAGTCGTTTTCAAAGTAGTCGTAAATTGATGATCATACTGAACTGCTTTTTTTCTGAAATCAGATTAACTATATTAGTGAATTAGTTAATAAAAATTATTTCAGCTAAACTGATTACTAACCAGTAGTAAATAGTTTAAAATTGACCTTTCCAATGAGTTGATTTAGAGGTTAACATCTAAACAAGATCACTTATCAGTCTAAACTTGACTTATTGTCGTGATCCTTTCTGGAAATGTAATAACATTCGTTTTAAGTCAAACGTATTCATAAATTTCCATTTTGATTCACTGGACGCCAATGTCTTCATTAATTTGTTGTTTTTGATAATTCCGATTTTATGTCTCAACTGTTTATTTTATATGATAGTGGGAAAATCATGAACGTAGTCTACGATTAGAACATGATCAACGAGCACGTATTCAAACGCGTATTAATGAAAAAGTCCTGAAAAAAGAAGGTACATGGATTGACTGGCAATATTTGCTACTCGCTGCAGATACGTTGAGAAACTGTCGATATACTTTAAAGTATACTTATCCTCATGCATTTTATGGTGAAAAATTGGAACGTAAAGAGTTATTTGAATATCAGCAAGCTTTACTAGAAGCAGAAGTAGAAGATTTATCATGGAAAATAGAACATGCTGAAATAACAGATCGAGCAGATTTACAAAATAAAATGGATATTTGTGAAAAGCATCGTTTAACTTTGTTACAAGAATTTCTAACTAATTAAATTATATTCTCATTTCTTTTTTTTTTTTCTAATTCAGAAGAATTATTTATTTATTACCTTTATGTTAGTGATCTATAAGATTTCATTTACCTTCATCCCTTTTTTTTCTGTTACTTATCTATCTACCTACCTAGATAAGACAATGACACACACTTGCGGTGTTAACGATAACATAGCATCTTTTTTTTGTTTAAAATTTTAGTCTTATCCTTTTAATTACACACAGTCACTCTTCTGTTAATGTTTCTAGTACAGTATTCATTAGTCTTCATGATATTATCCTTTCTCTACTTATTTTCACTGTTGAGTGCAAATAGACTCATTAAAACACATTAAATCTTGGCTTCTGATTTCATAGCGTGTGCTATTTGTCAATTTTGCCTGTCTTTATTTTTTATTATAAATGTTTATCTATTCTTTACCAGTTTTACTATCTGTGTGATTTTAATCATTAACTTTGATTATTCCTCTAAGATCTACTTATTGTAAATCTTTCTCTTTGATATTCGTTTATCATATTCTTTCGTATAAATATTTGGGTAATCGTTATAGTGTTTTTTTTCCTTGAAATACCTCACCATATATTTGTTTAAGGGATAAATTGTTTTAATTAATGCTGGACAATTATCGAGTTTAGGTAATGGTATCTACCTATTTCTGTTATAAACTGATTTACAGAGTTATTGGGAAGTGAATAGAGTTCCTAGTCATCACGTAAATTTCCGATAAAGATTTTTTATCTCATATTAAAACGTTTTACACAGTAGCAACATGTACAGTCACCTCGATTTTTAGTATCCACTTTATTTCGTAAGATTAACGTTTTTCGATCTTAAAATGTCCAACGTGGTTTGCGAGTTTGATGAACATATTACAGCTTCTAGGTTTATACGTAGAATAAGCCGCTTAATTTAATGAAAGCTCGGAATTCTCTTTAAGTTTATTGGACTGGTTGTACGGCACAGACGAATGTTCTATTCCAAGAAACAGAATAATAACCACTCTAAACCTGGTTGGTCTACCCAAGATAACGTTGTCCGATACGTTAACACTCATGTCGAAGTACTAACAAATCATATTTTCCTGGGCAACGTTTTAATTCAGATATGTACACTACTCATGAGTAGCCCAATATTTTCCCTTTTTTTGAGTTAGAATTCTGAAAATAAATTTTCAAGTGAGCAACTATTTGATATTTAATCACAGATGTGTGAGATAAGATGGAATTTTTACTTTATTTGCTCCAGCATAGTAATTCCTACGAAAAATTAAAAAATTACTCCTAGTTATAATACAATATTAAGAATAATGGATCCCTGCAATCCAAAACGTGTTTTTCATCTTAACAGTGAATGCACTCGTTATGTAATGTTAAAGAGTTTTTTCCAACTAATTTCAACATAATTTACATATACATGAAACCTACCAGTGGATTGTTTTACATGTTGTTGTCTTACTAGTTATTTGGAAGTGTGACAACTAACAATGTGCTTATTTTTCCCTTCTTTTGTCCATTGTTCACTTTTCTGTTGGTTCGGTCACTCATTCTCCAACCAATTAACAACTAGTCGTCAGGCTTAATTCATGCTTGTAGTATCAGACATTCATGTGATGTATAGAAAATACAGGTGAAATGAAAGTCCTATCTTGAATAGTATCGCTTAATGACGTTCAATAAGGTGATTTTATGGCGTTCATGATTTATGATGAGAAACAATATAACAGTTTAACGTAGATGGTCAGGTTTTTATACAGTTTTGCAATAGGATTGAATGACTATACTATATGTGATAGATCATTTTCACCTAGTCAACTATCCTACACCCAATTTCGATTATGGTTAATTTTGGTTAACCCCTTTTTATTAACTTATTTAACAGAAATTGTTATTTGGATAGTAACAATTCATATATATCTTTGCACTGTGTGATCATTAGAGCACATGGCGGACTCTAGCCAAAACGTTGATTGCTTGAATATTATTCGATGATTCATCCTCCTCATATATGTATGCACTCAAAACCTATTATTAGCTTTGGCTGCGCCCTTATATAATGTGATCATAAATTTGCCTATGTACTCGCTCGCGCTTGCTCGCTGTTGCTTACTCATGTGCTTGTAGTTTTGTGGCCTGCGTCATTTGATAATAAACTGTAGTTGCAGCTTTTTTTTGCCTTCTGATTTCATGCACCGTTAAGATTTGTATTATGAAGGTTATCGAGGTGAAAGATAATTGAAACATTGCGCTACAAACTTATTCAATCAACATGTTATTTAGACATTCAAAGTTTTATGAAATAAAATGTATTTAAGAGTTAGTGTATGAACAGTCGTACATAAAATAGAATTGTCGATGATACACTTCTTAATTTTTTAAGTGAAAATATATTGAAATATATTGACCCTATCTATAAAATCCGCGCTTTTTAATTTATATATATATTTTCATAGTGTAGAGCGTGAGACTATAGCAACCATCTCATAATCAATTCCGGTTATAGTCAATTTCGGTTAAGCCCTTTTTATTAACTTACTTAACAGACATCGTCATTTGGATAGTAACAATTTGCATATTCTTCGCACTGCTATACCACTAGAGCACATGACACTCTATCCGAAATGTTGACTGCTTAAATATCATTCGATGACTCATACTCCTCCCCATATGTGTACGCATGCAAATATTATTATCAGCCTTTGTTTTGCTTTACTGTGCCCTTATTAAATTTGACTATAAATTGCCTATGTAATTACTTGCTATTCGCCTCGTTCGTTTCCTTCGCTTGTTCGCCTGTTCATTCGCTCTCTCGCTTGCCTCTCGCTCGCTCGTTGATATTCGCTCAGGTGTTGTTAGCTTTCTGACTTGAGTTATTCGACAATAAACTGTAGTTGCTGCTATCCTTTGTCTTCTGATTTTACGCACCGTTAAGTTTAGAATTATAACGGTTATCGAAGTAAACGATTAACGAATCGCGGCACTACAAGTCAATTGAAGCTAGACCACCAAAGAAAACCTGGAAGGACTGGAAGGCCGTTCCGTTCTATTGTGGGACCTTGCCTCTCGAGATTCGAACCCAGAACTTACCAGTCTCGCGTCAGAGCACTTAACCGATAGACCGCTGAGCCGGCATCCGATGGTGTTTATGTCTAACTCCACAAAACCCCTTCTGATTATATATATATGTCAAATAAGCAATTATTCTGTTACATAATTATTCATATTTATTTTTAAAATATTACGGATTCATACTTCACTGAACACTTTAATCAAGAAAAAAAATCTGTAAGACAATAAAAACGGTGTGTGTGTGTTTTCTTTTCATAAAATTTTATTTCTATCCAAAATTAAGAATAATTAAAAAACATTAGCTGGTAACTAAAATTTTTTTCTATTTACACCAACTAACTATTATTTGTTGTTTTAAAATGATAAATAAATAAATGTATTTACATAATAAGCAAAAAATAAAAAATAAATCAATATTAAAAATATACATAAATTTAATTGATGTTTCCAACTGTTATTTTTTAAATTGATTTGTATACTTTGACGTAATGCACGTTGTGATGATTGACGTTGTTGTTTTAATTGATTGGTTTGGATACGCAATATATTTGGTCTTTTTAATTCATTATTATTATTATTATTATTATTATTATTATTATTATTATTATTATTATTATTATTTGAATATTCTTTAGAATTTTGATCAGATTTGAATGGGCAATTTATACATGTAGCTGATAAAAAAAATAAGAATTAGAAGATTAAGAATTAAATTCTGATTTAGATAATTGAATTATTTATTGAAGACAGTTATTATGATAATGTGTTTTTGTATTGGTTATTTGATTCTTCCTGTTGGTATTAAGGACTTTAATTGATCAGTTTCATATTGGTATACGCACATTCTGTACGGATTGCTTTGTATTGTCTTGGGTCACGTGAATTACAAGCAGGTATAGATGTTGACTAGCAGCGGAATTCAGGAAGCGTGTTTTGTCCTATTTGGGACTCACTGGCTTGACGTACCAGCTAACTGGATAATGCGATAGTATTAGGTTCAAGTTCTGGAGTGACCATTAACTCTGAAATGCAGGGGAATCCGGCTGACGAGTCCCAAATAGGGCGAAACGTTAATCCTGTATTCCATTGCTGGCCAACATCCATCTCTTCTTATAGTTATTTCGATAGTTTATGTTATCAAAAGAATTTTAATACATTAAAGTGGGAAAAGTTGCCAGAAATTTGTCGTTTACTCAAGAAAAGTATTTCGATGCAGTTTTATTTAAAATAAGGTTGTTATTTACTTATTCGATTGAACTTTTGCTAAGAAAAATCTGTCAGTAAACATTTACATTAAACCACTTATTTATTAATCAAATTTTCATGTTTTTCAGTGATATTTCTGAAAGGGTTGGAAGCTGAACTCCTTTTAAGTGTCTATTTAATTGTACATAAAGATACTGCCGAAATAATGAGCGTTTACAAGTAGAAAATAATGTTCTCAATTATGATTTAAGTTAAAGAAAACATTGTTCAGAAGGAAAATTGACTCTAAAACTATGAGAAGTGTAAACGATACCTTAGCTGATGTTTCTAATTCAAAATAAATGGCATTTTCAACTGTATATCTACCTGTATTTCATGATAAAATAATGCGTCAAGTTAGTTATGCAATTCGATAAATGACTAGTGATATTAACAAATTAGCTAACTAATCAATCGTTAAATTCCTTCTGTTCGTGCTCATTTGAAAAGTTATAAATTTAATGGATATGAACAATAAAACAATATACATAGTTAGTTATGGTAAAATAAAGTTCGATAGGATTTAAAAGCTACAAGTTCGCAACATCTAACTATATTCTTATCAAAACACTTACATAAGGTGAAGTATTTAACGAGAATTATTATACTGTCAATTGGACGTTATTATTCATGGCTTAGTGACTGCCCGAGGTGAAATATTTGTATAAAACAAACAGAACTCAAAAAGCTCTTGGATTTTAATTCGAAACCGTTCAACTGTGGTTTTTTAAATCCCTTCAGAATGGATAGAACAGAGCCAAAAGTGTAATGTAGAAACCAGAAAACTAAGAAGTAGGGTTTACAAAAAACCCTGAGGTTTGTGTAATATTGATCATTTATAAACTATGATAAAACAACAGTTCAGTGTGATGTACTTTGTTACTTCAAGCGTAGTAAGTTATTAATAAAATATAATTTTAAATAGTAAATAAATCATTATTCTTTTTCAACTTGTACAACCAACTGATTAGTTAACTAATAAAAGTCTCCAATACTTATTTTCTTACCTGATGTTAAACTGATATGAGCTACTGCTTCTTCTTCATTAACTTGTATATCACCTGAAGGAAGTCGATGATATTGACATTGTGGTGTATCGAAAAGAAAAACCAAATACCTTTGAACATTATTCTGCTTAATTTCTTTAAATATCTATCAGAATAAAATTCATGTTATGAATAATTAGAAATTACCCAACAATAGTATGTCTTCGTTGTAATATGATAAGTTATCAGGATTAGTTGTTTTTTGTCATTTAATCCAACTGGTATGATATTATACGCTGATAGGCACACATGACCTATTGATAAAAATAACCAGAGAAATGAATTAGGGATTATTTGTTTATATTATTAAAGTAGTACAATTATTCAATGCATCATACAGTAAAATGTATTTATTATCAAGCTTTGTTTTAAAAAAATGATTTATCAAATTATGTAAATGACTGAAAAACTTTTCACATCAATCAAACCTTTAAACCTCCAAAAAAAACTAGAGGAGTGACGAATAACAAATAAACCATTTAAATCGGTTGATAATGGTCACTGTCGAATGTGGCATAAATAAGAGACAATTTGACCCAATAAATGAAACAAAACAGCAAACAGTTTCTGTTACATGGATATGACTTCTAAATAATTGCCCGAATATCATTTATCTGATTGTTTTCTAAAATTTTATGTTAAGCTATGGTTACATTTATCGTATATATACAATGGAATTATACGACGTAACACTGACAGATAATGTCAATTACTTATAACTTTTTACATAACTGTATGTCAGTTAAAAATATCGATAAGGAGATAATCAAAAACCATTACGAACTACATTAAAATTCATACCCTCTACACAAGCTAGCAGCTATCTGAACTCGAGCCAACTGGACAACCCGTTAGTGGTTTGTAACAAAGAGAACTGAGTTCAAGTCTGTTATAAATCCAGCTAACGAGTTTCAAATAAGGTGAAACGTATGTCTAGAACTTCACTGTTATCTTTATCCCATCGATTATATAGAAATATGATCGAAGCAATTCGTCCAGAATGTACATATACCAACTAAGACTGATCAAAATTCAGTTAGAAATATCAACAGCGAGATTATTCCAACCATTAAACATTGAAATAGCAACTTGTGTTCGATTCTTTTTCCTTATTTTCTACTATTATATTACATGAACACATGATAATACATGTGTTACATTCATTTTTAAGATAATATCCTTACAGATCTTTATTATTAGTAACTTCATATTGTCTTTTATCCTTCAATTTTATACTAAATTTATATTAACTTGAATTTGTCATGTATTAAAAATGTCATAAATGTTCTTATATTGAAATTATATTAGATGATTATTGTTGGTATCATTAACAAGTTTTGATTTGATAATTTTGGATAAATTGAGCATTTGGTAGATTGTTATAAACAAATAATATATTTGTAATATCCCAATGAGTACTTGAGATTAATGTTAATTTGGTTATTTATTCTCTGAAGAAGTAGCTTAAACTGAGTCGCGAAACGTCGGAAAATCTAATTTTTCTAGTCATTGGGATATTACAAATATATTATTTATTTAGATGATTATTATTCCATTTCATAAAAAAGGTTTAAATGTAAAACAAAAACTTTCGCATCTATCAAAGATATTATTACAAGTAGTTACCGGGTTAGCAACAATATGATCATATGGGAATAATTCTAATCTTAAAGATGTCCAACTGATATCGTCGCTAATTATTAGGTAAAGTTTCATTTGATATACTTATGAATAATTAAATATATTGTATTATTATATAAATATAATATATAGTCCTATAATTAGTTTACAAGTGTTATAATTTCATGCTTTCTTATTGTACATTGGATAATAAAACAATTTCACTTGACCAATTTTATGTACTACTGTATAATTGGCGGGCTGCTTGAATATTTGGGCTACTTATTTCCACTCTCAAGATATTTCAACAAGTAATCTGTTTTTGCTTGTTATTACACATCATTATGTTTATTAATCGCACAACCTATTAAGGTGCATTTATGAAAAGTTTACAACCTTCCGCTGTACAAGTTACAAAATCCCATTCAGAGACATCGTGTTTGAGAGTAATATACGGTGAAAAGAATGTACATTATTCACATGTCGATTCCTGGACTGCTAACTTGTAGCTGGCGACCACTCAGTATTTGTTATCAGGATCGACCAAGGAGTAACTAACGTAAACTTCTTGAAATACTTTGTGTTGAGAATTCTATATTGTACCAAAAATATAATGTTTAATAAAGCTAATAATAATAATAATAAGACTGTATAACGTCATGTAACATAAATATTTGCCTTTTTCTATCATTTTGTCATGGATATAACTTCTTAGAAACGTTTGAAGTGATTAACCGACTGAAAAAAGGTACATCTATTATAAAATGTTCTGTTTATTATTTTCTTTATTTACATATTTAAATCTTCCAATTACGTAATGAGTATATTGACAATGATGTTTGAGACAGTTTTAAGCAAACTTCTTTAAAATTAATTTAAATAACTTATGTAGATCGCCAAATGTTTATGATTATAATACAACTGAATGTCTGTACAAAAGAAATGGCTATGCATCAGATAAACTAAATAAAAAAATATAGTCAGTATTTCTATAATTGGGGAATTGTCGATGACGTACGTGAACATATGAAGAGACACCATGTTATTTCATATTGTTTTTGTTTAACCTGAATAAAAAAATTTTCACTTAACCCATTGCATTTTATCATTATACATATATGTATATATTGTATTTAAACCTGCATAGTCTTACGTAAACTGACTAGTCATATATTACTGAAAAAATTAACTTACAAATGTAACGAATGTTTACTTACTATGTGAAATTAACTTATTCAGGTTTGTTTATGTAGTGACATGGTCAAAGGTTTGAGCCACTAATATTTCAGCTGTGTAAATATTCCAGTAAATCTTCCTGTTCTAGGTGTATGTAAACCGAGTAATTATGAATAAAAACTATACGTACACATATGTGCCCGTAAAAGATATGGAAATTATTGCAATGATAAATAATAGAAAACAGGAATAGAAACATTTCAGTTATTTGTTCTTTTCAGTAACAAAGGACAAGTACAGTAGAATTCACTCATCTTATACATGTTTCAGCTGAACTGGAAGAAAATCATAACAACTCAATATAGATAGCAGAAACTGATCACCGGAAGACATTAAGAAAACATTTTTCTGAATAATCACAATTTGAACGTATATTAAAGATAGAGAGAGCATTACTATGTCATATTATTTTATGTAGGGTAAAAATTCTCATTAAGACATTGAATAAAATACTTCTTTTTCATCAGTTTTTTCATGGTCCTACACTAATATTTATATGACTCATTCAAACAGTAATAACAGTTAACAAAATAATGCTAATCTAGCCTTAGTGTTACATAATTATACAAGAATTTCATAGATGATCGATAAAATAGTGTCGAATGACTGAATTATTGAAAGAAGAACAGAGTAATTATTACAGTCAGGTAGCTATTTGTAAATATTGAAAGTGTTTGGATAGACGTTTTAGAGTAGGCATAAAATCTAATTACAGAATTTGTCAAATATTCTTATAGTAAGTCAAGCTAACGGTAGTTACGTAGAAAAAAGATGTAATAGCACAAGATTGAAAGAAATTTAGAAAACATTTTAAAAACGTTGAGGTATCGTCTGTATCAGTCATTGAAATGGAGACAAGGGTTATTCAGACTTCTCTTTGGCAGAAAGGTTCAGTTTCTTAAATATGGATTCTGATAGCTTCACTAGAATATAAAAGACGAGCACGTAAATATTACGGTGAATTTAATGGAATACGGTGGATATCTTTAGAAGCATTATTCAAACTAACTTAATGTATTATACCAATAACATTCAACTGATGAACTAAAAATTACTATTCTATGGCATAAGTAGTTTCTTTGGACTTTAAATACAGTTTATTGTATGAATACTTTGATTTCTGAAAATGGACACACTACACTATCATAAAGTGGCTTTGCTAAATTATAACTTTCGTGTATAGGATTAAATATGTTATAACGAAAAATCCTTTGAATAAGATCAGGAGATAACATGGTAAATATTATACACAAGAAAAATATTCAATGTTAATAAACTTGTTACACAGATCACTTAAGTTTTCAACTATCAAACATAGACATTTTAAACATGTCTCAACAACAATAATGGAAAGGAGAAATTCACAAAGAAGTTATGATATATAATTAATTTTAAGTCATGTATTACTTTGTATAATAATGTGTATCCCCTAAATGCCTTGGTACGACCGAGAGTGGGGAGAGTCCGCTCTCACTCTCGAAATGCTCTAACATGGCCACGCGTATATAGTCTCTTACAGGGAAGTTCTACTCACTGCCATCTCGTGGCGGGGTTGTTGTTCACGGAATCGAAAAGACGAAAAGCGATTATCCGCCGCTATAACCGGGTTGGTGGACACGGAGGGTCTACCTCGGGGAGTTGGAAAACCCTGATTTCAAACCAATGGTGCACATGGGATCCAGGATCCTGAGGGAACAAATGGTGTATGAATCAATCGTTGGTCACCGGTTACCATGAAACTGCATCTCCCTACGATGCTCCACTGCCTTATGGATTAGACCTTTAGGTCAAAGGCTCGGGGTGTGCCCCCTAAGAAAACCATCTGCTTCGGTCCAGGCACTCGGGTAGTATCACAGCCCTCACACAAATCAAACGAGATTTGTGAGGCGCATATATATCTGGTGCTTCCTTGTACCAATATTTATGTGTTTAAATAAATAAATAAATTTATCGAAACTTATCAGTAAATTAATTAAACTCAAAGTATCTACTTCTAATTATTGAAACAAGGTGAGTAATAAATCACTTTAGTGATTAAGTAAACATAATTATGGTGGTTTAATTAAAATGAAGATCATCTCTCGCATTAGTTATTTTTATGAAAGATAGCAAAAGCGAAACCATTGTAATTATTCCAGTTAAAACGGAAGTAAGTAATAACAAAATAAACTGACAATGTTTGCTTTTTGGTTATAACGTAGAAACGTAACCAATCCAAAAAAGAAAATTATCTCCTAACTATATCAGTAAAAAACAAGCTATGTTTATATATAAGAACATTAAAACTCACTTGTATTAAAGGAACTTTGGATTTGTTGATATAAACAATCATTATGAATCCAAATTTTATTTCCAAATTCTCCTGTTGAACCATAAGTTCTATTGAAGTCACTTAATTCAATATGGCATGAGACAAATATTTTCGTCATTTTACTATGAATCAAAGGATGAGTATACATATAATCTGTATTTTTGATTAACTTATATGATGGTGACTTTTTATAACGATTTATTCTATATCCTAAACTGTTATATTTCATTTTTGTAGACCATTGATCATAATGCCTATTTATAGGTTGAATATATTCAGAATGATTATTATTGTTAAATGTTTGAAATTGTTCATGATTAATTTTGACTGATGGAATTTCTCCAGTTAATTTCCATTTATTTATTAAATAATCAACATTTATATTCATTGTTCCAATAAGTCGCATTTGATATAGTCCACATTTTACAGGAGGATCACTGTATGCATTCAACATTTCTGAGAGATGATAAAAAGTAATTTAGTTGATAGAATGTAAAATAATTTGAAAATTCTGAATTATAAAATAATCTCACATATATGATGGATTTTATCTACTTTTAGGCTAAATCGTTTTGTAGTTGAAAGCGTGAGTCAATTGAAGATAGACCACCAGAGAAAACCTGGAAGCTTTGGACGGCCGTTTCGTCCTATTATGGGGCTCCTCAGCAGTGCGTATCCACGAACTCACCCTGCCATGATTTTATTGAGTAGTTGAGTTATATTGATTAATAGTGATATCTAGCTTGTTTCATATTTCTATCAATAAGTCATTGATGAAACACAACAGTTTTACCAAAGTCTTCTAACTAGTAGGTTTTATTTTGTACTTTAATGTATATATGGTAAGGGACAAACATTTTATTTCTCGATGAAACTGGATTTTGCCTATGTGAGAACCTTTATTTCTGAAATCACTTGGTTATATTATAAATGTTTGCAAAGGTCAGTTATATATGAATTAGGAAATTTGAATCAATATCTGGAAGTTAGTATTGCTTTTGAAATTATGTGAAAGAATGGATATAAAATATTGTGTGATTGTTTATTCCCCTTACAGTTTTGCTGATCATAACGAAAGGGTTATTATCTGTCAATTCCATTTTTGATGTTTTATAGTGATCTTACCTATATATAAGCTTGAACATGTCCAAACTGACTCAACCTTCTGAAGTAGCCTATGTGCAGAAATTGTAATTTTAATTCTTAATAATCCGCTTATATGCTATCATTGGCAACTATTATTTAATTAATTATCCCTTCTTCTTGTTTTCTCGTCGCATCACTTGAGTTATATTTGTCAGAAGTAAATAATTGCTACTATTTTGTTTCATCTTTTGAAAATTATACATGGTTCGTAGCTATCATGGTAACATTTATCCGGGCGATCGTAAAACGAATAAAATATGTTCTCTGTAGAGCACTACAATCTAATAAAGTAAATTATAAATTTTAAAAATTGTCATAACTTACGGAATGGTTCAATATTTCTGACTAATATGAGTGCATTAGATGATTTTTTGGCTTTATTATTTAAACTGAATGATTGTGATTCAAAATTGCACAATGTTTTAACATTTGATCCATATTTTTTACTTTGAGCTTTAAACAAAAAGACAGAAAATGGAAACATGTTTACTGAGATTAATGAAAACGTTTTAGCTGAATATTTTTGTTTTAATTCTAGGGTTGGTAAAAAATTTGCTGGATATTGTTCACGTTATTGTCTATTCCTTTGGTAAGAAAGTTTATTTCACTTTTCATAGTATGAAGAAATTAAATCTAGAATTGGCATATGACGAAATAGATGACTGATAAATGTGTGAAGTAAATGAATACATCTTCATTTTCTTCGATGTAGTAATAGAGTTTATTCTATACATCGATCTTCTCATTTTCTTCCCATTACTTTATGACATTCAGTTTAATTATTCTATTTATTTCCTTCTGTGATGCTAATTATGCTAAATGGATCTGTGAATTGTTCATTTTTTAATTGTTCAAATATTGTTGATGGTTTCAGGCTGTTTTCTTTAATTAATATTATTTGATTACCTTATTACTTGATCAGCTGATATTATATATATTGTGTTAAGTAATAAAGCATTTACGTAGAGACTATATAGTACTTGGTATATATTTCCCTTTTGTTTATTTTTCGATAGAAATAAACAAAAGAATCAGAATTCATGAATGTGAAGCAAGTAACCTACTTTATTTAGATGTCATAAAAAAATCATACGAGGAAACCCACTCAAAAACGTTTCGATCAACAACATACAATCGTTTAATTACTGTTGTTAAAACAATTTTGTGAACTATTTTTAGTTAATATTTGAAATTCAGTGATTAAAATGTTGAAGAACCCGTTGGATTATTTTATGCTGCAAATATCCTACTATATGGAATCCCATAGTACTAAACAAAATAACTGTTACTACTTAATACTAGAAATAGTAATGCTTTTGGGTATGTGATTTTAATGTAAAAACAAAGGGCTGTAAAATAGATTACCAAATTTTTAAAATAAAATATATTATGACGTCCAAAAGTCCATTAAAAGTTTAGCTTCAGGTTGAGTTTTAGCGAGGATCATACCATTCATATTTGCTGGTATCAATCCCTTTCACTGAAAAATATTTGTGACGTTACAAGAATTATAAGGACTTGTTATAGCTATTTTTGAAGAATACGAGAAATTGAGATATCACACTTTGTTTCAACCCGATTGATTTCAAATAGCTAGTATTATATATCGGCATCATATAAGATAACATACGTGTATCTGAAACAACTAGTAGAAAAGAAAGTTGAACAGAAGTTCACGGATTAGTATTAAAGTGCGTGATCTGTATACATTGTTCAACTTGTAGGTGTCATTACTGACAGCTAAGAAACTATTGAAAATATGTATCATTTGTTTACGAATCACGGGTGTTAAGTTATTAGTCTAGCACGACAATATTAAGGTTGTTGGTTTTGGTACTAGAGTAACCGTGGACAAACAATGGTATAAAGTTACAAACCTAAACAGAACAGCCGTCAACTAATCCCTAATATCCAGTAGTTCTTAAGGAAAAGTGAGTCCTTGATAAAAACTAACTTTGCTCATACGGACCAGTCGTTAGTTAAAAAGGATTTAATAGCTTGTTTCCTAATGAACTACTTTTTAAACTGCATTTAGGAAAAAGAACATAATGGTTAAATTAACTTACATAGTCGAAATTCCATTGCGTTGGTGTTAGGCGAATCAAGCGAACGGCGAATACCACTTTGAAATAATTCTAGACAAATATCTCTAGGTTGACTAGTAAAATAAAACAAATTTTGTTTTATTTATTAAAAAAGGAGAAACTCAATTGTGAAAGTAGAATTTAAATGGCATATCTTGTCGCTTATTGTTTGTCTATGTTTTAAAGTTTACTTGAACAGGTAAAGTTGTCAGTATGAATTTAACAAGAAATAACCGCCCAAGGCTTCCTGTTATTCAGAACTATTTCATCTAAGATGAGATATCGATGAAAGTCACTCCTTGGTAATAATCATATTGACTTGCCTATCATTGTTATTATTAAACATGAACAAGTAATAATTAAGTAATCAAATAAGCATTAAAAAATTATTTTAACTTAAACATAAGTAGAACAAATATCTAATAACCTTATCTTACCATGAAATGTTTAACTGGGAACTGTTAATTAATTTCTACAAAATCAGAGACAGTAAATGTAACCTAATATGACTAGACACTCAGATATGACTAGTTAGAAAGAAAAATTAGATGTGAAGACATTCCAGTCAAAAAAACAATGAATTTTAGTGTTTTTTTAAGGTACTGGGTTCGAGTCTCAGAGTGAACATCAACTCTGAAATGTAGATACATCCAGCTGACGGGTCCCAGATAGGTCGAAACACGCGTCCTGGATTCCACTGCTAGCCACTATCCATCTTTGCTTACAAAAATAAATATTTTACTACATAAAAGTGATAAGTTAACAGGTTTCTTGTCAAAAATTTCAATTTTTCACATGCAAACAAGATAAACATACACAGTATTTATGTACATGTCTACATAAAGCTATCTATTAGTGTTTGAGTTATCGTGACGAAGTGTTAATAATGACAGATAAATATTTAATATTCATTGAATAAGTTAAGGTTTTAGGAGGTCAAGATACTTATTTAACCATTCATAAGATAAAATTCAACAGAATAAACTTGAGTGAATACATGGTGAATATGTTACATATATTCAATATGAAAGCTGAATTTCACAAATTCATGTAAATTTATTGAGGAAAATAATCGTGTAGTGTGGGTTACTTATATCCACATAGGTAGTATATGGTGATGGACGGGCATAGCATGTATTTTGGCAGAAAATAAATAAGGAAAGAACAGAAACGATGTGCAATCAGCATGAAAATGCATGAACAATGGAATCAGAGAAGATGGATTGATATTTGCAGAAGGAACAGTCAAGATTGAGACAATTGATTGTTATTTTGCAAATTAACTTTTCACTATATGGTTATCAAATTTTAATGAGATAGTCCGTAATTCGTGCCAAGATACATTCGATTTTGCACAATTGTGTTCATGTTCATTACAATAATGATCAATAAAAACAGTCTTAGAGACTGAAAGAGAATAATAGTTGTTAATATGTTTACTTTACAAATTATAATTTAACACCAAGATATGGTGTTTTCTTATTTAGAAAGACATCAGATTGTCTTCTGTAAACAATGTAATATATAAATTGGAATAAAACTGAACAAGTAATCAAACTAAAAATAGATATTTGAAGGTGACATTCAGAACTAGTTTAACATGATTTGCTTAAGTGCATATAAACGGATTAGGTTGCATATGATTCAATAACTCATAAGTATTATGATTGAATCAAGATAAAATGTGTAAAGAAAAGACCATGAGATGACATAAATAGTATTTTAAATTGTGCAATATGATTGTGTCAACATATTATGGGAAGCATTATGAACCATTATTAATTAAATGAAAACGATTAAGAATTACGTCTCTGTCCCATCAAACTTTCGGCTATATAACTATAAAAATTTCTGTTTTATTCTCTGTTATTTTCTTGTTGAATAAATATCCAACGTACTTGGACAAGTACAGGATGGTGTCACATCTAGATATACTAACTGTTAATTGCTAGTGTGGTTATTTTAGTTATTACGACAACGACTTGACTACATAATTTGATGTCAAGTTTTTTATAAAGACAAAGGGGAGGGGAAACAATCAAATACCGCCAATGGAAAAATAAAATTTTAAAGTTTAGTGACAATTGATGGCTTGTCAATCATGAAATTTCAAGCCGGTTTGAAGTTTAGAATGGTTCCATTGCCTTAAAAATTACTATTTGATACTGTCTTCTGAGTGATTGATTGACTGACTCTGTTTTTTTTAAAACATAATGCATTGCTTTAAATCTAATAAATTTAATCCCATACTACTTTTATTCTATGATTATTTCTGTTGAGTTATCAGGTTCAGTTATTGGTAGGGTATATTTTTCAGTAAAATTTGTTTAAACTTAAATAAAAGTATACAGTTATTAGCATCAAAATTTTCATGCGTAACTCTGGAATATGTTCGAAACAAGCAAATTAATGAGAAAAACTTTCAGGTTTCTATTTTAAAAGAAATGGCTTTCATCTCACATCATATAAAAAACCTCGTAAAAAATACTTTAATATCCTGTTGAGAATGTTCTTGATTGATTGGAAAATCTCTTATCATGACAGATAAGGAAGAACATAGCAATCATTTGGTCCTTTTGTAGATCGATAACATTCTATTCAGATATTTGTTGTACAATATGAACAGTCAATTTAAAAATTTTATTCCCAACGTAGTGAATGATAAGCTAAAATATGGCGTAGGAGTGCTAAAATGGATCAATTTTTACATCGTCAACTCCTCAATATCTATCTTTCAAAACTCAAATTTTCCTTGACGTCTACTGAATTTGTTAATAAACGTTTTATAAGTGTCCAGAAATGTTCCATGAGTGATCATAAAAAGAATTCACAAAGTCAAATAAGACACTGCAGCTAAAGATTATTCATAATAAGCATTGAAAAACTAATAAGGTTTCCACAATCACTATACTCTTACAAGTCTTATTCATTTTTGTTTTATTACTATGATAAGGAATTACATGAAAAGACAGAAACATTATTTGTAATATACGTTTTTTCGTTTTCATCATGTACCATGAAATAATTTTTTAACGTAAGATCAACAGCTATCCTCAAATTGACTGAAAAAGATGTGGGAATTCAAGATTAGGTGAATTAATTTTTCATTTCTGAACCTTCAGTCATAATTCATATGCTAGCAAACACATTTTTTGCCGTATTATTTGTCACAGTTATTTGCTTGTTTACGAAAAATTTTCATACACCTTAGATAATTTTAGTCATATTGTCACTAATTTTTAAATGAACAACATTCTGTGGTGAGACAACAATGTATGGATGATCTTTGAGCGACGCTAGAATGACGTTGAGAGTGTCCACCTAATAACTAGGACCAAATGAGGGTTATAAACCAGGGTGAAGAATTAGAATTATAATTTACAATCGATGGTTAAGGTTACGAATTAGATTTAAGATTTTCATCACGAACTGATATCAACTATAGTGTCAAAACTCTATTTAGCCAATCGGATGAGTGAATTTCGCACCAATATCCAAGACCTGTTATCTTATATCTGATTGGTTCGTCAATAAATTATAGTCTTGTCTATTTTGTAGTATTGAAATGTACTGAGTTTTTTGATGCAATTTTACGATTAAGAATATATTAGAGACATTCTGAGCTACCACAATAGTTCAGGACACTTAGAGATACCTGTATAGTTTCCAAACCAAATCTAAGTATTTTCTATCGTTCAGTTTGATTTTCAAAAATATGAATTTTTATGTAGCTTTTTTATTTACATTACTAAATAAGCGATCGTTCCCCATAAATAAAGTTGTAAACCTGTTAGTACGAGAGTTTATGACAATCTATGGAGGCCGTCTTCTGATATTGATATTACTTAGCCATGTTTATTATTTCATTCACGCCAACTAATGATCGCCATCAAAAGATGAAAGTAAATCGTAATTGAAATACTGCATACGTTGAAACATATTTCAATATAATAATCTTTCAATCGAAGTAAGATCGAAACGTTTCCACAATTGATGAAAATGTGGTTGCAGATTGTTTGTGGTATGATTTGACTAAGTAAAAAAATATTAAGGTTGGGTATTTGTTTATTGATTGATCTGAATCCATTAAATGACGTGGTTCCGTTATAATGAACTCCAAGAAATAGGTTATCCATAAACATGTATACAATGACGACACAATGATGATATTTATAAAATTAACATACCATCCATTAGCTTGTTTTCTTGATCTAATTATAAACCAGTCTTGGATAACTTCACGTACTTCTCGTATACACAAATAAGATTCATTTGTTTCACCCATGAAAATAAGATAGTTTTCACCGAAGATTAGACTAGCCCATTTGGATTTATGTGATTCAGAGGAAGGATAGTTTTTGTTTGATGTTGACTCTATTAAATTCCAATGACCTTGATAGTTTTGTTTGAATGTACATGAATCCCACTGTGAAGATTCTATAAAAAAAAGAAAATGGGACGTAATCAACAACAGTGAAGGGTACTTGCATCGAAATGATATGGCATGATTCTATAACTTTCGGTTGTATTCAAATGAAGTGTATTATTGAAAGTGCTTTTTTGAAGGATTTATTGTTTATATTTATTGAGCTTTTTGTCAACTTTTCAATCATAATCACTATAGTTTTGAAGTTAAAGTATCATAGTTATGCAACATTTGTAATGAAACTACATGGTTCGGAAAAGACTTTTGACTACTTGAAATTCGTTGTTATCAATCAACGCCAATTAATCGCCTGCTGGTTTTCTTAAATAGCATAAGCAAAAAGGTCGCATAGGTCGTTCTCAAATAAACTGCCTTTTTATAGCATATAAGAAAGTGTCCTGTAAGTTTGAGAGAATTGTTCTTAGTTTACATGCTGTGTCATCGTGAAAGAATAGACCACAACATTTGATGTCACTAGATTGTATTTAAACAAAGGGACATAAAGAAAAGTATTTCTAATTTATAATAGTACCTACCTTTAGTCTGCCTCTATCCAGTTAATTCCTTCAATCAAAATGAACAAATATCTGACAAAATATTTGGTTCACTTTTAATTTAAGGTATTATGTGAATGATTTTAGTTGTCTCTAAACATTTACATGACTTTAAATGGGTATTTTTAAAATGACGTTTTGAAACTTCCAAGTTCTTTGTACCACTGTGTATGACTTTAATGCATATTCAAGTAAAATGAACGACTGAATTTTTGTTTAGAGTACACGAGAATTTTTCTAAAGCACTTACTACATTTTTTGTCGTCCACCGGGCAGCTTTTATAACAAAATAATCGATTTCGTATATCATGATCACATCCTTTTGTACAGCTGGTTGGCTCATCATCACATATTCCAACTAAAAATTTAAAAATGTATGGTATTAGAAATGTATAATCTCAGTCTAACAAGAATATTGGAACAAAACACTACAAAGTGTTCGAAATAAAGTGCTCACAAATTTCACACTCCTCATTTTCGAATTATGACAAAAGGTCATGTGAGCCTGTGAAATCTTAATATTTGCGGTTCACTACGGGTCTACGATATTCGGTCGTTTACAAACGATTGGACAATTCTATTGAGTAAATAACTAACGTCACTGACATACAACACTACAACGGTTGGTCGTTAACACAGAAATATGTAGTGCAGAAAAAACGTGATATTCATAGTAGAACAAGCGCAAAAAAACAAAATAGAACAACTCCGTATATATTGTAACGAAAGCATAACCTTCAAGTAAAGAGAAAAATAATGAACTAAAAGGAGTAGCAACCAGTAAAATGGAAGCGAAGGTCATGGGAAGAACTGAATTAGCAAAGAGCACTTGAAGTCATCATTTCTAGTAAAACCTTAATATCATTAACAAAAATTGATAATTCTGTGATTGCCTTCTCCAAGCTAGACTGAAAATACTAATCTGTACGGTGGAAAAATAAACCCTCAGACAAACTACTTGAAAAATTTCCATAAAAACATATTTGGATGAAATTCATTACTTTTAAAGTGTCATTTTACGATAAATATAAGACAATAAATGATCTCTGATAAACTGTAAGGTCATTTAACAGACTAATTATGTTAAAAATACACTAAGATATTTAAGGTTCAAATATGATTAATAATACTTTAACCCTAAAATGATCGTGGCAGCTTAGTGCTTTTTCTAAAAGTTATTTTGATCAGCGAACGCACTAGATTAATTGCTCGGTCTATATAAATAAATATTACTTCCAGGTGAAAACCCATATCGTCGAAGAGCAACATACAGACGTACCGAGGTCCCCTTATAGTTGAAAAAACAAAAATACCATGAGTGAATTAAAATGTACGTAATGCCTAATGTTTTTACTGTTTTCAAATGTATGTAGAACAGCCCACAATGTAAATCAGTATTACCATTTCAAAAAAAACATTCAGCTTACATGCACGACGTATTTGCAGTCGGTAAGCAGGACTTTCGTAGGTCCTTTGATCATTCCAATTTTTAGTGATTGTTGTGTCAATGTGTGAACTATGCGAATCCAGTAATAAAGTGCTATATTGATAATGTTTTGAAGATAAACCTGAGTATATCCAAAGTGGCTTACTTTGACCATAAGTGTAGTCTGATGGGTTTAAAGGTTCCGGAATATCTGAGAACACCTGCATATGTCAGGTAAAAAAACGAATATAGAATTAGTTTAATGATTTTATACATTACTGAACAACATAGGCTGTTTTAATTTTTTCTAACAAGACAATTATCTTGTTTGTGGAGATGTAGGTGATATAAATTTCACGGATTTTTTAATACTTAAGTTGAAACTGGCAAACTGTGTAACCAAAATATTTCAACTACTATTTTGGGTTATTTTTGTTGCTTGTGTGTTTATTTACCACTACACAGCTTGTTAAAGTAATTTATTTGAAATGGCGTAATAACGTCGATTCAAGTCGAATTATTCAACCAGTAGACCACGTTGTTTGTTAAACAACAATTAATTTTGATACTCAAACCTAATTTCATTATCTAAGAAGTTATCTACAAAGCACATATCTTAGAATAACATATTCGAAATGACTTTGTATCATTTTTTAATTTAGCGCTTCTTATATTCATAATTGAACTAAAAACAATGGCTATTTGTAAGTTGATCGTTCTAATCACTGATATCCTTTCATGTAAAATTCCTCCTCCAGTAATTCAGAGTAGATGAACAATTACAAGTCGGACATATTCCATAACAATTCAGGTGATAAATCCCATTGTACACACAATACAAACATTCTGTTTACCCTCATTACTCTAAAACCACTTTTCAGTTAGTACCATTTCGATTGGTCATTTAAATGAAGTAATGGGGTTTAAGACCAGAGATAATTGGGTGCGATGTCTATATCTTTTAGTAGGTTTGTCAATAATGACGCATAATCTATCGGCAAACCGTTCAAATACAACAAAATACTAGAATATTTTCATCCTTATCAGCTTTCAATTAGTCCTAAACAAAATATTACGTCAATTAGTTTTAGAAAAAACGCAACATACAGTAACGGACGATAGAGATATAAAAAGTCTATTGTTCTGTAGTTCTATCAAAAATTTACCATTTTTCATAAATTATCTATGAAAAAATTAGTGAAATTATTAGCAAATGTAAGGTATGATGTAGTACATTTTTTAGATAAGTAATTTCTATTTTGCACCCATTAAAAAAACTAATTTATTTCTTACCATAGTAAAGATACTATACCCATCATCTTTTCGATCTTGATGCAGTAATGTATAGGTCAAACCATCCTTTTTCCAAGAAGCGTAACAATTATGATGACTAACTAGTAAAAAGAGACACAGAAAATTAAAGCTTTCAAAAAATAATGAATGAGTGCTCTTTGTTGATATATTTGAAACAAAACTTACGTTTTAAGGAATAAAGTTTTGATTACCATAATTTGTCATGTTTTAATGTATCAGATGATGTATGAAAACCATGTGGATTACTACCTCTAATAAAGAAAACTAAACAACTGGTTTGATTTTTGATCCAAATCATAACAATTAAGCGCTTTTGAGCATCAAGATGGGGGCTTGAAAAGTCATACTGTTTTTGCAAACATTCTTTATTCCTTCAACAGTTATAGAGTGGAGGATAATTAAGGATTAAATCATATGACCAGGTGGGTAGATAACGCGATGATTGGTTTTAATCTCGCCTCCTTTCAATGAGCTATACCAAATAGTTTGGTTCATTTAATATATGTTCACATAGATGTTTTTTAAATGAATATCTATAATAACAAATATAGGAAATAATGCACTTACTGCTATTGACCTCAAATATGTTGCACTTTGGATCATCAAACGTCCATTCAATCCCTTCATTTATAACACAATCACTTTCCAACGTTGCAAATGTCTGATATTGACATATAGGCTTTATGTAAATAAATTAGACAAGCAATTATGAATGAACAATTTTTGAGTTGGCATTTTACATTGTTTGATGATTTTTTTTTATTTTTTCGATATTATGCTTTAACACTACATTTAAATTGTTTAAATTACTCAATTTTAAGGTTATCTTTGTTGTTTTAATGATTAAGATGTGATATTGTGTCATTAAACTAACCTCATGCACATAGACGTGTATTTATCTAATCTAGGGGTGTCTCTTTCAATTTAACATTCTATATTCTCTCTGTACTACCGTTTTCTATAATGTTAAGTTATTCAACATATTAAATCAGTTCATTTTTCATGCGAATTGATGATAAATTTTTAAATTAGTAAGATTCCATTAGCCAAACGTCTTGTTTGTAGCCAGTATTTGATTTTTAATAGAAATTACTTCCGTAAGACATTTTAAGTAGGCTGTCTACATTCTTTTTTTATTATTTACCTGCCCTTAACTATTATGGACGTGTTTCTCAACAGATTAGTAGGGTCAGTTTGGGTAAAAAAAACCCAGTTATTCACCGTTTTACAATATTCAGTCACGTTTTTTTAAAACATGATATACACGAGCAATTATGGATTATAACATGGTTACATAACTATGGATATGAAATCAAATATAGTTTTCTGTAATTTGAATTTTCAATATTTATTTAAAAAAAAGTTTTCTTATTTTACAAACTCACTTTTTCAGAAGTAACTCTACTTAAACTTGTAATTTGGAATCCACCAACAAAAGGACACGGGATGAATAAATCATTCAGTTTTTTAGAGAGTGAAGCTGTAAATTGATGCCAATACAAACAAAACAGCATGTAGTAAATAGAATCAATGTAGTACTGAAAAATCTTTAAAAGTAATTTGGTGTACGATTTAAAAAATAAGGGAGAAAATTTTGATTATCGAAAGATTAATGATAAGAGAAAGAAAAGAAATGTGTTTTATGAATTGTTATCACCAGCGGGAATATGTTGTAAGTATCAGAAGAAACAACAGAAGGAAAATTAAATGACGACATCGTAGAACTGTTTAGACCAAATTGCTCGAATGTAAAGTCTACAAAATTTTAATTTAGAAGGATGGATGTTGTATATTAGTTTCTCCCCTTGTTGGTTATATTCACTGGTGGAAAATATAGTAAACTGCTGAATTATTATAACAGTTTCAATACATTAAAGTCTTCAATAGTTCCTTGGTTTAAATGATTTTTAAGTTTACGACCTCATTAAATGTTTGGATACCTTCTTGGTTAAACCTTAAGAAAATTATCAAGTGTACATCAAATGAGTTCCACTTTTAATCATAGTCACTGAAATGTTTCATATTAAATCTTTGAAGGTAAACAACAGTAAGGTTTACAACATTCCACGAAAAAAACAATAGGTTGTTTAAAAAACTATTTCGATTTCGAAAAAATGACATTAGTTGATACCTTATTATCAAATACTAATAAATAAAGCTTGAAATAACAAGCAGTTAATCGACTGAATTAACAGTTAATCAGTTCATGACTTCTTAAATTGAGTTGAGTAACTTGTTAACAAAGTAAAAAAATTAATTTAAACAATATTTCGATGAAAGTAAAAAAAGTGGATAACTAAAGCATAAGTAATTGCGATACTCTATATTTATGTCCTCCAGCAATGATCTAATTTTACAAAGCGAAGGGTTTAGAAAAAAAATCTTAGATCTATAGACATTATGCAGAATAAAAGCAAGGTAATTACATAGGCTTAATAGCTTATATAACATAAGTCTATATCTTGATTGAATATGAACATTTATATTTGGCAGTGTACACCATAATTACATTATAAATTTTTATCCAGGGAAATGTAATTCTCATGAATATATATGGTGTATGATACTTATGATGATAGATATAATTGCTTTGTAGCACCGATTGGAAATAAAATGCCTGCCACGAGAAGATGAAGAAGATTGAATTGAAGAGATTAGGAAGGAAAACAGACAGGAATTGAAATAATAACTGATTTCGAAGAATAAAGATACACGCACAAAACAAATAAAAGATGTGCAAATGATGTATTTAGTGTATGATTTTTATATTGTATGAAAGCAGTGTATAGTTTTGCTTATGTTAACTTTCACTTACAAAAGTACGTCACCTTGTTTTACTTCCTTTACAAGCCAATGAATCAGTTAATCTTTACTTTAAGCAATGTCTATCCAAAATGTATTTCAAAAATGAGATTCAAACTCTAGGCTTAAACATCTATTCAGTACATAATCTGAACAGTAGTTCTCCTACAGTTTTTCTATCGTTCCTTTGTTAAACTTAGACATTTAAATGTTCAAGTTTAAAAGAAAATTTGTAAAACTAAAGTGTTATTTAAATGTACGAAACACATTGAGTTTTCAGCAGAATCTAATTATGAATTCCATAAAACATCGGATATATTATATGTCACTATACAAATATCTCAGTTTATAAAAATATCGGAAAGATTACTGATCTCACCTTGATTTATTGTTAAGTAAAATGAGATCTAGATTTAAGTTCAAATAGAAGGGATGAATACTTAGTCGTTTATGTTTCAAATACGAAATATACTATCTTAGCTTTACATCTTATCTTACAATCCCGGAAGAATGCTTTTCATTTTCCCACCAAGAATGTCAGAACGATCTTAAGTAATGTTTGAATAAGCGAGCTGGGTAGCAGCAATCAAAGTAAATATCACTAAGTTTGTGAGTTTGCCATTTAATTCCTAAATTAAAATAGCCTGAATGGCTGCTGACTCGCTTTGTCAGACAGTGATTATAAGAAAATAGAGTTAGATGTTCTATAGAATATATATGTATATTTATATATTAATAATATATCATAGATACACGTCTAGAGCAATTCTCTTCTAAATTGTGAAGCGCAGAAGATAGTCTTTTTATTTAAGGTCCAACAGAATGAATTACACCGGTTTGTTGCACGTGTCAGTTAATTCATACAAGTTTCGTCTTACTTTCATAGATCCCTACAAGCCTATGATGTGATTTCTTCTAACTATATACCTAGAATTATTTATCACATGTTAATCTAGTATTCATTTACAAACAACAAGTATCTGTGACTAATATAAACATATATATGAATAAACCATTATGATTATTGTTTATATAAAAACATATTATCATTAATTACTCTAATAACTTTCTCTATACTTCTTGCATCATTGTTCATACATTTCCATTTCATTTTGTAATCATATCTCAAATCATTGCTGAAATACACTTATCTAAGATTTTTATCTTTCCATTATGTTACTTAATGTAGCATTCATCATATACAGCATCACCTATGAAATATGATACATACATATGATTACCTTTTGTTAAACATAAAACATTACCAGTCTGTTTATTTCAGTATTAAGTAATTATTACAGTTTTTGACAAAATGTTCTTAAAGGACGTTTTTCTACAATAAAGTATAATGTTACGATAGCTTAAGAACAATAAATTATTATTATTCAGTTATGATATTATTACAACTATTGTTCTTCAGTTTTACATAATATGAAAAGTAGGTATCCATGCCAAGGATAGACTTGATAGTTTCAAATCAATTAAGCATTGGATAGAAAGTTGATAATAAATATATTTTTTGTAACACTGTAATGAGTAGAAAATTGTATTTTGGACATTCCATGACTTAATGTAAGTCATCTCTTTATAATAAATAGATAACTAAAATGAGTTCAGCTATTTGTTCACTCTGAAGAGGTGACTTAAATAAAGTTACAAAATATCAGAAATACAATATTTTACTCATTGGGATATAACAAAAACATATATTTATTATAATACGAAATATTATTAAATGATAAGGAATTTCAGTAGTTTTGTTATTCGCTTATTTAAGTAATAATCATCAAATTTCTCATTAAAAAATTCAGATTTTTGACCGGTTTAATAATCTGAATTAGTGAATGAAGTATATGATTTATTCATTTTCCCATTACCAACTTGATAATTTACAGTATCAGCATTGTTATGAATATATATATATATATATAACAAGGTTATTTGTGATAGTTTATGGGTTATGTTTCGTTGTTATCTAACTTGACTCTTGCTTTTTGTACTTCATTGTAAATGAAACAAAATGAATTGGTAAATGTCAGTAACATAAAATCAATTAATACAAATGGTACGAGTTCCCACTGTTTAAAATAAATTTTCTACTAGGTGGTTAGGACAATAGTATTTTTTTGTTAAAGAAACAAACGCCTCTAAGGATTTATGATAAATATCTTTTAAAATTTGTGTCAAGTGAAAGGGTATACACATTGTTTGGTTCAAGTGTTGACATAATGGATAAATAAACATTGACAGCGAAAACAAGATACTGAGGAGCTCTTATGTTGTTTGCAGTCAGTTTCTTGAAATATGTACTTCAACAAGTTCTGCTTACCTTTTATTTAAGTGTTAAATAAAAGAATATTACAAAAAAGTAATTAATTGGACTTTTTATTGTTTTCGAGTTTTGTTTTCAAAGTTTATTGGGAATCAAATCATTAAGGAGATAATTTGGGAATTTGTCCAACAACAACAAAAATAATACAACTTGTTAACCTAGAAGAATAAATTTTCCAAGCGAGTAAATTTAGTATTTTTTATTGGAATTGAATTCATTCAAGCGTATTCTATGGGATTCATTTATAAAACTGTTCCAGAATATAGACAATCACATGAACATTGTTAACACTATTTTTTTAATCGAGTAGATATCCATAGTTGTCTATATTTTGTGATTTTTCTAACATTTATAATTTTCCAAAGATTTTGATAAATCTGATCAATAGTATCGTCTTTATCATTTAAATATCTCTTCAATGATGTAATCAAAATAAGTAAAAATGATGAATGTAATATTCACGAATCATTTACAAATAATTCTAGTAATTTTTTTCACTCATAGCATTATATGAGAAAATAGTTTTTAATATTTGTTTATTAACAGTTGTCTACGCAAGATACTTTGGATCCGTTAGCCAGACACTATCAGTAACAAGCTACTTTGAGAGAGAACAAACCAGATTTCAGTGGAATAAGAAATTAGGAAGTGGATAGGATAAACGTTGAGGAAAGCACCCAACTACGTCACAAGGCAAGTCCCCACTTCTAATCCTCAAGACCAGAGGAAAAGAGGAAGACGAAAGAACACATTAAGCCGAGAAATGGAGACAGACATGAGAAGAATGAACAGAAGTTGAATAGAGCTAGAAAGGAAGGCCCAGGACAGAGTGGGTTGGAGAATGCTGGTTGGCAGTCTATGCTCCATTGGGAGCAACAGGCGTAAGTAAGTAAGTAATTTAACATTTTATACTATATGAATTTAAAAAAGAAACATTTTTCCTTACTGAAGACTTGCCCAAGTAACAAAAATGGTACTTAACTGTTGATATATATATGAAAAAGTCATTAATTAAACGAACTCTTCTATCTATGCAAATGTGACTTCATAAAACTGTTTAACGAAAATTTCGAAGCAGTTGATTTCAAAGATATTCGCCTTTTGAATATCGTTTTATTGTACTTTACATTAATTACAAATACATAAATATTAATAAAATATGAATAATTGTGTGATAACTGTTTTACAAATAGCATTTTAATTTGTTTCGTTCTTAAAATTATTTATTCTTTTTATCTGTGTACTAAATAAAGTAATGTGGAATTATTTGCTAGTTGGTGAAGGAACTTGAACTTTGACTTGCAAATAGGATACCCTTTTTTAGAGAATCGATTTAAAGTTAACTCTTAATTCACATAATAACTGAGCTATTTTACTGTTTGTAGTGAAAAATAGATATTATATACAGTCTTTACATTTAAGTGAAATCTTATGGAAGCTAATTATGTAAATATTCTTAATTACAATTAGTCCACCTAAAAACTTGGTTTTGGTACTTTATTACGTAAATAATGTTTTACAACAAATACAAATACATTTTTGTTTAAAAAGCTTGTGACTTAAGGCAATATCGTAGCAATCCGCATAGAATGCATATATGCTAACAAGAGACTGATCAATTATAGTCCTAAACAACAATGAGAAGATACAAATAAACAATACAAAATGAATTAAGTATTTACATTTGGCTACATTCATTCAGTATTGTTTGTTTGAATCTTCCCATTGATGTTTAGGATTGCAACTGGTCAGTCTCTAATTGACATATGTGCATACTGTGCGTATCGTCTCTATATTGCCTTAATTCACAAGCATTATAAGAAAAGATGGATAGTGGCTAGCAGTTGAATCCAGATTGAAGCGCGTTTGGTCCTATTTGAGACTCACCAGGCGGATGTACCTGCATCTCAGAGTTGATGTTCACTTTGAAACTCGAACCCATTACCATTCGCTTCAAACGCCATCGCGTTATCCACTCAGCTACTGAGTTCTGATAGCCTCTTGCTTGTGCAATGAAGTGAAGTTTGAGTTCACTTAGTATTGTTTGTTTGAATCTTCCCATTGATGGCGTTGGCGTTTGAAGTGAAAGGTACTGGGTTCGAGTCGCAGAGTGAACATCATTTCTGAGAATCAGGTACTTCCGAATAGGGCGAAACGCGCGTCCTGGATTCTACTACTAGCCACTATCCATCTTTGCTTACGATTTGACCATGTGTTTTTTAGAAATGATATGATTTACGGTCGATTATTTTTCATGAATTGATCGTGTTATATCGATGCTAATAATCTGTATCAGATCCATAAACGACACAGTAAGTGAATTATTTCATTTTGTATCTCTTCTATCAACTATTATTTGATTGAATATACACGTGAACAGAAACAAACCGAAACAATAGAAAGATACAAGCAAATAATATCACGTGAATTTAATACAAATTTTTATTCTAAGTTAATCATATAAAAGCTTGTAGTCTAATTGTATATAAAGTCTTCAAATTATTATACCTGTATACATAAGAACAAAACATAAATCTCCTATTCAATATGTTTTTATTAAGTTAATATTCTTGAATTTTCGAAAGATTAAGCAAATGTTTACAACCAATAACACTCTTTTTTGTATAACTATAATTAACTGAACAGTTTGTTCTCTGGTAAGCAGAGATGGATAGCGGCTAGCAGTGGAATCCAGGACGCGCGTTTCGTCCTATTTAGGACTCGTCAGGTGGATGTACCTGCATCTCAGAGTTGATGTTCACTCTGAGACTCGAACCCAGTACCCTCGCTTCAAACACCATCGCATTATCCACTCGGCCACTGAGTCCTGATAGCCACTTGCTTGTGCTTACCATGCTTGTGAATTAAGGCTATATTGAGGCAATACGCACATATGCCAATTAGAGACTGACCAGTTGCAGTCCTAACAAATCGATGGGAAGATTCAAACAAACAATACTGAATGAAGTTTGTTGTCTGTTAAAATAATAAACTATCAGAGCTCATTTTTCAATGAAACAAAATGATTCTTTAAAAATAATCGTAAATGATACTGTAATTCTTATAAAGTAATTTAATAATCTTGATATATTTGGTTATTTTTTTGTATTACTTTTCTTTTACACTATTCAAACTGAATGGAATAGAAAGCCATCATTTATTTCTAGTATTATTATTTCAAATGAAAATAAAGAATGTTGATCAAGATTTTATAAATTATGTAATAATTATCAAAGTTATTTGATACATTAGCTTAATACAATGCGAACATTTTTATAACATTAATTTATCAAAATTATTGCATAAGAAATAGAAGTAAAACTAGATGCATTAGGGCGTAAGAGAAGATAATGATGGGAAACAATATTGGCCTCACTACTCTAGATAGTAAAATGGAATCAATATTATCAGAGCAGGTTCAATGGATTTTAATGTTTAGGTAAACTGACCAATGAGTGACAAATGGATAAATCTAGACAATTACTTATTCTGTGTATAATGTTAGTAAACTAATGTTTGTGATTTATTATTTATAACAGTTATAATGACATCATAATACTCATGTTCTTCGATGTATTTCTAATTTTATTCGGAGATCTCCGTGTGTACAATATAACAGGTCAATATTTCAAGGATTTTATGTAGTTTATATCATGAGTCAATTGAAGCTAGACCACCGTGGAAAACCTGGAAGTACTGAACTGGCATTTTGTTCTATTGTGGGACTCCAAGGATTTGTTAATAGACAACAACTACAAAATCCGTTTATTGAATTCCTTTAGGAGTTAGTTATATATTATACCAAAGTATTCGATAAAACTATTAGACTATTCATTACTTTCAACAAAAATAATTTTCATATTTTTCCTTAAATTTGATGTTCACTGTTTATTTTCATATTATTGTACAGGTCTTATCTCATGACAGACATCTTTCAACTGATTGTGGTCAATCTCCTGTTGATAATTTAAAATTTGATTTTAATTCATTGTGAATTCCTTGAAACTGTTGATAACAGAGTAAACAACTATCACAAAATTCCCAAATCATATTACAAATCGTTTGGTGTCCAATAGACATTGACTGTATATGGACTCAAATAACTGTATACCTATTTCATTAAGTCTATCTATAATCAAAAAGTAAATATCTTTATCATGTTTTATTTTTCTTAAAAAAAATAAATCAGCAATCGTTTTAATGATTTTCTATTTTCTTCTTATCTCGTCTAGACTACAGCAAAAAAAAGTTTAAAATTATCATTTTAATTCAGCTGACTATTTTTCAAATCAAATAAACATTTTGAAAAATAATTTTTTTTCTTTGTTTGTATGTGTGTGTGAAATTGAAATTATGGAAAGAATTTAAATTGGTTGAACGTTTAATCAACACAATTGTTTTCTTTTCAAAATATTACCAATGACTTGTTTAAATAAAAAGATTGATCCCTCCTCCCCTACCCTCAAAAATTTTTTTTTAATCTTTTTAATCAAAAATGCTTGGTATATAAATTAATTTTTTGTATAGAAAAAAAGATTTGAATAATTAAAATAGAAAGTGGTACACTTTTAGATAATCATACAAATATACAAACAAAATGTATTAAGATTTAATTACAATTATTTTTATCTTAAATGTTAAAAATCATGAGTTGATCTAAGCTAGATTACCATTGAAAACCTGAAAGCATTGATCGGACGTTTCTTCTTAGTATAAAACATTTCACTAGTGAACATGCACGACCACTCATGAGAGACTTCAAGCTAGGACCTTCAGTCTTCCATGTGAACGTTTAAGCCCTATGTCATTGATTCGGTATCCGACGATGTTATTGTCTAACTTCAATCGATCAATAAATAGATAATAATTAAACGTTTAATCATTGAATTGATGATTGGTGTTCGACTTTCATTTCAAAGTGAATTACAAATGAATGATAGACTTTAAAATTGAGTTTACACAATTTTGTAAAGTGATGAGTTTTCAATGTAAGATATAGTTATGGAAAAACATGTTACAGATTCAACTTATGTTCGTTAACTTTCATGTGAGTCTTACTGATACGTGATTAAAACAAAAATAAAAAATTGTTTTTACTTAAATAATAAGATTGTATACTAGTTATGAGAAAGATTTACTTACGTATCCAGAGTATTGAATCGAATTCAGCTCTGTCATCGCATAATGATTCATCGGGATGTAGACTGAAATGCTTACCTATTTGAAAAAAACAATTGATTTGGTAATTAGTTGTGTTTAGAATGATGGTAATCATTCGATTCATATAACTCTATTTTTTCAGTCGAAAAATGTAACATTACAGAACCATTCAAACTAGTTTAAACTTATATAAGCATAGATGGTGGATTAGAATTCTTATCTAATATATATATTTAATCTGTTTTCTGTATAACTACGTCGTGCGTAATATGTAGAAGGAATGATACGTTATGGTATATTAAAGGTCAGGAATCGAACTTGGCGCTCTAATGATTTTTCTAAAACTGATTAAAATATATTATAAAAGATTAGTCATTGAAAGTTTAGAATTTTGTTTCGTCCGAAAAATCACTTCAAAAACTTTCTAGTTCAATCACCCTAGTTAGGATGGCATGGTGATCAAGTAACTACATTTACATTTTATAGAAATATTCTGGACTTCACAAAATATGTGAACTAGGGATTCTGAGACTGCAAATCGTTTATAATGTAAGCATAATTTTATAAACAAAACTTAACTCACTAACAGATAAGAATTTTCCTAAACGTCGATCTTAAACATTGTCGTAGGATTACTGAATGAAAATCCAGGCGATTAGAGTAATTTTATTCTTTCTTTCTTATAAACGGTATTTTAAAGTACGCGTTCTGGCTGAAGCAACTTACAAACAAAGTAAATTAAAGATTGTTTCCTGAAAAGTTCAAGATAAGTTATTCTTTTTCGAACTTATAAAATTCATAGTTCATATTAAATTTAGACGAACAATTGTATCATTATCGAAACAAGTACATAACCTTTTCTTAATGTTCCATTAGGTAGGCGAAGTCCCCTGAATTCCCTGCATATTCCGTAACTGTAAACGCATCAGTTTAGAAAAAATTTATACTTTTTTTGTGATCACTCAGATAGCTCTTCTTTGCAGTGATGAAGTACTAATAAAAATCTTATTTCATACGACCAGATTCCTTGATAGATTTACTCAGAGCAAGAAAAACAATGTTTGTAAAACACAATATGAATTCATTCTATTTGATCTTTACTTATTATCTGCATACAACCTAAAATTACAATTAATAACGTAAATGTACTCATTAACAAATGTTTAACATACTATAGTTTTTGAACTTATGATAAATGTTTGAAACAATCAAAATCATAAATGATCAAAAGAATACGGATACAAAGTGAACAAATTAACATAGTTAAAATCGATGTATATTATTTTACATTGAGAACATTTATCTAAACTTCACAAACTGAAGTATATTAAGCATTAGCTAACAACTATATTAATATTAATAATTGCAATTTTAAGTTTTATTCAGCTGATGCGAAAATGTGAAATAGAATTATGATGTGTGCTACCGATGTAGATGAATATAAGTAGTATGTATCATCAAATAAAAGTGGAATGACAGAAGACTAAAGTTAAGAAGGTAGAAGGTTAAGAAGATCGAAGAAAAGAATGGGACAATAGAGAGTGATCGGTGTAAAAAAAGAATCAATCAAGTTTGAGGCAATTGATTGACATTTTGAAAATAAAAAATATACTATGTGGTTCACAGATTTTACTAAGAGATTCTGTAATTTTTATGTTGAAATGTATTTGGTTGCCTAAGATCAGAATTTTCAATACAAATGTCAAGAAAGTTCTACCGTATGGGACGGAGACGTGGAGGACTACGTAAGCCATCATTCACAAGATACAGGTGTTTATTAACAGTTGTCAACGCAAGATACTTTGGATCCGTTAGCCAGACACTATCAGCAACAAGCTAATTTGAGAGAGAACAAACCAGATTTCAGTGGAATAAGAAATCAGGAAGTGGATAGGATAGACGTTGAGGAAAGCACCCAACTACGTCACAAGGCAAGTCCCCACTTCTAATCCTCAAGGCCAGAGGAAAAGAGGAAGACGAAAGAACACATTAAGCCGAGAAATGGAGACAGACATGAGAAGAATGAACAGAAGTTGAATAGAGCTAGAAAGGAAGGCTCAGGACAGAGTGGGTCGGAGAATGCTGGTTGGCAGTCTATGCTCCATTGGGAGTGACAAGCGTAAGTAAGTAAGTAATATTTGGTTAATTACAATCTCGTTCTTTTTCACTACGGAATGAATTCATTTTAATCGACAAACCTTGTTGTTCTTACTCTATTGGGAAAAGTTTTATTTCATCGAATAAAAGGCAGATATAAATAAACTTATAAAATTTTTCTATTCAACTAACTTCAAAACAACACACTGCCAATGATTATTAAAATAAAGTTGATTTAATAATATTAATTTATTGTTTCTGTATCTTATCTAGTGTGTTCAACTATTTAATATGATAACAAAACAATTTCATATACATGTTAGGTTACGGAAACACATGTAGATAATGAAATGTTTTTAATTTTTAGAAAAATATAACAAGAAGATTCATTAGATTCATTATATTATAAGAATTGTTTAATATAATAATGACTATATATTGGTTAATCTTTTATTTAGTTAAATGGCTTGTGAAGTTCAATCGGACTTAGTATACATCATTAATTGATATCAAAAGGCAAAACTCTGTTAATGTCGGAGTGGGTTTGTTGAAGATGAAAATGTGTCAAACTGGATCACACTTCATTGATTCAAAAAGGAGGTACTTCTCGAAAAGCCAAAAAGTCCTACCGTTCAAAAGTATGAACAGGACTTTGAAACACTTAGAAAGTAGAGCCCCAAACAGAGTTGGCTGGAGAGTCTCAGTCAGTGGCCTACAAGTCACGAAGGGAGACAGACTTAAATATGTAAGTCCCATTGTGCAAGTCTTGAACAAAGTTGATCGAAATTTCGTGTTCGGTAAATGCAAATAGAAGTTAATTTATTAATCTGGTGAAAGGCATAGCTTGTTGTTGATTGTAATTGGAAGATAACTGATTCAAACATTCGATGTGACTAATAATTAAATGTAGAATACGGGTTATTTATATTGGTTATGTGTTCTTCCAAAAGCATCATTTGCTATGATGAAACATCTGCCAGCTATATGTAATCAACTGTTAGTTAACGAAATATTTTTCATCGCCAACGTAAAATAAAACTTTTGATTACCTTCCCGTTATGGTCATCATTATTTTATGGTATTTTTACTTAGTTATTTATTATTCCATCAATTCTCAAAAGAATTTCTTGATCCACGAAACCATGCGAACTCATTAGAACTTTAAAACCTACTTATATCATTATAATAAATATTACACGACCTGTCTCACACTGTTTATATTTTCTAAATCTATCCTCAATAAAATGTTTGTTACAATTTGTACAAAATGACTGATAATACTCATTGTTTGACATTTTTATGGTCACTAATTGTGATCATATAAACATTGCTGACAAGTGCTAAGTTGCACGAAACTTCGGTTCATCGCTTCCTGTTGACTACCTCCAACCACCATCTTATCTCTACATAGCGCACGCAATGTCAAGTCACCTAGATTGGTGGCCATATTACAACTTGGTCGATAAGATTCGATCTGCTCTCAGAGGCATCTGATACACATGACATTGATAACCATCTAGTGAGCAATCAATTGTAAGTTGTTATATTTCAGTAATGATAAATTGGTCAGTAGTTCAAGAAAAAATTCACGATACTTAATGAATGTATAATATTCTGCATCAACTTTTGTTCTACTGTTGTTCAAATTCATAATGGATGTATTTGTAAAATTATTCTAAATTTGACCTGAAAATTGATATGAATATCATATCGGTATTCTTAGAAGCCAAATTATAAAAAGTTGATCACAGAATCATGTACAGAAATACTTACTTTGTAAAATATTGATAATTTTTATTGGATCATTTTTATTGACCAGTTGAAAATAAAAACATTGATAAACTGGACTGAAATGTAATTTTGATTTTGGAAAAAAAAATGTATTACAGTAAGAATATAGCATGATTTGTATTGTTAACAGTAACACCGATCATATTAACAATAAATGATGGAGTTGCAAGAGTTAGAATTATTACTTAAGTTAGATCTTCGTACGATACCGTCAATACGAATAATTCCTAGGAAGAATATCCTAGTTATTTATGAAGACAGTTTAAACACCATCCTAAATTGTCATAAAAATAATGTATTGTACATTAAAAACGGGGTACAAAACGTGTGATCGGCGCTTGTCTAACTGGTTGTTACATTAAAAAGTATTTTAACTCTTAATGTTTTCTACTAAACCGCCGTCATATACGATAAGGAGTGGTAGAAGCACAAGATCAAGCAATTATTAAACATAACTTGATATTAATTTATGTGGTTTCAAGGCTCTTAGACAATTAGACTAATAATGTTTTCATTCGCATTTAAAAAGTACAAAACAAATGTGTATAGGTATGATGCTTAAATATATATGTGAAAACATGTAAGCTACTTGCTGGATGTACGTAAAGTATGGGAAAAAGCACATGATATATTTAGTACTACACTAAATATGTTTTCCAAGTGGATTATTTTTCCATTCATCTGACTGATTTTAAATTTGCACCAATATGTTATTATTATGAATGTTAGGTGATCCTGTTTATCAAATCTATGAGCATCAACTAGTTCTCATTCCATACTGACACGGTTTTGACCATTTTAGCACTGTAATGCGCAACTCGATAATTTGACGTACCACATGCAAGAAATAGTTGATAAAGTAGAGTAAATATCATTGGGTCTTGAATGAGAATAGAAGATCCTCATTCACGTTTACTTCTGGTAATTATAAAAGACAAAGCGCTTTGTAGTCAGTTTGGAATGGGAATATTTCGAATCGTTGTTGATCACATATGACATGTTGATGTACTTCTTGAAGGTATAGAAAAATGTGGAATGCATTTCAGATGTCATTTAGCTTATGTACATTGTCCGTTATCATAGTTACATGATTACGCTCTGTTGGGATATTTTATTGAAGAAATATTGCAATAATAGTAAATTTTGCATTTTGAACTATTTCTCAACCCATCTCAGAATGATCGGAACATTTTTATGAAAGTGCACATGAAATGTTTCCGCTGATGAAAGAACCAGATAATGAAAAAAAGAAACATTAGTTTCAAATTTGTCAATAAACTCCCAAGACTTATTAAGCACAATGCAGAAACATGAAAAAACCCACTTCCACCTATTGTTGACCAAATTTTAATGATAAGAATAATAGAAGAAGAATTTTCAGACTCACCCTGAATTTGGTAGATCCAACTGTACTATAAATTTATAATGTTTACGATAAATAATCCTTTCACATTTAATACTATAATGTATAAGATGAACAAAAGTGTCATTCACTTTATCAGATTCTTCATCTGAATCCCATAATACTGTATTACGACTACACCAGTCATCTTCATCAAATCCAATCAAACCATTAAATAGTGGTGACAACTGAATAAATCTCCTGTCTATTAATAGCGATGATGAGGAAGATCCATTCTGTTTCATATTCAGACGTTGATATGGGTGTAAACACAACTGCTGTATCCACAATAAATCAGTATTTGATGATACAAGCATTTGATTCCATCCATCAGAAGCAGCAGTTAAATCAAAACCTTGTTTCACAACAAATTTACGTAAGTAATCATTAAGATTAAACGAAACAGGTGGTAAACGTTGACCATTATGTGTCCACCAAAGTTGATTTGGTTTAAGAACGGAATATTCAGAAAACTGACATTTTGCTTCATTTAGTTGAATTTTGTTGAAAAGGAAAATGAAATGCACTGAAGGAAAAAAAACAATAACAAAAAATAATCTACCACGATATAAATTATTTAATATGTTTTGCTAAAACAGCGTTTATCTCTGAATAAATTAAGATTCAACTTAAAGGATCTCACAATTACTGACTACGTGTTTAGTAACTTCATCTAATATAAGTCATCCTCTGCTGTTCCGTCTGTTCGAAGGTGAATAAACCAGGTTAGAAATGATTATATCTTCAGTCTCTGTAACCGAGTAAAATAATCAAGTAATCTGATATGAAGTGTTTAGACATCTAGCAGAATCTTACATTATTGTTTGTTTTTGTGATTAAAATATACACTCGTGATCCAAAACTACGATAATTTTGTGCAATAACTGATAGAAATCTACCATATTTAAGTGAAACAATAAGTGATAATGTACTTTTTATTTTGGGACGCTAACACAAAACCCAGAAATTTTGACTGATGAACTCAATTCGCTAACTGTTCAATAACACTTACCTTAAACTTCAATATGTCAGTATTTTCGTTTTGTTTTATGTTGTCAACTTAATCATTATAAATGTAATTGATACCTTAAAATAATCTTCAGACGGAAATTATTAAAATCTTTCTTTGGATAGATAACTTCCCATGTTTGCATTGTCTAGTTGAGTTACGGTTAGTTGAATTTCATGTTTATGATAGTAATTTCATCAATTTGTTTGAATAAACTAAAGCACAGTATAAATACAGCTTATCAAAGTTTGAACATGTGATCGTTTTTCGATTACATTAAAATGAACTTCAGAAAACCTTCAACATGGAATAATCTAAATATACCGTTGGACTGAAATAAAAAAGCGTTTAAAATACAAAGTTGTTATTGCGGTAAAAAAAACTCGAGTAATCAGTTGTTTATCTGTTAGTCAGAAGATTTCTAAACGAAACATAAAACTTAATTGCTTTATACCTCAGAATACAGTTTAAATACTGTAATATACTTTATAATATGAATTAAAGTATTCCAAAATTGGTTATTTCAGTCCAGTCTTCGCTATGTTACTTGTGTTGACAAACAGGTTTAATTTAAGCAAAATTAATATCTTTTGTTGATAGTAATGGATCTAATTAAATAAATTTGCATTGATAACTTTTGCTGTGACTAATTTATAAAGCATTTCCGAGAAGTCAGTAAATACGCCAATTAAAAACAATAATGTTAAACATAGAGGAAAAAATTGGTGACAATATAATTTCTGAATGACCTGTGAGAGACGCATCAGTGACCTTGAGAATGTCCACCTACATACAAGGGCTAAATGAGGGTTACAAATCAGTTTGAATAGTAAGGAATATTATTTACAATCGATGGTCAGGTTTAAGAATTAGGTTTATGGTTTGTATTACAAACTGAAACCAGCCAAAATGCTCAAACTCAATTTAGATCAATGGGTAAATTAATTTTAAGCAAAAATTCAGGACCTGTTATCTTAAATCTGATCGGTTCATCCATAAAATATAGTCTTGCCAAGAAATTCGATACTTGATACACGATCATTTTTTTATTTGAAATACATAAGTAAAAGCATTGAGTGTAATTCATATATGGTTTGAATAACTGTCAAAATGTAATATGTATATTTATATAATTTCATCCCAAAATTACTGTTAATAGGAATGGATGAATTCATATATGCTTATCACATACTAGGAAATTGGACTAGTAAAAGAATTTATTTTATCTATTTATGCTTTTTGAGGATTGGCAAAGCAAGAGCAGGATTTCTACAATTAAAGAACATATGGAACTCAAAACAACTGTCAATTAACTTCAGAGTGAGAATCTTAAATATGGACGTCAAGACAGTTCAATTGTATGGAGCTGAAATGTGGAGAACTACTAAATCCATCGTCAAGAAGGTACAGGTATTTATAAACGGTCGTTTAAGCAAAATACTCAACATTCATTGGCCGGATACTATCAGCAACATCGTTATATGGGAGAGGGCAAACCAGCCTCAAGCTGAAGAGGAAATTAGAAAAAGATGTTAGAAGTGGATAGGACACACATAAAAGAAATCACCAAACTGCATCACGAGGCAAGCGCTAACTTGGAATCTGAAAGGGAAGCGGAAAAGGAAGGAAGGCCAAAGAGCACACTACGTCAGGAAATAGAAGAAGATATGAAAAGGATGAATGTTAACTGGAAAGAACTGAAAAGGATCGCCCAGGACAGGGTTAGATGGAGAATATCGGTGTGCGGTCTATGCTCCTCCATGAGGGGTAAAAGCCTAAGTAAGTAACTATTTATTTCTTCTTAGTTGTTCTGGCTTGTATTATAATAATGAAGCACCAACCATTTTTAGCCATGTCTTTTGAGGAAGGTTTATTTTTGAATGATTCGAAAACAATGTATCAATACTTTTTGTGTACACATAATGATCAAACTAGATTCTTTATTTATTCATTCAACCTAACCTAATTTATTTCCAGTTTCAAACACATTTTGAACTTGTTTGTTTTTTCACCTCATCATTATACATTTTAATCAATTCTTAGTGTCAACATAAAATATCTATTTAATTTCAATGATTTCCGGTCAATTTTACATATACATATATGTAGTTATATTTATTTTATGAAATGTTTTATTATACTAACTTGGCTCTGTAATGGTTTATTATATAGATAAAGTTAATTTTGTTTGTTATGATCTTGTCTCCAGAAGCAAATTTCTATTCTTTTCTTATATATTTATATGGGCGTTGCCGGATATAAACAAAAGGGTAATAATCATATATGTGTGTATAATATACATCTACATAAATATATATAGCTATATAGTACATTTATGTGAAGGCGTGTGGAAATTAGGTTCATGGAGAGGTAAAATGGACTGAAGCACAAATGAGAGTATACAGTAATGAAAAAAAAGTAAATGAAACCTTCATATCTAGAAATTCATCATAAACTGCTCATTAAATAATTCTTAGTATCTCATATATAAAAAGATAGTTATTTCAGTCTTTAACACTTAATAAGTTATACTGTTCATCCTCATGAATGCCTAAAAATCTGGCATTATATGAACTCACTCTGGATGAAACACAATTATTCTGTTACAATGAAGTTATTAAAGAAATAAGTTATTGATCAAGATTACATACTTTTTCATTGAAACGTAAAGTTCTAGTGTGGTAGGTCATCTAATAAATGCATAAGAATTTATAACTATCAATAAGATATTTTAGTAAATTGTTTGAGGCTATAATATTTAACTTTCTTGTGGTTCTCATGAATATACTCAATAGAATCTAAAGCTTGTGATAACAAATTCTCAACCAATTAAACTGTTGACACTTAATTGTATTATCAACGAACAAACAAAATATGAAAAATGACTTCAACCATACATCAGAACTATCTAAGATAAAATAGTCAAAGGTCATTTATGTGGTTAAAATTCTGAAAAATTCCAGTAAATGTGTTCTATGAATATTAGTTTGGGAGTAATTATCTAAAATACGGATGATGAAATTATCCGAACATGGTCAAATAATAACACATTTTAATATCGAATCACCGGGGTTAATAAAATGTGTTTTATAAGAAAGGTTTTAAATAAAAAAATTAATTATAATCTATTAATAAACAAGAATGAAACAAAGGGCATCACAAAGTACTTGTCAGAATATTCAAGACCATAATAAAACATTTTTAAGATTGTTGAGTATCTTTATACACAATGACATCACGTCTAGTTGTGAGTATAAAGTCAGTTAGTTATAATTAAATACTAGAGCATAAGCGGTATTATTTAAAAAAAACTTAGTGTGACCCGTTGTTATGCTGTTTTATGTATTTTTCTATTTAATTTTGGTTAAGCCCTTTTATTAACTAACATAACAGACATTGTCATTTGGATAGTAACAATTTGCATATTTTTTTGTACTGTTATGACCACTAGAGCACATGACAGACTCTAGCCAAAACGTTGATTGCTTTTATATATCACTCGGCGACACATCTTCCTCCCCATATATGTATGCACTTCAATCCGATTATTAGCTTTTACTTTGTCTTGCTGAGCCCTTATACAATCTGACTATAAATTTGCTTATGTAATTGCTTGCGCTTGCTCGCTGTTACTTACTCATGTGCTTGTAGTTTTGTTGCCTGCGTCACTTGATATTGAACTGTAGTTGCAGCCTCTCTTTGATTTCAGATTTCATGCACCGTTCAGATTTGTAATATAACGGTTATGGAGGTGAAAGATTAGTGAAGCACTGCACTACAGCATTTTAGTTTTTTTCAAAGATTGTGAAAATATATACAAATAAATACTGTAGTGAATAGTATTAGGTATTTTATTTTTAGTCTCCTAAGTGAAATTCAATCATAAACTATTATTTTTCAAACAATAATCAAAGCACATGCCACTGACTTCTTAATTAAAGGATTAAGCGTCAAGTATCGATTAGGTGTACTTGATGTACCATATTATATCTTTCTGAGTTAACTAACAAAACTTAAACTATTCAATATCTAAACCTAAACTTCTTAAATTATAACCAATGTAATGTGAAGATAATAGCTCCATGTGTTGATCACCCGAACTCAGAATGCTGTTCCGACTAGCAATATATGAATTTGACCTTTTTACTTTACTACATAGGATAATTAGGCATGTGAAGATTAACTGTTCAGATCAAAACTATTATTCCGTCGTTAGCTTAATGCCTTTTTATTGTTTATTGTTTTGTAACTACGCAACGTTTTCTCATTGGTTGATAGGTCATTCAAGGTCGCCAGTATATTATACTTATGCCACATATTTTGAGAAATTCTTTATCATTTAATTCCTAGTATTATATATGTATATACACCGACTATTTATTCATTGTGTGCTTTGAAATAGTATTTCTATCGAGATAATTTTTCATTTTTAATACAAGCTTATCGCTCATAATCAACCAGTTTGATATTATTGGTCTCAGTATACCCTATGGAATTAAATAGAGTTTGCATGAAAATAAATGCAGTTGATAAAGATCCATCTTAGTAATAAAACTTCCTACGTCATGTCGAAATTTTATAATTGTTAGAGTGATTAAGAAAAAACCTTAAGGTTCATTTTTACAATTTTGTACGTAAACATCATATTGCGTAACCATACGTGGTTAGAGAAAATTGGTTGCTAGGTTGTTCATATTAATTCAGTTGTCATAAATTAGTGGTCTAAATCTGTTTGCATAAGTTGGTGTTTCAAACGTAAAGATTTCAACAGGTCTAATATTGAACTATAATTAAACGTTTTGACTTATAAAGACTTCAGATGGAAAACAATGTGATGTTTCTAAAACACCTAATAAAATTATTTGAGTTTACTTTAGGATACACTACGTTTATCGTCGTAGCAACTGCAAAAATTTAATATGTCAGTAAGTGATGTGTTTAACATGTCATGTATTATTCAGGTGAAGCATTGAAAAAGTGGCTTTGAGGTAAACTGGTATTATTAGATTTCGATCATCAACAGACCACATTTCGTTCTAAATAATTCTTCGCTATAATCAGTCATTATTTCAAGGTGTTTCCTTAAAAACACTATTTGTCAAACAAATGTTCATAACCCCATTTTCCCTATAACTAAATACCTTATTAGAACACTTAATCAATTATTTGTAGTAAAAAAATTGATCCAACCCAAATCTTCCACTTCTGTATAATTCACAACCCTTTCAAACCGCTGATGTGTAGATCTTGTAAATTATTTTTTGATCAAATCCAATTATTTCATAAACATTATTTCTCTAATTGAAAGTCTATTTGGCAAATTGATGAATAGTGACATAATAATCTTGTTCCAAGCCTTTTTATTAACCAATAAATCTTATACATTATAGACTAGAAATAACAATATTTTTATCTATCCGAATGTCAGTAAAATTATGTAACATTTTAATATTTCGGCTTAGTAAACTTAAATGGTATTATAAATCATTTACCAGACGATTAAAATATGCATTTTATGAGTATTTATTTGTCTTCTGTGTATGAAAAACAAAGTGTAAACTCTAGAAGAAAAAAACTATTATCCAAATAACCGTTTTACATCAAAAGGATGAATGAATCAGATTGAGCCGAAAATATCAATAATTTAATACAATTCATTATTGATACTTGTACAATCGGGTTTACACCTAATGTCTAAGTGAAAATGTAAGTTTCAAAATCTGTTTTTTTTTAAATCAACATTTAATCTTGATAGAACATTTGACTATACAATCATTGGAATAAGCTGATGAGAAAAGAGACTATAATTTATGGACAAATCAATCAGATTTACGATAACAGGTCTTGAATTTTCGCGCAAAATTATTTCATTCATTTGGGTAAATAGAGTATTGGCATTGTTGCTGAAATCAGTTCCTGATGAAAAACTTAAATCTAATTCCTAACCTTAACTATCAATTGTGAATATTAATCTTAATTCCTCACACTTATTTATAATCCTCATTTAGCCGTAGTATGTAGTTGGACATTTTCAAAGTCACTCAAAGTTCCTCCATAAATTGTAGTCTCACTTGAGAAAATTTTTATACTACTCAGTAACTAACTAATCAAAACATTTTTCTCTCTAATAAGCTCAAAAAATTATGTTTTGTAAGATCGTAGTCAGTATTTTTAGGGTCATTATTCACCATCCATGAAAACTGCTTTATATGACAATTCACGACTATAAATAGAAGCTATCAACAAAAAGCCTAACAAATTAATATTAGGAAAATGACGTCTGACTGTTGTTTTCAGAAAATCACTCAAATTTAGTTAGTATTAAAAAAATCATAATTAAATAGATTGTTTTCAATATAATAAACTAATGAGTTATTACAAATGAACCCGACCGTAGCTGCAGCCTTGACATGGTGGTCGGGCTTGCCTATCGTGATAACCCAATTGAGCTATATTGATTGGAACATATATTCCTGTTGGTCCTACCATGCCAGGCAGGTCGATTGAAGAACGGTAAGACTGAAAACAGCAACTCAAGGTCTGAGGGCGAAGTCATACTGCCGACTTTAGAGGGGCGTGACAGCAGTAAAGTATTTCCCAGCATCTGAAGCTATGCTGCCTTCTCACAAGGAAGGAAGGGGCTAGAAAAAGTCGACTTTAAAAATGTCATGCCTCACCTTACCTCACGGATTTTCGTCTCCGGCGGTAAGGCCCTTTGGTGAAAAGAGCTTACACGTCAAAAACCTGCCACAAAAAAAGCTATGCGTGACCGGCCTCAAGCGGTTGTACCTTGGGCACTGCGGTCACGCTCCTAGGTCGTTAAAACCAACAATAATCCAACTTACTTATCAAGTCCCTCTAGAAATACCCTTCCACGGTGTGGGCAGCCGGGAAGTAATATTAACCCTCATACTCTTAACAGCATACAAGACCAAGTTGGCCACATTCAAATCCTTCCTACACCTTCATGACTGACAAAGTGTACATTTCATATTTCATATTGTTGGTAAATAGTAAGTATAATGTTTATAATCAAAGCAAGTAGATATTGTTAATCACATATAAAGTGTACATGTATTAAAAAAGAAACAAAAAACAAAACTTACTTGAATAAACATATATGAAACTAGTTAATTTTGTGTAATGTAATATATTCATAATGAAAATAATCTTTGATTAATAATAATAATAATAATATTTGTTTAGACAAAATCTAACTTTATTATAATCAATGTCATATTAAAACTGATCCATAGTAACTGATTTATTTACTTTATTTATAAATTTATTATTATTAATAAAATGTTTATTATTTCGTTAGCAACTGGTGATTGTCACGTAAATTTTCTAAGAATTTATAGATTCTTACAAATTCTTTTGTAACTAGTTGACATAAAACTTGTAATAGAAATTTTAACACATACACTTGCAAACATATTGAAGTAGTATGGATGAAACTGGGAAAAAATTTATATATATATATATATGTTTATCCAATCAAAAGACTTGTAACTGTTCACTTTTATACACATGTAACAAATAGTATACAAATCAACTAATAAGAGATAGACACACTCTGGGTATATATTTTCAAAAGTTTGTAGGTTTATAAGAAACCACAAAAAAAAGAAAACCAGAAAAGCAAAGCAAATTAAGTCATTTCTATTTTTATAATGAATAATAATATTTATACAAAACAAAATAATATCAAACATTAGAATAGAAACTGATATATATGAATTGATAAAATGAAAATAGTCCAATGTACTTGTTTGATTAAGACTTGTCAACAGATAGCTGTTAGTATTTGCAGCAGTTACTCTGCAAACTGTCAATGTTTACTTCAAATAAAATAACATTTGAAATAAGGCATTAACACCATGGTCTAGAGGTTAAGTGTTCGCTTGCGAGACCGATAGATCCTGAGTTCGAATCCCGAGTGTGTAGATGCGCACTGTTGTGGAGTCCCATACTAGCACTAAACGGCCGTCAAATGCTTCCAGATTTCCAATGGTGGTCTAGCTTCAATGAAGTTTAATGATTTCCACAATGTTCTATACAACTGAAACGTCTTTTTACTAATTTACTCTTCAGCTGAAGGTGGTTTGTTGTTTCCCACAATAGGTTGTTACTGAAGGCATCCAGTCAGTGGACATTCAGTATCTTACGTATACGATTGTTTATAAATACTTGTACTTTTTTGATGATAGTGGTGGTCGTTCTCGACGTTTCAGCTCCATACAGTAGGATAGTATTGACGGTTATATTGAAGATTCCGACTTCATTGTTAGCCTGAGGACTGGTTTTTTAAGTTCCATATTTTGTTGAACTGTAGGAATGTTGTCCTTGCTTTGCCAAACCATTCCGTCACACCTACATCAAATCCTCCTTGTTCACCTATGATTCTATCCAGATGAAGGAAGTTCTCACCTCATCCAGAGTTTTTCCATCAATTGTGATTGTGTTTGTGTTCTTTATGCTGTATTTGAGGATCTTGGTTTTTCCCTCATGTATATTGAGGCTTACTGTTGCAGAGAATGCTGCTACACTAGTCGTCTTCATCTGCATTTGCTGGTGTGTTCGGGATAAAAGGGCTAGATCATCTGCTGAGTACAAATCTAATTGATTGCAAGCTAAGTATTGTATTCCGTGTGGAGGTCTTCATAATCCAGTCTACCATTAGAAAAAAAAGAGGAAATAGGAGAGTAATCCGCCTTGTTTGACACCAGTCTATACTTGGAATGCACCAGTCAGTTGATCTTCATTCACGAATTTGTAGTGTAGTCAGTCATTAGCATTGTATATGATGTTGAAGATTTTCTCAGGTACACCACAGTGTTGAAGAAGGTTCCATAAGGTTCTCCTATCCACGCTGTCAAATGCTTTTCCATAATAAAGGGTGACGGGTTCTATTCAAATGTTTGCTGTACAACGGACTAAAACATCACTATTTATTTAGCATGTGGTCTATCCTTACGAAAACCAGACGGTTGAGTTCGATGTTAAGCATCTATTGAGTCTTTCACCCAGTTCAACAACACTCCGTTGACAACCTCTCCTGGTATCGATAGCAGTGTGATGTCTCTGTAGTTCTCACATTTGATCAAATATCCCTTTCTTGGTGCCTTGATAAGATATCATTCTTTCCAGTCTGTCAGTGATTGTTTTTCCTCACAAGTCTTTCCGAATAGAGTGTGCAGCATGTTTGCAGTTACTTCTACGTCTGACTTCAGTGCTTCAGCTGGTTTATTGTCAGGTGATGCTGCTTTTCCACTCTTGATCTGTCTGATGTCCATAATGATTTCGTTGTTCGTTGGTGGAGTGACATCTATGGCAGGTCTATGTGTGTTGCTTCTGTCTTTGGTGAGTTTAGTGAGACTGGTCTATTCTGAAGTTTTTAAAAGTGTCCCACTCACTCTTAGCGCTGATCTTGATCCTCAGTGATTGGTTACTTTGATTTGTTGCGTCCATTTCCTACCTTCTTGGTTGCGTCACATAATTCGTAAATGTTTCCTTTTCTTGTTACTTGTTTTGCTGTCACACTCAGGTTTTTTATATATCTCCACTTGTTATCTCAAATACCCTTCTTTATTTTTTTCTCCCTTCATCGTGAGGCTTTTAAGTTATGACTCTTCTCTAATAAGAAAAACTTTTCAAGTAGAATTATGTTAATATTAGTTTTAAAAGAACTTAAGGAATATCGACTTAATAGTTATTGAAAATATGGATAACGAGATGTTCATTAGACATCTCAAGGAGTTAATATTTAGGATTTGATCGAATAAGTGATTACAGCTAAGATTTTTAAGGAAATCAAATACTAATATTTAATAACTGTCTATAATGCTCTGTTATTCAGTGGTCCACCAGATGATTTCAATTTGTGACAAATACAACCATGAAAGTATATGACAAATCATTTCGGATATAACGCAAGTACGCCTACATCAAAAAACAAACCAGTCATCAATTTTCCAGAGAATTATAGAGAAAATTCTTCACTTCTACTGTGGTGTTTTCTCATTACAACGAATTTAATAGGCGAACCATTCTATGATATCGAAGAAAGTAGTTTACAAAATGAGTTCTAAATTTGATTGCTGACATTTCAGAACGGATACGAACCATAGTGACACTATTTGTCAGTTTTTCGTGACTGAGTATTAATAGGAAACCTAATACGATCACTGGAAAAAAGTAAAATCCAAATGACTTCGGAAGAAAAACAATCTAGAAGAAAAATATTGGTTAACTGATCAAATAACAGACAAGATGTTATCGTATGTATAAAAAGTGATTGCTCAACTATTTGTAAAGATCGATAACTTTTTCGAAATTGTCTGTATTTGTTCAATAGTCTATGAACTGAGTTATCATGAAAGAACAACCATTTCTTATGTGCTCATAAATGTACTTTTTAAATGAACAATGTCAAATTTAAAAGAACCATTGGGATAAAGAATTTATCAATATTCTTAATTCGATCGCAATAGTTTGAGACAACTGAGAAATTTGTGAAGGCTTCATTTTCCCATGTTACATAGATTGAAACTTTTAATGTGCTGAATCAACGTGTATTATCTTTTATAAATCCCTTTTTTCAATTTATTGAGATTCATCAAAGCTACCAAGTGTTTTCGTTAACTGAAATATGTTTGGGCACGTCAGGCAAAAAAATCGCCTAGATTAGGTTATATGAATAATTAATTCTGAAACATTCTACGATGGTTTCTGTTCACGTGTATATTCAATCAAATAATAGTTGAAAGAAGGGATATAAAAGGAATTAATTCACTCACTGCGTCGTTTATAGATACGATACAGATCATTAGCATCAATATGACAAAATCAATTAATGAAGAGTAATCTACCGTAAATCATATCCTTTTTAAGAAAACATAGCCAAATGTAAATACTTAATTCATTTTGTATTGTTTATTTGTATCTTCCAATTGATGTTTACGACCGTAGTCCATCAGTCTCTTGTTAGCATATATGCATACTGTGCGGATTGCCTCGATATTGCCCTAGGTCACAAGCATTATAAGCAAAGATGGATGGTGAATAGCAGTAGAATGCGGAGTGAATATGAATATCCAACTGAGGAGTCGTAAATAGGACGAAAAGTTAGTCCTGGATTCCACTGCTAGCCACCATTCATCTTTGCTTAATATATGAATACTGTTCATAGGTGGCCAACAATTGCAAAGGAGATATTCAGTCTCCAACTTGTCAAACATTTTTCAACATATTTTGTTTGATTTTCTGTGAAAGGTGCTGGGTTCGAGTCCCAGAGTGAACATCAACTCTGAGATGCAGGAACATCCAGCTGACGAATCCGAAGAAGGACGAAACGCGCGTCCTGAATTCCACCGCTAGCCACTACCTAACTTTGATTATAACTAACGTTTTTTTACAGGAATGATTATATGATTACTGGGTATGTAAATATTGATGCAACATAATCATTTACAATCTATCATACTGTATAAATTGTTATTCAGTAATTTTTCAGTTTAAACATTTATCTATAAAATCTCGAAATTTTTGTCACTACCAAACAAAACAACAGGTAACTATCTCATGTTTATATCATAGATTAAAATAATCATATCTAAAACTCTTTTCATCTATATTTACTTTTAACTGAGAGAAGAAAAAACATGATGACCAGTTTCAGTTATTTAAGTTTTTATCATTTATAAATAATTATAAGTTTTTTCAAAAAATGTACCCACATAAATATCTGACTTGACATTGAATTTTTGTGTTTTGTAACAGTTAACAAGCATAATAGGGAATTAGATGTATGTAAAAGATTCTGAATTAAAATCAATAAATTACTCTATTACAGGAAAAAGAAAACTATCTAATTCAAAGTATGCTTATTTTGAATTAAAGCATATCAACAAATTATACTGTTAAAGATTATCCCCAGTAATTAGTTTTATTTTTTTTCGATTTTACATGGTAGAAGGTTACTTTGATCATATACATGGAATGTTTAGTAACTAAGGTCTCTAGGTATATTCCAGCTTGATATTTATTACTAATCAATGATCAATCAGAATGACTATCTCATTCTCATAAGTGATAAATGTGAGAAAAAATAACTCATTTATAATCTCTATGACTGTAATGTTAACTGACATGATTTTAATTTGAACAGGGTTGTCAGTTCATTGAACATTGTAGACTTACCCTACTGAAGCCTATCAATTAGCATGAAATGTAGATATACAGTTATCTACCGATGGCTTTCAATAATTTAATATAAACATTTTAACTTTAATAGTTGAGATCATGTGTCAATTTAAACTAGACCACCATGGAAAACCTGGAAGTACTGGACGGCCGTTTCTTCCTATTTAGCGACTCCTCAGTAGTTCGCATCTGCGATCCCGCCTAGGGAGATTTGAACCCAGGATTTCTTGTAGTTTTAGTGCTAAGCAGTGACCAGTGGACTTCAACCAGGTCTGTTGTGAGATAGTAACTCACTGAACACAATGGTGGATGTGTCGCCTAATTTCGTGGATCGATTGAAGTTCTAAATTTTTAAATCAATGTTTGGTTTCATTTTTTACCCAACAGTTCTTGCTTTAAAATATTTTAATTAGGCTGTAACTTTGTGATTATGACAATTTTTTAACAAATTTTTAAAAAAAAATTAACAGACGCTTAAATATTGTTCAGTTAATTTTCATTCTAGTTTTTTTCGACATAATTTTGTTCATTTTTTTAAAATTATGGTAATATCACTTTGTATACAGTGACAGTGAATAGATGGAGTTTTGTTCTCTAAGCTAGATGGTTTGGTAGTCGAGCTTTCATCGTTCTTCTGAACGACATTATCAGCACAAACTTTAGATAACAAATCTTCATCAAAATCATCCTCCTGAGCTACAAATCTTCTCCAACATAGGATTTGTTAAATAGCATGAAATTCCAACTGAACAAATCTTCTAATATACAATCGTTCATGTATGAACTATAAATGTTTTCTAATAACTACAATATGCTCAATATCTTGTTGGATCTAAGTGTTTTACGGTGAATTTATTCAACGGTTTCCCCAATATGTTGAGCTCAAACAAGAAGAATTGAAAAATTCGGTAGTTTTCTACATCTGTCTTGTGGTCAATAATTTGGTTTCGACTTTATGCACAGTGATCTTATATCTTTTGAATAAATCACTGTTTAGATAATTAATAATTCATTATTACTAATTGTTAAGGTCCACTTTTCATGTTATTTTAGTAGCCATATCAACCTTTAGTTTCTATATTTTATTCTATTATTTTCTACTTCTTTTGTACTATTTTTGTACACTGACTATATTCTGTTAGCATTATTTATGTTAAATATGTGTATACTACCATACTTAATCATATAGTAGACTGTTACTGGAATAATTTATTAATTAGCTGTATTAGAATGGACAGCCATATGAAGATCAATTTGACTTGTTATCTCTCATATGTATACAGTAACAGTTGGAGACCATTGACATAAAATTATTAGTTAACTTGCAAATTGTGAAATAATGTGAACACAAAAAATGAATGCTATGCATACAGAATTATGTTAAGCAGCTTGGAAAATCCTGGAAAAATATCGCTGATTGATTTATGTATTCCCCAGTAGATTGACGAGATTACCAAGACACCTTGTGTAATAATTTTTTAAAATGTTTTTATTTCCAAGGTGTTTTAACCAAATTCTTTTTCATACATCCATGAGTGTCTTTTTGTGTGTACATATATAGAACAACCAGGAAAGAATGCTGAAAGTAAAATGAGCAACAATAAGTATTTTAGTAATAAATAAATTATAAGCCTCAATGGATGGAATACTTTGATATACCCAAAGTTGGACTTATTTCTCTATCCCTGACCTTAGATTCTAAAGTAATTTAACTATTTCAATAGCAAGAAATAACTATTCTACTATTTCACCTGTCACATTAAAGATTTTTTCTAGCTATCTATGTACCTCTATGTCTCTTTATTGTCGATTACCATAGTGACATTGAAAAGACTGTTAAACTAATTATTGTCCAGTAAAATTGTTGGTTTATGTACTAATGATTACGTATACATTCATTTACATATATAAATAAGAAAAACCACTGTTTAACTTGGAAAAAAAAGAATGAAAATACTTTTTTTGAGAATATTTCCTTAAGAATGATGTTTCTATGTTTGTTTAATTTAACAAATGGCGAGGTTTCTCATGAATTAGTAAATTATATGGATTAATTAAATTAAGTAGTCGATTATTTTGAAAAACAAATATATCCTATCATTACAGTTTACTCTTAAATAGACTATTCAGAATATATGTTAATGAGTTGTATAGATACACATTATTAAAGATTTTCTAACTATAGAAATATATTCACTCAACAATCCCTATTTTACAATAGCTTTCTTTATGTTATATGATTAAGATCACGAGTCAATTGAAGCTAGACCACCATGGAAGCACTGGACTGCCGTTTCGTCCTATTGTGTGACTCCTCCCGCCTCGCGTGAAGATAACTGTCCCTACCTGACATGGATTAGCTCCACTGTTCACTACTTTTCACTGCAACTCCAGGAATTACTTCATGGAGCCAGTCATCGGTTTCCTTCTAATAAATTCTCAGTATATTAACATTTTTAATGAGTTCAATTTTTAATTTTATTGTATTCTACATCCTTCTCTTTTAATGTTAGTGTTATAAATACCAAATTAATTCAAGAAAACCTACAACATGAGACAATTTTACTTGAAATGTCGATTATATGGACAGTATTGCTAGAGGCGATAAAACATTGAGATAGCTGATAATTGATAATATTGCTTAGAATAAATGAATGTCACGGTGAAAATTAAAGTTCAACCATTTTATTTGGAAAACAAACAATATTGGTGGTTACTGTTGAATTGTGCCAATTCCGTTAATTTATATTTTATTCAACTGATATTATAATCAGAAGGTGGTCTAGCTTCAATTGACTCATGATTCCAAATATCAACCGATATTAATCCCATTTATTTTAACATTATTAAAAAAAAATATGTAAAAAAAGAGACAAGTCTGAAAGGATGTTTAGAATGCAGCATATATAATAGTTATAACAGTCTTATAGATATGTTAAAATTTATCGTATCATGTAAATAAATGGTCTTGATAGTACACTGAGCAAAATCTATCTACCTATATATCTAGATAGATGATTTTGATAGCGGACTTAGATTTCCTATTAGTAGGTTCTTATATTCAGTATTAGATCAATATTCTATTCAACGGGTAAAGCGATATAATCTGGCTACTAGTGAGAATCACTAGATAAATGAATGTAAACTAATCTCTTCCAAAAACTAGGAAAGATGAATTAGTCAATAAAATATTGCTAGTATTTGTGTTGTGGAGTTCTATGGTGAACAAAACATACCTAGTCACAACATGTTTGAAGGCCACTGGTACATGTTGTATTAAGACAATTTCAAGATTACGCTTTTGCTGAACACCAGTCGTCAGGTTGAATATTCATTTCTCGTATTTGATCATTTGTATTAATGCTGAAATTCACAGAATAACATTTGTAATTGCAACTACTTGGCACGAGTAAGATTTCGACACAAAATAAATAAGAAACATAGAGATTTAGCATAGAATAGGTGCAACGTAACAAGAAACGAAATCCATGGTGCTCAGTTCGTTCCATTTGAGACTTGTTGGCTGGATGAACAGAGTTGATGTTCGCTCCTGAACTTGAACCCAGTAGTGTTCGCTTCAAATTCGATTTCGTTATACACTTAAATTTTAATTCATTTGGAAATGGAATGGGCTCAGTAGCTAAGTGGATAAAGTGGTGGTTTTTGAAATGAACGGTAATGGGTCCAAGTTCTGGGGCGAACATCAACTCTGGGATCCAGATTCTTCCAGCTAAGGAATCTCAAAAAAAACGAAATTCGCGTTCTGAGTTTCACTATTGGTCACGTTCAATCTATTCTATTCTAACATATGTCCATAAAGGCTACATATGCCAATCTAAACTGACAAAAATTTAGTCAGAACATCAACAACAGGATATTGAAACCTATTTCCGACTGAACAGAGGTATTGCATATTCAGTATAAATATACGAATATTATTGATTATGATTATAATCTATCCCTAAATACGGCTAGTTTCTGACAGTTTTAGGGAGTGTAGAATGTTCCATTGACCGACTCTGGCATAACCTAAAAAGTTCCATCAATTAAAATCCAATAATTTCGTTTTATTTTGTTAGAAGTAACAAATAAATTACCTAATATACAATTGTTAACATTCTAAGAAAGTGAACTTCTCACCTAATCATAAATAATATGCCATTTGTATCTGTTATTGAATAACTTCGTGTCAATTAGTGTTATAATGAAGTTAAACACCACACCTAAGTAAAACTTTCAATCAACCGTCAACTATATAGAGGGAGACATATATCATTTGAACATTACAGTTACAACATAAGTTTGAAATTCAATCAAAATGCGGTGTAAAAAATAATCTGTTGGGTGAAACCCAAAAGTTTTTAAACAAACGTTTTACATAATCATTATTTAAATAACTTACCTTTATTGGCATGCAACATCAAAAGTAAATAGTTGATATTAGAAATATTGTTGTTATTGAAACAAAAATCATCTTCATTTTATGCTGAATAATTGAAAGTTATTTCATGCATCATCGGTTTCTTATACTGTGAATATCTTCAGGGAATATATATATGCAGTCAAATAAACAATCACTTTGTTTGTTTTCGCAAAGAATTAAGTGGCTTATTGGGTTGAATATGTTAAATGACATCACTCAATCATGAACAAAGTTGGACCATAAATCAGTGACATTACATTCTTCCCAAATTTAAAGCATATCATTTACATATTTACAATCCTATTTATCCAGAATATATTTTTAATTATATTAATACTCTAAGAAGATTAAGAAAAGTTAATAGCTAAGACACTATATGATAAATAGGGTCATTTTATCAGAATGTATAAAAAAAACAAATTTTTAGTTTCAATATTTGAGGTCATGAATCAATTGAAGGTAGACCATCGTGAAAAACCAGTAAGCACTGAACGGCCGTTTCTTCTTATTATGGGCTCCTCAGCAGTGCTCATCCACCATCTCGCCTCACGAGTTTCGAACCCAAGACCTATCAGACTCGCGCGTAAGTGCCTAACCTTTAGACCCCTGTGCCAGCATCCAACTGTGTTAATGTTTAACTTCGACCAATTCACAAAATTGAGCAACCGTCCACCATTGTCTTCAGTGAGCTACTATCTCACAACTTCTCACTAGAACTCCAGGAAGTACGTCTTAAGTTTAAAGCAATCCATATGTATTAAACTATAATAATTATCTAGAACTTTCTTGTTATGGATAAAAAAACAAGAAAAAAAATTAATCAATTCACATCTCAGTCGGTAACAATACAATTGAAAATTGGTTTCAATATCATATAAAGGACTTCAATGATTTTGTATAATGAATATTAAGTCGTAGTATTATGAACTATGTAATAAAATAGTTGATTATTTATTTAGTTTATTTAATGAATTCTAGATTGATTTCTTTATTTTGATCGAATTTTGTTCCCTAAACTTGATGGTTTGGTCATCATCCTTCTGAACGACATCATCGACACAAACATCGGGTATTTTAATACATAAATTAATTTTACAGTATAATAAAATAATAGAACTGAAAAATAATAAAATGGAATTGTTGGAGAAATTCTTCAAGTGAATAATTTATCATAGTTAAGAATCTGAATGAGACGATATATATATATATATATATATATATATCCTTGTGGTTGTTTGTATTACTTTATGTACATTTATCTCTTTGTTAATTTATTTAAGTAGTTCTTTTGAAAAAGAAGAAAAGAAAGCGACAAAATAAATGTGATTATTTAGTGTATATATATTTATATATCACACTTCAAGCGGCTAGCTTTAAATTTATTTAAAAGTAGATACGGTTTATAGTTATTTTCTAATTATATATATAAATTTTCATTCTTTTATCTTCGTTAGTTATCTATTTATCAACAAGCAATTTAATGTCGTTTGTGTTTTGAGTAAATTTAACATTTTAATAAAAGTTGTTACATTAAAAATAATAATAATAAATCTAATAGAGTTTTGCGTTCCGATAGTGCGTGTACGATCGTGGATGAGCATCACTGAGGTGTCCCATTATCAGCTCAAATATTTGGGTGATAATGTCATTCAGAAGAAAGATGAAAACTCCACAACCAAATCATCCAGCTCAGAGAACAAAACTTCATCAACAAAAAAAAACAAACAACAACAACATACAAATTAACTACAGTGAGAAAAGTGTTCGAATTAAAATAATTAAATCAATTATTTGATTGACAACCGTCCAACAGATAAAAACTATATAAATCAAGAATAATAAATTTAGAACAAGTCCTAAATAAATTATTCAAATATATAAGAATAAAATGATCCATTAAATTACCTACAATGTAGAAATGAAGAAGATACATACCAAATGGATTAGTTTTAAAATGATTAATAACTATCTCATTACTATATGATGTTGATAGAATTTGTATCGAAGATTAGACCCATTTTTCTATTCTACTACCTTAAGAGATAGACATAAACTGATGATAATAATTTGTATATATCTCAATAGTTACTAGTTTCCAGTGATTGATTGATCAGCTTTAATTCGTGATCGGAACTATCTCTCACTAACAAAACTAAACCATATGTAAATTCACTACCTATCACACGAATGTGTATTTTTATATTTTTTCTTTTCTTTTACTAACCAATTTCTCATAATGTGACGGTAAAGACGACAGGATACGGTTTAAAGTTATTTTTTAATTATATGTAAATTTTCATTGTTTTATCGTTGTTACTTATCTATTTATCAACAAGCCATTTAATGTTGTTTGTGTTTTGAGTAAATTTTACGTTTTAATAAGAGTTGTTACATTAAAAAAAATTTAATACAGTTTTGCTTTGCTTATTTTCTTTTTAGAACTATCGATGTTTTAATATAGATGGCAATCTACAATTAGTAACTGGGTGAAAAGTTATTCAGTAAGTATTATTATATAATACAAAGAAAGTTTTATGCTAATAAAGATATGTAAAAGATGTTAAGATATGTAAATGAACACTGGGCTGTAAGTATACCCAGATGATGAACCCGACCTAGGACGAAAATGTCGTCCAAACTTCCATTGTTACTTATAATCATTCGATTTGTTAAAACATTTGTTTATGAAACACAACTAAAACATACACTAATAGATCATTTTTATTGATAAAATATCTACTCTTGGGTTATACATGACAAATTTCTCAAACTATAAGATCTGGGATAAACATAGATATTATAATATGAATACAATTAGCACCATAGTTTGACTTTGGTTATGTTATCGGTAAAAACGTGGTAGCACTTAATAACTGTTTCATGCTATTAAGGGACTTCTCAAAAATGCATACCCACTAACTGAAATGGATGATCCTGGTTCAAATCATGAAATGGCTAAATTCGGAAATGTGAACTATTGACATAATATCAGTGATCAAAAGGAAAAGAGTTTATAGTGTAATCGGAATGTTTTAGATTAGCTCATTGGTCGAGTACACATTATTGAAAAGTAACATACTGAATCTTAACAGCTACTTAGTAGTTTCTAGTTTTCCGTAGTTTTGACTAAAGTCAGTGTATGAAACGAACTGATAAAAAAGCAATGATTTACAATATTTGATCTCTCCTTGATATAACGAAAATTATCAAAAACATACAATTAACACATAGTATCTTAATTTTTTCCCCTTCATCAGATAAATTTTTAATATGTTTCATGTGGAAGAACAGTTTATAAGACCACTTTTAGTATAGTTTATTTTAAAAAAGAATACATAGTACCAGATATTAATAATTCTAGAGTAATTAGGAAAACAATTATTTGGTAGAATCAGTCTCTTCTAGAAGATTTAGAGTTGATTATTTCTGTCTGTTGATTTATGTTAACTTTTTCAATATCTGTATTTAATGTCTTGTTCTAATTAAATTTGGTTTGTTATCTTAGTATTCATATACAAACCGTTTGTTCAATTTATGAAGTTTACGGTAGACTACATTAGATACAATTTAAAAGTGTAGTCGTGATACCGTCTATGTCAAATGAAAAATTATATAATGTTTCATTATTAGTTGTTAGTGAAGATTCTTACTTACCAAAATTTTATTTGACATGAAGGATGCAATCCGTTTGTTGAAAAAATAACTTCTAGTCTGTAAGAATAGTAAATAGTACAGTATGTATTTCAGATCATCGAAAAGTAACGTTTACACTAACATGAAGTTGAAATGGTCTCATTGATTGACTGTGAGTAATGAGTTTAATATCTTCTAGTTTTCATCTAATACAAGTCTAAAGCTTACTCTATTATCTTGATGTTATTACCGCTTATACATTCAAAGTATACGTTAACTTCACTTTTAAGCCTTTCAAAAGATCTACCTAAATAGCATATCAAAGTATCGTTAGCCATTTGATTATTCAACGATCGCTTGTTCAGTGGAATAAAAAGCATACTTAGTAACATCAAAAACATGTATTCATCATTGTATGATTTACTATCTAAATAAATAAACCTCATTATCAAAACAATTCAAGTATGACAGATATCTGTAAATGATTTATTTAATTAGCAAATAATGAAAAAAACTATCTAGGTACACTATGTTACAGATAAATAGATAGTTATTTTTCTACCTCTGAATTACAACAGTTTCAAAATGATCGCAAAGGAAATGAAGTGAAACTAACTTTTGTTCAACAATTCGTTGGCTGAGTCCTAGTTTTATTGATGAAACTTTCTTATTCAGATTTCATTTACCAAAGTATTACTTAACGATCCAAAATCTTTATTTATTATGCTATATTTTAAACGTAGAGTCTAATATATATGTTAAGCGTTCTCGAGGGAGACCGAAGGTCCTGGGTTCGAATCAGGATCGTGGATGTCAATGCCGAGGAATCCCATAATGGGACGAAACGGCCATCCAGTCCTTCGATGTTTCCAATGGTGGTCTAACATCAATCGATTCATGATCTCAACCAAAAATATAAAATTATCAATTGTGAATAAATTTGATATACTGAACAATGGTAAAATTTCTGAACGAACACTAATGAAATGTCAGTGCCTTTCGTAAAATGTTATACCGATTGCCTGAGTGCCTTGTGAATATATATAAGTAATAAGACCGACTATCAGAGAGGTGTGAATAATCGATCATAGCAATGATACACAAAAGCCGTATGAGCAGTCTAGAGCACTAGTCGGTCCTGTTATCTGACTGGCCCAGCCAGTTAAGTCCAGAACACCAATCTCAGCCTCTGTGGCATGAATCATTTATTTCAAACATACTGGGTCTATATACCAACCAGACAGACCACATCGTATTATAAAATAGGAAACAACATTTGTACAAGATTTAGCCAAATGTGGCTATGAATAGGGGGGAACTGTAATCAATAGACTGAGGATAACTCAGGAACGGTAAATCGTATAATAATAGTCTTTGGGTCATAATGAAGCTTATAATAAGAGGGACACGAATATGTATACTTTAGCTACTTACTAATTATTTAATAGGAAATATACATAACATATTGGTCCATAAATAGTTCTCAAAGGTTACCATTCATAATTCTCTTCGGGATATAACAGAAAAACATCAAAAATTATGTACAACTCTGTTGCCTCAAAACTGACTTAACCCTGTCTTATGAATTAAAAATTTTAAAGAGGAGATTACAGTTAACTATACAAAATCAAACTTTGTAGTAAATAAATTTTCAACTGCATACTATTCACTTTTCATCTTTCACATAAAAAAACTTAAACAATTCCATATGAATAAGATAGTAAACTAATCTGAATATGAAGGTAGTACATTGAAGCATAAAAAAAACAAAAAAACAAAAACAGCAACTCATTTATCATATAAACAAACAATAGACAAGTATGATAATATTACATCAGAAATTATTTAACCTTATTTTCATTTTTCAGTTTTTTTCTAGTTTTCTTTTTTCTGTCCTTTTTACTTAATAATCAACAAATGGAAACAAAGAAAATAATTATTACCAATAAAAGTTTGTCTTATGTGCTATTTTGACAAGTAGAATAATAATACATGAAAAAAACACAGTAACAACTGAATAAGGTCACTGAAGCGCATGTTCAACAAAATTACTGACGATGAATAACTGCCTCAGGACCTACACATACACACAGACGTAAAAATTATACAAACTCATCGAATCTTTTTTTTTTAATATTCATGTATGCTTACACTTATAATTAAAGTAAACTCACTATAAGGTTTGTTTTTTGTCATGATAATAACATAGAATAATGATGATAATATTTGAATAGTTGATTTCATAGAAGAACAAATGAATGAATAAGTTAGTTAGTTGATGAAGTTAGATGAAAAATGAGAACAAGAGAAGAGAAACAAAAAAAAATATAAGAAGACAAGTTACATGGAATTAGATAAGTCACTGTCAAGATAATGAAAAGTAGATTGATTAAATTTCAAACTAAGTTCATTGTGTCAATATTAAAAATAACAAATAGTTCATCTTATACAAGTTTATAAATAGAAGAATAAAAATTGAATTCGATATTTGTTAAAATATATTACAAACTTTATCAGAAAATAATGATTAGCATGGAAGTTGAATGTAAAGAAATAAAACAAAACAATAAACCTCAGAATCATAGACATTTCCTATATTGTTTTCTTTTAGATTAGTTGAATACACCCGCTTTCTTTTAATGATCAAATAACAATAGTGAACATCAACTCTGAGATGCAGGTACATCCAGTTGACGAGTCTCAAATTAAAAGAAACGCGCATCCTGGATTCCACTGCTAGCGACTATCCACCTTTGCTAATAATGTTTGTAAATTAAGTCTATGCACATATGCCAATAAGAGACTGATCAATTGCAGTCCTAACCATCAATGAGAAGATTCAAACAAACAATACCAAGTGAATTTAATTATATTTATTGTTATTCAGAGTTCATCACTGTCATAGATTTAAACCGATTAGATGTAAAAATGTCTCTATATAACTAGGAATTTGTGAAAGTGATCTAATATTAATTCAATGAAAAATCACTATTTTCAGATTTCCCTGTTATTACATTCACTTAACCACTTGTAGCGTACAATTGATACACTAAATAACACTGATCATCTGTTGTCTAAAGCATAGAAATAGTGAGTGACATTGAAATTAATTTACTGAAAGGAAACTTCAAAGTTATTTTGTTGGAAAGTTACTTAGTTACGCCTGTTACCCCTCGTGGAGGAGCATTATCAGCCCACCAGCACTCTCTATTTAACTCTGTCCTGGGCAATCCATTCCAGTTCTTTCCAGTTGTTATTCATCCTTTTCATATCTGCTTCTATTTCCCGGCGTAATATGTTCTTTGGCCTTCCTGTTTTCCGCTTCTCTTCCGGATTTCAAGTTAGGGATTGCCTCGTGATGCAGTTCGGTGATTTCCTTTATGTGTGTCCTATCCACTTCCAAAGATTTTGTTGAAAAGTTTAGTTATAAATTATTGTATTAAAGTATCCGTTCATAATCCAAATATGCGTTAGTCATACGTTATCTTTTAATTGTCAAACTCGACAACTAAAATTAAAACAGATTTATTGTGGAATAATGTGAAAACTTATTCATATAACCAACTCAATTAAAGAAGTTCAGTTATAAGAAAATGTACACACTAAACGGCTACCTTCTCTAAAATGTTTGAATGAATACAGTAGTATTGTTCATTTAGTTTGCAATGAATTCCAACACCATTATAATTTATTGATTATGAGACATATATATTTTATAGGTTTATTCAATCAAACATTAATAAGATGAGAAAGTTCTCAAAATATATATGCATGTGGAATGAGTATTTACAAATATCTGCTATTTCCGTAATCACTGTTTTCTATTATTTAAAGACCTCGTAACTAGTTGTTTTTATGAGTATATATTCAAAATCAAACAAAAATTTCATTGAAATCCTTCAGCAATCAATATTACAACATCATTGAAAATCTGGAAGCATTGAACAGCTGTTTCGTCCTAGTATGGGACTTCTCAGCAGTGTACATCCACGATCCTAAACGCGAAATTCACACCTTCAAATATTTGAAAGTTATTTTCTAGATGTAATCTAATAAAATTTGAGTTCTGAATCTTTATCTAAATTCGCTTAATAAAAAAAACATATTTTAAAATATCTTCGTAATAATTTGCATTTATTCAGTGCTTCACTGAATAAACACTTGGATTTTAAAAAAAATAGATCATAAAACAGTTCAGACTCATTTCGTCTCTTTAAGATCTATCAAATGAAGTACACATATTAAACTTCAGTAATTTTTTAAATATATATACAGAGCAAATAAAATCTTAACAAAATGAAATATAATTGAAGTGTACAAAAACGTTTAAATTTATTAATGTCGTGAATTTCTTCTCTGAATTGAAACTAATTATTGGATCATACTTATATGATAAAGAATGTGTAGAAGAGAGAAAATGTATGCAAGAATTTTACAGATCGAATATGAAACACGGATAACCAAGAAGGTTGGCTTAAAAGATTTAACATCCGAAGAAGGTTTCAGTTGTATGGTTATATCTTTCTTTCAAGTATACATTAAGACTCCAATGTATTATCTAAATGACGTAATAAACCAATTTCATTCTCAATAAATCATAACTTTAAAGAAGGTAATAAACTTTTTATTGATAAGTTTTATATCAAGTTTATGATACATTAATGTTACTTTTATTTATTTAAATAAATCATAGAAATTAATGCAAGTGTTGAAAAAAAGAGATAAAGTGAAATTTTGCGATGTTTTAAAGTATTTTCCATAAGAATTCTTAATATTGTAATTAGAATAATCTATATGAGATAGTTGGAGGTAATCGACAAGAAGTACTAAGTCTTGTTTTCATACACAGTGTACGTATCACCATGGTGTGCCTGAAATCTTGATGAATATTTATACAGAGTGTCTTGTAAACAAGTATGGTAAAATGAGGAGTTCGAATATTTCATGGATTTTCTTCAGCTAGCTACATTGCACATATAATAGTGATGCTTAATTAAAACCAGTTTATATATATATATTTTATGTCACATTAAGGAAGTTGATTAAAAAGGCATTAAATGTGGGAGAATTATAAAGATATCCCAGCACTTGGAAAAATATACGTTAACTAAAGTAATAATTCTAACAATTAAAATATAAATAATCAAAACCGATTTTAAATAAATAAAACGCTTGTATCTAAATGGTAAGAAGCTGAATGTAATCTACAAAATAAAAAAAATTATTTTACGTTACTACAATCATCATCTACAAATCAATAACACCTTTGGGGAACTGTTAGTATTTGTTCTGTTGGAAGTTCCTTCCTTCTTTGGTTCGAATTATGCTCTCATGATCCTGAATCCATGATATTTCCATCCTATAAGTTAATTTTGTGCTTCTTCGCACAACACCAAAGCAACTCCCTGAATGTGCTGAGAATTTTACTGTTCGTGACTGGAGTACAGAAGCACCCCTTCCGTACGTAACCTCTGCTGTTCAGCTTGGATCCAATGTGTTTCAGTGATTCCGAGAACCGCCGATTTGTATATCCTCATTTCCGTAGCTATCTGACTGGTCCTCTCAGTCTCTAACACTGTCAAGGCATTCCATGTACCTATAAAAATTGTTGCTCTTGTTGTCAGAAGGGACATCGGCCTCGTAACTTTCGAAGAATTTCGACTTTCATCACAAGGCATCATAAATGTTCCTTAAACTCGGAGGGTAGAGTTTAAATGATTGAATTTGTTTTATCTCGTTGGATTTTTTTTTAGCAATGTTGTTTTCTACGGGATGGGGTTGCTTACCTCAAGCCCAACATTCCTCCTTTACCCGGGCTTGCTATCGGCAGTAGCCCTAGAAAAGTTACAGGCAGAGTTAGTTCGGATGTAACAATGTAGAACATTTCGTGCAACTAAACATTTTATCATAATGAAATAAACTACTTATTACTTATAAATAGTAATATCACGGAGCAATATCTATAGAGAATATTAGTCATTGTTCGTTTAAAAAAGTGTAACTAAAACCATACACAGCTTCGGATCATGGATTTTTATGCTTGATGTCTTCCAAGTTAAACGTAAAGCACTTGTTTCTGAATTCAGTAACCCAAATTGTATTAAGTAATAAATTGAAACTAGAAAGGTTATATTTTGAACGTAAATTCACCTGCTGAAAACGTTAACGTCAAATAATATTTCCGGAAGAACTATTCTAAATTAAAATATTAAAAGATCCTTTATAGCTCGTTATATTCAGTATGGACTTATATCAAAACAAGTCAATATTCATATTATCTTAATAAGTAGATAATGTTAAATACAAATTTATCAAAATTAGAATATTGAAATTTAATTACTATCCTATCTGAGTGGATTGGCCACACCTTGAGGAAATCACCTAATTGTGTCACAAGACAAGCCCTCACATGGATTCTTGAAGGTCAAAGGAGAAGAGGAAGACCAAAGAACACATTACGCCGAGAAAGAGAGACAGACATAAGAAGAATGAACAAAAACTGGATAGAACTAGAAAAGAAGGCCCAGGACAGAGTTGGTTGGAGAATGCTGGTCAGCGGCCTATGCTCCATTCCGAGTAAAAGGCGTAAGTAAGTAAGTATTCTGAGATCAACTATCAATAATGACGAAGCATTCATTTATTTCATTTATTGCTGATAAATAAGATCCAAAATGATTAGCGATTGTGACTGTGAACAACATGACGATTGTCGATTGATTTGCTTCAATCACAGAGTTACACCTATTCACTTTATTTATAAACTATTCACAATGTTAGGATAATATCAATGGAGAAATTTAAGAATTGTTTGATTAAGGATTGACCAAATCACACATGGGAGTGGGAAAACTTAAACAGTATACATTTATAGTATTTATTAAATCTACTGATTTGTGTAAAACCATGTCTGTTAACTCTTTACTTACATAACCACGGTGAAAACTGTACAATTTATTAAACACTATATTATCCCATCTTCTATTTTATATGTAGTATATAATCTTCTATACACAAATTCACTCTGAATAATAACACATAATTATTTGAAAGTATTTTTGTTCATAGATTACGGATAGTCACTATTAATTTTAACAAGTCTTTGTTTGCATATGATGTACGTGAGAACATAACTAGATACGCTGCAAGGATCAGATAAGTGGATAGAGACTAGCAACGGTATTCAGTAATACGTTTCTACTCAGAGTCTCTTTCGAGCATATATGCTGGGATTTGGGCAGCGATTAAGAAAGAGCTCTAGTTCTGGATTCCACGGTAGTTCATTGTTTACAAAATAATAGTAACGTGTTACAGAATGGTTTCATTTAAATATATTCAGAATTATCCCATACGAATACATTAATTCCTATTGCGCATTTTGGAAATAATTCTTATTCAAAACTTTTGTGACCTTCACATTTATCTGTAACATTTCAAGGGTTATGATTTAAAAAAGTATTTCGATATATGATCACGAAGACTACTTAAAAATAATCGAAATTATGTTTTATTAAATGGTTATCTTCTACGAGGCAAGCGATTCTCTGAGGAGGTGGAAAAGATTTGTAGCTCAGGTGGGTGATTTTGACGTGGGTTTATTCTCTGAAAAATTTCAACGTAAAGAATGATGTTACATTTTCATCACTATGAGGAATTTTGACTAAACACAGTCATAATGAATTTATGTACTACGTAAAACTTAATTATTGATCTTAACGTTCTGCTAAGAATTTGTCAGTTGACTGAAATAATGTCAGTAATAACGACAATGATTAATCATTTTTCAAGATCAAAATTATGAACACCAAATGTTTACTGGTTTCAAACTTTAGACAGAACTATTATTTTTAATCATATCAATGGTGTTTCATTTAGGCAGAATCTAACTTCAGCACTTTTTCTAACAACATATCTGCATTGAGTTCTGTGGTATACCTTAGCTAAGTAGAAAATAAAATCATCGAAAATTCTTTAAAAACAAACTTCATCAATATCAGTTCAATCTACTTATCTTCTGAAAGAAAAAATAAACTGAGAAACAAAGTCTACAGTGAAATATTCAATGAAAGTTTATCTTGTTTCAAAGTTTTAATTTATTTTCAAATATATTGTTCAGTCAATTGAAGCTAGACGACCATGGAAAACCTGGAAGCACCCCCTTATTTTTAAATATTTCACTGTTATTTTCATACAATGAAAGTCAATCAATTCTTTCTCTTGTTCGATTTATCCTTTCAGTGAATATTAAACAAAATGAAATTATGAAATGAAAGCCAAAAAAGAAAAAATATAAATAGGAGAGAAATAGTTTATTATTCCATATATCTAGTGGAATACACAAGAAAAATGTTCTTTTTAAATAGTTGCCTATTGACATTTGTTCACATTTTTCTCTAACATGGTTACAAAAAAAATGTATTTTTTATCTTATCACTCAAAATATAATGAGAATAACAATCAACTTAACTGAACATCAGAGTGAAGAATAATTTTCTAATAGAATATAGAAAAAGAGAAGAACAAAAATGTCAATTTTTAGACAATAGATTGAATTGAAACTGAAAGAGGAATTAATGAATATTACAAGGATAAAAAGAAGAAAGATCAATAAACCAGACAAAACATGTCAATGTATTGAGTTTATTTTAATCAATTTACATGACGTGACACCTTAAGTTGAATAAATTAAATGTAAACAGGTAAACCATGAAAGATGGTTAGTGTTTTACGGAAATGTTTGTTTGTACATTATAAAAGTTATCTTCATAAAACATCGATATAATTTTAAGAAATAGTGAAAATTGAAGAGTGACAAAATAGTTAGCATGTTTAACTCTGATCTTTTTTGAATGTACAAAGCAGTCGAAAAAAACCGAGATATATCATTTTGAGTGCAGCACGGAGCAATTTAACTGGTCTTCGGATTCGTTACACAAATAACCAGAGTATTCTCGACAAGCGATCTGAACTAGGTGTACAGATGGACTCTACCAAGCCGTATGTAATTGCAGTCACAGAAACGTAGCTGGCACAGTCTGTAGACATTGATTTTGAAAGTTTCACGTCAGACAGAATCCAGGAGAGCAAAGAAGGAGCAGCTCTATTCATTAAAAATACTATTTCATTAACCGTTGTGGATAACAGATCCCTTGAAAGTGTGAAGTGCGAATTAGGTAGTTGTCGTTTGAAATGCTTTTGAGAATGTTCCCCACAACCTGTTGTTAAATAAGTTAAGTAATATCGGGATTGGAAGCAATTTATTGATGTGGATAAAAGAATCGCTAGTTGGGCGCTAACAAAAAGAACGGGCGAACTCAAAGTTTTCTAGCTGGGAAACTGTGCTTTGCGGAGTGCCTCAAGGTACAGTCTCCTATCATCATCAGTCTTATTATATGCTGACGATGTCAAGATATAGAGAGTGATACAAGGTAAAAATGATAGTTTGGAGCTCCAAAATGACTTGAAGAAACATTCTTTTTGATCTAAAATCTGGCAGTTACCGATAAATGATTTCAAGTAGATTATGATGCACATTGGTCACCAAGGTACAGATATATGCACGGTGAACAACAGGGAGATATCTGTTGTACAGACACACAATGCCTTAAGAGTTATCGTTAACTAAGACTTAAAAACTACCGCACACTACTGTGTAATAGCCATCAGAGGTTTTAAAATCCTGTGGTCAGTACGTAGAACCATAAGGCATGTCGATGTCGAAACGTTTATGACTGTATACAATATTCGTTCGTCCCAAACTCGGGTACTGGATTAAAGCGGCTAACCGCTGCCTAAAGAGACAGTGAGCCATCGGAAAAAGTTCAAAAAATGACGACTAAGCTGATCCCCAAAATAGCTAAGATCCTGTATGATGCTCGACCAGCTAAACTCAAACTATTTTCATTGTCAAAATGACGAACCAGAGGAGACTTGATCACAGCTTTAAAGTACTTAGTGATGAACTTTCATCCGATATGCTCTCTTTTTTTGTCTTCTAAAACAGAGAACTTACAAGTACACTCCAAAAAACGTTCAAAAGCCTAGAGTAAATTACTTTTCAGCTGTCTATAGACTTTCCTATCGAATCATCAACAAATAGAATTCATTACCTCAACAGGTGATTGAAGTTCCATCTGTCTACTCTTCCAAAAGAAGGTTGGACCATCTTAAAGGTCAGGATTGCCAGGAGTTACACAGGCTACCTTGACTACTGTCATTTTCAAACTGAAAGTGAAATTTTAATCTATGGATTGAATTTTCAAGATTCGAATATATTGTGACATATCAGGGCGGTTAAAATGTAGTCCACCATATTTACAATTTTATTTAATCTGTCAATTACGACAGATGAGGTCCTTGTGTTTAATCGTATTAAGTGTCAAATATGAACATTACTACACAGTTTTGATGCCAAATATCTGTCGATTTATTTCTAGTTCTTAGTAAACTCCCAGCTGACAACAAAAACTCAAATCATTTTGTCTTTAAGTTGTTAAATTAACATAAAACGAGCACTTTGTTGATTTATATAAATCAGTCACCTCTAAAATTTATTCACAATGTAATCACTACCTTATCTTTTACTTTCAATAGATACACCACAAGTAAAAATATCACAAAAAGAATATTTTTGTATATTGAAGAATACTTAAGTTTCATTGGTTAAGTAGGATTCATAAAGCATTCAAGTTTATATTCAACGAGTTAACAAATAAGAAGATCAAGGACTAGCTGAATATTTAAAATTTGGAAACAAAAATGATCTATACAGATTTAAACAAAATCATATGAAATGATTCAATAGATTAGACAGGTATTTCTTTTAAAGAAAACTTTAATAGAAAGATTGTTTATTATTTACTAAACTATAATGAATACATGTGTAACGTTTAGGGAGAAAAAGGTAAAATGTGAAAGAAAAGAAGGATATTTATTGCAATATTAATGTATCACCATAAATCTCGTCGATTTGATCCATGAAAATATCCTAATGTCTCGAGTCTTTGTTGTACACGTCTGTGTAATCGAATAGCCTGAAATCATTATTAGAATAAAATTAAAAAAATAAATCAATTACAGATATTGATGATAAACATTTAATTATGTTGTAATTCCAGTTATTGTCAACATGTATACAGCTTAGAGTTGGTACATAGTAAAACTTAATAAAGTACACCTCTATATGTAATCCTCAATTTTAAAATATCTTGCATGTAATTTTTAAGATGAACTGGTAAACATGTACTAAATTAACATTTCTCCAAAATACTATACAGCTCAGTGTACCAGACTACAATATGCATGTCAAATTGACCGAATTACAACTAATAAATAAAGCTTCTTAACGAGGATATTAATAATGCAAATACTGTGGTGTGGGTTACTTGTATCCATATAAGTAGTATATGGTGATGGTCAGGCATAGAATGTGCTTTTGCAGAAGATCGATAAGCAAAAAAACAGAAACGAAGCGCAATCGGTATGAAAATGGATGAACAATGGAATCAGAGAAGATGGACTGAGATTTACAGAAGGAATGGTCAAGGTTGAGACAATTGATTGTTATTTTGCAAATTAACTTTTCACTATTTTGTTATCAGATTTTAGTAAGATAGTTTGTAATTTGTGCTTAAATGCATGCGATTGTTCCCATTCGTGTTCTTGTTCATTACAATGCTTTATAACGAGACTACAGGTTATTGACTTAATTAGTCAGTGATAAATTTTACCAAAATGCGCCTCGGAATTTCACCATCATTAGACACACTAAAATTAGTTGTCATATATGATTAAATAGATACACATCATGTAATTTTTATACTTCTCTGAAGAAGAATGGCTTACAGTGAGTCACGTAACGACAGAAAGATTACAAATTAAATTTTTCTACCCATTGTAATATTATAAATCTATGGTTTTTATTAATAGTAATCTATTTGAAATGATCAAGTCAAGCCTTGGTAATAACATCTAAGCTGAAAAATGTCCATCAATTTCATAAAGATCATAATCTTTAGGCATAAATTTACGGCTTTTTAGAAAAAAACTGAATGCGTCTTATTCAAGTATTAATTATAGATCGCATATTGTTATATCTAGAGCTTTGATTCTTGATATGCCGCGTACAATTAGATTACTCGAACGATCGAACCAGCGACGTCACAAGAGAGAAGACAGAAGACTAGTAAGTAGGAATGTATTTCCCAACACAGTGACAATTATGGTAAAAAAACGTTCAGGTATTTATAGTTTTTTGTAAAAACGAAATCATCATTTCAGTTATCTAATCCGCACACAGGGGGTTACTAACATTGTCCAATAGGAGTGCTACACGTAGTGATTCTGGAATATTCTTCCAAAATCTGATTGACTGGAATATGTTCGGCTCCTTCAAAGCATCTCAGAGCTTCCTCAACTTTACCTGTGAACCGTCCTCACACATATAAAGCTACTTCATTATGAAAACAGTTTATAATAATAATTTCATCACTATGACTCTCGTTTCCTTTATGTTTATATATTTTTATGTTTGAATTTTGCCATTTTTCATCTTTGAATTATATCAAATCTAGTTTTTGTTTCAATGTATAACATTCTAAATATTTTAATGCGAATTCATGAATTGTACTTATTTTATAATGACTATTATCTTATTATATCATTGCAGTATTTTTCTTCTCATTTATCAATTATGATGTGTGTGAAACATTTCAACTCATTTGCCATTATGGATAAATTTTAGATCCAATCATCAGTCTAATATGTCAAGAGTGATACTAGTTTAATTGAAAGTTTTTGTATTTTGTCAAATAAGTAATGCATTATTGATAACTTTTAACTCTTTACAGTAATGTTCACAAATTCAAGTTTTTTGGGGGAATATTGGATATATATTTTGTGATACTTTTGGTTGTAAGCTTAATTAAATAAACATTGGAACAATAAATACTTTGGAAATGAGTAAATTTGTTATTAGATTTTTGGTAGGTACCCTTTATCTACTTTTTATAGACTCATGGTAGAGTAGTCGATAGTACAGTAAAATATTATTTAGATTACATAGAGTTAGCCTAAAAGTGTAAGAAACTGCTAAATTAAATAATCTGATAACGAACTCGACATGTTGAGGGGTCAGTATGGCACTATACTTTAACCACTATTCCTTTGAAACAATATTTCACAGGATCAATAAACAAAGGAATGAATCTACATTATCGGCAACAATAGCCTAGATGAATCAACTCTTTTATTACTTTTAGATTTCAAGCTTGAAAGTTATCTTATATTTGATATCCATCGAATTTATGATTTCTTTTTAAATTATATTGTCAACGCTTAGATATTGCAGGTACTACCAGTACTAAAACTGTAACTCTTAATCTAACATTTATTGTGATAAATTCATCTAGTCGTGCTAATACAGTGTAGGAACTTAAACAGTAATGTATGACTGTCAGGCTCTACGTTGCTGCTGACTGATTGAATTCAAGTTTCACAATAAATTGGAAGAAACGGTAAACGATATTCAGTTGACGTGAATTTATAGTCAGTTTTGTATGAAAGACAAACAAATATGTATAGCAATTGAAAGCTATACGCTAAAGCCCATATATATAAAGCTTACTTCATCCATACTTTTCTTGGCAGTTAACAATTCTGATCTAATAGCATCATGAGTTGGAATAACCGGTAGTTTAAAACGTTCCAGTATTTCTTTTGTGTGTTCGTGAACTCGTTTTGTTAAACAAGCATCTCTCTCGAGACTACAAAGCAAACCAAAAAATAAATTAAACGAAATCCCTTTTTAAAGAATTTAGTGATTAAGGGTCTAAAAATCTTTTTTATTCATATAATGTATGCAAACTAATAATAAGTTAAGTGAAATACTTTCTACATAGGAATATAAAAGTGTTGGTACATCAAATTCAAAATTGTGGGCACCACTCCTTGAGAGATTCGAACCATTAGGAGTCTCAAACTACAATAGAAGAGATGTTGAATACTCTATGGCGTTTTATGTTTTCCATTTCATGCTGATCAGCAATGAAAACCGCTCTCAAAATGATCTATTTTGTGTCGATTATTTACTTATCGACCACATAAAAGCTGTTGGTTATTATCCTCACGTAAATCTTGGACAAAAAGCATATGAAAGCGCTTAATAGATTTAAACTCAAGTTTTTTTTGTTTCAGTGAAGTTCACACTACGACTAAAAAATTGTCCACTTGACGTTGCAAACAAAAAACAAATAAACGATTTGATGCTACTGTCTAATAATTTAGTAGGTAGACTATTTATGTACAAATTAACTACTGAAAATGGTATTCGTTGAAGAAATTTGCAGTCACTTTTTTTAACTCATTGAAGGAAGTACTATTTCTCTCTCCGTACAAATAAAAGATTATTCTATTCGATGTTTGAAGTCCTTACCATCGATTGCATAAATACAATGGTCTCAGTCGTTGAATATTTCTTCTGTACAACATACATAAACATTTTCTAACTGAAGTTTCATCAAGAATTATTCAGAGACATATAGAAAATCATATTTTCGCAAATATTTATTCTTCTAGACAGTCACATCTTACATTCTTACATTACGCTCATCGTAAAAAGCTTTGAAAATAAAATGGCTGTCATCCACTGTATTATGATATCAAAATGACTAAACTTTTGCAAGTTGATTATGATAACGAAAATACACATGCATTTAGAAAGAGTAAACAATTAAATTCAGTTAAACTATAAGAAAATAGAATCACCTAATCAATCATTCATATTCCTTAGCAATTTTTAATGAATTTCACAAAATATCGAAGGGCGGTTAATGGGGAACTAGATTATAAAAAATAAGAGTCTACTTACTGTCGATGTAAAAGTGAAAAATGCATTATGTGTATACTACTTAATATCGATTACTGTGTTGAATTTCTATATCATTTTATATTATGTTAAGCTGCCTTGATAATGTCAGCCTTAAAACTTACAGAACAACTTGGTTTTAATATAATATCTCTTCATTATCAGGTTAGGAACCCAAAGTAGATATGAAAAGTAAAAATATATGGTTTTCTTGAATTTTTACGTCACTGAAACTAATTGATCGTTAGTATGTGAAGTACTTTAAGAGAAACGTACTTATACACCTTGAAAACAACAGAAAATCGAATCCATTAAATAATCTATGTGGCATAAACATGTCTTAGACGATGGAAAAATTGTTGATGATGAACTTTCCATGTTTTTACTCATTGAAAAACTTATCACCAATTTCTAGTATGGCTTCCTTAGAGTTAGATCTTATATGACCTGTTATGTTAATTTCACCAATGTATTCTTTACTAAACGTAGCCTAGATCATAGAGTTAAGTTAGACAATTCACATTTTATAGGTTAAGAGATTCTCTGCTTACTTAGCCTAATTTATTTCTCCTTCACTGACATTAAACAGCTAAAATAAACTCCTCGTTGTCGGATCCCGTCGCAGTAACAATCGAGGTAATATAAGATAGTTTCCCATGTCTTTATGGCTTCTATAAACGATACCTGCAATCTTTTTTCCTTAACTAAGTCTTTTAAGTATGCAGATGGTCTCTAAATAGCATATGAACTAAACAATATACAAAACAATATAGGTCCAATAAGGTAGCCCAGTGATGCTTAAAATTAAACTCGGAAACTGACATTGCTTAATGTGAATAGATTTGTTTAGCTAATGCTTCCTTCTTCTTAGATCTCAACAAAAACAGTAAAGTGTTATCTAATTTTCGTAAAACGGGGATTTAAGATTCAAGCATTCTCACAACTTGTCCATCTCGGAATAGGTCTCCAAAACAGACTTTCAATTCTCGAAGACTTCTGGGTTGTATACTTCATAACCTCTATAATAATGATCCTCGCATTCCAATATACAAGTTGTGTGTGTGTTTACCGATATTCTGAAACAGTCCAAAAAGTGCTTACATCTACCAGTGACATTTTAAGGACCTGAAACGTCTAATCATTTTTATTACTGAGTGTACTTATAAAACTTCTCTTCCTGCAGATATCTTGCATTTAAATTGTACCTTGTTAGTTGGACTAATTTAAATAATATCTATACAAAATAGTAAATCATAAAACAACCTAGCACTTGCATAACCGCAGACCTATCACAGCAACTTATAGTTTGTTATTCTGTGCTCTGTTCTTTGCCTAATTGCAGATGACTACAATTACTCTGTGTTAGCACTGCAATCACTACCTGATATACTATTCATGCATCAAAAGAATGTCCTAGTCCTCTTACTAACAATGACTTGTTCCCAAGCGTTGCCTGAAATTATTATGACTCATAGGATAAATGTCTTCTCAAAACAATTTATGAATTCTATCTTTTCAAACAACTTAACCTTTAATTTCTTTATTTTACATATAAATTTGGTTACTGTATCAACCTGATCATGCTTGTAAATTAATAAACATTCTGTAATTATTTCCAGAATCTAGTTTATTTATTCATTTATTATGATGAATATGTTTCTAGTTTTCCAGAAAGTTAAAGTAATTTAAGTATTTTAAAACATTTAGATTTTTGATAAACTTAAGTCACATACATAAATTACATACCTTGCTAATTCCAACTGCAGCACAGTATCTGAATCTAAATTAGCAGGACGTTCTTTTTTAATAGGTTGTTTACGTAAGCTATTCAACTCACTACTATCAATCATCTTTAAATGGTCTTTGTTCACATCAAGTGGTCCACTGATAATTCTTTGATCAGCTTCTATTAGATATTTAAAGTAAAATATATGAACATAATGATTAGAGAAAACAACAGAAACATTTAAGTAGTAAGCGTTATCTACACACACAAAAAATACTAGACAATATTTAGTATTATGTGGTCAGTAATGATTGAAATCATTACGAGAAACAAGTTTTATCAGTTGAATGATAAAATGATAACATCAGTACCTTTTAAACAGTGTTAAAATGCATTTCCTCGAAAGATATACATCTAACATATTCAAGAAACGTATACAAACTTAGAAGAAACACACGATTTGCAGATATTTTGTGTCAGAATTCAATTTTAATATGAAGCAGATTAATGTTATCCAGATGCTTTTATCACAAAAACGCTGTTTAAAATTGTGGATTGTTAACACTTTGTTTACTCACAAATGACTTTAGTTCTTGAAAGGGGTTTAGTCGAATTATGTGTACACTACTGAAAGATATTCAGAATTGCTCATTATTAAAGTTGCTTTATTTGAAATGCCGAATAAAACAAACTCACCACAATATGTAACAGAGAAATCCAGCGACTGAAAACTAAATGACTAAAAAACATTTACAGTATGGTAAGTATTTTCTGATTCACTTCTTGAAGAGAAAAATGGTCTTAATGTCTTAACTTTCACAAAATAACTATCTGCTACCTCGACAACATTATTCCATCACACAAACTAGACTTTAATATTCTTAGCTTACAATGAAAGCATCATTCTTTTAGATGAAATTTTCACATTTACTCTTTTAAACATTCAAAATGAAGGGATGTACAGTCAAATTTTTCCTAAAACGCTGGTGAACAATAAATATTTAAGAAAAATAATTGTGTTCAAACAGTCATATGAGACTGGCTAACATTGAAATCATTGATATAACCTTGCTTAAAGTCACTCTACTTCATGACTGCATCAAAAATAAGAGATTTAGCCATATGGTCATTTAATCTGAATGCATTTGTATAAAGTTGGCCAGTCCATTTCTATACAACTAAAACACCCAGACATTGAAGTTTCACTTATTAATTATAGAATAAAAAAATGTTTTGGATGAGTACTTTTCAACTACTCATTTAAGTCATATTGTAATCTCAAGCAATATATCAAATCCATATATTATTATAACAAAGTTAAGAAACGTTTATTTACACTAATATTACCAAGTAGTTTACAAAAGCACAATCATTCTCATTATCATAAATTTTGACAATCTAATTACCTTCTTTGATTTCCTGATATGTTTTCTTTAAATATTCATACAGTTTCGTCTTTTGATATAGGGTATAATCATCACGCCAGTCTGAAATACAACTAGCGTTTCTTGAACCAAATAAAAATAAGAAAAAATTCATTTTCTAAAATACAATGCTTTTATCAAGTATAATTTGAAATGTTTAGCATAATAATTTTGATTTATTCATTAAAAAAAGACTTTATTTGTATTTTTTTAAATAACTAGAAACTAAATTGCACAGTCCGATGTATCTCTACTGAAATTATTCTAGTTGTTACGAGGATGTCAATGATCATTACGGATTCCTCTACATAAGATAGATGAATCTCTAGCTTTTATAAGGGAATATTATGAATAAAGATACATTGGACTCACACATTATAGATACTGATATTGCAGATGATACAGTAAATTTACTAATACAATCTATATTTCATAAACTTGTAAAGTGAATAATCTAGTTTGAAAATTAAAAATAAGATTAATTGCCAAGCAAATGATTACAGTGGTAAATTTTAAGAAGTGCAACGCCTAATAATCTGTCCATAATAATGATAATCCATTTGTATTGGTTGTTTGAATCTTTTCATTGGTGGTTAGGATTGCAACTGATCAGTCTATGGAATATGTGCATCCAGTAGGGATCGCTTCAATATTGTCAGTAAGTCAGAAGAATTTTAAGCAGAGATGAGTGGTGGCTAGCAGTGGAATCCAGAATGTGTATCACTTCGTCCCATATGGGGCTCGTCAGCCGGATGTGTCTGCATTACAGAGTTTATGTTCACTTTGTTACCCGAATTCAGTGCTGATTACCGCAAACATCATCGCATTATCCAGTTAGCTACTGAGTCCGGATATTCACTGGGTTGTGAAATGGAGTAAAAATCATTTGTTTTGGTTGTTTGAATTTCCCGAATGATGTCTAGGACTCAAGTCTCATCCAACTAACAAGTACTAAATAGTACGAAAAGTGCATTCTGTATTTTACTGCTAGCCATCATTCATCTATGCTGATAGTTATAATAATTTCTATTGTATGCCACTGGGAAAAATTGTAAACAAATAACGGGATAAATTCCTTGTCAGTTTTGACGGTCGAAGGACCGTGCTGAAACACATGTAATACACGCTGTGGTTCAACTTCCTTTCAATATTCTACTGTGATCTTTAGCTACTCATTCTAGTTCATAATATAAACTGCACATCTTTTGCCAACATTTTGAATTTAATTGTGGTGTAGTTTTAATTACATGGTTGACTATGCTACTTCAGTATTGTTTTGAAAAACATGCCTATCTCGGTTGAGGTATTGAAGGTCAACTTTTGACTTTAGAACATTATTAACGAACTTATCCACTAATTACCAAATGATTATGCACGATACCATTAGCTGTCAAAAAATCACCAGCGACAACTGATCGAATAAAAGGATAATTGTCTTTGGAAAATCAGTTACGGAAAATTTTACAGAATAATGACAACAGTAAGCAGTAGAGTTAATTCCAACTGACATTCTTACAGTCCTTTGCTTTAAACACGGTATAAGTATGCACTGGTCGACAAGGCTCAACACCAACGGACCAGCCAAAATGGACGAATAAGAACCAAAAAATTGAACTTCAGTATTGATAAATAACCGTCAATAGTCACAAAACTTCAAACTCGTTAACAAAATCAATCCAATTAACCGATGGGGTTTTACGAATTTACATCATTCTTACCATACACTATACATCAATTCAATCACATTAATTTCCATAGGTTCAATGCAAAAATATCGGAATCACGAGTACTCCTATGTTATCATACTAGGAAAATTTTTATCTATTGCAAAATATCCCTTACATTTATGTAAATATACATAGCTATAAAGTATATACTTGACAGTTTGATTTTTCAAGGTCTCTTTCTTGAGGAAATATATGTCCTTCACTCTTTGTTAACATAACTATACTTAATGGATTCAAAGCCATTTTATGCTTCAATTAAATAAAATATATTAGATATGCTTTCGAAAATTTATTTCTGTCATTATGATTGACTTCAAAATAACGTTTTCAAGATGTTTGATAATCTTTGATCGAAAAAAAGAACAGCTCTTGATTTCTATTGCGATAAATTGTTATACATAAAAAATTTTTAAAGATACTGATTGGTTGCTTCTACAAGCAATGGTTTTTTCTACCTTAATCTCATGTTGACAAACAGTTACTCTAAGCATAATAAAAAAAATTAATCAACTGAAAAATCATTATGGACATCTTTTTCCACCTACACTGTACATTTTTATTGTGACAATAACCTACTTCATGCGTTGTATTTGTGATGCCCGCTTTAACATTAACTCTTTACGAGCTTTTCTTTTTTGTTCTCGTTTATAAATTAAACGTATTTTTTCTAAGGTCGGTTGTGGTGGATCTTCCAACAAAAACGCTCTATGTCTACTAGTCTGACTAGGTAGTTTACATAACAACGAACTGAAAAACAAAATTAAAACAAGACAAATGTCAACATAGTTAGAATCGGTGATAATATTAGTATTAAATTCAAAGAATCAAGATCTTATTTAGTACAGATCACGTTTCACGGTACACAAAACGTGGGACAAGAATAGTGAAATAATTAAAAAAGTGTATATAAAATAAAAATTATAGAATGACCAAATCCCAAGATAAATTTAAAGAGTTTTTTCCTATAGAATTTATCGTATTTACAGCCAAATGAACTTTTTTACAACTCATAGTAGTTGGAAACGATAAACTTGTTGTTTGAATAGTGAATTGAGACCGATATATATATATATAATATTAACCAAGTTGTCTGTTTGGACTTGAAAAATGAACATCACCTAGGCCTCCTAAGATACCTTGAATTGAAAATCCATTATCAGCTTCTGAAACCATATTAAAAAATTAAAAGCTATTCAAAGGTAACTACTGAGGGTGACATTTGCAAACGCGAGTGATTGATAAATTTAAATACGTAGTTTATTTGGATTGATTGACTAATGTGTGCAAACCAATATAATATTTTTCGGCACCTAACGTCATGACAACAAAACGCAAAGCACATAATGTTAGGTTTCTTTACCTGATGGCATTACTGCAGCCTAGTCAATAGAATTCAATTGCTGCTTAGGACCAGAAAGACCAGACATTAATTAAAACCTAGCGGTCAATCAATGTAAATATCTCATTTCAACAGAATGTCAGTTGTCATCTAAACAGTTGAGCGGTAACCTTTATACTGTGACATCAGGTAAGGTTGGTTTAAATCCAAGATAGAAACCAGCTCACTTGAGATTGAAGGTACATCTTATCAAAAAGTGTCAACTAGCAAGAGGCTTCTTCAAATGATTTCCTGAATATTACATCCAACCACTTAAAATAATTAGCAGTTTGTAGCACAGTAGAATGGCTTCGGTAGAACTGAGTTCTCAAAGTTGGTTGGTTTATTCATGAACCGTATACTGTCTTTATGGACAATATTAACAATAAAAACCTCAGATAAAATTCAGCTATTATAAACAACAATACGGTCAATAATCACGTCAAATGAAAGGACAACCAAAACAAATGTGCAGACAATGATAGGAAATGGGTCAACAATAACCGAATAAATTTAAAGCTGACAGGATAAACTGTTATGAATGTGCATAAGAATTCAAGTAGCTTACTACATTCAGAAGCTTGTATTAAGCACGTTGTCTAAGAATGCAATAAGAGTTTAAGGAGAAAACCATTCAGCTTAGAAAGCACAGCTTCACTTAAAAAACGCCGTTTTATTCCTTTTTTGACAGAAATTAATTTTCGTCATAAACTAGTTGGTTTATCGAAGATTAAAAAATTGTTTCTGAAATTTATTCATTTATTAAGATCAAACTTCATAGCATTGCAAAACGTTAACCTATTGTTATTCATAGAAACCCCACAGTCATGATTCCAGTTAATAAGACTTTCAGTACTCAAGTCGCACTGTTTTCGTTAGTTCATGGTTGACTTATTATAATAATATACCTAATCACTTATTAAAAAATTAAACTCACTTATCTGACTTGGATGTGTAACGTTTAGACTTTAAATAATCTCTTTGGATCCTTTTGTAAAACTTTGATTTGCTGGAAACCCGTGAGCAGGATGAGCCATTAATTTTGTGTCCATGGTACTGAACCAAATCATCATCTGCATTTATTATACTTCCCAAGACACTTAATAATTTTGACTGGTCAGTAACCTCATCAAATGTTTTTACCTTCTTTGATTCATCTGAATCGTCATTAGTGTTTTCATTTTGTAAAATACCAGAAAATGACGCATCAGCAGAATAGGAACGTTCAAGCCTGGAACAATTCAGATCACTGTGATTTAGATCCATGGAATTATGCATGCCTCTTACAGAGTGAAGCGGTTGTCTATCCTTGAGGTTTACACTATTCAGAGAATTTATTAAATCAGTAAATTCAGTGTTATTATGGTTGATATCGTCCATAACAAGTTGTTTTGTTTTTAAAACGTTGATATTATTGTTGTTTTCCGGCATCTCAGTACTCTTTGTATTATATTCAGATGAACTGGAGCCTAAAAGATAAATCGCAAATCGGCAGAAAAATAACCATGTTAGGATAAACGGAGAGGAAGTATGTGAAATAATATTGCTGTAGCCTATGATTTCAGGTGCTTGAAAACCGAAAAAGAAACATCACTGACGCTAAACAATTAAACTCAGTCCGATAATTACAACGCATAGCCAAGTTTTTCTGAAAAATGTCTAAGTTTTTGCACTTCACTAAAGTTTGCTATGCATATTTACATTGGTGCCATGAAGTGCTTCCCTTGCAAATCTATATATCAATATCTTAAAAAGTTAACCCAAAGACTGTGAGACAGATAGGATTACAGATGTAAAATTTGATAACAGTGTTTGATATAAACAGGAAAATATTATGACTGTTAACTGGCTTGTACATAAGGTTCACTTATTTAAAATGCTATGGATAGAAAATACATCGTAGGAATCTGCGAAAACAAAAAACCATGGCAATATGATATAGGAGCGAATCCAATATAAGGAGCAACTATTAAAACTGAGATATATCATAGAAGTTAAGCATACCACCCTTAACTGTGTTAGTTGAATCAATATTTGTGAAAACGTCAAAAGAAACGACCACCACATAAATAATTGTAAAGTTTTACGGGACGAAGATCAAAAATATGAGACAAAAGTCGTAGTTCAGAAAAACACCAATCAGTTCTATTTTTGAAAATAGAAACAGATCAGTGTAAAAACCGTGATTGCGTTCAATAATGAAATAGACCTAACACGATAAATCTCTTAAACTAACACCAAACACAATGCATCAGATTTTTCCGTTACTCGACTAGTTTTCTACAAAAAGCAACTTACTGTTAATACCATTGACAAAAAATCTGTGACAAAAATTTGTATGAAAGTGATATTCATAATTATATGGTTTTCTCAAGTAAATTGAGACACAGTTGTCAGGTGTTTCTAATAATAACCTTTCTGTCGAGAGGTCTGAAAATCTAACACACGAGTTAAGTCTGTTTCAAAAATATATAGTGCCACAATTTGTCCAATGGACTATTTAAATATTCCTTTTTTAAGGACGATTAGTAGGTTAGATCACCAAACTTTCGTTCCAAACGCACCTTAGGATGACATGAGTGATGGTGTTCATATCATCTGAACGTCTATGTGGATTTATTAAATGATTTTATAACAAAAGCACGTGAATAATTCTGGCAATTCCCGATAAACACTTCCAAGTGTATTGTGATGCATATTGGCCACCAGGGTACAGATACATACACGATGAATAACACTGAGTTACCTATTGTTCAGGCACACAACGACTTAAGCGTCATCGTCAGTCAAGACTTAAAGACTGCTGCACACTGCCGTGCAATAGCCGCCAAAGGTTTTAGGACTTTATGGTCCATACGCAGGGCTTTTAGGCATCTTGACGCTAAAACGTTTTTGACTTTGTATACAGTGTTCGTACGCCCTAAACTTGAGTACTGTATACAAGCAGCTAACCCCTGCCTAAAAAAAGACAGTGAACTCTTGGAAAGGGTTCAGAGAACAGCAACTAGGCTGATTCCCGGAATAGCGAAGCTCCCGTATGGTACTAGACTGACCAAGCTAAACCTATTCCCGCTGTCATATAGAAGAATCAGAGGTGACTTGATTATAGTTTTCAAATTGCTTAATGACAAATTTGCACCTGATATGCCCTCATTTTTCTTGTCTTCCAAAACAGAAAATCTACGAGGACACTCCAAAAAAGTTCACAAGCCCAGAACGAATTACTTGTCAGCTGACTACCGACTTTCCCATCGAATAATCAACGAGTGGAATTCATTACCTCAGCACGTGGTTGAGGCTCTATCCGTCGACTCCTTCAAAAGAAAGTTGGATCGGCTGAGAGACCATCATTGCCAGGACTAACACAGGCCATCAAGCCTCCTGTCCTTTCCAAACTGAAACTGAATAATTCAGGACATCTGTATTCTATTGTTGTTCCTTAAAACTAACGGTCCATATAGAACACCATATATCCTCGAATATTTCATTGCAATATAAAGTTCACCTCATAGTAAATGTGTTTAAAAAAGTCGTATGACGATATCATGTATCCGTATACCTTGCAGCATCAAGTAAGTTTAATATTCGAGAACGAAAGCTTACCTTCGTTAGTTTCTGTATTCATCAAGCCTAAGTAGTTATCAAGCAGAAACTTCAAAATTTGTTTCGTCCCTCTTCTCAATACTTTAGTAGGGGGAAATTCAATTGGATTGTTTCTGTGATGTAGATTAGACAACTTTTTTAACAGACCTAAAAGATTTGTCACAATGTTACTATTTACCAAGTTCAAAAGGAAGCCTTTTGATCTTGTTATTGTCTATAAGTAATGTCTGAAGTTCCTCTAGGTGTTTGATTTCAGGTGGGATACTTGTTAAGCTATTGTCACGCAAATCTAGCCAACGAAGTTGACTGAGAGCCGTCAAGATGTTGGGTGATATAGCTTTAAGACAGTTATTCGAAAAATACAACTTCTAAATATTGTTTTTTTAGCTTTTGTGAATCATTACCAACCTGTAGATTTGGTAGGTCTGAAATTCTATCAGGAATTTCTTTTAGATTACGGTTCTTGAGATCAAGAGAACAAGAACGTGAGATAACTGCGTCCGATATAATTCCAGCAACAAAAGACTCCTCTTCTGTCTCTCCACATTCACACTTTTTATCTGATTGTAAAACCTCTATATCCATTTATTTAGAAAACATAACAGGACGTTTAAGAATCTGCATAATTGGGGACCATAGAGTACAAAATGAGTAGCTGACTTAAACAAAACAACGCTCGTTTTCATCTTCTGTTCTGCTATGATATAATTTGCACACAGTTATCTCCATCGTTTAAAGGTACTAGAATTCGTATGCTTCGAAAAAAGTCTCCAAAACGTGTTCGTGAATATATTTAAAGATCCATATTTATACTTATAATTTGAGAACGGGGAGCAGGAAGACTGCTTTTCGTTTCCTCCTGACCGTCTCTTCGCGTTTAACCTCCTCTTCATTGTCCTGATGAGAGGCTTAGACGCCAATTCTTTTGACAGCAAGTTTTATAGGTTGGTTACTCTACTAGCGGACCTGTATGCCATAAACATTGTGTTGAGAGGATACATTTTCGAAGCTTACAGCATTGCCGGCTGAAGGTAAATCGCATAAAACTGTGAAGAGCCGTTTGCTTGAAACAGATCTATATACTTGGTATCTATATAAATATGAAAACCGACCTATAGTAAATGTTCGGTGCAACCACTTACTCCTGCAAAGGATGTGAGATGATGTGTTTACTGAAGACCAGTGTTTGTCTTTTAAGTAGTCACATAATAGCTTTGCTCTAGAACTGATGCTTATGTGTCGAAAGGTGGTTTAGACCTCTTCTCATAACAACATTTAGACCTAGTTATTTGACCTGACAACCATGAACTTGGTTTGAAAGGACATTTAGCTATTTATTCTTACTTTAACGTCAGATATATAATGAGTCTTGTGTAAGTAACTTTCACATCTTATATAAACCCATGTTCGACTGGTGTTTCGATGAATATTTTGCATACATGCAATACATTCGAAATGAGTTTCTGATATCACGAAGATAACAGAGATTCAGCTACAAAGAATGAACAGTTTTGATTTCGCTCGTTTGCATTAGCGAAGCACATTAGCACAAGCCGATGGTTTGGCCACCGAAGAAATAGTGTGACCAGACACATGATTTGTAAACTGGTTTACTTCCTGAATGTGAATGTCATTGGGAAATAGATCAGTTCGTATGTAGCGATGGATCGTATGCTATTCAAACCTTCAGATGCGCTTTAAGAAAGAGTATTGTCTAAATCCTGTCAAGATATTAAAAGTCGTCTATAAAATACTCACGTTGCAACGTAGGAGATTGCAGGGTTATAAACCTGAAAAAGAGACAGAAAATTTTATGTTTGTTAGTTGTGCAGAAGAATGTTCTGAGGCTAATTTGAACGATTTAACTTGTCATGTGTTTGACAATACACACTGCAATGTATAAACATCAATGTTGTTTCTAGTGCTGCTGGCCACAGCAGCTGGTCCTCGAGAAAAGTATATGCGAGTTACCCATGCGTTTTATCCGGCCCATCGTGATTTGAGTGGTGACCTGTATCAAAAGCACACTGTGTTTCACTTACCGTTTTTTTCAAAATTTGCTGTGTGATTGTTAGCTAACCGATTTAATGATACCTGTTATGGAATTGTCTCTGAAGCCGCCGAGACCCAATGTTCTCCGAATGGTGACTGACTAGCTAATATGCAAAGACTTTGGTGAAAAAACAGGTAGAAGCTACCGGAATGCATTTAAGGGAGAACAAGTATCTTAAGACCTAGAAAACGAAGAACATCCATCCTGAAATCAACGAGGCAACACCTAATACTAGCTGTGCTAATATATTTCTGATACGGAGTACACGAAATTTTTACAGGCATGTTCCATATGGATTTACAGACACTCTCCAGATAGGGCTATAAAATATGTGACAAAATATTCGAACAGATTTATTAACTAGTTAATCAATAGGTTTGCGTGTTAGAACTGAGCTTTGAATTGACGGTTGTTATTATCTGTTCACAGATGTTGCCTCGTACAGATTGTAAACTTGACGAAAGAAAATCTGGTACAATTTTCACAATAGTGGGTTACTATTTTTGTGCTGAAAAACGATAGATAACAAATGGTTAAGAAAAGCGAATTGTTAGCAGTGGAGCAAATCAAGTTTTGTTTGACTGTTAAGTAGAACTGAAACTAATTAGTGAACTCAAAATTAAACTGTCACAAAAGAAACCACAGATTGACTATAACAACTAAATGAAGGTGTGCGGAATTATGACGGTGAAACAGGCGTCAAATGATGAACGAGAGGATGAAGAGCAAAGTGAAATATGTGTCTATTAACTTCGGAAACTAACAGAAAAGTAAGGCGTTTAGTTGCCAAAGTAAATTTACCATCATGGCTAATTTCTATATATTGCTCTTCTTTGTTGTTGATACCGGATACCAACCGTCCAATATGCACATAAGCGTTTGGAATTTCTTGTAATAAATCGACTTGGTAGAATAGCAAAACCAACGGGCGGCAGAAAACATGAGTCTAGGAGCGTCAAACATGGGAGAACAACATTCATATTATCAAGTGGTTGCTTAATCACGAGTCACAAAATACTCGATACAACTGAGTTACTGACATGATTTGCGTGAAATTTGTGGGTATTTAGGCAAAATTAAGACACAACCCACAATGTTTTTGAGCATTTCTTCGATTCTCACTGGCACCTACTGACAAGGAAGATATCATTTGCTGTTTAGTCTCTCTTCAAAGTAGAAACTTTCGTTTGAGCGAATGAAGTTATGGTACACGGATGTAGGTGCAGATGAAGATCATGATGAGGTCAATGAAGCAGGTTTCCACTTCTCCGAAGCCTCTCGAGAAAACCAAAAACTCATAATACTGTCATTGAAAGAACGCTATTTTCATGTGCATATGTGTCACTTTTGGTGGAGAATAATAATATCATCAATAAACCGCATGTAGATAAAAGAAATATAGAATGCGGATATACATCCTATATCATGAATTAGCTTAAAAACGCTTCCTACTAAGCCGCTCCCGCTTAGCGTTTAAATGAGTGATTCACACTGGCAATTTAATATCCCTTCTCAGTGTTACTCGGCTATTCTAAAACACAAACAAATACTATGGTTTTACTAAGGATTTTATATTTGAGTTACAGTGAAAGCCCATTTTTTATGAAAGACAGTCATGATACTGTAACATTGTGAAAAAGGTGCTGAAGAAGGAGCAATGTCAAATGAAAAAAATGACAACATTTTTGGATCGACAGCAGTCACACAGAATTTGGGCGGGATAATAATTCCCTTTGGTTCTTTCTAGAAAATCGAATGCATCTACCTCAATGTACTTTAATCAGCTGCAATAAGTCTTCTACTAAAGAATCCTGCCTAATTTAGCATACAGTTCATTAGCTATTTCACTGACACGGAACATTTTTTGTCGGCAGTTTTAACCACCTGAAACTGCCTCCCAAGGACACCAGGTTCAACTTATAGGAAGAATAGTGTAATCTCAAATGACATTATGTTACATGTGTGTGCATCAGGTCAACTATATTTAGTGGAACATGTTTCTTGAAAACTATGCGAGATTCGCGAAGTTATTTCTGACAACATTGTGAAAATTAGGAGTATTTGAATTAAAGTATAAACTAGAAATCTCAGAAACAATGCAATCTAATCAAGAAGTATTGGATGAACAAGAACGAATGCATTGTATTTGAAATTCAAAATCAAACAGTCATCAAATACATGCAAGTTCATGCAAACAGCAAAAAATGTAGTGGAATTGTATAATAGGTTTACTGTTATTACAATGCAATGATTAGAAGACACTTCGTATAGTTTGCGCCCTTGACAAATGCATCTATTGGGTTTGTATACTAGGCGTAAGAAGAAGCCTAATGGATTGTAGAGATTAGAGAAAGCAAATCGAAAGTTTGGAGACGAATTATTAAGGGCGAAGTTACTGGCCTGTAAGCACCAATGGTGAAGGCATTTATTTCATTCCACTCATCCTTGTGAGGCAAAAACGTTTACTTGTTTCAGGATGTTTATGATTAACGATTAGGCAGGCAATCAGCATTAATTATTTTGTTCCCCTATTATTGGTACTTCTTAGATTAGTTTTTTCTAATTGACACTTGCTCTGCTATCCTGCTAAGATAACCTACAGCACCTAACTGATACGGTTTGACAGTTGTGTGATCAATAGTTTCCACACGGCAGCCAATGACTTTCATTTTTCTTTGGAACAATATGCAGAGGGGAAGCCTTTTGTCTCTTAGATGGATGGATAGTACCCAGCTGTCTCATGTAGTAAACAGATATGGCACAGGTGACTTCGTCCAACACCGTTATTAAAGCTTCCGATATTCTGGAGGGATATAAGTTATGATCACTACCTGGAAACGTTTTTCATATCTTATGAAATATCAACCCAGCTGAGTAATTTTCAACAGTGAAAATTGTAACTTCTGTAACAATTTGATCTTGCCTGTAAACCGGCATGCCTCATGTAACAAACTGTTATTTGAGAATAAATTATTATTATTATGTAGTCTAGTTAGGCTCTTACTATCTTAAGCTCATCTGGTGCTGGTCTCTTGAGTTTAACAAACAGAAGTGCCCTCCCTTCTATAGATTATATTTACTTTACAACCCTGCTTAAGATCCATAGTGAGAACCAATAAATGTTGTGACTTGTAGATCATGCCTGTAAAAAGGGCGTGTACCTGCCCTTGCAGAAGTATATTATTATACAGTTTTGCCCTGTATGGCCTACAATTAGGTTGCTTTTGAAAGGATGGCGGTTTGGTTTCGTTGTGTTTCGAAATTCTGTTAGTATTTCCCGGAATTTCGTAGATGTTGCTGGAGGGGTTTTTCTCAAAATGAACGATGTGATGTGACGTTCGTTGTCTTTTGTGAAACTCGAGGTTTCTTTTGGTGTTTATACCACCCCAAAACGGCGATTTCCAGTATTGCCAGCTCTTAATAGACTTCAGTGAACACCCAGGTAAGTACCCATCTAATTTCCGACTCCAGTATAATTGATTTTTGCTCAAACGGCTCGACATCGTGAATTGTGACTGGTAACGACTTTCGGCCCAGCTCAGTTTTGTTACGAAGAACGATACCAAGAGCCATGTCGGTATCTAACAAAAAGTTGGAGCCTGACTTTCTAACATCGGCCAAACAAATGTTTAAGCACCTCTCATCATTGACCGTGACCTGTGGAGCGGTTACTCATTTACCATATTTTCGGGAGTCTGTTTAGGTCAGGCACATGTTTGACTGCACCTGGGTGGCTGAACAGCAAACTTCCAGCGGTACGAGCAGGACTATTCTGATAGTCTGAATATTTGATCCGTTATTACTTTTCCGCAAGTGTCTATAAAAGGTTTAACACTAGCAATCAGTTCTATCCACCCTCTGATGTTTCTTCTTTTCGTGTATGATGCATTGTACGTCATCCAGTCGGGGGACCTCTTTCCATCATTCTTTCTGAAACCATCAAAGAAGACTACTGAAAATTCATATGGAGCGTTCTCAGGTCTCTTATTGAACTACATTGTGAATTTTCCCCCAGTGGAATGAATTTTAAAAGGGATACGTTACCTAACAGACCTGTTAAAAACTCATCTACTTAATCTAGGTATGTTCGAAAACTTTGAATAATAAATATTCCCGTTAAACGTGTCTGCATAGTGTTTTGTTGATTGCTGGACACCACGATACTTGGGAAAAACACAGTGGAAGACTTGTTTCTGTTTCTCAGCATCGCCTTCGTCGTTGCATCAAGATGAAAAAACTCACTTACCATAGAAACGAGATGTTAAACTTATTTCCTATCTGAAACTTCCTAGACCGTACGCTACTCTTAAAATGGCTGTTTTCAACAAGCTGATGTAGTCCAACTAGTCAGCTACTCAAGATGGGTAACATCAAAAGCCAATTTAGAAGGCCATTAAAAAGTTACCCATGTTTAGCAACTTTTCAGCCGGTTTAAACTCTGCAATGTATGTATATCAGTATTCGTCAACAGTTCTTGAAGACCTGTTTACTAAGCCCAATACTGGAATATGTTTCGCGAAAGTAAACTTTCGATGCCTACACGGGAGTGGCAGTCTATCATGTTTGTAGCAATTTTCGAACTATCAACACTTCTTGAGAGTTATTTCGATATATCTGCTTAACATTTAATACAGATACAGTACCTGCCATCTTTCAGTAAATGGTGGGTATGATGTTAACAGTCATACCTGGAATAACCGCCCACCTGGATGGTATCATTGTTATGGGTTCGACTGGTAGTAGAATTTCTGATCAACTTCATCAAGTTCTTAAACGAGCAGTGAAGTATGTTTTTCAAATGCGTGAAGAAAATGGTATCTCCTTCATTCATTCCATCAACTAACTTGGGTTCATATCAGAGAAGAATGGTCTCTAGCCAGGCCAAGCCGATATAGATGACAATCAGAAGACGTCTGCACCAACGGATACTCCTTCATTAAGGTTCTTCATTAGATTACATAATCATCATTGCACATTTTTTCAGTAGGGCATCGAGTAATTCCTCTGAATGAATTACTAAGAAATGGCGGTGGCGAGATGGATCTTGCGCATTTTTTGGCGAAGTCAAATCGGTGATCAGCTCAAAGCTTCTTTTTTTCATATCTATATATTTCTACTAAAAACTACCTGACTATCTCCCGCAACTTTGGAAAGCGGAACAACACCATGTTATTAAGAAATTTCCTCAAAACCCTTGCGAAAGACTCTTCTCTGACCAAAATTATCTACACATAACACATAATTGGTATAAAGTATGGTTGGCGTGCGATGTAGTTTTGTATCCAACGACTATAAGACTTATTTAACTATGACGCACCCAGTTGACGTATTGTTGGGATCTTTTGTTTTCTGCTATCACCACATTACTTACTTACTCACGCCTATTGCTTCCAATGGAGCATAGGCTGTCGAACAGCATTCTCCAACCCACCCTGTCTTGGGCTTTCTTTTGTAGTTCTATTCAATTCTTGTTCATTCTTCCCATGCTTGACTCCATTTCTCAGTGCATTGTAATAATAATATATTCTGAAAATAATATTCACAGAATTCACACCAGTTTACAGGCATGGTCAGATTGATATAAAAAGCAACATTTCATGTAGGGAACAAACATGAAATATGAGATTGTTTTGCGTTTGCTGGTTTAGTTATTGATAAGTTGTTTATTAATGCTATATATCACGGCAAGCCAATGCAACACCAGGGAACTTTTAATTTTTTCTTAGGTGGATAGCCTGATGATTTATGAACGTATTTCTTTAAGGTTATTTCCAGTGCCAGAGCGAGTTACTGATAAATATCTACAACTGGAGAAAGTAAGATTAAAGCAAAGAGCACGGAACAACAAAACAACGATTGCCAAAATATGCCGGTCAGGTTACCACTGTTCATCTTTTAGATATAATTCAAACGTGTTAGAGTTTCTATTGACAGTGTTAATGTGAAGTGACAGCAAGCAAGTGGTTAAACATTTAAAGTTCCTATAATCTCACTTGTGGAGTTAGATACACTTACAGGCGCTAGAGCATTTAATGCATTTTCAGAGGAGCAATATGCATTAATGGAGCGAACAAACAGTGGGAGAGAGTCTATCGTACGGAAAAAGAGTCTAGAAAACTTACAGGTAAAGTAATTCATATAGAGAGAAGATCTGGAACATGTTTGTTTCGCTAAAGACGAAGAGTTACGAATGTCGTAATGTGAAGCTTCAGCATATTGAATCGCCTGGTTGGATGTGTAGGATAGTTTGTTAAGTATTTTGAAAGAGAAGATAAGGTTAGGTTTGAGTTTCCTCTTCCATAAAAGGTCAAGCCCGAGTTTATTACACCTAGTACTATATGTCAGAGCGCAATCAGTCCCAAGAGTACGAAGTGTAAATCGTCTCAGTACTGATTCCAGCCGTAATTTATCCTTTATGCTCGCGCTACTAAGAAGAAACGGACAGTATTGGAGGAGTGGTCGAACACAAACTTTGTACATTAGAATACGTGATTCGCTGTTATGAAGGTTCCTAGTTATGTAACCTATAAGGCGTTGAGACTTGGAAGTTTGTTCCATTATCTGCTCGGTAAACGACAGGTCGTCGGAGTACCCAAGTCCGAGATCTACTACTGTGTGTAACCTAGATAACACTTCACCATTTATGGTAAGATCGAGGTTGAGTGATGTATCACCGAAGCATAACCATCCACATTAAGCTCCAGTTGCCATTTCGAGCACCACTGTGCTACAGTGTTAAGCTCTGTGCTCATACAATTTTGAATATTGCTCAGCTCATGTGGAGAAAATGAGTACACCACCTTAAGATCGTCTGCATACAAAAGGGACCTACCCACACTAAAACACTCACAAATATCAATAATGAAAACTAAAAAGAGCAGATTACCTAAGACACTAAACTGAATTACCCCACTTCTAACAGGGACGGCATTCGACAATGAAGAGTTGATTTTAACTATTTGATGTCGATTTCTGAGGAAGGAATCAAACCAGGCTAGTAACGGGTTTTGGACCCCATAAGATACGAGTTTACCTATGAGAAGTTGGTGGTTGACTATGTCGAAGGCCTTAGAAATGTCCAGGTATAGCACTAATATTAGATATCCTTGGCTACGAAGAGAATAGACTAAATTAAAAAAGTCAGTGACATGTCATGGAGGATCGATTTTTAAGAAATCCACGTTGCGTATCATTGATAACTTTTTCAGTCAATAAATAGTTGGATAGTTCGTCACTAATAATTTTTCCGATAATCCTAGAGATAAGAGTAATATTTATCGGTCGATAATTGTTCATGTCAGTCCTATCTCCGGATTTGTAACGTGGTATGATGTACGCGGTTTTCCAACTGTCAGGATAAGAGCCTGATTACATAGAGAGAGTAAACAGCTTAAAGAGAAGAAGTGGAATATCTGGACCACCATATTTGTAGAGAAATGATGAAATCCTATCTGCTCCATGACCTCTCGAAACCTTGAGGTTATTTAAGGCCTTACTAATTTTCAGACTTGTGAAGGAGGTAGATTTAACTGAGTTACCAGTCACGCATATGACTCTTGAAAGAGAGCCATTTGTGGATTCTTTGCCATTTGCAAAATTACCACTGACAAGGTCTGCTATAGTTTTAGGGTCATATATGAAACTGTTATTATGCAGGATTCAAGGTATATCAATCTTCTGAGTTGATTTGTAGCGTTTATTGAAAAGGAGTATCGAGTTTTGCACTTTTGAGCTAATACTTAGTGCTAATAGCTCTTCATTAATGGTTTTTAACCTATATTTCTCTTTAATTTTGTTAAAAATTATTGTTATTTGTGTAACTGCCGTGAAGTCTTTAGATTTAAAATAACGTTTCTGTAGGCGTCTTAGTTTATTACGATATTTAGATGGTATATATAATTCGTGAGGTTTACTAATCCTGTAAGTCATGATTGGTGCACAGGAATCTAGACAAGAGTTAACTATCAAATAGAATGTGTTAATGGCATCAATCAGACTATTACATGAGAAGAATTCATCCCAGTCTGAGAGTTTGATCAGTGAGCGCAAGAGGTCCCAGTCTGCATGCTTATAGTCTCTATAATTGCAGGTTCTTTGAATTAGTCGGTTATAAGAGGGATAGATGGGGAGAGCACAAACTACTGCCTTATTATCACTGTTTTAAAACTCGTTGCATACTTGTACAGATAGGGGAATGATATCTCTACTAAATATTAGATCAAGTGTATTATCACCCCTTGTTGGGGTACGAACCCACTGTGACCAGCAGTACAGATTAAGGATTGATAAAAATTCATCATTGCTTGACTGACAACTACCGGTACTCCAGTTAATTCCAGGATAATTGAAATCGCCAGTGATAATCTTAGCACTGAAGTTTAGAGTAGATGCATATATAAATGCATTGATAATAAGATCATTCAAATTTTCAGTACTATCAAGAGCTCTATATATACAACCTAGGAATGGACTATGATTCAGGGTATTGGTTGATATCCAGAACGATTACGGTAAACTATTCAAGATACTATCTTCAACTTTATTAGTTGTTAAGGTATCCAAAGCAAATATAAGACAACCACCTCCTCGCTTAGTTCCTCTGTCACAGAGACAGAGTCGATAGTTCTGGATATTTAATTCGGAATCGGCTATTGCTGGATAACACCATGTTTCAGTGGTAAGTATAAAAGAAGGCTTGGCTAGAAAGGCTAAGGTTGTCAAGGCTGAAATTTTGTTCAGAAGTGAACGTGCGTTAACAAGCAATAAGTTTAAAAAGGGAGTGTGTAGTGTAAAAAAACCGAGAGCATCCTTATCGATGGTATGAGTTCTAGATATGCCTGGACTATGGTTTAATGTGTTTGCCGGATCGTATGGGCTATAGCTTGAGTGAATTGTAATGCTAGTAAAACAAGGGATTTCTGGAGGCCGAAAAAAGTCCTTATTTCGTTAAGGTGGAATAATTTGTTGTTATTGAATTAGGTGTTTCATTACAGGCTTCAGATATTACAATGGAAAGAATGGCATTAGTGTCTCCATCAGATATGTCCTGGTTATCTAGGGCCACTAGAGGTATGGGAGGCAAACTAGCACATTGAATTGATAAATCAGTACACTGACTAACATGAGATAGATTAGCTGAACCAGTGGGTTCAGCTTCTGGGGCGATCACATTTGTTGTGACATCAACAATGTCGTTTTCGTTCATGGTACGCTTTTGCGTTAGTCTTTGGTTGGTGGTTTTGTCTGAGAGTATACGAGCGTTTTTAAACTTCGTAAGCGCACAGACTAGCTGTTCAGATCCTTTCAAACGATCCGCTAATAAATGGGAATCGAATCTAAACAGGATACTTACTTACTTTTGCCTGTTACTCCGAATGGAGCATAGGCCGCCGACCAGCTTCCTCCAACCCACTCTGTCCTGAGCTTCCTTTTCTAGTTCTATCCAGTTCTTGTTCATTCTTCTCATGTCTGTCTCTATTTCTCGGCGTAATGTCTTCTTTGGTCTTCCTCTTCTCCTTTGACCTTCAGGATTCCATGGGAGGGCTTGTCTTGTGACGCAATCGGGTGATTTCCTCAAAGTGTGCCCAATCCACTTCCAGCGCTTCATCCTGATTTCTTCCTCCGCTGGAATCTGATTTGTTCTCTCCCACAGTAACTTGTTGCTGATAGTGTCTGGCCATCTTATCCGAAGTATTTTGCGTAGACAGCTGTTAATAAACACTTGTATCTTCTGGATAATGGCTTTCGTAGTTCTCCACGTCTATGCCTCATACAGTAGAACTGTCTTGACATTTGTATTGAAAATTCTAACCATGGTGTTGGTTGACAATTGTTTTGAGCTCCAGATGCTTTTCAGTTGTAAGTATGGTGCTCTAACTTTGCCGATCCTCGCCCTCACATCTGCATCTGATCCACCATGTTCATCAATGATGCTGCCCAGATATGTAAAGGTTTCCACATCCCCCAAAGCTTCCCCCTCGAATGTAATTTGATTGGTGCATGTTGTATTGTATCGGAGAGTCTTGCTTTTCCCTCTCTTTATATTGAGATCTACTGCTACTGTGGCTGCTGGCTACACTGGTCGTTTTCTCCTGCATTTGTTGTTGCGTTTGTAATAGAAGAGCCAGATCATCCGCGAAGTCTAGATCGTCAAGTTGCATCCTGCCTGTCCATTGTATCCCGTGCTTTCCTCCAGTCGTTGACGTTTTCATGATCCAGTCGATTACCAGGAGAAAGAGAAACGGTGAGAGTAAGCAACCTTGCCTTACACCAGTCTTTACTTTAAAAAAGTCGGTGAGTTGTCCTCCGTGGACGATGTGGCAGTTTAGTCCATCATAGGAGTTCCGTATGATATTGACTATTTTCTCAGGCACGCCGTGGTGTCGAAGAAGCCTCCATAGTGTCGTCCTGTCCACGCTATCAAATGCCTCCTCGTAGTCGATGAAGTTGATGTAGAGTGATGAATTCCATTCGATCGATTGTTCCACAATGATAATTAGAATTGCGATTTGATCTGTGCAAGATCTATCCTTACGAAATCCAGCTTGTTGATCTCGAAGTTGGGCATCCACGGAATCCTTCATCCTATTTAACAATACACTGTTAAAGACTTTCCCTGGTATTGAGAGGAGAGTGATGCCCCTGTAGTTGTCACACTTGCTGAGATCACCTTTCTTTGGTATTTTGATTAGAAGTTCTTTTTCCAGTCTGTTGGTACATGTTCTTCGTCCCAAGTCTTACTGAAGAGGATGTGTAGTATCTTGGCAGTTGCTGCTACATTTGCTTTCAGTGCCTCTTCCGGGATTTTGTCTGATCCCGCTGCTTTGCCACTGTTGACGTGTCTAATGGCCATGCTGATCCCTTCAATTGTTGGTGGGCCAACATCGATTGGGAGGTCTGTGGGTGCTGCTTCGATGTTGGGTGGGTTCAGTGGAGCTGGGCGCTTTAAGAGTTCTTTGATGTGTTCTACCCACCTGTTTCGTTGTTCTTCAATGTCGGTGATTACTTTGCCTTCCTTGCTTTGCACTGGTCTTTCTGGTTTACGGTAATTTCCAGCAAGTTTCTTTGTTGTATCATACAATTGTCTCATGTTTCCCTCTCTTGCAGCCTTTTCCGCTGTCATCGCTAAATCTTCCACATATTTATGTTTGTCGGTTCTGATGCTCCTCTCCACTTGCTTGTTTGCCTCTGTGTATTCGGCTTGTGCCTTGGCTTTTTCTGCTCTTGTTCGGCTGATATTGATTGCTACCTTCTTGTTCCTCCTTGCTTCAATGTTATCCAGTGTACCAACAGTGATCCATTCCTTGTGATTATGCTTCTTTTGGCCCAGAACCTCCTGACATGTTGAAACGATTGCCTCCTTGACACTTTTCCAGTTGCTCTCCATGGTAGTTCCCTCTCCATTGAGTAGATCATGAAAGGCCTGGAACCTGTTGATGAGAGCTATGTTGAATTTGTTGAGTTTGTCAGCATCTCGAAGAAAGGCCGTATTAAACTTTTGTGATGTTGTCCGCACCGTTGTCTAGTGCTTATTGAGTTTTGGTTTCACCTTGGCGACCAGCAAATGATGATAGGATGCTATATCAGCTCCTCTTCTGGTTCTCACACCCGCCATCGTCCTCCTGAACTTTTTGTTAATGCAGATATGGTCGATTTGATTCTGTGTAGTGTGATCCGGTGAAATCCAAGTGGCTTTGTGTATGTTTTTGTGTGAGAATATGGTACCACCTATGACCAGTTTATTGAAGGCACATAGGTTTGCAAATCTCTCACCATTTTCGTTCCTTTCTCTCAGTCCATGTTGTCCCATGACGTCTTTGTATCCATTGTTGTCCTTTCCAACCTCGGCATTGAAATCTCCGATCAGAATGGTCAGGTCCTTGGTTGGGCACTTCTGGACGATCGACTGCAGCCTATCGTAGAGTTGGTCTTTAGCGTCTTCATCGTAGTCGTTGGTAGGCGCATAGCATTGAATGACGTTCATTGTAATGCCCTCTCTCTTTGTTCTGAAGGAGGCTTTGATGATCCTTGGTCCATGAGATTCCCATCCTATAAGTGCATTTTGTGCTTTTCTGGACAGCATCAATGCAACTCCTTGTGTATGTGGGGCATTTTCTTCTTCATGACCGGAGTATAACAGAAGTTCTCCTGAAGACAGTCGTTGTTGTCCAACCTGCGTCCAATGTGTTTCGCTGATTCCAAGAACCTCCAGGTTGTATTTTCTCATTTCTGCAGCAATTTGGAAGACTCTTCCAGTCTCCCACATTGTCCGAACATTCCATGTACCTATAAAAATTGTCGCTCTGGTTGTAAGAAGGTGCATCGGCCTCATGACTTCCGAAGGAATTCGGCTTTCATCATGAGACGTCATAATTATACCTTCTACTCCCAGGGCAGAGTTTGAATGGTTTGAATGATTTTTTCTGGTTAGCGTTTTTTAGCGAGTTGATTTTCTACGGGATGGGGTCGCTAACCCTATGCCCAACCCTCCTCCTTTGTGTGGGCTTGGGACCGGCAGTAACCCCCAGAGGAGCTACAGGCGGAGTTTAAACAGGATAAGGCATGAGTATTTTTAATGCTTTTTATTAAGTCGGATACATTGACATGGACTGTCCTGGAGATTAGCTGCTTTTAGTATCGAATTCCTTACAGTTTTAACGGCAACTTTGTCCGGTATATTATATATAATCACATTATTTCGCGAGATTATTCGCTTAGTGACTTCACTAGCTATCAAGTCAATATCGGATTCTACTTTGATCCTGTCTTCGAGTTCTGAAGAAACTACATCCTTTGACAACAGCAGCTTAAGAGGAGACAGTGTCTTTAGTTCTAGTTTAAGATCATCATGCTTTATTAAAGAGCCCGCAAGAGACTCCACTTTAGAACGCATGTCGCTTAATTGCTTATAGACAGTGGCGAATTAACTCTTAATATGATCGATACCTTCAGTTCGTGAGTTTGAACTCATTATTAAGTTTGACACTGAGTCATCTAGCAACAGGTGTGGAATACGTCCACTCCCACTATTACCAGGTGCAACAGGAGTTGCAGAGCATGGGGTATAGGTAAGAGCAGAATTGTTAATATCTGAAAAAATAAGGCTTTTCCGGGCTCCTTTTTGTGTCAGTCGAACCATTTTTCTTCAAGGGTTAAGTTGAATGTTATGATTGAGTTATAAACTAGGTTTTAGCGATATATAAGCACTTTATAAAAAATACCGTGTAAGCGTAACGCAAACTTCAAACGTACCGCAAACTTATTTGTTCTTTGGTCTTCCTCTTTTCATTTGGCTTTGAGGATCTCGTATGAGGCCTTGCCTCATGATGCAGTTGGATGCTTCCTCAATGTGTGTCCTATCCACGTCCAGCACTTCTTCCTGATTTCTCCGCTGGATGGAATCAGGTTTGTATTCTCCCACAGTAGGTTGTTGTAAATAATCTCTGGCCAACACATTCGAAGTATCTTGCGTTGACAATTGTTATTAAACACCTATATCGTCTGGATGATAACTTTCGTAATTTACCAGGTTTCCGCCCCAAACAATAGAACTGTTTCCACATTTGTATTGAAAATTCTGGTCTTGGTTGACAACTGTTTTGAGTTCCAGATGTTCTTCAGTTGCAAACATGCTGCCCTTGCTTTGCCAATCCGCCCCTTTACATCGACATCAGATCCATCGTGTTCTTCAATGATGTTGCCCAGATATGTAGAGGTCTTTACATCCTCCGAAGTTTCTTTGTCAAGTGTGATTCGATTTGTGCATGCTGTATTGTATGGGAGAATCTTGTTTCCCCTTTTGTTTATGTTGATACCTACTGCTGTTGAGGCTGCTGCTACACTGGTCGTCTCATTCTGCACTTGTTGTTACGCGTGTAATAAAAGAGCCAGATCATTCGCAAAGTCTAAATCGTCCGGCTGCATCCTAGCTGTCCACTGTATCCCGTGCTTCCCTCCAGATGTCGACGTTTTCATGATCCAGTTGAACACCAGGAGAAAAAGAAAGAGTGGGAAGGAGGAACCTTGCCTAACAACGATCTTTACTTTGAACGAGTCAGTGAGCTGTCCTTCATGCACGATTTCGCAGTTTAATCCGTCATTGGGGTTCCGTATAATATTGACTAACTTCTGAGGTACGCCGTAGTGTCGAAGAAGCCTCCATAGTGTTGTCCTGTGGACGCTATCAAATGCTTTCTCGTAGTCAGTGAAGTTGATGTAGAGTGATGAATGCCATTTAATTGGTTGTTCCACAATGATCAGTAGAGTTAGCACTACATAGGAACTAAAAACTTTCCAGTCACATAAAATTGAGAAGTATATCAGAAACAAACAAGTCGCAACGCTGAAAGCTTATGGAGGTCAATGAATTATATTCCATGACTAAAAACTAAACTCTAATCACTGATGGTTGTGATAGTTAATGGAAAATATACACAGTGATTAGAGGTTGGATGAATGCTGCAAAATAATTTGGGAAGGCTAGTATTAGTTTAATGGCTTTACAAAATCATGGAAAGAAGAATCCCTTATATCATGAATTAGCTCGAGAATAAGAGATCATGTAACCGACCTCTGCCGAGAGTCAAAAGTAAAATAGATGAGTGTTGAAACTGAACGTCCAATTACTTTTACTCGGCACTTAATGTCGTAAGAGTAGGTGTCTAATCTCCCCCCCAGAATTTGAGGAAGAACTGTTTTAAGTCTTATTGCATTGCCGTTTCTGAAAGAAATATACATTTCGTGTCTTTCATTTAATATCACATCTTTTGCTGTTGTATGCCAGAGAAAGCTTCCTTTATCCAGTTCAAAGTGACTCAAGCTTATAATAAAGATGTGGATAAATCCCTGAAACAAGTAGTCTTGTAAGCCTTTGACACTAATACTGGCCTTATTAGTTCTAATGAACACATCAGCTGAAGCCGTACCGTCAAGTATTTCCACTTCGTCTCGTTTAGATTTCATACAATACAGTGTATGCTTGCTCAAGTGCAACCTGGAGCAGGAACACGTTTTTCTTGCCCACCATGTTTACAAAAACATCACATTTATCAATTTCAGGAATTTTTGACAAATTATACACATTTTTCAACGAGATACATATAATCTTTTACAGCATTTGTATTCTGCTCAAAAACTGTTAGACTCTCTATTAAATCTAACTTGCTGCTTGAGGGTTGCCTCAATAGGCAAAGCGTTGTATACCGACGGCTTTGAGTTGACCATCCAGAGGAATGATAACTACCCGTCTATTTTCTGAAAAATTTAAAGTCCAGTGATTGATAAATAGCATGTTATTTTTATTTAAGTGAAATAGGCAGTTTTTGATTCTCAAAATTATTGGAATAAATGGTAATATCTACTATGTAACCAAAATATAGATTTAAGATGGTGCTTAGGCTAAATTACAAAACATACCCGTTTCTTAGACAGAGCGCTTGCCAAATTTTTAGATGTCATGCGAAGTGTATCAAGAGTGCTTAGTAAAGTAAGGTGAAAATCTTTTCTTGCTCTTACTCTAAATCATAACTGAGTATATTAGGTTTATAAGCAGAAAGAGGTCAAGAAATTGGATTATGACCGGTGTCAGTTCGTGTTGAAGACATGCTAAAGCTATTCTATACCGACTGTAAGATCCAAACAAAGTTTGACTGAAGAATAACTGTCTGGATAAGAAGATACTCGTTCACTTCAATCGAAATCAGAACAAGGTGATTGAGGTAACAACGGTTCTAAACAAATATTACCAGTCAGTTATTCAACCAATAATTGTTCTCACAATAATCGATCAAAAAATAAGTGTTATTCTATCCTTTCTAGATAGGTCAAGTAAAAAATCCGTTCAAGAGATAATAGTTTTTTGCTTTATAACACAAAGTGTTTCCAATTCTGGAAAAGTGCTTCAGTTCACAATCAAAAATCCCAGTCAAATCAAGCAACACAATCAAAGAGGGAACAATCAATATGGCTGCCACCACGATTAAATATCAACTGAAACAATATCGATGCAGTTCAGAAAGAAACATAGAAACTCAGTGAAAGCGAAGGAGAAAATGCTAAAACTGTTATAAAATGAAACATTACAATCTCATATGACATCAAAAAGACTAACAAAAATGTATAACTAAAGAAACCATTAAGAGCAGGTTGCAAATGCATGCATGGAGGGATTTCCACACACAAAACTTTAAAAATGGATTTTACACTGATAGATTTTGGAGACCACTCAAAACTAGGCAAGCCGATGATTGGATTTAAAGTACCGTTGAAAATAGCTCAGGTGAGAATATAATTCACGGAAGACTTTTTAAAGACGTCAACGTGATCTTGGGAAAATTCACGTACTTGAGTCTGAAGAGGGTTATAAACTAGTGCGAGGAAAAAAGAATTTTTATTAAAATCTAGAAGTTAGGGTTAGGAATTAGAGTAAAGGTTCCTATCACAATAAGACATCAGCAATAGTTCCAAAATACTGCTTAGTCGTATGGTTGTGTGAAGTTTACGTCAGATTCCAAGACTTGCTATCATAGATATGTTTGGTTTGTCCTTAAGTTATAATCTTGCTGATATTTAGCATATTTCGTTGATTTGGAGGACTACTGTTAGATGTGGGAGTGTAACTTTCATTGGTGACTTCATTACAATTGTCTAATGCTATCTACCTATATCTTTTGTGAAATGAAATTTTTAGTGATCATTACGTTGGTGAGAATACAATTTATGGACGGCCTTTGAGAGACGCCCTAGTGACCTTGATAATTTTCATCTACTTACCAGGGCTTCATGATGGTAACAAATCAGTTTGGATAATAAGGATTAGGATTTAAAATCGATGGTTAGGTTTCAGAATTGGGTTTATGGTTTTCATCATGAAATGACATCAGCTAAAATGCCAAAACGCTATTTAGACAAATCGGTGAGTGAATTTCGGCTAATATCCAAGACCTGTTATCTTAAATGTGATTGGTTCGTCTATAAATTAGAGTCCAGCTACTATACTCTTGTATGCAGCACTTACTAGCCATAATATTAGAACGTACTGGTTTCTCCACATACTTTACTTCTGCCCGGACTTTAGAAAGCACAGATGCAGTGTATAATTCTTTCTTTTCTGTAGACCTATGGTGAATGATCAACTGTTAGCAAGAGAATCTCTGTGAACAACAAACCTAAAAGGCTCATTTGTTAGAATTATGACACATCGTAAATTAACATCTTTGGGTCATGTTCATAAAGTATGAGTCTCCTTCATCAACTTGGTTTTCCAAAGTTTTACTGAATATATATACTCTACTCATACCAAAGATTGTAAGTCAAATAGAGAAAAATGGTACTCTAGTGAACACGAACTCATGTGGGGAAAATCAAATTATTGTTTGACGCCAAATTACAGAGTGACTCCGCAAAATATGAAAACGACACATTAAATACATTACTGGACATCTTCTTTGTGTTGTCATTCGCATACCCTATTATTACTCTATTTCAGTTTTTATTTTGTTTTCTCTCCTATTTCCTTCCTTTTTTCTTTATCTCAATCTTCTCCCGCCAGACATTCCACTCCCGACTGTGGCTACGCACTACTTACATCTGTCGGCACAAGCAGCATACACTATAGTACTACGGTACCATTAATTTGTGTTTGTTTGTATATTTGGACATTAAACAAAGTCGGAGGGTACTGTAAAAGTGGAGCATATTGCAGTTCTCATCGTCAAAGCGTTCTAGAACGAAATATATTTGTTGTAAATGGAGGTTTGGAATCAAAATTTAAAATGATAGATTAGTAGCATCATTTCTTAAAACTGTCCATACTCACATAGTTGATAATCCATATTTGTCAAATGGCCCTTGTTTTGAATTACTTGATCGTAAGGAATTACACATTGTGCCATAAATGATTACAGCTAATACAAACCAAAAATGTTCATTAACTTCGTCAAAATAAATTTCAGCAAGACCACCGTGACAAACGATTACAAAAATATCCGAAATAAGATTACCAAAGATTCAACGTCATATCATTCATAATTCTTCAGGTCAAATATTTGTTTAATTCTCTGAAGTGTAATGATTCGTTTTGTCACATGACTTTTGTGCGTGTATTCTTTGCATTTCAGATGATATGTAAATGTGAGATTATCTGTATTTTTGGATAAATGAAAAATAGCTGTGGTATGGAAAAAACCTGTGTCAATAACGCTTGGATTTCATTAAAATATTCTGCTTTATACTTAGACTGTTCCGAGTTTCATGCGTATTACGTCTGACAAACCCCACTCACTTCTGTTTTTGGTACTTTTGAATAAACTTTGAGCTGAAAAGCGAATGTTGAATTATAGGTCTATACATATTTTTCGTCTGTGGTGTAGAAAAGTTTTTCAGTTTTCCTGAGGTTCTTTTACTCATATTTCGGTAAATTATCTGACGGTAAGCAGTTCATTTTTAAATCGCGTGTGTTGGTTGTTTATATTTTTCAATTGATAATTAGGACTGACACTTATCAGTCTCTTTTTAGCATACATACATCCTATAGGAAATGCTTCGATATTGCCAGTAAGTCACAAGCACTTTAATTAGAGATGGGTAGTGGTGGCAGTGAAATCCAGGACTCCCGTTCTGCCCGATTTGGAACTCATCAGCTATGTGTATTTTCAAGTTCAGTAGCGGATGGATACCCTCAAAATTTGGACTTAAATAATTCTATATTTTAGTGCCACTAATAAATTGTATTCAACATTCCTTAAAGCCGACGTATCTCTGGTCTTAGTGACAACCGTACACAGCATATTTTCATTTCAAGTAACTTAGTTAAACACACAGTCCATAACTTTGATTCTAACTAGACAACAAGATATTAGTTGCTAACTAGTGACTAAAATATATGAAGTAATTTGACAAGTAAAATAATAAGTTGTTTTGATACTCATTATTAACACCTTTTTTGTTGAAAAAGAAAACAACTCATTAATCACTACAAGTAAAATAATATTAGATTAAATAGCTTTTCTTTTTTGTTAAATCCCGCCTTAGAAAACATGTTCTTTTAAGTGACTTATCAAAACAGTCATTTGTATATTGTAAACAAGAATAAATAAAAAACTCATTAAATCAATCATAACAAATAAGAGATACAACAACATTGATTCCTTCTTTCTGTTGGATACTTTACTTACAGCTTAATTATTACCAATTATTTATTAATAATACTAATGATTCAAAAGGAACCATGTATCATATCATTAATTAATTAATTAACGCCCTAATTGATTGTTAAACCTGAAAAACGACTATAATATTGTTTTTGTCTATGATGTATATGTTACACCTATAATCTAGATTTGTGGACACTTTTCAATGTTTTCTATTCATGCTCTAATTCTATTTTTTTGCATAAAGATAAAAGTAGTTTAAAACATAAACACAGAATGACAGATTGTTTTCTTTTTTTAGAGAAAAAAAGAAAAAGAAAAGCAATTATAAATGATGCATTATTGTTTTCGGTAAAAAGGAAAACTAAGAAAAGAAAAGAAAAAAAAAGAATAATATACCTTGAAAAATACCTGATTTTACATGTTCTCGATGATGACAATTAATAAGTGTGAAAAAGATTAGTATGAATGTTTACAAAATCTTTGTATTTACATTTCTTTGGTCATCAGTTATGAATAGTTCTATTGATAAGTAAAGATGTATAATGGCTGTCGGTGGAATCTAGGACGCGTGTTTCGTCTTATTTGTGACTCGTCAGCTGGATGTACCTGCATCTCAGAGTTGATGTTAACTCCGTGACTCGAACCCATTAACTTTCGCTTCAAACATCATTGCGTTATCCACTCGGCCACTCGGACTAAACGCACGTCCAGGATTTCACTGCTAGCCACTGTTCATCTTTGCATTCCATGCTTGTGAATTTAGGCTATATCGAGGCAATACGCACCGTACGCACATATGCCAATTAGAGACTGACCAGTTGCAGTCCTAAAAACATCAATGGGAAGATTCAAACAAACAATACTAAGTCCTTTTGATAGTTTTTATAAATGCTTTAAAATTAGTTGGATAGGATTTTAAAATTTGAAAGTATTGGATAGTTAGTTTATCTATATTAGTACTGTATAGTATTGCATATTGAAGGATAGAGATCTGAAACATTATGGTTGGTTGTGACAACGTCGAGATTCAGTTATTGGATTAGAATTGTAATATTAAATTAGCTATTTTTAGTTAGTTAGTAACTATTTTTTAATACCATTAGTGGGCATCCGTTCTTACTTAGGATTCGACTAATTTTACAAATTATAGTGTCTAGCTAACTGTGATCCATTCATAAGTAATGGATTAACATTTAGTGACATGAGTGTTATCTCACTGATAGAGACTTTTCAGTTTAAAAACAATTTCACTGAACAACATTATATACTTTAACCAACAATAAAAGAATGTCATATAGTTATATTCTACTGTAAAAAAGTTCTGATGCTTAAGGTTGAATCACATTGTCATAAATCTGTTGCAGATATATTGAGTTATTTGAATTTCGAAAGTATGATCAAAGGGTAGAAATTACTTAATTTTATTACATAGTTTAAGTTGGGTAGTGAAGTTGTCCATATAAAATCAACGGGGTACTTTATTCAAGTACACTAAAACGTAGCCTATGTGAAGTTCAATTATGATCCTGTGCCTGATGTTTAAGTTCCGACTTTTACTCTTATATATATCTTAAAAATATGCAGCCATACAAGACAATAATAGTGTAGTATAAATTTTAGAGGGTAAAATCAACTTTGTACTACTTAAGCTGGCTCGAAACCTTGTTACTTATATGGTTTAATGAATGAATTTTAACATTAAATGAACGTTTCAATAAGATTCAAAGGAGAGAATTTTATTTGAGAGTGAAATTTTTAAAACAATCAATATTTAAAAGTCTAGAATTGTACGTTTTCTAGTAAATGAATAATGGAAAGATAATCTACATTTTTTTACAAATTGAATTGCAACGACCATACTGGCTTGATAAAAGCACTTGAGCCATTCAATACAGTTCATTCGTTTATAAAATTCATATGTGAGGAAGAAAATTGAAGTAGAATAACCTTTCTAGATGTTCTACTTACAAGGAGAAAAGACGGGTCATTAGGAAGAAACATAAATAAGAAAACTACTTGAACGGGCCAAAACACAAACTTTGTTAGTTTTGTTCCTCTACAATACAAAAACAACCTGATCAAGACACTGAACCATAGGATCAAAACCATACGCTCTCTAGATGTGGTTGAAGATGAAACAAAGGTATTGTACGCGACCCCAAAACAAAATGGATATCCAGAGAAATTTATAAATAAAAATATAACCAATAAAAGAGAGCATAAGGAATGTTTCACAATGAACAAAAAGCCTCTGTATATACGCTTACAATTCAGAGGCGATTCACTTAGTGAAATGCTAAGAGTAAAGTTACGCGGATCAATCCCAACAGGTTTTAATTCAGGTAAACTACAATTAATATTTTCCACACGTCCAATTATCACATCAAGGTTAAAAGATAAATTGCCTAGACTAGTCACTTCTGTATCTATCAATCTAAATGCTCCTGTTGGGCAAGTTATATTGGCAGATGTCCTATGGAATTGCATATTCAGGTTCGTGAGCATCTTCCAGTGTGGTTAAGCAATGGTGTAGTTAAAAATGTTAACAGCTGCATTTTAGCTCATTTAGTTCAGACAGGACATATAGCCAACATGAAGCAATCTTTCACAATAATATAACGTGTTAACAGCAATCTACCTAATCCCGTCAGACTGAGAGCATTGCGGACGGCTGAAGCAATTACTATTCGGATCAAGAAGCCAGAGATTCGCATCCAAAAGAAATATGTTCAGCTGGTCTTTTTACCCTGGTCAACATCAGGGCCCAACTAGTTAATAATTAATTTTATAATATGGTAAAGTAATTTGATTAATGTTGATTTTTATATCCTGAACTTGACTTATCCACAAATCTTACCATTTTCATTGTTATTATTACACTACCTAACCTTCCTGAGAAATTTATTCAGCATTCACTACTATCCGCTAGTTCTTATCTAATTCGTATTGTTCTACATATGACGTAAATTCTGATTTGTAACTACACTATTCTCTTACTTACCTAATGTTGGCCATATTTATTGTGGTCATTTATTTGACAATTTCACTTCATTTATAAACTGATTCAAGTTAACACTTTAAAGTAGTCACCCAAACACTAACGATTTGATTTTATATGACAAACAATCTTTGATTCACATGTTAAATGATGTACTCTGCCTTATACTTGGCTAGTTTTATGGATTATTAATTTGGATATATAGTCATAGAACCTAATGAGAAATTATTGAAAAGAATATTCTTTGTTCAATTCATATAATTGTGTTTTGATATAATGGAAATTATTTAGCGATTGAAATTGAATATAATTTAATTCATTTAAATGTCAAGTGAATACATATTATGAACAAATCTATCAAAGAATGTAGAATAGATAGAAAATAACATAATATCCAAGGTAATATAAAAAGTTTAGACGTAATGAACATGCAAATACATAATCATTAAACAGTATCGTTGAATTCATATAGAAAATATTTAACTCTAATCAAGTTATGATGGATAGTGGCTAGCAGTGGAAACTAGGACTCATGTCTCATCCTAATTGAGACACGTCAGCTGGATTTACCTGCATCTCAGAGTTGATGTTCACTCTGAGACTCAAACAATAACACCAAGTGAATAGAACTTCACCCAACTGCACATTCAGGTAGCTATCAGGACTCCGTAGCTCAGTAGATAACGCGATGGCGTTTGAAGTGAAAGGTACTGGATTTAAGTCCCAGAGTGAACATCAACTCTGAGATGCAGTATATCCAGCTGACAAGTCCCGAATAGGACGAAACGCGCGTCAAACTGGATTCCACTGTAAGCCACTATCCCTCTTTGCTTATAAAGCTTGTGAGTTCACGCAATATCGAGGCAGTCCGCACAGGATGAAAATATGCCAACAAGAGACTGATCAATTGTAGTCCAAAATAACAATGGGAAGATACAAGTAAACAACACCAAGTGAATCTAATAAAGTTATTTTTGTGTTTTTATTTTTGTTATTATAAAATAATCAGAAAAACAGAAAATAACTTAGAAATAATCATGATTAAATAAAGCAATAAGAGATTGTTATCTGACACATTCCTGTAATATATGATTGTTACAAAATATTATTTTAAATGAAAATTTTAGCAAAAAACAAAAAAGTAAATGAACAAAAGTGTAATTGAAAAGAGAGAAACTTTGTTATCGAATAGTGTCAGTATGATAGTTTGAAGTATTTGAATTATAGTACAAACTAGGAATCCAATTAATAACACAATTTAACCAAGATGTGTTAGATAAACACGAATGAACGTAATGTATTTGGAATTCGAAATCAGATAGACATCAAGTACAAAAGAATCATTAGTTTGTACAAACACTAATCAGTCAAACTAACTATCTAACGGTTATCTGTGATTAAGTGTACAATTTCAATTACTTACTTACTTACGCCTGTTACCCCATCGTGGAGGAGCATAGGCCGCCCACCAGCACTCTCCATCCAACCCTGTCCTGGGCAATCCCTCCCATTTCTTTTCAGTTAACATTCATCCTTTTCATATCTACTTCTATTTCCCAGCGTGATTTGTTTTTTGGCCTTCCTCTTTACTGCTTCCCTTCCATATTCCAAGTTAGGGATTGCTTCATGATGCAGTTTTGTGATTTTCTTAGTGTATGTCCTATATACTTCCAATGTCTTTTCCTAATTTAAACAATTTCATGAATATCCAGTAAATATAAATAGGGAAGAAAGCGATAGGTAAATGTTTGTATTAATTTTTATAGAGAAAGAATAGATGTACATTTTAGTTTCAGATATAGTTTGGAAGATGGTTCACTTGATTTTAGGTTCTTTACGAAATAATAAACAATCTATTACAAACGAGTGATTGCGCTTTCCTGTTATTTTTTGTTGTAGTTATCTAGTGTGTGTAAATAAAATGTATCTAACATTTAAATGTTCAAAACTAGTGTGGCGTTAAGGATTAATGATAAGTAAAGATCACTGGTTAGTTTCAGTATTCTTGAACAGTTCATATGAGTAAGCAGTAAATATAATACAAACCAGCCCACTGAAATAAATCTTACCTAAGTATAAAAACTATTTGATGGATGATCTTCTAGTCCTTCAACCTTTTACAGTGAATGAGGTTAATAAAAATCATCCTTCCAGAAACTACAATTATTTTGATTATTATAGTATCAGATATTATGTTCAGTCTGAACACTGATTAATTAGATACCGAAATATTAAAAGTTTTTAACTTTTGTCTACTTATAAGTAGTTTAGGTAGAAAGATAACGTACCAGAAAAGTTGGAGGTTATTCACGTAAATTAATCATTATCCATAAATCAATTTAAAAGCATATTGGCAAAAGTTGTGCATTTGCTAGGAATCTGTCTTAAAACTATCTTTGAACTGGAAAAAAAACAAATGGTTAGTGGAAATGAGAACGGCTTTCATTCAGGACATTTCTCTGTGCGGCTAAAAAGAGAACTAATACTAACTAGAGCATTTTCTATTCTTACAAATTAAAGACCTAAAATTTATTATTTGTGTATTTTAGTTAGCGAATTATATTTTCATTACAATGCGGACGATGATTTGTATAAAAATGAACATCTCTCTGTGCATATTGATGGTAAAGACTTTAAAGCAACGAAACTGTAGAATAATATTCTGTTCATTATGCATTCCATCTTGCCTCACTTCAAATGAAATCCCGGTTTAGTAATCAAACACTACTTGTGAAAATTATTATAATCGGAGCTCTAAAATTCTAGCTCAAAGCTTGCTGTAAATATTTTGAAAGTAAATCGACAAACTATACTTCCGAATAGATATTTTCTTTAAAAACTGATACCAGCTTAAAAAGTATTCAAAATAAATGATAATTGATCTAGTATTTCAATTTCGTTTTAAGTTTCCATTCATCAAGTGTCTCAGACACCACAAAGAACTAGACTCATGACTATGAAATATCGTGATGACAATCAAACTTTCAAACTGCAGGGTCACAATTCAATCGTCCACATTTTACATTTTAGTTAGTGTGTGATATACCCTGACTTTTTGACCATGATAGTGATTAGTTGGTGTCTCAGCACAGAGGAGTATCAAACGCAATCGTAATATATGTGTTCTTCGGTTTTCAGTGATTCTTTAATTAATGCTGATTTATTAAGAAAATGATATCCACATTATTAACAGTTTCTTTAAAAAAACATCGATGCAGAAATATTGTAGCCAACATTACATCTTAATTATTGATTGCTTATATTTAAAAATATTTCATTGCTCATTCATTTTATCTCATCTATTCTTAAAGTAGATTCATTGGACGTCATATATTGAGGGTTATAAACATTAAAACAACTTATGGAAGAATAAAATTGACTAAGGTTTTATTGTCATGCACATTACTTAACGTCAAAAACTATTAAACCTCCTTAAAAGAGATACCAAACGGAGATAATCAAGCTTATGGATTATTGTTAGCTTCGGAGCGTTTTAGAAAGAACTTATGTTAATATGAATACCTGTCTAATTTTGTTGTTTACTTTATTTCGTCTCATTATGGACGTTAAGATTTTTTAAATGTTATCCATATATGTTTTATAAAATATTTAGATTATCGATTTCACCCATTATTCGTTTTATATGCTAATAATAACTTTTGATTGAGACCATGAATCGCTTAATGTAAGACCACCATTGGAAACCTAGAAGTACTGGACAGCCGTTTCATTTTAGTATGGGACTCCTCAACAGTGAGCATCCACAACTTTGCCCACGGAATTCGAACTCAAGACTAATCCACGAAATTGTGCAGCGATCTTTCATTTTCTGAGATACATTCATAATCTCAATCAAAAACTTAACAACCTCCATAACCCCATACTGCTAATTATTCTTGTTTCAGTTATTGGAGTCGAACTATTTTCAGATATTTTAAACTATTGCTAATGATCGGACATGAACTGCTTTCAGAATTATATTATAAATATTACATAGTGTTTTATTTAGATTTCTACTCGTAACATTATCGGCTTTAAGTCCCCTCTTTCTTCTGAGGTAACTTCATCATGATGTAGTTTATAATTAATTGATTTTCATTTTACTCATACAAGTAATTTTACTTATTGAATAGAAAAAAATAGATGGTGTCAACAAATTCAAGGCAGGTTATTTATGTATTCTCAAATCATTTCATTAGTTAGTTTTCAGCTAATTTTATTCTTCATATTAGATTACGTTTTAACGAAAATTTTTACTGAAATGTATTTGCCATGTCTAATTTTTTTTTAGTCTTATCTATCAAGCGATATTTTCATATAGTGAAATGTGAAATAATGAATTCATCCAGTGGTTTGTGGAATGTCTTTTGTGTCTTAGATCATCCCATGACCTCGAAATAAGAATTTGATACAAAAGAATGATTATGATTATTTTCTTTTTCGATAAGATTTGGTGACAAGATTTAAAATTAAAATAATTTGAAAAAGATGAAAATAGTTTTATTCTTTCATTAAAGCTTGTAATCTGAACTAGTAAATATAAAGCAACTTGCTTAAGTAAATATATGTTACTAATTCACCTAGTGACTAGATTCAAGGTATATATATATATATAATATTATATTATTTTTGGCATGGTAGTTTATTTTATTTATGTGATATCAAAACTGACTATCGTTCAATGAATTGACATGGTATTTGCATATTTTTTACTTAGGTTTTTACTTTCGTTAGTAGAAAACTCAAAATTAATATGTTCAACACAGTCATATCTGAAGGGGGTTTTGTGGAGATTTTAGTAATTTTATATAGTTCAGATCATGAGTGGCTGCGCACTGATGAGGAGTCCCACATTAGGACGAAGCGGCCGTCCAGTGCTTCCAGGTTTTCCACAGTGGTCTAGCTTCAATTGACTCATGATCTCAACTATATAAAATTATTAAAATCTCCGCAAAATCTCCTTCTGATAATGATCATAGGCTCACTAGTGACTGCCTCCATGAGGTATTTCCTGGAGTTCTAGTGAGAAGTAGTAACTTGTGGAGTTCAACCAGTCTATTGAGAGATATCAACTCACTGAAGACATTGGTGGATGGTTGCTCAATTTCGTGGATTGTTTGAAGTAAGACATTAACACTGTTGGATGCCGGCTCAGTGGTCTATCGGTTAAGTGCTCGCGCGCGAGACTGATAGGTCCTGGGTTCGAATTTCGCGAGTGCGGAATCGTGGATGCTCACTGCTGTGGAGTCACACAATAGGACGAAACGGCCGTCCAGTGCTTCCAGGTTTTTCATGGTGGTCTAGCTTCAATTGACTCATGATCTAAATTATATGAAAAAACAGTCATATCTTTTAAACAATAAGAAGAGTTATAACCACTATACAATTTTTTGTTGTTGTTAAGATACTACAATTTGTTGATAAAAGATCTTTGAATTAAATCTATCAACAGAAACCATGAATGATAACCATCAAAAACGTATTAGTGAGAAACTGTTACTTATATAGATCAACTAATTCATGTATGAGACATTTATCAACGATGACAGTCAGTTATACTTGTACTTGATTACAAATTGACTAAAGTTGTAACTAAAGACCACTATAAATCAAACAATGAGCTTAAAAAGTATCATGATTGCTACTTGATTGGTTTGTGCTGCATTTTATTTGGTAAGAGTTTTTACACATCATGGAACTTTGTTCTTTCATGTTTTGTATTTCAATGATTACTTCATTAGACTTGATTTACGATCAGTATATATGCCATTTATTAATAAAGCTTAATTAATAGAATCCGATCAACATTTTGGACTCGATAGATGTGACATTGCTTACTACACAGTGATTAATCATTGCGAATTGATAGACAGATGATTCTTTAGCTGTTCACTATGAAGTGATGACAGAAGTACGATTATGACTAGGGAGATTGATTGGGACAGATATGTTACAAGTTTCAATTGAAATTATTAATAAAAAGATTTTTGTCTACTGGTTAAACAAAAACATAGTTTCTTAAAACTTTATAGGGTTAACGAAGTATGTTTTCACTATCTATTTCACATTAAACTGAATAATTCTCATCATTTTATTTCATAAGCTTACTAAGGGTTTAAAATTACTTTACGAGAATGTAACGATGTATATTCAGTATCTTAAGAGAATTTAGGTGAATTCGGGAGAGTCTAAGTGATGTTCCTATATTAAGAATGGAGCATTTCATCAATCCGGTCAGTCTTCCAGAGCAAACTTAAGATTGAGTATTTCGGTAGTCAGACGTTTGAATATGAAATTTCTTATTTAAATAAATTCTATGTACATTACGTTTCAAAAAGGTCAGCAATTCGTTCATAATAATATCCAGAAATGAAAATATTAGATTATAATACCGTAATAAATTTTTTATGCAGTCTCCAGTAAAAACCGTTAAAAAAGAACATATAACGTGCGTATTTTAAGTAAATATTGCTTCTTTGGCATACAGAGTGCTTAGAACTGATTATGTAACAGTTAGACTTGATTGAAATTTATATGATATCGAGACATAAAAGGCCTATTTGTTTACAAGTAATATGTTGAAGTAAAAACCCAGCTAGGAGATTCGAACTTTATATGTTACCTATTTGATTTCTTCAACAAGAATGAACTTGTATACTGAATATTATAAGATTTAGCCATAAACGATTCATCAGATAAGTAAGTTTACTTAATAATATAAAAAAACTATGATTAATTTTCTCTCGACCCTCCATACTTCACGTGAACATGAACATTATAATGAACAACTTCAGTGAATAGTATTAATGCATACAGTCAAATAAGTATGTTTATTACACTTATTATTATTATGCTCACAAACGATAGGTCACTTAATTCAAACATTTTTAGTCAGTCATCTTTAAAAAAATTAATTTTGGCGAAACAGGAAGTTGTTCAGAAATAAAAACCCTGTTAGTGAATGAATGTAAACTAATGTATTTTATTAGTGAAAAAGCTATCACTACAGTATTGCTTTAGTGTAATCAATGTCTGTATGAAATGATTATGAAACATGATAACAAAGAAAAATAGGCGCTTAATGCAATCATAATGTTTACTTTAGTGAGTTATAGTGTTTGTTTTGAATTGTCCTAGAACAGACAAAGCAAAATAATGAAATCTGAAATGAATAATTGTAGTGAACGAAGAACTCAGGTGGAGGACACCAATTTATAACTTACTGCAAAGTTACAGAGTGGCTTGGTAAACTATGAAAACTATACCTGAAATACATTGTTTGCACATCTTCCTTCATGATTCTTTCAATTCTGTTAATATTGCGACTACTCTCTGTTTACGTTCCTGTTTTCTCATGAGTTTGACCTTCAGAATCGTCTGCTGCCAGCCACTACACTTCAGACAATGTTACATCCCAATCATATCTGTCAACACAAGTAGCATACACTACATAATCAAAAACATAGTTGAATGTTTTAACTGTTCTTCGATATAATATCGTATAGAATAAACAATTAAATACTTTAGATTTCTCAAAAGCAAATCACTTCTGGTTTGTTCATCACATAACTAATTATTGATTAGCTGTCATTTAAACTTTAGTGAACGAGAACACAGGTGGGAACAACCGAATGTATTCCAGCACAAAATTGCAGAATCGCTTACTAAAATCCGAGAACTATACAGTAAATTCTTCATTTGTAAAATGTTATTCATTCGTCTCAAACTTTGTTGTTCTTTCGTCTCCGCACCAATCATCCTCGTTCTCTTTCTTTCGATCTTCCTAACTTTCTACCGCCAGACATTTCACTTTCAACTGATGATACATACTACTTATATCTACCGACATCAGTAGCACACAACACTAAACTAATTATATGGTCTTTATAACATCTCGAGTGATGTAATGAATTATATCTTCTTATGTATACTAAATTTCCGTGTAATTTAGGTGTACATTTAGAATATAATGTGTAAGTTCATCGAAAAGTTGACCGTAACTTCTGTGATAGTAGAAAATCTTTCTAAACCATAAATAAAACACGGTTATAAATTAACATAAGGGGAAAGTTTTAAAATTGTAGTGCCATCTAGCAGTATCGAATTAATACAATATATTTACATCCTAATTTGACAAATTCAAGTATAGTTGTTTCTTTCACAGAAACATGTAAAAGTTACTAAAGTTGCTAATGAGGATTTTTTAGGACAAAATTTAGTCATATAATCATTAATTAAAATTCCATATGTAATTTGTTTTACATTTGATGTATCTAATAAACTTAAAACTGATAACAGTCAAGTTAAACTTCCTACTGATTGGTTAGGTTTATAATATTTGAAAAATAATGAATTTCATGCAATTGGTTTCATTTACAAACTTGTCCTGGCTTTATTCAGGTAATAAATTACTAATTCACGATCTTAACGATCAGATTTCATATAAGAGTATAATAACTTACCAAATCAAACTGTTTTTAGTATGATTCTAGATTCAGATTAGACTTTTGTATTGTACAGTACAACGTGAAATGTTGTTATTCAAACCCCTTTGAATAAGTTTCAGAAGATGTATAATTGAATACATACTGATTTATTTAGTTAAAGTAAAGTGAAATAATTTTGGCATTTTTACAGAAAACATCATACAAACACTTGTTAACGAGGAAATCTATAAGTATATCTAGCTCATTAAAAAAAAATTGTAATGAGACAACTAACACGATTTTTGTAGAATTTTGTCTTAAATGTAAACTCAAGTTAATGTTAGATTTCGATTAATTTTTGAAACAATGCAACATTTTATTTTGTCTGTTGTTAGTTACACGATTAAGCTTATACTTAGTGGGTATGTTGTTTCACGATGAAAGATTAGATGATAAACGAGAGTAAAAAAGGAGATATATAGCAATATAACCTAACCGCTTATTGAATGTAGGTATTTTAATTGCTTGTCAAACTAGCTTCGAAATCATAAATCGACCTAAGTCAAACCACCATTAAAAACATGAAAGCGCCAGATGGCCGTTTTGTTCAAGTATGGGACTCCTCAGCAGTGCACATCAAAGACCCCGCACGTAGGAATCGAACCCAGGATCTTTGATCTCGTATCAGCGCTTAAACTTTAGACTCCTGAGTTCAAATTCAATGGATTTTATGTTTATCTTTAATCATTCCAGGACGTTACGCGACAGTCTTGAGCTTATTATCCTGGTTAATTAAAGGTATTAAGTAAGTATGAAAACATTCCAATAAAACAGTATCAGTGTTATTATAAGTTCAGATTTAATTACGATTATATAATTACAGTGTTTTTCTAAAACTCCTGGTTTACTTTTCAATTTTGTTTGCTAGATCAATACATTCCTAAACATTGCGTAATAACGTGATTGATTTACCGAGTTTTATAAGTGGAGTGACTCTAAATCACCATGAATAACTTACTGTTACATCAGTTATTTGAATTTTCGATTACAATCTATGACTTATGAAGTGAATGAACCTAGAAACAAGCATGATAACTCAACAACGACTTTGGACATTGACCCTATTATACTGTATATTTATTGAAGTTATAAGTCATGAACAGTGAATAGTATCTAGACTACGTAAAATGTGCTAGAGAGAACTAAGATTTCTTGACTTTTGTTAAACACCGAACTCGAGTGCCGTTCTACTAAATGTCTATGAAATACTTTCTTGTATTCAAACATCTCATAACCAGCGTTACTTTGGTATGATTGGTATGATTATGTCTATGAACATATTTTTCGAAAGGAATTATTATAAAATTAGACATAATTAAACGCTGAAAGGTTGCTTGTTTTGAGTCTTGTGGTGATCAGTTTCTTTCAATAAAAAAATTACATTTCTGTTGTCATATTTTACGAACAATGTGTTTTTCCGAACATAGTTCAGTAAGATAGGAATTTTTAAAACGAAAGGTTTTTGAAACAAAGGTTGTTTATGTGATGAATCGTTTAATAAATTGGTTAATTTGGACTAAATCTAATAATTTAATTGGCAAAGTTAATTACATCCAGTAAATGATAAAATAGAAAGACTAATAGTTTGCCTAACGGGGAATGGATAATTAGTGAAGTGAAGTAGCTTGCAAGTTAACATAATGTTTACACTTTAAGTACCATAACACAATTAATAGCCTAGTATACTTTATGGTTCGTAGAAGACTTAAATTTCTACTAAATGATTCTGAAATACATTAATAACAAAATGTCTAGTCTGTTTGTGATGTTATGTGTTCGTAGTTTACTTCATCGACATAGATAAACTTGTTTATAAGGTGCTAGACAACTAAGTCATTTTAGTGGAATAGCAATGTTTCACACTAAGTTTTCAATGACATTGAGTTTAGACATGATCTTTTCATGATCTAATGTGGAGAAAATAACTTTCATCTCCCATCCTATCCCGATTCATATGGATAGATACTTAAAATATCACCATTTGGATCGCATCGACTTCATAGTGTTATATTCATTTAACCTGGATGCTAAAAATACATTTTCACTAATTTAATAATTATTCATATTTGTTAATTATTTATCTTAGGCGACGATCATGATTCTGTTTGAATGGATAGACGAAAATCTTTTAAATGATTTTTCTTCACTTTTCAAAGGATTCGCTAAACAGTGTTTGGAAAGAAACATAAAGTGACTCTTTCACTTCCAGAGTCATTCGAATGTTTACGTCGTTCGTGTTTTAGCTTATACCAGTAATGTAAAGAACTTATGAATGTCAGTCTTCAGTCATAAGGACATTATTATTACTGTAGCATTCACTAGTGTTTGACTTAGTGATGAGATCAGCTTAAAGAAACTGAATAATAAACAAGATTTTAATTCTTAAGCTCAAAAGTGATATTAGTACATCAAGACATAAAGATTTTCGGTTCGTTCATCAAGAATTGTCCGAATATTTATATTTAGGAGGCACCTCAATAAAACAAAATAAATATTTTGATATGAAACATTATGTGCCATTAGTTTTAAAAATTTAGTCAACTATGACCATACTTTTTAGTCTTATGACTTATCTTTTGAAATAAATGAGTATAAAATGTTTGTATTCCTCAAGCGTATGAAGAGTGTCTCGCACAAAAATGATTACACTTCAGGTTTTAGAATGTATTTTTTACCCATAGTAGAACTCACCGTATGGATGTACTTGTACGTTATAGTTGATGTTTATTCTTGGACTGGAATCCTATATCATCATTTTCGGTACATAAGATATCCAAATTTGAAATACATTTCATAGAGGTAGTTTATTAGTTATAATCAAACATGCTTATCTGTGCAACAAAAAACCCGTATCAGTTTATAGAGGATGTTAGTAGGTAATCATAATTTAACGCTGTGTGAAAATACTGAATAGTTTTGGAGCATACATTTTTTCTGATATAAGATTTTACTAGCACTACATAAATGGAGTTTAGTTTATGTAAACTTTTAATAACACACTGTGCAGAAAAATAATGTAAATGAGAGGAGAACAATAAGGCATAAATTATAATAGAGTAGTTTTTTCTCAATGATTGTTAAACAGTGAAAAATACATCGAGAGAAAGTATCAATCGGAATTTGATAATGAGATATATACAGTTTTTGTATGATGGAGCGAAATAAATTTAAGTTTCAGTTGAACAGAAAATTAATTAAGTGTAATGCGAACACTCAATTAGATAAAAACATACTTATAAACTGATAGATCTATAGAAGAAAAAAATATCTGAAATGGAACACAAGATGTCAATAATAAATCAAATCAAATAAATATTGCTGGTAGTCTTAAATGGAAACAACTATAATAATGTACAATGATTATAATTAGGTAAAACAGTTTCTAGATCCCATCTTGACTATTCACTGGAAATATAATAGTTTTTCTGCATTAAAAAGACTAACCTATTCTAACGATAACATGTTTCCTTCACTGAACGTGACTTCCATAAACAATTTTAAAACTAAGTACTCATGTTGTCCGATGATTATTTCTGGGGTTATGCAAAAAAGATTAAATCACCTTCAATTTCCTAATAAAAAAACAATCAAGAAGTAGCAATTATTCTGATAAAGTTCAATAAAACAGCTGTGAGAGTTATTCAAATATATCTCTAACGTTGTTTCTAAAATATCTCAGATAAACACTGACATGATATCTATGTTTGCGAACATAATAATTTAATGATTTTTGATGCCACATTATCATGCGTTGAAATCTTATCAATACTGTAAAAACTGACTTCTAAATCTTTGTCAATCATTTGTTATGGTCAACTGTACTTCCTATAAGTTACTTCAAAAATTGCTGGTAACCAGCTTTAGGTAAATGAAGGTTGTCAACAACTATCCATACTACGGTTGGACTTGATAATTTCAAATAAATTGAGCATCGGGTATAGAGTTAATAATAAATATATTTTTGTTATATCCCAATGAGTAGAAAAATTGCGTTCCTAACGTCTCGTGACTTAATGTAAGTCACTTCTTCAGAGCAAACAAATAAATATTGAAATTTGTCAGTGTTTCATATTTTATAACAGATCTCAAGCAATCTTAATTTCATTAAGTGGTTCAAGTTTAAAAACTTTAGTATCCAAGTAAATTTCCAATTATTTATCTTACTTATCCATACACTACTTTGGTGTATCTTGAAGTTGCATGCCTACGAAGTCGTTGTTTTCCTACTCAGTGTAAGTTACATTTAACATTCTGTTATTGGTATCACAGAATCAAAAGTTTCTATTTTTCTTAGCACAGTATATAATCCTAGTTTTAAACTGAGTGACAATATATCTTAAAATACTATCAATGAAGCCTATTTTTCTTCAAAATTTGCCAAGATTTGTATGCATAAGACCAGAGTGATCCATTATTTACACAGTAATTAAGAGAAATGATGAAACACAATTTTTTCACTGTTAATTACTATTTAGATAAACTTCATCCCAGCAGTAATGAAATGTTTATAAGTGTTGATAATATTAAAATTGATTAATTGTATCTTTTTTTTAAAAATGTTTACCTTGTATAATTCTTAAAACAAAACAAAAATTAGTCCAAATAATGGACATGTTCAACAGTTCATTTCCACAATAAACAAATTGTTCTTGTTTGTTCGCTATAGCTTAATAAATAGAAAATCTAATAGTTTTCATTTGTTCACCATAACAACAAATGAGAAAATAGAAATTTGATAAAATACCTATTTTTATAGAAAATTGGAGTATTATATATACAACTAGTATTGTCTTTTATTAATAAATCAGTATTTTATGACCTAATAAAAAAAAAGCTATTCGTGTATTATCTGTATGTTCAGCACAGAAAATTAGACAGAAAATAACTGTGGGTCATTTTGAGTTCTTCTTCAGTAAATTATTTCGGGAAATAATATCCCTATCATCTTTGTGGATTTTGGAGGAATGACTTTAAAAAAATGGCCAATTGAACTGATAAACTCTTAGTAAAATGGGCGTTCTTTGTGGAGATTTTTAGTAGTTTTTTTTATATATAGTTGAAATCATGAGTCATTTGAAGCTAGACCACCATGGAAAACCTGGGAGCACTGGACGGCCATTTCGTACGACTGTGGGACTGGTTGGTCCTGGGTTATAATCTCGCGGGATCTTGGATGAGCACTGCTGAGGAGTCTCAGCACATGATTTCAACCATATATAAAAAAATCTTACTAAAAGGATTATATGAAATAGCTTTTCCATTACATCCACATTATTAAGATAAATTTAGCTTTAAATGGAAAGTCTTCTGAGAGAGAGTTAAATTTTATTCGTATAACTTTCTATCATATTTGTATGTTCTTACTGTCAAATTCCTTTTTATTGATATTATCTTGATGTTTTTCTCGTTGAATAGACCTTAAGGGTTTATAGCTTACATTCATAATAAACTTTATCCGGTTGGTATTATGTTGGAAAATGACACTTCACTGACGTTTTCATTATTAATGTATCATATCGATTCTATTCAGTATGCTGTTATGGAACTTCGTATATGCTTTTTAGTATGGATATTCTTATCATACTAAATTATTGGCGTCGTCTATCTATCTATCTTCACAATCTCAGTAGTAAAAGAAAAGTTAAAACTCAGTGTATCATACAGTTTGTCAATTTAAGTCTTGTAGAAATATAATGAACTAATTGTTCTCTTAAACATCGTTTTATATTCATTCATCATTCTGTGCTACTGGGATATTCGTAAAGTATCGGCACGTTAAACCGTTTAACTACTTGTGTTTATCTTGAATATCTAAATCAAAGAATATGGATTTATAATTCACGTTATTTTCTAATGCACATTTCACACTTGTACACACTTGTGTTTACATAACTTTATGCTCTAAACCAAACATGCAATTGTTTGGATAAATTTTTTTATCATACTATTACTATTACTGTTAGTATAGATAATTAGATTAAAGCCGTTTTCCTTATTTAAAAAAATATAAGAAAACTATTTGTTTCTTATTTAAACTTCTACATTACATTCAAACGTGTGAGCTGTCTGTTAATTGAAGTTACATACTTAAACCTTCACTTTTCACTTGTTCACATGCTTGAAAATAGAATTTTATGAAAGAATTTAACAAAAATGATTGACATAATTGTATGTAAACACTTTCAATTGTATAAGCAGTTCATATCACGATCGTCGTTTCGTTAAACTTTTGACCAATAAAATTATATTCTTGTTTTCTTATTACAATTTTCTTTATAATGGCAATATATATTGGCTAAAATACATTGCAACTCAACCTATTAACAAGTAGTATAGCTTTATTTATATTTGCATTTCTGTTAATGTTTACTCATTGAACATTTTGAGAGTTTATTGGGTGTTTATATACTTACAAAGTTTAAATAAAAGCAGGTCAAAAAAATTATATTTTTCTAATATTGACAGAGACGAAAGATTATAGAAAATTTGTAGTTTGAACAACTTTTGAATAAAATTGAATTGCGGATGACTGATCAAGAATACTAAAGTAAAATAATGGACCTTTTTACTGTCCCAATGGTTTATTATAGGCTGTAACTGACTTCAATGGGTCAAGAATTATACATTATGGTAAAGAATGCTGAAAACTCCAACATTTTATTATGACTAGGAAATCGTAATGTATAATGCTTTTAGATTATCTACAATACTGTTTAGTTTTTGAATACATTCTACGATAATATGACTGAAAGTTTAAATGGTAATTAGACGTGAAATTAAGGTCTGACAATCACAACTTTCTTTCAAATCAATACGACTGAATGCACTAGAAAACTGCATCATAGATGTTTTAATTATATAATAATTTTTCGGATAAACAGTCAATCAAATAAGACTGAAAATTTCCTATTTTAACTCCATGTAAGTGTGAAGTTGGGTGGCTGTTTCGTCTTAGTGTGCGTTTCCTAGCAAGTACTCTTGATGGTCATTAAAAATTAACTGTTTTTCATAGACGGCTTAAGACATGATTCCTCTTAATATTAGACGTTTGAATCTTCCCATTGATGTTCAAAACTGAATTTGATCAGTCTTCTTTCAGCAGTTGTGCGTCCTATGTGGATTCCCTCGATATTGCATTGAGTTACAACCATTATAAGCGAAGATGGATAGTGACTAGCAGTGGAATCCAGGACTCACGTCCCGTCTTATTCGAGACTCGTCAGCTTGATGTACCTGCATCGTAGAGGTGTTGTTCACTCTGGGACTCTGGAATGCAAATAAACCAAGCTGGCAAGTAACAAATAGGATGAAACGCGCGTCCTGGATTTTCCTGCTAGCCACTATCCATCTCTGCTTATAAGGATTAAAACCGAGATAAAAATATCACTAGATAGTTATTCACACAAAGTTTCTTTTAAAGGTTGAATGATGGTTGTACATTTGGGTGTTATTAAACCTCTAACAACAGATCTCGCAGGACATAATGTAGAAGGAAAAATACTTCATCAAAATCATGCACCAAACTAGCGTATGCAAACTCATCAGCAGTAGATTTAACTTGATAATGTTATATCTTCACTAGAAACAAAAAATAATAAGTTGGGAATAGATGTGAGCCTGTTATTGATATTAACCATAAAGTAGTTTTAATGTCAACTCCGTATAATTTTTCGGAGTGACATGCTTAGTTGGAGTCAATTTTTTAAGTAAAACACGTTTCAGGTATACTTCTCATGTGAAATTTGAAAGAAAAGTATATTACATTTGATAGAGATGTAGATCCCCAGAACTCACTTGATAAATGACTTATTTTTGTAATTTTATTTTGAAAATTTGAATTTCATTGTTTTCGCTCCGAAATCGCTTTTTTACCTTCACGTCGTATTTCCCACTTGGGAAAATCTTAAACGCTATTGGTCCGTCGTATCTTTTAGTATACCATTTTGTAACCCTTCCCAAGGACAAGTTCATGTTGTATGTATACGTTTAATTTGTACCTGTTATGATTGCTTGTGCTTCTGGCTACTTACAGAATATATTTTCACCACTTCGAAATTGGACTTCTCACTCTAGTCAGCGGGTCTGGTACGCGTCAGAATAGCTAGTTCATTAGTCTTTGGTCACAAGTATTTGTTCCGTTCTCTGACTGAGTGAATTCGTAATTGATTCAAACATAACAACCCTTGATTTCGTACATAAGAAGTTGATTGATAAATGTGTCATTTACTTGAAATATCAAACCGGGAACACAATTTACACAATGAAAATTGATACAAAAAATATTTGATATTCTTCAATACCATGAATAGGATTTTAAATGTTTAATCTATTACCTTATCAAAATTACAAAATGTTGAATAATAATTTGGTGTAAACATTAAAAATGTTTCAAAATTCACATAACGTCTGAAAGAATTGATAGGATACCTTTTAATTTTTTGATTTAAATAAATAAAATACAAAATTGTCATTGATTATTCTACCAGTTTTAAGGGCTGATTAATTATTTTACCCTAGTTTTTTCGAAATTCTTTTTCTTTTTCTGCATAGTTATACAGGTAATCAATGTTATTTGGTTATAAATGGTTGATATGAAACTTTGTAAGTTTCGTGTCACTTGTCATTTTTCAGCAACATAGACGTATAGTCTTAGTGAAAATGGTACTCTCAATAGGATTTAAAACTGTATCACACAGTTTCACAACACGAGATGTTACCACTATTTGGTCTATGATTGTTGCCCTGTGAAACTGATGGATCAGATAAATATGGGAGTGGTTACCACTTACTGGTTAATCATTGTGAATACGAATTATTCCAAAGAGGGTAATATTTCAATTTTCCTTTTCTCAAGAATCCGAAGTGAATCTAATGATTTATAAGCAAAGATGGATGGTGGCTAGCAGTGGAATTCAGGATACGCGTTTTATCCTATTCGGAACTCATCAGCTGGATGAATCTGCATCCTAATGAATAATATTTCCAAACATCAATGGGAGGACTCAAACAAACAATACAAATTAAACTAATGACCTACCTACTTACTTTTTTTCTGGTTGGCGTTTTTTTAGCGAGTTGGTTTTCTACGGAATGGGGTCGCTAACCTCATGCCCAACCCTCCTCCTTTATCCGGGATCGGGACCGGCAGTAGCTCCCGGAGGAGCTACAGGAGGAGTTAAACTAATGATCTATGCTACTTTATACAGTCTATAAGTTATTATTATTGTTTTAAAGAAACTATAAGCGGAATAATTATTCATATTTTCAAATATATTTTTTAACATAACCTTTTACGACCTTAATACAAATCATCATGAAAAAAAAGAGAAAAATTAACATATTGCTCATCATACTGTGAATTTTGGTACTTGGCTGCTATACTTCAATAGTGTCTAACTAAATTTTGTCTAATTTAATACTACTCAAGATGTTGCTAATCTTTTATCATTGATAACCGTGTGAATTTTACATCTTATCTACTGTAGTAAAGTATATCATTTTGATAAAATAGAAATAAGTTTCATTACAAATCAAATCAATATCTTAAATGTTATCTTAAAGTGGTATTTAGTTGTTTATGTCAATATAAATATACTGAAATAATGAGTTAGAATTGTCTCTGAATAAAATCTTATTCAAAAAAGAAATACACGTCTGAAGGATTAAAAACAATCGTAAAGATGTTTGTTGTCTATGTTATAATCCGTGTTCAGAATAATGAAAATTACTTTGTAATTGATCAATATTGTAAGATTGTATTACTATAATGTCAAGAAGGTTATGTAGAAAACTTGTAACACACTAGAACTAATGCAACAGTCTTTCATAGGTCATTAAATAGGAATAGGAATTAATTTAATTCCTTGAAAAAGCCTAGACCAGATTGCCAGGCAAAACGTTGGATTTACTTCAAATTCATTCGCTGAGATTTTACAAATATATTATTCCTATTTAATGTCTTACATCAACTCGGCGCCCAAATACTGTGAAACAATTATCCCTAATTTAGACGAAAGTTCTTATATAACGTTTTTCATAGGAATATTCATTCTCACTTGAATCACTTTTCTAGATTATAAATTTAAATATCGTTTAATGAAATTTAAACAAAATGATCCGTAAACATTTTAGGAAGCATTTTATGGTACTTGTTAATCATTCATTACCTATGAAAGATATTTGTTAGTTATTTTTAGTTAATACTATCTTGTATAATAGTAACAAGGTTTTCTACAAGGTGAATTCTGTATTCCAGGCCTGTCTAGTTAGGCAATCAGTAATTGACACCAAAACCTTTTCGATATTTTTTTTAGTTTTTATCTGCTAAACACGTAATTTACATTCATACTGAGAACTATTTTTGGTTAAGTCCATTCCTTGAAAATATTAAATTATGAATAAGATTATAACTCTGTATCTAATATTTGAATTTTTGTTAACAAATCAATCATTCGTTTCTAACTGCATTAAGGATAAATACAGTTTAGGTGGTTTATAACATTTGTTAATTACTGATGTACAACCACTTTAGATAATAAGTAGTATATATAATGCAGTGTGATTTACACAATTTAACATAATTGAGATCACATGTGAGTATACAGCCCAAAATGTTGCTCAGTTGGCACAGAGACAAAAAAAACCATGAATTATAATCTAATTATTATTATATCACTAATGTAATCAATGTTATCGATTTCTGACCTAAAACTTGTTACAATAATAAATTTAATAAAATTCAGTTTGTGTTGTTTGTTTGAAACTTCCCATAGACTCTCAGGATTGCAATTGATCAGTCTCAACTCAGCAGTTGTGCATCCTGTGCTGATAGCCTCTATATTGCCTTAAGTCTCAAGATTGATGTACCTGTATCGTAGAGTTGACGTTCATTCTGGGACTCGAGCCCAGCATAGTTCACTTCAAACGCCATCGCGTTATCCATTGACTGCATCATGGATTCCCCTGCTAGCCACCACCCATTCTTGCTTATAAGACTTAAACAAAAGTAGCAATCTTTTTATTATAGGGCTACTAATAATCAGTATAACTTACAAAGAAATGATAAGAGTTAAAATATACTATATCATCGACTAACAATCAAAAACTATTTACTAGTCAGTGAGAAATCGAATTTATTTAATGGTTTGTTCTCCGATAAACTTATTACAGTGAAAATGTGATCAAACGTTTGATTTTATTTAATAAAATAAAACATTTGAATTGTTTGTTTTCAGCCTTGAATTCCTTCAACAAATTAGAGGTCAAAGATAACTGGAAAAATGGGAAACTAGTTAGATATTATAATCGTGCCTGAATATTTTGGTATCTACTTGAGACACTTTATTAACTGTTGAAGATTTGAGGAAACGATGAAGAACTTACTCTACCTCAAGTAGGCTAATAGAATGAATGTTTTCAAAATAACATTTGTTTCATATAGATCACGCAGAAATAAGCTTTTCGAAATTACATTTTAAACAATGAACCAGACAAGTTGCTTACTTTATTTGTTAACCATCAACATTTAATTGATAGAGATTTCGGTACAAATAAATAACTTATTCACTTTACTATTTTAAACCAATTTAATCAGTGCATCACTTAACTGAAATCTTTGAAGGGTCATGTATTAAAAGCGTCAATTTTTTAAGTTAATCATACATGTTAATTTTTATTGTAATTATTTTGCTCAGAGTATGATTAACCCACATTTATTATGAAAATATGTTTAGTTTGAAATCCATCCCTTAAAAGTTTAATTTTTTCTTAGTTTTTGTACCTTCATATTTAGAAAAGGAACAAAATAATTAACTACGAGATGTCTCTGAAATCCTTTATTATCTCAGTTTCTTCAATTCATATATATATATATATATATATATATATATATATGTTGACTTTTAAATATCAAAGGAAGATCAGGTGGATATACAAACGAGCTTAATTTCAGTAGAATAGAAGTGATGTGATTTGGTAGAATCTTACACTAACAAACGAAAAGGAATTTTATGTCTGTATTACATACATCCGTATGATGGTAACCTTATCAGTAAACTCATGACTTTTTTCTAATGAATTTATTCTTTATTGTAATTTAAGCGAATGATTACTTCAAAAAATAATAATAATCAATAGACTAGTTCACTTTACAGGAACTGTGACTGCAGTGTTGTTATTTTTATTTTCAATAAAAGTAAACAAAATCTATTCCAGTAAACAGCTCTATGATGGTGAGAAATAAATAATTACATAAGTAGTATAATTAACATAATAAAGCTTATAAAACCAATCATATTAATTCATTTGTAAAAGATTTGAATAAACTGATATAATAAATAAGTTTAGATAAGCAAAGATGGATAGTGGCTAGCAGTGAAAGTCAGGACGCGCGTTTCGTTCTATTTGGGACTCGTCAGTTGGATGTACCTACATCTCAGAGTTGATGTTTACTATGGGACTCGAATCCAGCACCTTTCGCTTCAAACGCCATCGCGTTATCCACTGAGCTACTGAGTCCTGATGGCCGCTTGCTTGTGCAATGGTGTGGAGGTTAAATTCAGAGCATGCACATAGGTCAATTAGAGACTGACCAGTTGCAGTCCTAAACATTGCGATGATGTGTTTACTATAGAAGTAAAATTCCAAAGTGTCATCTATAGGATTACACAAAAGTGTTAAACAAACTATCTAAATATAGAAATATATTAAGAAAATATTGTGTCAGCATAATGAAGATTCCTTACAATACATTTTGCACATTTCAATACAATCAGATAATTAGCACAGTTGTATTATTCCATTTACCGGATACTTTACAAATAAAACTGATTTGAATTTTGTGCATCAAACTTACCACTGAATGGAGATTTTGTTACAAAAAGGAACATCCTTATTTGATGGCTACCATGGTTCTTATGTGTGGTCCACAGATAGCTATTAGTAATAAATCTCAATACTATATAAAAATGAATAACAAAATTCAGTTTACTTTCAAGGTGGAACTAGTTACAGCTCTCGTTCTATTCATTAAAAGAGATGTCTTTTAAATTAACTTTCATACTGGTACCAAAACAAATTTCTGAAATTTCACACATTCTCATTATTTATTACACTGAGCTTTTACAAATTATTTTATTTTTCCTTAAATATATTACTTAAACACTTACTGTTGTTTGCTCTTCACATAATTAGATTATTTCAAACGGGTATTTAAGTATTGACTTTCGAAAAATTGATTTATCACTTACTTAGAAGTGTATACTTGTCAATAAACCAATTCTCAGTTTTATTTAGCATATTAAAACAAAAATTTACCGTTAAAGTGGACTCCGGTATATTGAGATACTTACGGTACAACAATTTGATGATGTAGAAATGCTCATCCGTTCATTATGAATAATTATATTTTGTAGTTAGGTGGCTGACGGTAGTTTTCAGAAGAACATAGACTTAAATATAATACTGACACATGTATGTAAGGTGTAGTTAAATCTGTAAGCGAAATGATATTCTCTGTGGGATTTAAACCCGCTATGGTGACGTTATCACTCAGCTTATGTTATCTTGGATTTATCACCAATAAAGCTTAAGGATTAGGCTTGATATGAGTTGTTACTCAGTGGCCAATCAATATAATTACTTTCTATAACGAGTAAAATGCATATCAATTATTCATTTGTTTTAAACAAGCATTCGATTTGTGTAAATAAAAGAAGCTTGTTTGTTCAACTGTAAACGGTTATAAGAAAACACGTATAGATATTTTATTCCGACTTATTTAACACATCATATTGTTTAATGAGTAATGTTAGGACACTGGTGTTCAGTACTAACTCAATAAAAAACTTGAATTTTCTGTTAAAATGAAGTACTCCTCAGGGTTTTTTTTTAATTATTTTACTGCATGAATAGACGCTCTACTTTGTACACATTACATTTCGCCACTGATAACATTATGTTTTCTATCAGGTGATCAAGTTTGTAGGAAAGGCAATAGGTTTTAAAATGTCTTTTTTTTCCCATTATACAATAATAAAATGCCTTTCCCCATCTCTTTCATGTAGTAACTGAATGATTATCTTCAATGCAATTACTATAGACGTGAAACTGTTGATATATGTTTATAGGAACAAACCAAGTGAAAGATTTTCACACAGAATATGGATTCGTTCACTTTTACGTAATTTTATGATGATCTACTAAATCCTTCCCACTTCAATTATAATTTTAAACTATTGAATAATAAACACCTGTATTTAATTGGCTTCACTATATATATATATTGATTTAATTAAATTAAAACACGTGAAAATAATCAGAAGGGGTTTTATGGAGATTTCAGTATTTTTCATTATTGAAATCATGAGTCAATTGAAGCTAAACCACCATGAAAAACCTGGAACGGCTGGTAGGTCCTGGGTTCGAATCTCGTGAGGTGGGATCGTGTATACTCACTGATAAGGAGTCCCACAATAGAACGAAACGGCTGTCCAGTGCTTCCAGATTTTCCATGGTGGTCTAGCTTCAATTGACTCATGATTTCAACCATGAAAACATGTGAAAATAGTACTTCATTTCTTGTTTTCACTCATTTCTGTGAAACTGTGATAAAACATTCTGTATATTTTGGTGATGTACTTAATAATTCCTTTCATTTCATATTACCTTGAGCATTTTTTTTCTGTGTTCATATTTTAAAATTATTTTACTTGTTTTAAAAATACCCTTACACACACACACTTGTACTTTATTCAGCTGATATAATCATACCACTAAAGGTCATTTCAATTTAATTAATTATCCTTTATACTAATTTTATTTTTCTATCAAAACTAAATTTTCATATAAATGATAATTATTTGAGAGTATATTGTTAAATGAGAATATTCAATGGACTATAAATATAAATTATTTATGAAAATGATGTAAGTCTGATATCAAATTCATTAACTTGATCAAAACATAACCGTTGTAGTACAGTGCTTCGCTAATCCTCCAACTCGATAACCGTTATAATACAATTCTTAACGGTACATAAAATCAGAAAGCAAAGAGAAGCGGCAACTACAGTTTATTGTCAAATGACTCAGGCCAGAAATCTATAAGTACATAAACAGATGTCAGCGAGTGAAACAAAAATGATACGCATTGAATATGGTGGGTAAGCCAACTCACTTTAATCAAGCGTTAGTCGATATTTATAGTCAGATAAAAATAAATGACAGACATGTGATAAATAGGATAAGAAGTGTACACATACATACGCTCATATAAAAAACAGTCAGGGTTAATAAGTGAATAATTAACATGGTGAAAACGTGACTCAAGATGGATAGGTAAATTGGCTTGTCCAGAAGCTAGAATAAGGTATACGGGCTTAACATATCAACCGACACTACACAATTTATGATAGTAACATGTGTGTTAAGTTAAAATACGTTTTATTATTTCATTATATACATATCACACAGAAAAAAAGAAGTTTCCAATATGCTTTTATTGAAAAATAACTTCATGATTTCAAAGTTCAGTAAATTGGAAGTAGTATCTTACCATATTAACCCTAAAAGCATTATTAACTTACTTACTTACGCCTGTCACACCTCGTGCAGGAGCATAGGCCGCTCACCAGCATTCTCCATCCAACCCTGTCCTGGGCAATCCTTTTAAGTTGTTATTCATCCTTTTCATATCTGCTTCTACTTCCCGACCTAATGTGTTCTTCGACCTTCCTCTTTTCCGCTTCCCTTCTGGAATCCAAGTTAGGGATTGAGTCGTGATGCACATTAGTGATTTCCTTAATGTATGTCCGATCCACTTCTAACGTCTTTTCCTAATTTCCTCTTCAACTGGAAACTGGTTTGTTCTCTCCCATAAAACGCTGTTGCTGACAGTATTCAGCCTGTGAATGTTGAGTATTTTTCGTAGACAATTGTTTATAAATATGTGAATCTTCTTGACGGTGGATGTAGTAGTTCTCCACGTTTCAGCTCTATACAGTAGGGCTGTCTTGACGTTTGTAATGAAGATTTCACTTTGAAGTTACTTGACAGTTGTTTTGACTTCCATATGTTCTTCAATTGTAGGAACGCTAACCGAAAAAAATAATCCTAAGAGCATACTTAACTTTTATGAATCCAATATTGAAAACATTCCATTTTAAAAACATTATGTAAGAGTCGCAGAATATTATGTGTCGGTTAGTTTGATCAATTTTGATATCAAAGTTTTGATATAATTCTTTATTGATAAGATTTTAGAGTTAGCCTTAAATAGTAATAGCCATCACTTTTGTTTATAAATAAAGTATTGAACTTATTATTGATAAAAAGACATCTTTATTAAGACGGAATTAATGGTTTTCCGTAGATCAGGCGTAGTTGAAGTGTGTTACTAAACTAATCATTCATTCTTTAGAAAGTAACAGTATCCCTGTATTTCTAGGCAGATAAAGGCAGAAATGAGTAATGAAAGAAACGACGAAATACTGAAATATTTAGACACTAGTGTGCATTTATCTCTTGTAAGAAGCTCAAATAACCTTTTTAAGCATCCCTAACTGATTTATGGTGACCAACTGTTGAATTCTCTTTATTATCTCATCCTGGAAGTTTTATAAATTAACTTTTAGTAAACAAAAACTAAAATGGGGAAAAAACGTCAACACTAATTTTCCTCTTGCGTAATATTTGTGAAACTGAGAACATATACTAAGTATAATCGATCACCCCTACATCCTACACTTTTATAATTAAAGCTACTTCTTTCTACCTTCGTTATTTGCACCGCAACCCCAAAAGATGTTAAATAACTAACCCAGTTAAATAGATTCGCTTCCAACATGAACCATATACGTGATGGAGATAGGTATTAGTTTTATATGAGAAAACTATATCATTTACACTGTGTAACATTGAAAATCATCTCAGGAATGAAATATGAAATGTTTTCACAGCTTGTTAATAAAATATTCACTTGATTACTTTGAAATTACATTTTCATAAAGTACAGGGGACTAAAAACCATCATGATTATTTACCAGACTAACGGTCTGACAATATGCGCTAATACACAATTACGAACATATGAAGACATTGAACGAAATTTAACATTTATTAGTGAACATTTAATGAAAAATATTTGTACATAGACAGCCCGGTAAAACGCCTATGATTTGAAACTTATCTGCATGATTAGCACTTGGTACTAATTATTAACAATCAATCTCCAGTTTTATTTATTTATTTGATTCTTTCACATTTCGAATTAACTTCACAGATATTCAGACTATTACAGGTCATGTTAAAATAAGCTAAGAATCCTTGATTTCTTATGCAAATCTGATAAAATCGATAAGCTCATTGTACCTGTTGAATAGGCGAATTTGATATTCATAAGGGACACTAATTAAAGTAGTTTTTATGGTCCGTACCATAGAAACTATACGTTTTTACTATGAGGACATGAAGGGTGGATTAAAAAGGGTAATTAGCTTACAAATATTATAGGTCATATGAAACTATGAGCAAAGAACGTGAAAATTTGGTTCCAAAAAAATAAATCAATATTTTTTCATTACTGTTTAAAAAATGACTTGAGTTACAGAATTTATGTGAATAAAATCTCTTGGGAGTATAGAATCACGGCAGTTGGAGATGTTAGTCTGACAGATGATTCTCATGAGAATTCATAGATAAAATTTGAGTAAGACGAAATGTACATCAATACCGTTATCAATTAATCCAAAAACGTTTTTTTGTCTCAAAACATCTAACACCCAGTATGAATGAGTCATGTGTACGTCAGAAATTAGACAATGCTATGTTACTGAGCCTACTAAATTTAAAAATAAATAAAAATAGAAGTATAGGAGATTTAATCGATGCTGAAGTGATTTGCTTTAATGTACACATACACATTTGTTTTATAATTTTGGTGACCAAGTGACATTTGATAAATTATATGATAATGAGATTAAAAAAAGCAATAACAAAACAAGATTCATTGTCTGTTATTTGTAATTTTATAGTTGTAATCATGAGTCATTTGAAGCTAGATCAACATGAAAAACCTGGAAACACTGGACTGCTATTTTTCCTGAGCAGTGCTCATCCACCATCCCGACCTATCGGTCTCGCTCACAAACGCTTAACCTCTAGAACACTGGGACAGCCTTCATCCAACGGTGTTAATGTCTAATTCGGGGAACCGTCGACCATTGTCTTCAGTGAGTTACTATCTCACAACAGATCAGGTTAAACTACACTGGTCGCTGTCCATGGGTTAGAATCTCCCGAGGCGCGATCGTTGATGCGCACTTCTGAGGAGTCACATATCAGGACGAAACAGCCATCCAGGGCCTTCAGGCTTTTCGTGGTGGTCTAGCTCCAAACGACTCATTATTTTAACCATAAAATTACTAAAATCTCTACAAAACCCCATTCTGATAAGTTAAATCTGGTGAAAATTATTTCGCTTGTCAACAAAACATTCAATTAATAAATATCATAATAACTTTTTACAGTTTAAAATTACAAAACACTAATTTAAAAAATCTGTAATATTAAATATAAAAAACATACTACAAAAAGGAATCAGGGCCACAGAAGGATGAGAGGTTGGAAGTATCGTCTTTGCACCCAAAGTTCGGGCTTGAGTTGGTGGATTATCAATACCTCAGTAGTGCATAAGATTTTGATTCGACCCCCCTTTGATCTAATTCCTTTGACTAAGTAGATTATTTTAAAAGAAAATTCATTCAGAGTGATGTGCAATTGTTTTGTATTCTACTTTTAAAAGCCATGCCGAATAGTGCTTTGAGATGCGTTTGGAAAGTGGTCGCTTTGCGCGACCAATGTAAGCTGCCCCACACCAGCAAGTAAATTTATAGATGCAAATATAAACTTGATACTGGTAGATAATCTGTGCCGAAACATGTAACCATTATGTTTCATTCCTTAGGATAATAAAAATGTGTTTGTCAAAGAAAAAACAAATTTATACGACTAGTGTAAACTAGCACATAAAAAAGTGGAGAGTATTTGTTGCTCAGAAAGTGAATTTCAGAGTTATTACGTTCTGTGAGCCTGATGGTTTAGATGTTACTTTTTCACTGTTTTTGTATACGATGTCATCAGCGCATACTTCAAAATAAGTAAGCAACTAGAATTTGTTCAAAGTTGACTTACAGCTTGAGTTGTTAACCTAGAAGTTGATTAATTGTTTTCATAATTATATGGAGGTTGTTTACGTGCTTATTTTGTTTATCATTGTTATTGACCTGATTTCAGACAATGCCGTTGCTAATTCATTTTCTAACTGATTGATAATCAAGTTGATTTAGAAGTGTCTATTGACTGATGACTGGCTGAAGTGCTTACTTTTCTTAAAGTATGCGCTAATGACGCTATCTAGAAAGACAATGAGAGTTTCAAAACCACACTATTCAGCTAAGCCAAAACGTCATTCCCAAAAACAAGTGTATATATCGACTTCAAGTAGAGTTTATGCAAAACAATAAAATTCTTTGAAAACGCTTTCAGTAAAAGGAAACTTTTATTATGTCATTATTTTGTTTTCGTATCATGATGAATGATGAACATTAAACTACAAACTACTAAATATGTAAATCAGGATGTTTATGTAATATTCCAAATATCAATTGTTCATATGTACAGCATTCGAATGTCAATATCTTCCTGTAGACTATTTGTATTTATTTATTATGATATACAATTCAGTAAGTTTCATAAAACTACCTTGATCAATTTGAATTAAAGCTTTGGTCACATGATATGTCAATATTAAGGATTTCCTTGGTGAATCAACATCAAATATAAAAGTATTACAAGTTAAGAAAGATTGGACTAGAAAACATTTTATAAATATTCAAGACTTTCTATGAATTCCCTTAAATAAGAATTAATTTCAAACTTGGGATTAATGTTTCCACTATCTATACTCGATAGTTTCCTTTTTTTTCCCCATTTTATTTCAATCCAAATTGATAAAATGTTATTTATCTTTATTGGTATTTTAAAAAAATTTTATTTTAAAAAATAGACAAACCCGTTTTCAGTAGTCCAATTGATTTTAATGAAATCAATCTAACCTGAAATGTTTACTATTATAAATAGATCAACAGGAACCATATAAGATATGGTAATTATAAGGGTTTCAAATGTATATACAACCAAGGGTTTAAATAATCAGAACAATCATAGTTTTTGTAAAACGAAAATTGAGTTTACATAAGACGATCTCATATATGATACATTTAATGAATAAAGGGAATCAATCATTTTTTTCGTTATATTATTTGATTTCGTGTGTAAATATTCCAATAGTATTTTCTGACTTTTAGTTTGTCTTGCCTGAAGAATCTCATTGTGATTCATCAGTAGAAGCTGTTTTGTCAAATTAGTCTCCTCACTTCTGCAAACACGTCTTCCGTATGAATGTCAATCGGTGCAAAAGCTTATGTCTAGAACTTTCGTGCCTAACACAAAGCATATAACATTTCAAAATACTGTACGAGATATCTGCTCACGTAGATCAGTGACCACAATACATGTTGATTGATTATCACTGATTACTAGACAAAACAAGTTTGATCATTAGTTTAACAGTCAGTAAGAGTAGGGTCTAAAATAATGATGATAGATTAAATAATGTTTAGCCATTCCTAGAACATCAGTGAAGAGGGTATTGATCAAATATATACTATTGTCGGTTTTGCACAACTCAATGTATTAACATTATAATATTTAGTATATTTTAAAATCAAAAAAGGTTGTTAAATAATATCAAAATACCTGAATTCATTTAGTCAAGATAAACAAGTACAAGTGCTATATTCATTCTGATTTTCTTTAAAGTTTTCATAACTATTGTAATCACCAACTGCTGATATAACATAAGTACTTATTACATACTCTTCTTTTTGACGAAGTTTTTTATCAAATATATCTTCTGTTTTAAACTCATACAATTTTAAGCAAAGATGGACAGTGGCTAGCAGTGGAATCTAGGACGCGCGTTTCGTTCTATTTGGGACTCGTCAGCTGGATGTACATGTATCTCAGATTTGATGTTCAATGTATCTATTTTTCTAATCATTGAACTATAACCCATCATGTAAGATTGATTCAAGCTTTTACTATTCTTATCACAACTAGTACATCTGTCATCAAACAACCGATTTGTACTTTTCACTTATTATGCTTAGTTATGTAATCTATTCCATTGTTATCATTAACTCATAAACAGCCTTGATCGGTTTAATAATTTCGTATATCGATATAAATCTTACTATATATTAAAGTAAAACCTGATGAGGATCTAATGAAGAACAATATTGTTCGCTTATATATATTGTTCTAATTCACAATATGGGAATTTTTCAAATCATACAATCATGTAATCTGACGAACATTTGTGAATAATCCATGATCATAAATTTATATTTGTAATTATATAAAAAGAAAACATTTTAATTCACCTTCATTATATGTGTTGTTGGAAATTTCTTTTTTCATATTTTAACCGTACAATTATAGTAAATAGAAAGAAAAAAAACAAATATTTGGCTATAACAACCTATGATTATAGATCACTCTTTTTTTCATTTCACAAATGATAAAGGTGTAAATTAATCTTTCGAAAAATGTACTTATCTAGAAGGAGACTTGTTTTATTCTCTTCACAATCTGATGTAACATTACACGATTTCTTTTTTCAATAAACATTACCCTATTCATGTAACTGGCTTTGTTGTCTACTCTCATGCAATTTCTGAATATTGTTAGTGTTTTGTCATTGGTTGAGGGGGAATAGATAGCTCGGTAATGTCGGTAATAAGAAAAGGTATTTAGTTAGATAAATTGAATAAATTTGTTGTTATCATTATGGACTGATACTAGTCAATGAACTGGTTGAAAATTTAGAAGTGATAACCGAATATTTCATTTTAGTTGTGTAAAACTCTGATTCCATAGGGGTTTTCATATGGTCTGATGAAGAGCTGTGACCTATTAAGTTAACGAATAGTCAGTAACTCAATGATCAAACACAGTAAAAATTTGAATATTTTAACTGAATTTGAAAAAAAATTTTAATACGGAGTTTGACCTCTACAGCATGAAAGTTTCACTTTCACGAGGATTGGAATACTTGTGTTTGAGCTCATTGAAGGTTCTAATCACTCAGTGTTGAAGAGTCACAGGTTTAAAAATGAATCATTAAATGTTATTTTTTCCTTTTCAGTAGTTCTTAGATTGATGTCAGTCAGTTATGAGAAGTATTATTGTGAGTAAACTGAATATATTTCTACAAAGTTTTTAACGTTGTCGTGAAAGGTTTTTGATAGTGGTGTGATAAGATTTGGCTAAGATGTTTTCCCAGGGACGTATGACCTACATTTATGCATATATATATATGATGGTATCACATGCAGTGCGGATGATTTTACTCAACATATTTATTCGTCAACTTTTCTCTTTTTAATTAGACTCTTATAAAAACTTATACAACTTTTTGATAATAAACTAACAGAATGATGTTTATTGTGCATAAACACTCATACAGAAAATATGAAATAAATGTACCTTCCCACATACTTTATGTTTTCAAGGGTGGTTAAACTGTCTTCGTTTTTTAAATATAAAAAATTAAAAATACGGGCAATAGGATAGTACAAATCAAGACACGGTTGTAATTTATGCACAAGTAACTATAACCAATAAAAGTATTTCAAAATAAAACTGAAAATAAACTGTGTTACTTGATTAATAAATTAGATCAGGGTTAATTATCTTTACACTTCAATTGATTCATTTGTATAGCTTGAATATATCCGTATACATTGTTCACAATTAAACGACGAGTATTTATAATGAATCGAATATTCTTTTGTTACTATTCTAGTTGCGATTCACTAGGCAGCAGCAGCATGCAAAATAAAAGATAAGTGGTGTACACACTCTGACAGAACTCTTAATATGCGATGACATCTGAACTGGTTCCTTCAAAATGTCATTAATCACTGCAAAACTGATTAGGTAATACCTACACGAAGATATAATATAATATCAATCATAAAATTAGTTGTGAAGGTGATTATTACAATATTGTCATGGTTCTTTTAAGAAAAATGACTTATCACAGACTATCACTCCAGTGTTCTTATAAAGCGTATTCAATAAATTAACTTTGTAGGAAACGGTCATTCAAATAATAAATGAAGGTTTATGGTTGGACTAATTAGGTATACATTTCCTATGTTAATTTGGATTGATATGGAGTAGTCAATCAACTTATTCATCTATGAAATTTGGTCACAGATTAGATTTTTGATATAAAGCAAATTGACTGTATCAAGATTTTACGAATGTCGATGTCAGCAGAAAAAGTTAACAATAATGTTCGAATCAATAATTGTCATTCCCAAGAAAGAAACCTTATAAGACCAATAATATACACTAACAAATAGTCACAAACTAATGAAATATAACTACTTAGTTTGTTTTGACTGGGTTAGTAAATGCCATGTAATCTTATTTTTATTTAAAGTATTTCTTGTTTATTAAAAGTGCCTCATTGAGTATAGGTTAATATTAGTATAACTTATAGACGATAAATGAACTTGGTAAAGAACAGATAAAAGAAATGTTGTAGTGACTGACCATATGTTGAGCCACCATAGACCATTCTAGTTTCTGGAAAGACCAATTTATTCATTCTACTTGAGTCACATTTTGACCTTGTTAATTATTCTCCTCGCCTCATCTTACTTCGCCTTGATTCGATTTAACTATAAATATCAAGTAACGCTTAATTACGGTGAGTTGGCTAACATGTCTTCTGCAATTCGCTTCGCTTCACTCTATCCTATTAGTTTCCTTCGCTCCGTCTCTCTGATTGTCAGTTTTGATCAACGATTATACAAATTATGCGTATTCAAAATCCATTCTCGTATTTGTATTATTTAATTTCGTTATTTACTAACGTCAGTTAAGTTGATAATTGTATAAATCAATGACCTTGATCACACCATCGGATCGGAGATAGATATCGGGCCAGCAAATGTCTTAAGAAAGAAACTTTCAACCAAGATTACGATCAAGGATTAGTAAATAAGGAATCAAAGTATTAACATATAAAAAATCTCCCATGTTTAGGTAAAAAATATCTTTCAAATATGCTGAAATTTCACCAGCTGCGTGATTGTATAATTTTTAGCACTAACTGTAAAACGCTTTTTTATCAACGTTTTAGAATAACATACTGTTGTTTTAACTTAAATATCATTCAATCGGTTTGAGTAAAGATGTATATGGAGTAACAGTGAATTTCAGGTTGTGTATTTGATCTTAATTGGAGAACCAGCAGCTGGATAAACCTCTCTACTATTGTGTTAATAATGCATTTCAAATTTTACTGCTTGGCATCACTAATCCGGACATTTGAAAATTTACAGTAAAATAATATAGTAACTCACTGAAGGTAATGGTGGAGGGTTGCTCAATTTCGTGGATCGGTTGAAGTTAGACATTAACAACGTTGGATGACGGCTAGGTGGTTTAAGCGCTCGCACGGGAGACTGGTAGGTTGTGGGTTCGAATCTCACGATGCGGGATTGCGGATGCGCACTATTGAGTAGTCCCACAGTAGGGTGAAACGGTTGTCCAGTGCTTTCAGGTTCTCCATGGTGGTCAAGCTTCAATCAACTCATGATCTCAACTATTAAAATTACCATGATATCTACAAAAACCCCTTCTGATATTTTACGATTGTTTAAAGTCATGGTTAAAGGTTTAGTTTAAAAATTAACTACTTCTTGAATATTTATTATTTATCTTTTCTTTACAATGTTTTTTCCTAGGACTGTTTTTCTTATCAATCACAATACTCTCCTTCTTTTGTTCCAGTTTCTAACCTTCATTTATTTTATTTTTGAGTTTGTATGTATCAAAATGATAATGTTGGAAAAACTAAAAAATTCTCAAAAGGATTGAAGGACCAAAGAAACTTCTAAGGAAAAATAGCATGGACAATCACACTAAACAAGTTGTGATTTTTTTTCATTGAATAGACTCTTACGCATTTACGTCAAACAAAATAAATAATTTGGATATCAAAGCTTGGCTTTGGGCCAAATATGAGGAATATATATGATTAAATTAAACGATGGCCAATCATTATTTCCAAAAATAATATATAAATAATTACACATATTTCAACCAATCACAGCTATCGTTGAAATTTTCCCTAACAATAACAAATTACCAACCAATAATGTCATTATTATCAAAAATGATTGACAGCCTTCTCTTCATGATTTGATTATAAGGCAATATAATCCACTAGAATACAATTCATTTTTTTTAGACGGGATAAGAACGAATAGGTTTATCTTACCTAATGTTAAAACTATTCTATTAAAATTGTTAACGAACCAATTACGAGTTCAATGATTGTTTATAACATTTTTGAAGCTTTGTTTTTTTTTCTACTGTACAAAATCAATAACTAAACTTGTTTTGTATATGTAGGAAAAAATATCAATCAGTCTAGTGGATATCTAGTTGTTTCTTTTAATTTTTCAGCTTTCACAATATACAAGAATCGGATGAAAAAATGTTCCCGTTTTCATTCTTACTATGTTGTCATTAAATCACTGATGTAGAAACCAGATTTGGAAATTTCTTTCAACCTAAAATTCTTAACATTTAGAAACCGTCCTATTGACTAGAGCTATGTATACCGCATAGAAAAGTAACAAAGTTAGCTTATTTTATGAGGACAAACGATAAAATCTTTATCCTTGATATATTTTAGTAACACACGGGATAAATTTTCATCACATCAAAACTATAAGGTTTTGAAGTCAGTTACATGACACAGACACTAAGAACTTTGTTAAGTTTGAAGTAGTAATACAGAAATAAACTGAAGACCTGAGGGATAACAGTTGGAACTAAAACTGTGACACGGTACTGCAATATTAAAACAAGGAACTTGTTATGAAAAAGCATTCAAAGAACCCAATAAAATTACTATTTGTGTTGGATGTAGTAGATTGAATCAATGATCTCTTAAATCGTGTTCAAGTATCAAGGTATTCACTAATTAGTGTCAAGTGGTAATGATTTTAATTTATTCGAGATGCGACGATTAATCACTGTATATATTCAGAGAAGGGTTTTTTGGATATTATAGTGATTCGTTAGTTGAATTTATGAGTAAATTGAAGCTACATCACCATGAAAAACGTGGAATCAGTTTGTTGCTATTTCTGTTCACTTTACAGTAGTGGAATGAAATATAAGAGCAATTTTTCTTCATAGGTTTATCGAAAGACATTATTTTGGTGTTTTTGATTTTGAAATAAAACAGTTCCATGAAATAGAAATTCAAGAATTTGGGTACACTTATACAAAGCTTTACGTTTTCCAACATCAAATTTATTAAATCATGATTAATGACAGTTTTATAGTTGTTTGAAGTCCATAAACAAAAAGCATTCATAATGAGCAATCTTTACTACCTCCTACATTAATAATGAATAATTGTTTTTAAGTATCTCAATATTGCGGACAATTTTTGCAGTATTAAAAATCCAGAAGTAAAAACAGAACATTATGATGTATATAATGGACGAAATTAATTTGAAAATTTATAACAGTTACATAACTATCAGAAGCGGTTTTGTGGAGATTTCAGCATGTTCATAGTTGAAATCATGAGTCGATTGAAGTTAGACTACCATGGAAAACCTGATGAGGAGTCCCACAATGAGACGAAACGTCCGTCCAGTGCTTCCAGATCGTCCACGGTTATCTAGCTTCAATTGACTCATCATTTCAACTATGAAGTTACATAATTCAGAGAACTTTGTGTGAGATCAACAAATTGAAAAATTACAACCATTCCTTTTTTCAGTAGATTGGTTACGAAGTCATTTGAAAGAAAAGGAAATCTATCGCATTTTCCATTTAAATTTACTTTTAATTCGATTTTCATGTAACGGTATCTAAGATTGAAACAGTTATTGATAAACTTTATTTGACCTCTGATATACCTAGTTTTGTCTGATCATATAGAAACCACTTTAAAAAACAATGAACCTGAAAATGTTGTTCATTAGTTAACCATTTAATTAAAGGAGGCAGCTGCCAACTGTCAAACTTGAATTCGTAGTTTGATAATGCATTATATCACTAAAGATTTAAGTAGTTAAAGTGATAAGAAATTGTTTTTAATGTTTAATTTCACTCTTATCATCACGATGAACAGTGACTTTAAGGAATAGACATAATGGTTTGAATTTACTAGTTATGGTAGTTATGATAATTTGGTACTTCGATATTAATGACAGAAGTTTCCAGGTTTTATTAAGGTCCATACTGATCATACTAATTTACAAATAGCTATTTCCATAATTCTAATATTACTTTTCTCTGCAGATCAGTTTTTTGATAAAGGTATTTTGTACTGTTTAGTAATTAATGTTTTAGAATTGATGTAGTTAATAATTAATGAGGTTAAAATAAATTAATTTGCACGGGTTACAAGACATACATGTAATCTTCAGTGAACTTATGGTGTATACGGGTATCGAGCTAGTATCACCCAGGGTAAAAGTATGAGACGTTACCCTTGAGTTGTTTGGGTAACAACTGATCTGTTGTAGAATTGAAATATCTAAAATTGATTGGTTATTGAATGGTGAATAATGCTTATATAGACCGGTAACATATGAAACAATGTCTGTTTAGACAGGTGAGTTCACAATGTACAAATATTCCGATTTAAATTTTGGAGTAAACACCAACACTGAGGTGCTGGTGCATCAAGCTGACAAGTCCCATTTAAAACGAAACATATGTCCTGGATTCCACTGTTAACCACTATCCATATCTGCCTAAAAATGCTTGTTGCTGATGGCAACTTTGAGGCAATTCATTCAGAAAGCCCGTTAACCAAAAGAGACTGATCATTTCATTTCGATAATGCCAACAATGGAAAGCTCAAACTCTCAGAAATGATTCATGATAGTTTAATCATAAAAAATAATAAAATCTAAATTATCTATGCAGTATATATACTAGATTTTCAAACGCTTTGTGAAACGTTCAAATTTTTCTAGCCTTTCTTAAACAATACCACATCCAACCATAACACTTACACTTAGTTATTAATTTTCTTTTCGATTACAAACTAACGTATATATATATATATACTTGCACATAAGCCTATACATTTTAAATCGAATCAATTCTCCTTCACAATTTTGGTGTTGAGTGCTACAGTTGATTTTAATATCGTTAGCCTTAGTACTAAGTAGTAGATTTCTGATTTTATATTAATTTATATCTTTAAATTCAACTAACAAACAAAATAAACTCTCAGAAGGGGTTTTGTGGAGATTTAGTATTTTCATGATTGAAAGCGTGAGTCAATTGAAGCTAGACCACCATGGAAAACCTGGAAGCACTGGATGGCCCTTGGATGACGGCTCAGTGGTCTATCGGTTAAGTGCTCTGGCGCGAGACTGATAGGTCCTGAGTTCGAATCTCGTGAGTGCGGAATCGTGAATGCGTACTATTGAGGAGTTCCATAATAAGACGAAACGGCTATCTAGTGCTTCCAGGTTTTCTATGGTGATCTAGCTTCAATTATGAAAATAAACTTTTTTGATTATTAGAAACGGTACCACAATATAATGAATCAAACCTTTGTCAACTGGGACTGTTTCCGTTATAAGTAGATGTTGGCAATCAAAAGCATTTTGTTTCATACTTTGAAAAGACATGGCACACAGTAAATCTACCGCGTTTTTCTTCAAGATTTTATTTTGTATCTTACGTTTACCATCTCTTTTTTGAATGTTTTTTTGTCAGTTTTTTTATAATCAAAAATAATAATGATTTTTTTAATTTTTGTCAGCCATAACAACGTCAACAAGACCACTGAGTTTGCAATAAAAAATCGATCTCTCTTTCCGTTATACGTGATTTCAGAAAAAAAAGATATATAGCTTGCCCAAACAACAATCTTTTATACACGCCCTCAAAAAGATATTTATGTATAAGTTTCTTTTAAAAACAAAGAAAAAAAATAATATGACAATGAAGTGATGGTCATCCCTCAACTTTTTTGAAATTAACATCATCGTAGCAATGAATATTATTGTCCATAATTTTGTATCATTAAATGTTCCTTCTTTTATTCATTTAACTACGAAATTTGTTTGATTATGATGACTTGGTAAGTTGTCAAATACAATGATGTAGGTTTATTTTCTTCCTTTTTATCAACCCTATTCTCACTTTAAGTATACTCAATTGTAATAAACAAATTTGAAAAACAAGAAAGGCGTAAAATTTAAAGTTAGTCTAATATACAAATACAATTATTTATTGAGTATTTTATGAAATGATTTATAGCAATCTACCGCTTACGTACGTAAATATAAACATTTTCGGTGAATGCATTCTTTGTATCATAGAACAACCCAACTTTCTCAAAACAATTCATACTTAATATGTGTCATCAGGCTACGCCTTGAACTGTCTCATTACAAAGATTTGAATAGACAATACGTAAGCTTTCTAAACTATTGAGAATTCTTTCTAAACAGTCCCAGGACGTGTATAATCTAGAAATTTAAAGTCAATATTTATCAAGCACTGGAAACTGTGTCTAATATACGACCATGATGGATGAGGCTCTAGACAACACTTGTATGAATCCAAAGAACATGTAGGATTTCATAGTCAATAATGACTGACATTTAAACATGAAACTTATGCTACACAATATACGCATATAAATCACTGTAAGATTTCTGTCAAAAATCATCCACCTGGGTTACAAATCTTCTCCACCAATTTTGGATAATCAATATTCTGTTTTAGAGGTGAACATTTTTAGGAGAATATAGTTGCTGACTTCATTTATGTAGTCGTTGATATGCTACAATAATTAGCTTGAAAATGTATTTAAACCAATTGACATTACTTACGGCACTTGACAAATAACACATCACAGTTAAATCTCTATTGCTGCTTGAACTCGATTTTGCCTAAACTACATAATATTTACTCTATTTTAGATCCAGTGTTTCCTGTAGCTGTACGCCAGTAATTTCACAGTCAAATATAATAGACAATGAAGCCAAGTTATTTTTAAAAAATACATCTTATAGAAGGGGTTTTGTGAAGATTTAGTATTTATTATAGTTGAAAGCGTGAGTCAATTGAAGCTAGACCACCATGGAAAACCTGGAAACACTGGACGGCCGTTTCGTCCTATTAGTCTAGGAGCTCTAGTGAGAAGCAGTGACTAGTGGAGTTCAAAACCACGTCTGTTGTGAGATAGGAACTCACTGAAGACAATTGGTGAATGGTTTCTCAACTTCGTGGATCAGTTGAAGTTAGACATTAACACCGTTGAACGCCAGCTCAGTGTTCTATCGGTTAAGGGCTTCGGCTCGAGACTGGTAGGTCCTGGGTTCGAATCTCGCGAGAGCGGGTTCGTGGATGCGCACTGCTGAGGAGTCCCGAAATGCATCTTAATTCATCAGTTTATAAAAGTTTTACGTTAATTAATCGTTTTGGAGTTAATTCAATTCTTTGAACACTAAGCAGAAGTAAACAATAATAAGAAGTTACATGCCATATCAATGAGTTTGTACTTGGTTGGTATCATTTTGCCTATAACATATTTTCTCAATATAACATTAGATATAATTATTCACCGTGTAAGAAGCAGTATAAAATTCAGGTAGTTAAGTAACACTTGACTATACCAGCCTAATCTATGAAGAAATTGTTGAACTGTCAAACTATTTAGATGACTTGCGACAAGCGTACTAGAAGTAAACACATATGTTGTACTTTACACCCATAGATTGATTAAGCCATAATGCATAAATAAATTCCAAATCATCTGCTAAGATTGACAACCCAATACTGTTGAATTGGTAATTACCCTGTATCTTACTAAAAGTATAATAGTTATAATTTCTTATCGTCTCTTTGGGTACTCAATAACTCAAAATGATATTTACATTGATTGTGCATTGAGTTATTTGTTGTTAAGTGAACAAAGTTAAGGAAAGTTAACATTTTTCATATGTTATACGATAACCAATATACATTAAAGGAAAAAAGACATATTTATTTATTGAAATAGATAAACGATTGGATTTCTCAATCTGTTATGAGACTACACAAGACTAGCTTTTAGGTAAATATTTATTTCTGAGCAAATTTTATTTAGTATAAACACATCTTGGTAGTATCATTTGGTCCTTTTCTAATTATCAATTATGCTAAGCAGAAAATAAAAAAAATGTATATCATGAAATGGCCGCTGAATGACAACACAAAGTAACAGAAGTCAATTTGTCATTATTTCATAATAACCTGTGGCAATAACATTTGTTGTATGATTAAATATTAGTATTTATAGCATTGATGATAAGATATCCTGTCCATTACACAGTGACCTTTCAAATCACAACCTTGATGCAATACAAAATCAATAAAAAGGATCTCATTCAGTAATTATCACAGGAAGTCAATCTGTGTTAGGTATTACTGTTGGTTAAATTGAAATGTCACATTTTTTTCTGATTTTCTCATATATAACACCTAAGAATTAACTTCGAGTGGAAATTATTGTCAAGCCTTTACTGAACGTTTTGAGTTACGAAAATTCTTTAATTCCCACTGAATTCGACGTACAGAGAAATAAGTTCGGTAATCTATCCACAAATAAATATCACAGTCCTGCAAGAGGTATAGCGATCATATGAAGAGAAAATTAAGCGCTGTTTACGTAAAACAAGAAAATCTATAGACAAACAAAATCGAGCTCTAGATACAAAAACAAATTAACTAGTGTCATAATGCTTTTCATGGTCTTTAACTTTTAGAATATAAGTGTTATGTGAAAGAAATGAGAAGAAAAAGCGAAAAAAGTAATAACTTTTTACTTATGAGACATACTTTACCAAAGTGATAGATTACCCAAATAATCACTAAGAATTCTTACCCTGATTAGTCTATTTACAATCATACATATTTTGTAAACACATTGATTATATTTGATATATTTTATTGTGTTTTTGAACTTAAGTTTGTATATGTGTGTGTGTACTCCAAAATCAGTATGATGATCATAGGAACTAACGTCTGAAAATGTTTTTCGTTGCTTCAATTTCCAATAATTCATATAATGATTGTTATTAACAACAACATCAACAACAACAACAGACAATAAGTCGTAAACATATTTTCGTTAATTGAGCCAAAAGTTGCTTATTCAATTCTATTATAAATAAATATATCAAATAACAAACAGTGTTACATATCTTGTTTTATAATGTATTGTGAACTACGGAAAAGATTATCAAAATATGATGTTCAAATGTTTGAGTTCATAACAAAATTCATAAACAGATAATCCACAATAAAGCTATTTGTCACTTCCATTCATAAGGTATTGAAATGCTTACACATTATACTGTCAAAATGACAGTCATAATACATTTATTTTTGAACTACATTTTTGTTTTTAGTATTTCATATTTTCTGAATGTAAACAAGAAAATACTTTTGAAAGGTTTGTTCATTTAACCAGATGAGTATTTATGCGGTTTACCAACAAAACAAGAATCAGACATATTAATTGATTATTTGATTATAAGTCAGTTAATAAGTCAATTCTCATAATGTCCAAAGTTTTTTTGACATTTTACCATTATTTTCTTTGATTTGTCGTTTTTTATTAAACAATATAAAAATCTACTTTGTTTACTAGTAAGTGATCGAACGAAAATATACATTCAGAAAACATTATAGCAAAACTTAAAACTATTAAACAGTTGATTATCAATCTTATTAATGAATTCACGAATCAATTGAAGCGAGATCACCATGGAAAACGTGGAAGCACTGGATGACCGTTTCCCTTTATTGTGGGACTCCTCACCCACGATCCCGCCTCGTGAGATCCTAACCTAGGATCTATCAGTCTGACGCGCGAGCGCTGGCATCCGATGGTGTTAATGTCATTGTCAATTAATTTACTGAAGCTAAACTTAGGGATATCCAGGAAAATGCTTTTTTATTCAATCACTAAATAACTATTTATAAATGTGTATTTATTTGTTTTAACAAAAACATTTACATTTTGATGAATATCATGAATTACTTTTCATTTGTTATCATAATAGAAATTCCCTTAATACAATACAATAAGACTATTATACCATTCATATTTTAACATTTTATATATGACAAATAATCTCATTTAATTCCTTTTAATTTCTTAATACATGTGTATATGATCTCTATACTACTTAGTTTATTATTTCAATGAATATTCGTTAGTAAATTAGTATTTTTGCTATATATTAGCACAAATGTGTTGAAAATAGTTTGATTTCACTTTATTCATAAAAGAAAAGTGATATAAGTAGTATGTTTAAGGAAATATATCTTATTGTAATTTTCATATTATCATTATTATCATTTTTAACTTCATCCATAAACTGAAATAGTTCTAATCAGTTTTTATCATATTTAATAATTTACTGGATTTCTCATATATGAAGTACTCATGATACATTGGTGACCCGATGGAGTATCTGGGCTACTTGTTCCTACCATCCGGCTATTTAAAAAAGTAATCAATTATTGTTAGTTTCAACACATCATTCAGTCTGTTAATCAGTTAACCTATCCAGGTGCCTTTAGGAAGTGTTGACAACCTTTGATTGTACAAGTTAGAGGAAAGTACAACGACATCGTGGTTGGTGGCAATATTAATTAATGTACATTATTCAGATATCGATTCCTGAAATGATAACCATTAACCGGTGAACACTCAATATTTACCTTCAGGATCGACCAAGAAGAAAGAAATGGAAACTTGTTGAAATACTTTATACTGAGAATTCTATATTGTACCAAAAATATAATATTGAATAAAGCTAGTCATAGTAAATAGTAATAATCATTATGTCATTTCATGATGCTAAAATTAAAGCTCCAAAGACAGTATTTCATAAAATCACCAATATGTTTGATGGTTATTGTTTTAACTTACAATTCTAAACATTAATTATAATTGAAAAAACTCTTTACGTCTTTTAAAAAAATAATCAATGTTATTGAGGATCATTATCAAATGTATTTACATTTTGTAAACAAACTGTTATAAATCATTTGGCTATAACTTAAAAATTAATTTTTGGATAAGAATGGATGTTGACAGTTTATCATTGATTTATATTCATGATAAAATAGTTGCTTTACTGTTGATACCTTATTTATTTATAAAAATTTCATAGGTCAATATGATTAGTTTTTTTATATTAAACTAACAATCTAATAGTTAGATTTATGTGTCGATTAAAGCTAGACCACCATGGAAAACCTTAAAGCACTGGACGGCCGTTTCGTCCTAGTATGCGACTAATGAACTGTGCACATCTACGATCCCGTACTCGGGATTCGAACTCAGGATCAATAAATTATTGCACATCAGTTATTTTCGTTATTTCACTTTATTTAAATATTATAATATTATCTGGGAAAGTTTACAGATTACAAAAAAAGTAAGTATCCACAGTTATCTTTAATCAAATTATACATAATTGAAATCTATGTTTTAATCATAGAAATGGTATATACTTGTAAATTTTATCAGTAGTAATTTGTTCCAAATAAAATGATTTATTGAATGGATTATGTAATCTTCTTTTTTTAAATATTCACTTAATAAATAAGAACTCATCTCTATGTGTATATTTATGCATAATACAAACAACAACAAACAAAACCAGGGAAAAGAAAAACCCGGTCTTTCTCTGTTTTTTTTTAAAATTTAACCCTAAAAAACTTTTTTCTAACCATTATGAATTAATTTTCATTATTTAAATTTAATGTTGCATGAAATCTATTCAATGATGATTAGTTTATGTATCATTCTTTTTAAACTAATACAATAGAGTAATAAACAGAATTCTAGTTGAATATTCTTTTATATTTTGTTTCATAATGTAACATTTTGAAAAAAAAAATTTTAATCTTTTTTCGTTTTATGATTAGCAGAGACGGATAGTGGCTAGCAGTAGAATCCAGGACGCGCGTTTCATCCTATTTGGGACTCGTCAGTTGGATGTACCTGCATCTCAGAGTTGATGTTTACTCTGGGACTCGAACCCATTACCCTCGCTTCAAATGCCATCGCGTTATCCACTAGGCCACTGAGTCCTGATAGCCACTTGCTTGTGCGATGGGGTGAAGTTTAAATTCAACTTAGTATTGTTTGTTTGAATTCTACTGCTAGCCACTATCCATCTCTGCTAACTATGCTCGTGAATTAAGGTATATTGAGGCAATACGCACAGTATGCACATATGCCAATTAGAGACTGACCAGTTGCAGTCTTAACGAAATCGATGGGAAGATTCAAACAAACAATACTAAGTTGAATTTTTTCGTTTTAGTTGTATTTATTAATAAAAATTTTCTAATCAGTGAAAATGAATCTTTTTTTTACTAATTTAAAATAGTCAGTTTGGTTAATGCAATGGAGTTGTGAACTTTACCTGTAGCTCTTCTAGAGTTACTGCCAGTCTCATGCCCGGTTAAAGGAGGATGGTTGGGTATGGGTTAGTGACCCAATCCCGTGAAAATCTAACTCGCTAAAAAACGCTAATCAGGAAAAAATAATTCGAACCATTTAAACTCTATCCTGAGAGTTGAAGGAATAATTATGACGCCACATGATGAAAGCCGAGATTTTTCAGATGTCACGAAACCGATGCCCGTTCTTACAACCATAGAAACACTATTTATAGTTACATGGAACGTCCGGACAATGTGGTAAGACTGGGAGGATCGGTGAAATAGCAATGGAAATGAAGATACAAATTGGCAGTTTACGGTATTAGCCAAACCGATTGAACCCAAGCTGGACAGCAAAAGCTAGGCATAGGAGAGATGCTGCTGTATTCTGGTCACGAAGAGGAAAATACTCCACACATTCGATAGATTTGTGAAGATTTATCAAAATATATTATGAACTATTGGACATATTGAAAAAGTCAGATATAAGATTTTTAAGTAAATCTTTCTCAAGAATATAATTTGTTTATTTCAATTTAGTTTTTCATTACTTACTAGGGTGAACATTAACACTATGTTGAAGATTTACTAAGTTGAAAAGTTGGAAAGAGAATAAAACACTTGTCATGAACTTCACTTCAAGCTTTAATACAAATAAACTAAACAATACGATTGTTTATGAAAAATCGTTGAAATAGATTTTTAATGATTAGATTCATATAAAATGAAATATGTGTAATAATAATAATAAATTACCCTGACTAGAGTTTATTACATGTCAACTACTATCTTTCTTACTTAAAGCTCTTTGTTCATCAGTAAAAAAAATTTAAAAAAATATATTAGTTAAAAAAAAGGACTCACCATTTAATTGAAATGGTGATTCATTCGAATTCATTGAGTTAAAAAAAAAAAAAGCAATGGAAACAAACAAGAGAAAAAATGAGGAAAGTATTTTGTCCATCTGTCAGTGTATATATATGTAAAACATGTCTCCAAAGAGAAAAAAAACTTTTATGAGTCAGAATGTGAATAGTTAAATATTATTATCATTATTAAAATAATGAGATAAATAGAAGTGATAAAGAAATAACTGGTTTAATTCAGTTCTTTACTCTAACAGCAGATTGTAATATATTTGGTAGATTTTCTACATTATTCTCAATTGTTGGATTTATGATTAATTTCTTCTACTGTCCATATGTGGTTGTTTACTAATTCAAATGAAATGTAGTTCATGTTTTTCAATCATATAAAAGTTATCTTTTATTCCAATTCATTAAGTATATTTCAATGGGAACTATGGTTGTATGAAATAATGGTAAAGCATATTTTATTACTATATAAGTAGAATCACATAAATCAGATAACTTAAAACTGGTAAATCAAAGTAAACTTATGTTGAGTTCATATCTAAAAAACATTTGACTAGAAATTTTAACTACGGAATCAAGAAATTAATCTAAAAGAACTTAAGTAAGCTAATAGAACGAAACGGCCGTCCAGTGCGTCCAGGTTTTCCACGATGTTCTAGCTTCAATCGACTCATGATTTCAACTATATAAAATAACTAAAATTTCCACAAAACCCCCTTCTGATAATGATCATATGCTTACTAGTGACTGACTCCATGAGGTATTTCATGGAGTTCTAGTGAGAAGCAGTAACCAGTGGAGTACAACCAGTCTATTGAGAGATATCAACTCACTGAAGATATTGGTGAATGCTGGCTCAATTTTGTGGATTAGGTGAAGTTAAACATTAACACTGTTGGATGCCGGCTCAGTGGTCTATCGGTTAAGTGCTCGCGCGCGAGACTGATATGTTCTGGGTTCGGATCTCGCGAGGCGGAATCGTGAATGCGCACTCCTGAAGAGTCCCATAATTGGACGAAACGGCCTCCACAAAACCCCCTTCTGATAATCTGTATTAAATAATTTTGTTACCAAAGTGGGATTGTAACAAACGATCTTAAACATAGATGAAACTATCTATTAGAGTGAAGCTTTGCTTTATTCTTTCTTTATCTACGAATCATTTATAATCAAAAATTATCCAAACATAATTTACATTGGGCAAACTAAACTTTGTATTATAACGGTTATCGAGGTGAACGATTAGCGAAGCACAGCACTATAAAACTGCATACAAATCCTCTAAATACTAAAATGACTAGTCCTTTCGATAAAATTTAGGACTTTCTGGTTACGGTAAGCAAATGTCTTAAAATATGTTTCATTTATTTGATGCTTTTAAAACTCAGGTGAGTAAAACGTTATGAATTTTGATTATGTAAATTAGAATAAGACATATGAATAAATAATGACATCTTATTATGGCTTTGCTCGAGTCCAGCAGAATATGGTAACTAACGATAACTAACATATCGACAACTCATTTCTAAGTTTTATTATATTTTAAATTTAATGAGGGAAACAACCAGTTTAGGTAGAACTATTTTTGTTTTGCATCACTCTTTTCATTAGTTTTTTTCGGTTATTCAGATATTTAGATTGTGACTATTCACATATTTGATCGTTTAGGGGTTATGCGACTTATACAAATTGTTATTGTTGACAAAATTTCCGTCTAAACGTTGATCAACATCAGATGTCAAAATTTTTGGTGATAGTATTTATCACAAACTGATATCAACTAGAAAAGTGGTATAAACAAAAATAATGAACACTTCAAATATTTTGTTTATTTTACCTGTTATCTGTAATAATTACACATCACATTAGTTATTAGCTATGTAGCCTATAACATTACTATCATTAAATCATATGTTGCTTTCATGGGTTCAATGTTTCAACATTTGCATTGTTAATCAGAGGTCTGTTGACAATAACATTTACTGTGAACAACAGTCGTAAGTTATATAAACTTATTGAACAAACAATTTATCAACCCTGTTATTCTATGGGCTAATGATTTTTCAAAGTTTATTATGTACGAAACCTATATCAAAAAATAAAACATCTATATGATGTTAAACATGGTTTGTATCTGTCCACTCTGTGGACGAAACGGTAACGTTACAGACATTCTCTTCTTTACAATGAATAAATGATAATATTCCAACTTATTACAGTATAGTTTTAATCATATTATACTACCGAAATTGAAGAAGCATAACATTATTCTCTTGGTAATGCAAACGCATTTAAGAAAACAATTATTTAGATTAGTCTGATTCCGTGAACATGCTCTTTTGTTTTTGACCTACAAAAGGATTATTATTAGGAAGTGATCAGATTGCCAAGTAGACTCAAAACATGTGAAACATGTCTAAATAACGTGAAACGTAAATGATTAGCTAATAGACAATTACACATAAATATACACGAAGCAAAGGTCGTTCGAATGAAGATAATTATTCGCTTTTGTGGTTAAGTAATAAGTAGCCAGTTAGATTGATTGGTTAGGTTTAACTTACTGAAAACAGACCACAAATTCATGTGACAAGATTTCTTTCATCGAATACAATCCAATATAACTGAATTCAGAAAGCAGAGATGGATGATAGCTAATACTGAGAACCACGTTTCGTTCTACTTAGAGCTTGTTAACTGAACGTACCCGCATCCCAGAGTTGATGTTCACTCCGGAACTCAAATCAAGTTCGTTTCCCTTCAAATTCCATCGCGTTATCCACTTAGCCACTGAGTCCAGATAACCACTCGCTTGTGCAATCGATCTTTATTTAAAATACCCATGACTGAGTTGCAACATCGAGGCAATTGTCACGAGATGAACCAAAAGAGATTGATCAGTTGCAGTCCTAAACGTAAACTGGAAGATCCAAAAAATCAGTTTATGAATTTAAATTCAAAAGGTTTACTATGTCATAATAAATTGATCCTCGAAAATAAGAATAAAATGTTGCTGCTTTAATGGATAAATTTGTCGTTGTATTGTCTCTACTGAATGATTTAAATTAAAGGATTCAATTACCAGTGTCAACTAATATGTCTAGAACGCAAAGCAGATCAAAGTAAAAATATTTATAGTCAGTACTTAACACATCAACCTAAGCATGAATATAGGTATGAAAACGAGGATTTCGAAATTTGAATTCAGTGTTTATGTGATGTTTTCCTTACAGTAAGTTCTTACAGCTTATATTAAATCTTAGAGCATGATGATTAGTACACGTTTATCAAGAATACCAACATACCTAAAAATCTGTCTAATGTTATACATCACGCAAACTATCTTCAACTAATGTTAGACGGTGATGATACTAATTTCGAAATTCTTATAAAAGTGTTTAACTCCTTCTAATGCGATTCTGCATAGGTGATGATAGATAACTTTCTAAATATTTAAATGTGGTAAAAATATGTCCTCACTATATAAGTCTGAGAATAATACCGTTTAATTGAGTAAGCGTTTTCGATCATTTCTCATAGGATTAAATATTAAGTTCACGTTATTTTTTTCGTCATCTTAAGTTCACTTAAGATGCAAAAATGATAGAAAAAGAATCAATAAAAAAAACATGAAAAACAATGTTACATAACCAATTCTTAAAACTGATGTTATTAACTCAAAGCAGAACCATTTTAGTAACGAAGATTTTATTTGAATATTTTGCTAGTTATGGGTTTAGATAAATACAGTAAATATGAAGTCATTTACATAATAATTATTTTGAAGTGATCTTAGATGTCAACTTTGTTTTCATAATTAAAATGATATATGATTATATTACTGAAAATCTATTGTTCCTCATTTTCAGTTATTATGAAATATGCTCAAAGATGTGTACAAAAACCCTTGTTTTTAGGATGCATATGCCTTGTCATCTGAAAAGGAACTTCCAGGACAGAGTAGGGTGGAGAATGCTGGTCGGCGGCCCATGCTCCATTGGGAGTAACAGGCGTAAGTAAGTGCCTTGTAATGTACACATAAAGTGACAGATAGCAATTCTAGTTGATTTTCAAACAGCTTTAAAATATTGTTAAATATTAACTGTTGGTTTGAAATAAAATGAGATATTTGTTTAAACTTAACGGATAAACATTAAAGTTTAAGAAAACAACCTCTGGAAACAGTGATTATTATTAAAATCGGGTTTTGTGGAGTTTGCAGTGATTTCAATGGTTGAATTAATGAGCCGATTTATGCCAGATCACCAATAAAAACATGGGAGCAAGGACGGTCGTATGTCCTAGTATGAGACTCCTCAGCAAGGCACATTCCATACTTAGACGAAAGGGCCGTCTAGTACTTCCAGGTTCTCAATGGTAGTATAGCTTACATCAACTCATAAATCCAACTATTAAAACAATGATTTCCTTTTCCAAAATATGACGTTTTTTCCTAGAATTCAAACAATGAAACTTATATACAACAAAAAATTTGGCCTACGTATAATATTTCAATAATATAAATTAACTTCTATATTATACAAATCAAAATTCTTTACAAGTCACTCCTTTTCTGTCATCATTAATTATGTAACCGACATGAACAAAAAGAAAGAATAATAAGTACTTTCTTAAAGAAATAAAGGCATCAAATTCTTTCATCTAAATGAAATCATAATACTTCCATTGTAGTTTCATATGTATAATATAATATAATGGCTTGCATATTTCATTTTATCAAAACACTTTAACACACTTTCTATAATCTAATTATTTTTGTGAATAAAGAAAAGTCCTTGACGTCATTAAGTAATTAGTGTGCATGTATAAAAGCTGTTTAATGAAAAAATGGTGATAAATAACCCTTTGATAATTTTTTATTCATTAAAAATTTCATACAATTTTGTTTGGATACCTGTTATTTTTATAACAAGTTACACTATAGCCAGTTTTGACATGTGATCGGACCATTTATTTTATTTTATTTTTCTTATTTTACATTAATTGCTATCCTGCGTTCCAAACAAGGACACTAGTCTTGTCCAATTCACTTGACCTTGAATAGAAGCAGTCATGATGATTCTTTTTTTTAAAATTTATTTTTATTACGGTTGCCAAACTACTATCGTTTTTTTATTAGTGATTTTTAAATTTTAGTAATATATACTCTTTAAAGCTGTTGTAAGAAACCATATGGACAAACATCTGTCGTTCTTTGTTAACTACCTTCTTGATTATAAAACCATCAAACTTCAAGGAACTAAGTAGCTTATTTATTTTCAAACTAAAACCTACAGATTGTCAATCAATCAGTTAGTTGTCAAGTTATGGAAGTAGACTGCTGTAATATCTTAATCCTGGAAAATAAAACTATTATTTTTTGCACACAATGTTCATTAGACTAAGCTCCTCTCAATTCTTTTTCTGAGTCTGATTTGTATTTATTTATCTGGTTGATTATTGACTAACCTTAACTTAATAGTTCTTTTATCGCTTATATGCTATAGATAAAACTCAACGGCCACGATTGATTGAATTCATTGAATTAATTAATATTTTTATACAAATCTTACCTATAGGACAATAGTTTTCGGCAAGAGTTATTCACGAAAATTTCTTATTTGTATCATATACAACCAAGATAGTCCGAATAGTTCTGCCTTTAAGAGTTTATAAAAGTGAAATTGTGAACAATGGTGTCTTAATTGTCACAATATTTGTAAAATAATATTACGTCGCTGTTATGAAAAAGTTTAGTTAATTGTAATGAGTGGTGATTGGAGAGCAGTTAAGTAATGCCATGTTAACAAATGATAGATCCTCATAAGACTGGGTTATTAACTCAAATTTTCCTCTCTTCCAAATAAACAGATATCGAAGACGTGATCAATAACCAAAAGAAATGACTTTTTGTCTAGTGATATAAGTTGCTCATATAAAAGTTATTAAAGGAAAAACTTGATTAGATGTTATTAACTTTTGAAGGACATCAATTTTGTAGATTACTTGGTAGCCAGTGAATTAATACCTGATTGTTAGAATTAATTCATTTTCATTATATTATCATAGTGGGCAGCTACCTTTGAAATCTCAGATATTTACTACATAATTTATTGTGACGAAGAATGCTGGAGATCAAATATTCTTATCAATGTATGAACTTCTATATACAAAGGGTTGTTTTCTGAAAAAGATAACTACATCGTGATTGAAAAATCAAGAGTATTGTGAAATCGATATTTGCTCGTGGAAGAATAAAAGTTAAGTGGTCAATAATCTAACTCCAATTTGATCGTGTGATTATCGTTAACGACTTATAAATGTCGCCGACCCTCATATATGATTAGCAACTTAAGTCACGTTAGTAAATAACGAAATTAAATAATACAAATACGAGAATGGATTTTGAATACGCATAATTTGTATAATCGTTGATCAAAACTGACAATCAGAGAGACGGAGCGAAGGAAACTAAGAGGATAGAGTGAAGCGAAGCGAATTGCAAAAGACATGTTAGCCAACTCACCTTAATTAAGCGTTACTTGATATTTATAGTTAAATCGAATCAAGGCGAAGTAAGATGAGGCGAGGAGAATAATTAACAAGGTCAAAATGTGACTCAAGTAGAATGAATAAATTGGTCTTTCCAGAAACTAGAATGGTCTATGATGGCTCAACATATGGTCAGTCACTACAACATTTCTTTTATCTGTTCTTTACCAAGTTCATTTATCGTCTATAAGTTATACTAATATTAACCTATACTCAATGAGGCACTTTTAATAAACAAGAAATACTTTAAATAAAAATAAGATTACATGGCATTTACTAACCCAGTCAAAACAAACTAAGTAGTTATATTTCATTAGTTTGTGACTATTTGTTAGTGTATATTATTGGTCTTATAAGGTTTCTTTCTTGGGAATGACAATTATTGATTCGAACATTATTGTTAACTTTTTCTGCTGACATCGACATTCGTAAAATCTTGATACAGTCAATTTGCTTTATATCAAAAATCTAATCTGTGACCAAATTTCATAGATGAATAAGTTGATTGACTACTCCATATCAATCCAAATTAACATAGGAAATGTATACCTAATTAGTCCAACCATAAACCTTCATTTATTATTTGAATGACCGTTTCCTACAAAGTTAATTTATTGAATACGCTTTATAAGAACACTGGAGTGATAGTCTGTGATAAGTCATTTTTCTTAAAAGAACCATGACAATATTGTAATAATCACCTTCACAACTAATTTTATGATTGATATTATATTATATCTTCGTGTAGGTATTACCTAATCAGTTTTGCAGTGATTAATGACATTTTGAAGGAACCAGTTCAGATGTCATCCCATATTAAGAGTTCTGTCAGAGTGTGTACACCACTTATCTTTTATTTTGCATGCTGCTGCTGCCTAGTGAATCGCAACTAGAATAGTAACAAAAGAATATTCGATTCATTATAAATACTCGTCGTTTAATTGTGAACAATGTATACGGATATATTCAAGCTATACAAATGAATCAATTGAAGTGTAAAGAAAATTAACCCTGATCTAATTTATTAATCAAGTAACGTAGTTTATTTTCAGTTTTATTTTGAAATACTTTTATTGGTTATAGTTACTTGTGCATAAATTACAACCGTGTCTTGATTTGTACTATCCTATTGCCCGTATTTTTAATTTTTTATATTTAAAAAACGAAGACAGTTTAACCACCCTTGAAAACATAAAGTATGTGGGAAGGTACATTTATTTCATATTTTCTGTATGAGTGTTTATGCACAATAAACATCATTCTGTTAGTTTATTATCAAAAAGTTGTATAAGTTTTTATAAGAGTCTAATTAAAAAGAGAAAAGTTGACGAATAAATATGTTGAGTAAAATCATCCGCACTGCATGTGATACCATCATATATATATGCATATATGTAGGTCATACGTCCCTGGGAAAACACCTTAGCCAAATCTTATCACACCACTATCAAAAACCTTTCACGACAACGTTAAAAACTTTGTAGAAATATATTCAGTTTACTCACAATAATACTTCTCATAACTAACTGACATCAATCTAAGAACTACTGAAAAGGAAAAAATAACATTTAATGATTCATTTTTAAACCTGTGACTCTTCAACACTGAGTGATTAGAACCTTCAATGAGCTCAAACACAAGTATTCCAATCCTCGTGAAAGTGAAACTTTCATGCTGTAGAGGTCAAACTCCGTATTAAAATTTTTTTCAAATTCAGTTAAAATATTCAAATTTTTACTGTGTTTGATCATTGAGTTACTGACTATTCGTTAACTTAATAGGTCACAGCTCTTCATCAGACCATATGAAAACCCCTATGTAATCAGAGTTTTACACAACTAAAATGAAATATTCGGTTATCACTTCTAAATTTTCAACCAGTTCATTGACTAGTATCAGTCCATAATGATAACAACAAATTTATTCAATTTATCTAACTAAATACCTTTTCTTATTATCGACATTACCGAGCTATCTATTTCCCCTCAACCAATGACAAAACACTAACAATATTCAGAAATTGCATGAGAGTAGACAACAAAGCCAGTTACATGAATAGGGTAATGTTTATTGAAAAAAGAAATCGTGTAATGTTACAAGAGATTGTGAAGAGAATAAAACAAGTCTCCTTCTAGATACGTACATATTTCTAAAGATTGAATTGGGTAGTGACTATGGAACTTAAGATATTGCCCCGTCCATGTCGGCTTACTCAATAGAATCAATCGTATTTGTACTAGAGATACTATTGAAGTAGAAACTAAGCTATTGACTGATACGTTAATGAATAATGGTTATTCATTACAGTTCATAAACCGCCGGAAGGGTTGTCATATGATTAGACCTATGACGCTTCTGGCACCCAAAAAGCGAATTTATATTACGTTACCATTTAGGAGTAGCTCAAATAGTCTAATGTTGAAACGGAGACTGAAATTAGCCATAAACAGGACATTTTATGCAGCTCAACTTGTCATCATTGAAAAGACAAGGTCAATGATTCACCAAAACCTAAACAACACATAAGCGATTGTGTCATATCCTATTGTGTATATCAATTTGCATGTATGTGCGGTAACACGTACATAGAGAGGAGAAATCGTGATCTGCAATTAAGGGTGGCGGAACACATACCTAAATGGCTGCAGAACCAAATGAATTACAATAGTCAAATAAAATCACAAGATAGACAAACATCTTCCTCCATTGCGAAGCATTCGGTTGAAACTGGTCATAAGGTTGACATCAAGTCAGCGTTTGTAGTGTTGTACAAAAGCCTTCAAGGATGTATACTAAGGTTTATTGAAGCCTTGACTATACGGAAATTGAAACCACCTTTATGTGTTCAAAAACAATTTGTTCTTACCCTTAACCTACCCTGGTAATGCTGATTTATTATCCAGAGCGGTCATCACATTGATTTTGTGTAATTTATTTTTCTTTCTTTGTTACGGCTTACCTTAACCTGTCTAGTTGACCTTTTGATTTTCAGATAAAAATGTCTTAACAAGTATATGTGTGATCAGATTATTTGAAGTGTGTTGCGCGAATATATCACATAATTCTGATAAACTTTGTCTTCTCATTGCATTATCCAAACTTATTTTGTTTATTAATTAGCAATAATCAATTAAGATGTAATATGGTCATTGATCTACGTGAGTAGATATCTCGTACAGTATATTGAAATGTTATATGCTTGGTGTTATGCAGGAAAGTTCTAGACATAAGCTTTTGCACCGATTGACATTCATATGGAGAACGTGTTTGCAGAAGTGAGGAGACTAATTTGACAAAACAGCTTTTACTGATGAATTATGATGAGACACTTCATGCAAGACAAAATAAAAATCAGAAAATACTATGGAAATACTAATACACGAAATCAAATAATATAACGAAAAAACGATTGCTTCCCTTATTTTATAATTTTGAAGCTGATTTCGCAAATATTTGTATGTCGTGAAGTTAGCCTAAAATTTATAAGAAACTGTAATGCAAAGGAAAAAAGTAAATATTTTCTTGTTCAGGCACAGTCTATAACCTGATTTTTTGTTTAAAATGTCAAGTGAATCACAAAACTTGGTCTTGCCAAGTGCAAAGTAAAGATAAATGATCATTGCGATCCAGTGTGTTTATTTTTACGTTGTACTAAAATGGATATAATTTCACCACGTCGGTTAAATCACCAATGGAAATAAGAGAATGATTAATTTTGAGATCAATGCAAATGTGTCAAATAAACTCATTTATATATCAAGAAAAATAGTTGTATTTTCATGTTGAAAATAAATTAACTTAAAATGAATAATGGAACGCTGATCGATTAAATTGACGATGTAATGTGACGTGCTCATGGAAATTAATCTACTGATTTGGTAAATTTACTGATAGCATCCAAATGAACGATGATTAAAAGTTCGGACAAACCACCTCATATTTATAATTCCATTATTCTTCTTCAGTTAAATGGAGCTAAATGTTTTTATGAGTACTAAAACAGAATGAAGTTAACATGATGCAGAATTCAGTAACATATGATGAATAAATGTGAAGCGACATTAAATCCTTATTTACAATCCAATGGATCCAGAGGCTTCAATCTAAAACAAATCCCTCCTGATCATCAAATAAATTATTCTAACTATCTTAAAACCACACTTTCGCTATTACAACCTCTACCTTATCAGAGGTTATCTCAGAGAGTTGAGTCTCTTGAAATTCCAGTTGATAAATTATTTACAGAAAACTGTTTAATTAAAAGATAAAAACAAACACTAGTCATTGAATGAGAGAAGCCTAGTACATTAAGTTACAATATATGTTGGTTTTGTATGAATGCTTTCGTTAAATGACCTAAAATCTGGTGTAAGCTTTTAAAAACGATTACTTGTACTTTGTTAAATCTTAGAAAGAGTAAAAAGAACAAATGAAATACACCATGGATTTAGTAATTTTTTTACAAACCTTATATAATTAAAAGTACTTTAATTTGATCAATAGTAAACTCGCTTCTTGAATAACTATAACTAGAAATCCAATTACTGTACATAAATTTTTTACAGAATTATTCAACGAAGAAAACATGACTTCTAATATCGAGGCAGTCTGCATAAGATTCCAATATGCCAACAAGAGACTGATCAATTGCAGTCCCAAATAACAATGGGAAGATACAAGTAAACAGCAGCAAGTGAATATAACTTCACCTCATTACACAAGCAAGTGGCTATCACGACTCAGTAGCTGAGTGGATAACGTGGTGGAGTTTGAAGCGGACGTAATGATTTCGAGTCACACAGCGAACATCAACTTTGAGACTCAAATACATCCTGCTGACGAGTCCCAAATAGGACGAAACGCGCGTCAAACTGGATTTCACTGTTAGCCACTATCCATCTTTGCCTATAAAGCTTGTGACTTCAGGCAATATCGAGGCAATCCGCATAGAATGCACGTATGCCAACAAAAGACTGATCAATCGCAGTCCAAAATAACAATGAGAAGATACAAATAAATAACAGTAATTGGATATTCTAATATCATTTTTTAAAAAATTCTAGAATAATTATTTGTGACTATATGTCCAATTAAAACATTTGTTTCAATACGTATGAATTAAGTTTGAGTTCACTTCAGTTAACCTGTATATACTCATTAAAAAAAACACATTCATTAATATTTACGCTTCAATTATCTCCTTCGAAAATATACTGAAAAAGATAAGTAGTATACAGAAATTTTTGTAGGGAAGTTCTTTAAGAATAAAAACAATATATTGTATATAACTAAGGAGCATATCATACAAACATACATATATGTACTCAAATTTTAACAATATTCTTATAGATAAGGGGGAGTCTTAGAAATAATATCCTGTCTAAATAAAAGAAAATGACGTCATAAAATTGTTTCTATAGTAAATACAATAATTTATTTATTAAATAAAACCACATCAAATAAACTGAATTCCTATCATATTAGATAGTTTGGTTTGTTTTAGTTTCTTATCGATGATTAAGTAAATGAATTATTTCAGGTTTTAAAAAAACTCTTCTCAATATAACTATTTGAAAGATTTTACTTTCATGAAATAATATCAGAGATTTAATAGTTATAGGCAAAACAAGACGTTTTCTTGAATGGTAAATCAAACTTTTTTATTTATTTATGTAAACTTTTGTTACATTTCTCCTGGTGTTCGACTGGATCATGAAGATGTCGATATCTGAATGGAAGCACGAGATACAGCTAGGATGCAGTTGGACGATTCAAACTTCCCAAGTAAGTAAGCAGTAAGTTCATTATATTATTTTCAAAGAAATCAGATGCCATATAGGTAAGAATCTCAGTGATTGAAATTAAAATGTTTCAACATTTCTCTCATCAGTCTGATCCAATCTCATTCACGAAAATAATGAAAATTACTCATAATCTATTTTTGTTTTATAAATTCCGTTCTCATTTTTTTCAGCTTTTCCAATATTTACAAAAATTATATAATTTATTCCTAGCATTTCTAGTACGTTTATAAATGAGACGTACTATCTAGTAGCTTCTTATGAATAATAACTCTAAGAAATAAAACAAAATATATTTTATGATGTAGAAAATATGTTACATTGATGATCTGTCGTTTGGCGCTAATCAATATCAATGAGTTTTCTTTATTGTGTAATCTGTTTTCTTCCATCTTCATATTTCAATACATTGACATGTTGTACTCAGAAACAGTAAATCTTCAAGATGAGATTATAATAACGACGAATGATGTGTCAATAAATTTTCTCTGAATTGAAGAAAACTAATTAAATTCTTAAAAGATGAATAGGTAATATATATTGTTCTTATTTTGTTGAAACGATTGGTCACATATTAAACTAAGCTCATCAAAAAGTTGGGACTCAAGACTTCTAATACTAATTCTAATTCACTGTTTCTTAGTCTGTTATTTCTTTTTTGAATGATAATATAGTTTAATCAAACTAGCATATCATTTATTCGGTTAACAACTAAAATATTTGGTAATTGATTTCCATCATTATCAAACAACCGATTAAAGGTGTTATCTATTCTTAATGTTAATTAATTCTTTTTTTATTTCCTTTGTACTATTTAAACATGTGTCAAGTTAATTCGGTTATTTATTTACTCTGATGAAGCAGCTTACACTCAGTCACGAAATGTCAGAAATACAATTTTCTACTCATTAGCTTTTTACCAAATACACAATTCAGTAAACGTATAAGCTAGTTAAACAATTATTTTTGGAATCGTTCTACATAAATTTGATTTCATTAAAGTTATTTTTAAAAATGCCCTTAACTTTCACTTCTTCATTGTATGATACGATAAGAAAGAATCTCGTAGAGTAAGATTATATGATAAGTACTTTGAAATATTTCAGATCACTCATTAGAGTCCACATCAACTGTAAAAAAATCCATGTATTGATCATCATAATGATATTCTAAACAGAATATAAAGTATAACATTAAATAGGAACAATATATTTGTAAAATCTCAGTGAATGAATTTGAAGTAGATCCAGTGTTTCGCTTTTCCTTGAAAAGGCTTGGACCAGATTGCCAAGCGAAACGTTAGATTTACTTCAAATTCATTGGCTGAGATTTTACAAATATATTATTCCTATTTAATGTCTTACATCAACTCGGCGCCCAAATACTGTAAAACTACTCGCTCTAATTTAGACGAACGTTCCTATATAAAGTTTTTTTACATAATAAGTAGTAGTTGTAAGCTTCTAAAATTTTTCTAATAAACTATCTGGTCAGTTATATAGAAAATTATGAAAACAAATAGTAATATCTTGAATATTATTGTAAGTGCATGAAGATATACAAACTGTTTCAATTTCACGTTTACTTCCAAATCTCTATCTGTCAATTAGGCATTGTAATGAGCAATAGAATGGTATAATTAGACGTAATCCTTAATGGATTATATAATCCATCAATCTAATGTATAAAAAACCTAGCATCTGAAATGTTTTTTTACTATTAAAGGTGTGAAAAGTATTTACTATTCTCTTAGATGTAATTCATACACTGAAATTAGCAGTAATCTTAGAAATTAGAAGTGATTAATTTAAATTTGATTTGCTGGAAAATAATTGATCTTAACATTTGTTGTAATGCTAATTTTTCTCAAGTCAACTCGCTGTTCTCTCTTAATACACTTACTTACTCCTGTTGCTCCCAATGGAGCATAGACCGCCGACCAGCATTCTCCAACTCATTCTGTCCTCGGCCTTCCTTTCTAGTTCTTTCTAATTTTTGTTCATTCTTTTCATGTCTGTCTCCATTTCTCTGCGTATTGTGTCCTTTGTTCTTCCTCGTCTCCTTTGGCCTTCAGGACTCCATGTGAGAACTTGCCTTGTGACGCAGTTGGGTGATTTCCTCAATGTGTGTCCTATCCACTTCCAGCGCTTCTCCCCGATTTCTTCCTCCGCTGGCTTTCGTAGTTCTCCACGTCTCCGACTCATGCAGTAGAACTGTCTTGACATTTGTATTGAAAATTCTGATCTTGGTGTTGGTCGACAATCTCTACTAATATAAGGTTATGAATACTTACCAATCTCAATATTCTGTAAATGAAATAAAAGTTGACAATTTCCGGTTTCTTGTTACATTCAATTACATTCCCCAAATTATCGCATACCTAACAAAACACATGCCGAATAATTATAGAACATACATTTAAAGTATCCCTAAACTCTCAAAAGTGTTATTTTGCTACATTTATTTAATAGTGGTAATTCTTTCGATGTTTCTAAATCCTTAATCATACGACTGCCAATAAAAACATGGTTTCACTTTGTCTTTCTGGAACATTTTCTATCAGAAAAGATAAACTTAACTCTCAAAATTCAAAGGCATTAATTGTCAATTTATCACTACTGTAGTAATCACAATTCGCCATTACTTTTCTCCCTATTTAATTTTTTAATTAGTTGCTCTTCACCATAATTACTTTTAAACTATCTCTTCAATTTTAGTAGAGATCATTAATCAATTGAAGCTAGACCACTACGGAAAACCTGGAAGCAGTGAACGGCCGTTTCATCCTATTGTGAGAATCCTAAGCAGTGCGCACCCACGATCCCGCCTCGCGAGATTCGAACTCAGGACCCATCAGTTTAGCGCGCGAGTGCTTAACCACTAGACCACTGATTTCTTCAATCTTCAGAAAACCAATGTTTCCTAATGGATACGATCATTACTCATTCAGCTTTATAATCAAGGACGGTAATACTGAACTGTTCTTGTAGTGATTGATCCCCTGTAGGACTAGGATATATTTATATTTTATTGATCATTAGACAGTCACAAACGCAATGCCTTTCGATCGAATTCTATCGATCAAGTTGCAGTGTAACCTTTCATATAATTGACTTGACACCACGTGTGCTATGCACCTAACATCTCTACATAATGCTCATAATTTCGAATCACTTAGGCCAGTGGTCATATTGCAAATTGATTGACAATATTTAATCAGAACTAGAACAAGCTTGATAAATGAAACATGACCACTACTCGATGGTCAATCAGTTGTAAATTATTCATGCTTTTCCTGTGCAATGACCGTCACATCATTAATACGGTGTTTGCTTAACTAGTTGACACTCAAAGGCAACTAAATGTTCTAAACGTTTAGCAATAATTTATAATAAACAAGATATTTTTATCAGTATAGGGTTGTGGAGATTGCTGTTTTTAACTGAGATCATGAATCTATCTAACACAGGTATCTACCTCAGACAATGGAAGATGGTCGAGCAATTTCATGGATCGGCTGGAGTTAAACATTAATACCGTTAGATGCCGGGTCAATGACCTAGAGGTTAGGCGTTCGCGTGTGAGACAGAAGGTACCGGGTTCGAATCCTACATGTGGGATCTAGAACACGTACTGCTGAGGAGTCCCATACTAGAATAAAACGGCCGTCCAATGCTTCCAGGTTTCCAATGGTGCTCTAACATTCATCGATTCATGATCTCAATCAAGAAATATTTTTATTTTAAAGATTTATGTTTTTTTCATTGTAATTTGTACACCTGGTCATTAGAATATTTGGCATTAACATCACGTTATTTCGTTATATAAAAATACAACATTAGAGTAGTTATAATAATTAATCGATAGTACGGATAATGTAAGTGAGTATGGTTTGTGATAATTACAACTTGGCAGTTTTTAAAGTCAAACTGTTAAGCCATACGTGAACCAAAATATTCTGCACATTGCAATAATGAATGCTGTTAATAAGCAATTTCGCTAATTGTTCAATAAAGGGAAGGTCAGTAAAATATGTCTTTTATTTTGTTAAAGTGACTGAAAATTCACTATTCTTTCATAAGATGACTACCTTCTGGATTTAAATAAATGAACTAGAGTCTAGTATCCTCGGGAAATACATTTAAATTATGGGAAAATGATTGTTATTCATTCATATTCATAGCGGTGAATAATTACATATTACGTCTTTCAAAGCAATTGGCATACTGCCCACATCCATAATAATACTACTGTAAATATCTTAACTGATAAGTAATCTTCTTGTTTAGTTGATGGTCACCAATTCAGTTAAAATTAAAGCCACCATTGAAAATCGGTATGTAGCTAAGGTCCCTTATTTATATAAACTATGAACATAACAAAATATCAAAAGTTAGTAACAGAACGAATTCGAATTAGTTCTAACAAGTGATTACGTTAGTTTCTTGATTTGATACCATTTGAGAAGATTCTGATCCTCACATGATTATAATTTCAAATAATTATAATTTCTTAAATATAATAATTCCGTGTTCACATTCAAAAAATGTGTACTAAATCTAGACAGAGAAAATAAAATTTTAAAAATATCAGCACAGCTGATTGTCAACTGATGGATTGTAACAGATATGACTGAGAATAAAAAAGTGATTTAAAAAGTATCGGGTATTTTAAAAGATAATTAATGAAGGAAGAAGTATCAACACTAGGAAAATAATGTTAAAATTTAAATGAAATGTTTTACAATCAGCAATGAAAGGTATACAAATTAGATTAGATTAAAAATAGAAGCACTGAAAAAAATTCATTTTCAAATTATAATTTTCTAATCAATTTATGTTTTCTAACCACCTCAAGATGTTTGCTACTTCAGTATGATGCAATGAAATTATCTGTTGTACTTTCTCACCTTCTGACTGAGGTGGTGAAAGTCTTCCTGTTTAGTCATAGTTAAAGAAAACGATTTTTAGACTGCGTTTTCTTTCGAAATAGTTCACTGGAGTACTTAACACCTGACAAAATGAAACACTTTCCAGTAGGAATTGGTAAAATAGGGTTATGGAGATCTCATTTATAATGATTATACGAAAAAGAAATTCTTTTAATTGAATGCTTTACTTCATGCTAGACTCTTACTGACACTACTTACATTTTATTGTCTGTAATGTATGTTCTGGAAGGAGTCATGTTCAGACTGCATTTTTTTGCATCCAGCCTTTTTGAGTTGAGACATTTAAAAGACATTTTATGCATCTTAAATGATGCCTCTATCTAGTTCCTTGAATTAAAAAAAAACAATATGTAAATAATGTCAGTGGGAAACTATACGTTTTCTGAATTATAAAAGGTTAAGTAAAACTATTTTCTGAGTTCACGTCAATTAACTGAACCAGTACAAAGTAGCTAGCCTGAAGGCTTTGAAGTAGTATTCATGTAGTTAGAAAATGACGTAACCTTCCGAAATCACAAAAGTCATGGTTACATCTAGCGTTTCCTGACGACTTTTTAGTTGGAGGAATAAATATTACTGGACCAAGGAAATAATGTGATTTCTAGATATGTAACAAATACAAATTTAGTAGCTTTCTTTAATGTTTCGCCCAAGTATAAATATAAGCGTAAAAAGCAGGGGACACTGATCTGCTTACTAATATGTTGTAAATTCACTATTACCTTATAATAGATGTAACAAATTTACTTGTTATCTTTAATTTAATATATACACAACAACATCACCTTTATTTGCTATATTTCTTAGTGTCTTCATCATATCAAGTTATCGTATTATGAAATTTCAAAAAAATAGAAATATCTTAATACCTGTTCATATCATAAATGACTAGTGATGAAATTCACTGCACATAGTAATAGGTGACCATGACTACACTAAACAGAGGGTCCTAATGAGGAGTCAAAAGTGACAAAAATAAATAAATTTTCCTTAACAATTGTAATGACACTTATAAGATGGTGAATTTTTCCCTGTCATAAATTGGAATTTAATTTCAAAATGTTTAAATTCAGAATCTAAATTTATATTTTGCATTATATTCTTCAATCTAGGGTTCAATCCACGTAGGTATCATAGTTATGTTGTCTCAAGAATTCTTGGAACAATATTCAACACCTTTTAAAACACTTTTTAACATCACATAAACTGTTTAACTATCATCAATTTGTTAGAAAATTTGTCTTTGATAAATCATAACAGATATATTTAGCTTAATAACTGATGTATCACAAATAATGTCCTACAACCTACTGATTATTTAGTTTAGTGATATAATGCCAACTTTGAAACGTCATCCAAAAACAGAAGTTTAACCAATTCAATGACATTAAGTACCTTAATATATATTTGTCATTTACTAAAATAGTTATTTCTTTTAAAGGTTATAGAAGAGTATAAACTGATGACTGACGCAGTACAATGTATTATAATACAAGAATTTCTATTAATCTTATTACTAACATAAGAAATATAATATTATATAGAATTATTATATTTGTTAACAGTAACCTTGTATTTCATGTCAATTACTTGTTAAAATCGATTGTTCTCGTTCTGAAAAGTAATAGATTAATTATTAAATAAGAATAAGAAAAAGTGTTTAGAATACATTGAAAATGATCAAGTGTCTTGAGTTCACCAACACTTTTTCATATAAATTATTTTAAATGATGATTCAAGTAATTTAAATTCATTTAGTGTTATTTGCTTGTATCTTCCCATTGTTGTTCAGGTACACCCAGCTGACGAGTCCCGAATAGGACGAAACGCGCGTCAAACTGGATTCCACTGCTAGCCACTATTCATCTTTGTTCATGATACTTGTGAGTTGAGGCTATATCGGGGTAGTCTACACAGTATGCGCAACTGCCAATAAGAGACTGATCAATTGCAGTCCTAAATAACAATGCGAAGATACAAGTAAACAATACCAAATGAATTTAAACTTCACCACATTGCACAAGCAAATGGCTATCAGGACTCAGTAGCTAAGTGGATAACGTGATGGCGCTTGAAGAGAACGTACTGAGTTCGAGTCCCAGAGTGAACATCAACTCGGAGATGCAGGTATATCCAGCTGAAGAGTTCCAAATAGCAAGAGACGCGCGTCTTGGATTCCACTGTTAGTCACTGTCCATCTTCGCTTTCAAATAATTGGAGTTTTGCAGCAACTCAATAAGATCTGTCATTCGGACGTTTAATAAAATTATTAAAATTCACAGTCTACATTATTGTAACATAAGTTATCTAAATTAGTCAATAGTATCTGATAGGTTTAGTGACAGTGATAACCTAGCTATTTACATTAAATATGGTTCCAAAGATAGGTAATACATGGATACAGATAATCAATTTTCAACTCTTATTCATTACCTTTATATCTGCTGAACAAGTTACTGGCTATATGAACTTAGCACCTCAGTGGATAACACATTAGCGTTTGAGGCAGTAGATGTTGAGTTAGAGTCTCGGTGTGAACATCACCACTGGGATGCAGGGGCATTTTTCTGAGAGGTTCGAAATAGGACGGATCGTGAGTCTTGGATTCCAATACCAGCCACGTACTGAAAACTTTAGAACAACGGGCCGCATGTCTGAACCTCGGTCCACTGCTTCGGTCTAGGTAACTGATAATATGACTAACACTCACGAAGACACTGTACTTCAATCCTCAATACATGGATAGATGAGTTATTATTGTACATTTTACATATGGCTTCAAATATATGTTCATGTGGTTGTATACATTAGCATTAAGTGACCGTTAGATGGGCTGGAGTATTGTCTAGCAGAACGTTTCTTATCGAAATAGACGTTGCCATGATTACTGATTTATCGACTTCTCTGTGAAAACCTAATAAAGTTCAGTGTATTATTAATTTCATTTTAACGTCCTTGTAGATAAATCAGATATCGAGCAAATCTGTAAATTGTGGAAGAAATATTGACTTGAATTTCAGTTAATCAAGATTTTTCATATTAGCAGGTCTACTTGAACCAACTGACCTTTCAGTCATTTAGTGACCTCCGACTTGTTGGTTAGTCAGACTAAATATACATAATCAATTCTTGTTTGTATTTAATCCCTTCAATAGCTATCGCTTATTAATTAACCGACTCAATTCATATCAGTCATGTGTGCAAATTAATATGTAATTTACTGAAAAGAGTGACAAACATTGAAATTGGGTTGAAACTCTTTAGTGTATATTTTTGTAATGTGTTCTGACCCACTTAAATTTGAGGTCAACATTGACTCAGCTGATTTGGCAAGAAGCCAAAAGCAATATTTTTCTAACCCTCTTCCTTTGTTCACACACATATACACAGATTTATTTTAAGTAGGCTCGTTTGTTGAATTTACTAACATTTGTTTTTTGAGAAAAACAAGTCGGTATTTAGATATATGTTGAGATTTATGTATTCTACATCACATGTATCAAAACTTTCACATAGAATTTTGAAAATTAGTTCATTTCCTTTTAATATTTATATGAGGAGACGTTTTCTAAAGATTATTTATGAATCCAGAAATGAGGATGTACATTAAAAATGCAGCAAGAGAGTATAAATTTGTTTAAAGATTATTGGATAACCAATTTATATTCTCTAGTTGGAAATGGCGGACAAGAAACCGTCGACTCATATTTTATGTTACATTAAAAGATGTACTCGTTCAAACCCACATCACCCATTTTCAGTCTCATACATTGCCACTAAAGTATCGCACCAGCAACTGGTGTGTAACCCAGAGATATTTACATATTTTAAAATGTTGAATAAACTAGAGTTTGTCCATATCTACTGCATGGCAGTGGATCAGACGAGTTCAACGAAGTAAGGTTTATGGCAAAATTTACTAATCTTAGTAGATGATGATTAAGAAACATTGTAAATTGACTGGGTTTAAAACCGTAAATCACTGGATGTTGACTCAGAAGTTTGAAGGTTGAGCAGTATTTTTGAGAATAGCAGTTCCTGGGTTTGATTCCCGAGAGGGTTATGAATAACTGTTGCTAAGGTACCCATAATGGAACGAAATAGAGGTTAAATGCTCCCTGGTTCTCACTGTTTGCGTAGTTAAGTTCAGTCAGAAGCTTCAAATTACAAAAAATGTCTCAATATATACGTTACACTTACAAACCTTACTTACTTACACCTGTTACCCACCCCTCGTGGAGGAGCATAGGCCACCCATCAGCATTCTCCATCGAATTGATCAACTGCCTTGGGGATCAGACTTTTAGGTTGAAGACTCCGGATGTGGCCCCTTGGGAAAACCACCTACATCGCTCTAGGAACCCACGCCATATCACAGCACACACACAAATCAAGTGACTTGTGTGGCTCAAATGTATTCGGTGCCCCTTTGTACCAATATTTATGTGTTCAAATAAAAAAATAAATACTCATAATCCCCAACGCAGTGTGTTCTTTGGTCTTCCTCTTTTTTGTATCCCTTCAGTATCCCAATTCGGGGCTTGCTACTCAATGCAGTTTAGTAATTCCGTCAATGTGTGTCCTACCTAGTTCTAACGTCTTTTCCAAATTTCCTCCTCAGCTGGAAGATGGTTTGTTCCCTCCCGTATTAGGCTGTTGCTGATGGTATCCGGTCAACCGACATTCAGTATCTTGTGTAAACAATTGTTTATGAATACTTGTACCTTTTTGATGATGGTTTTAGTAGTTCATCACGTTTCAGCCCCGTACAGTAGGACTGTCTTGACGTTCGCATTGGAGTTTCTGACTTTGACATTGGTTGACAGTTGTTTTTAGTCCAATATGTTTTTCAACTGCATGAATATTATCCTTGCTTTGCCAATCCTTACTTTCAAATCTGCATCAGATCCTCCTTGTTCATTGACGATACTTCCACATAAGTGAATGACTCCACATCTTACGGAGTTTCGCCATCAATTGTGATTGGGTTAGTGTTCTCTGTGTTGTATTTGAGAGTCTTGCTCTTTTCCTTGTGCATGTTGAGGCCTATTGATGAAGGGGCTTCTGCTACATTGGTTGTCTCGACCTGCATTTGTTCGTGTGTATGGGGTGGAAGAGCCAGGTTATCTACGAAGATCAAATCTTCCAGTTGCATCAAACCTGTTCATTGCATTTTGTGCTTCCCACCAGGCGTCCAGGTCTTCACAATCTAGTCAACCACCAGAAGAAAGAGGAAGGAGGAGAGTAGGCAGACTTGTCTGTCCTTACTTGGAATGCATCAGCCAGCTTTCCTCCATGCCGTACTTTGCAGTGTAATCTGTCATGAATACCGGGTGGTGTTGACGATCTTCTCAGTTACTCCATAGTGTTAAGGAAGGTTCCATAAGGTTCTGCTTTCCACACTGTCAAACGTCTTCTCAAATGATTGTTCAAAGATGATCCGTAGTGTTGCGATTTGGTCTATGCATGATTGATCCTTACAGAACTCAGTTTGTTGATCTCAAAGTTGGACGTCCACTGAATCTTTCATTCCGTTCAGCGAAATTCCGTTAAAAACCTTTCCTGGTACTGTCGGTAGTGTGATTCCTCAGTAGTCCTCACAGTTCCTCAGATCTCCTTTCTTTGGTATCTTAATGAGGAATCCTTTTTTATAGTCGGTTGGCACATGTTCTTCCTCCCAAATCGTCCTGAATAGAATGTGGAGCCTATTAGCAGTTACTTCTATGTCTAACTTCATTTTCTGGGTTATCATGCTGTCTGGTTATGATGCTATGCTATAATGTCCTTGCCGATTTCTTCGATTGTTAGTTGGGTGGTATATATAGAAGGTCGATATGTACTGCTTCAATGTCCGGTGGGTTCAATGAGGTTAGTCTAATCAATAGCTTTTCAAATTATTTTTACTCGCCTGTTTTGTTGCTCACTTTAGTCATACTGAAACTGCAATTAATATTATCGATATCCTTGAACTTCTTTAATTGGTTGTATTATGGACATATTTTATAATAATTGACTGTAATTCACTCAGTACTTTATCAAGTCTATCATCCAAAGAATGAAGCATAAAGTAAATCACTGTCAATTATTTAGAGTTAGCTACAGTATTCTAACACAATGGTAATGTTTTAGAAATAATGAATACTAAGATTTGTATAATTAAGTATCAGTTATCTAGATTTTTTCAAGTATATAGATAAAGTAATCGAACGTTATATTGTGCCTAACAACTTTGTATCATTCACTTTATTTCTGAACATTATTTGGTTAAATATTAGAATTTATTAAAAAATTGGCTGGTGTTATATTACTTTTGGATAACTAAAAATTACGGATATTTTCATAATCAACAATCTCACTTGACACATATTTCTTGGATCCATTCAAAAGAAAAATAAGATATAGATTCTAACAGACATTATGCTCTTTCAGATAGCATAGTTTTCTTTTTTGTAACTACAAGGTGCTTAAAATTGTTGAAACAAATAATCCGTAAGATATTTTAATTATATAGAAAAGTTAGACAAACCATTTCCTGTTACATTATCCAAATGAGCTTCCATAGTAAATAGATACTTGTTCACTTAAGGAAGCTTCCTTGAAAGTATTAAATCACTTGTGATTTATATTTTTTAAAGTTGTTAGTTTGATAATTTTAAGTCTTTTTTTCCTTGATCTTATCATAAGATTTTAAAAGGTTTCGATTACATTATTCGAGCTGGTCAGTTGTGACGATTATAAAATTCTTTGTAAAATGTTTGTATAAATTGTTTCATTTGATTGATGCACAACAACAACACCTTTGCTCTATTTGAATTAGTTTCTTTAGAAAGATTCTTTAGAGTTAATCACCCGAGTGAATAGATACTGATTCATATGACAGTAACCATACATAATATATACAATCCATTTGTTAATGGTAAATGATATTTGAAATGCATTAATCGTTTAACCTACTCCCCAACAATATAAGTTTTAATTAATAAGTTCATAATTAGGCATTGAAAAAATTACTCTTTTCTTAGCTAGTTTGCATTTTAAATATTTCTGAAGTATTTCCGTTACATTTCATCGTTGATATCAGAGCGTAATGAGAATACCGAGTTCACTGAACTGCATAAGATCATTCTGCAAACGCACTGAGAGAACAGCTAAGCATTAGATTATTAAAGCAATTATCATCTAAAAGAAACACTTTAAAATCGACATAGATCTCTTTAATTGGTATTATTTCTGAAACTTCGTTGACTGTGAACTTTCATCACAACGCATTCATAACTTGCAATTCACCATATATTTAAAATTGCACATATGTATTCGTAAGCTTAACCTCTATCTGTAAACAGCAGTAATCGGTCTTAAGATAAATGAAGTAAGTGACTTATTCAAATATGTTACCGGCGTACAAAAGTATAATCTACAAAACTAAACTAACTGATATTCGAATAATCGTTGGCGAAAAAAACCAACGACTAACTGCAATACTGAAAATACATCATGCTGTCAATCTGCAATCCAAACATCCTAGTCTGTTTTGTTGGGTTAGATGTTTGGATCTAGTCTAACTACTCTCGTATAAACGACTTAGTAGAAAACTTATGCCTCAGACAGTAGGGCGCGGTAACTCGGTATCACTGCTTTTGCCATTTCTTCTTAACATAAATGATAAAATATAGTGAATATTCGTACAAATGTCCAGACATTTTGACTATTGATCTACCGAGCCATTCGATGAATACATTATCTGTTAAGAGTATTAAAAATTCTAAAAGGTGAGGATTTCAAATTAAAAATGCTGTACCGTCTTTTAGACAACTTAAACTAGTAACTCAATAAATGCAATCGGCTACAGTTTCTTTACTGAACACATCTATATTATCATTTGTCGTAAATAGCAGACAGGTTTAATACGATGTTCATACGATATCTTTTTTCCATAAAACAGAGTTTATGACATTTATTTAGTTATTGCATCGAACAAGTATTTGAATGCATATCATTTGGGGCAAGCAATACAAAACCAGTAATTGATAATAGGATCGGCACATCATGATCCTTTTTTCAATGGTATCTGGATCCACCAAGTATCATCAGAAATCAGTTCTCCCTATATATACATTAAACATGGAAAAATATCTGGAAATTAACAGAAAAGAGCTTCTTACGTAAGAACATTTGTATTTACCATTCCTAACAGTTTTAATGGTTAAAAAAATTAATGGAAAAACAACTACCAGACAGAATTCAAATCAGTACAGTAATTGATACAATAAATTTAGTATAACAAAATATCCAAAAAAAGAAAAAAGTCAAGTACAGTAAACAAACTTTAACAATAAACAAAAAGAAACTAACATATAAAGGCTATACATAAAGGGAACACACAAAGCAAATTAAGGGGATTAGAGATTTTACTTTTTCCCTATTCTCTTTCTTTGTTCAAAAATAAATCATGATGAACACAAAGAGAAACAATAGAGAATAAAAACTGTAGTTGTGATCGTAATGTTATTGAATAATATTTATGGGCAGGAGGGTTAAGCGGAATGGAAACGACAAATAAACGAATGGATGTATTGAGAGAAAATAAAGAAAGTGAGAGTCAATAAATAGAGAACTATACCAACGCGTAGGTACATGGCAAAATAACAAAACCACTAACATTGACGGAAATAACAAAAATGTCAACAAAAAATCAATGGTTTGTTAAAATTTACAGTATATATATATATGAAAGACTAAGTATTCAGTATACAAATTGTACTTTAAGTACTGGGTCTCTATCGTAAACAAGGTGGAGAAACACAGTGTATATGTTTATGATCCAATTGACGAGTTGATTTAACTGGAAGAAATGCGCTACATTCACTTGGTAACAGTAACTGAACACGACTTTTTTTAGGTGAATATTCTTCATTGGTAAGATCCCAATAGTGACTGTTGAATTTAGAAAAGGGTTAAAAGCGAAATGAAAGATTTATTCAAATGCAAAAGAGGTGAGAATTAAAATCGATGTATTTCAATAACTAATTATAACAAGCGAAAAATAGCGATCTATTCTACTACGTTTTAGGATTCATTGTGGTACATGCTAAACACATTCGCAAATGGTAGATCTGTTAATATTCGCAATATGGCTTACCGTTTCATTGCTGATGGTGAATCATATTCCTTATTAATATCTAAGCCAATTATATCATCAAGGTTTTGTTCTGCATCGTCAGGTGCTCCACGTTTTAAAAATATCGGACGTGCTAGATTAGGATTATTCAGAGTAGATGAACAAATTGAGTGCTGTTCTTGATATTCTGAAATATCCAGTTCACATGGCAAACGTTCCACAATTACAGGAGGAGGGGATGGTACAGAAGGAGATGAATTCAAATCAAAATCGATAATTGAGTTTGAACCAGGGAAACGAACAGTTGTATGAGACCTGATGGTGTCTGAACTACAACTAACTGCCCATTTAGGATGACGACCTGATAAATACAAAATTATAGACTAAAATACAAAGATCGACAGAGAAGAACTGATAGATTTAATTTCAAGAATACAACCAGTAACGCTTACTTGAGTAATTTAAGTGAATACACTGTGAATAACCAAACGCCACACTATTTACGACGTAACTTTCAAAGTATTACATGATTTGTGTCAAAAGCATAGGTGACCATGTTAGTGAATTAGTTTACTAAGAACAGTCATGCACATGGTTCCAGTGAATCATCCTCTTACACTACATTTACTTCCAATGGATACATTTTACTTATAAATATGCCTGTCTTCAATTTGCTTCTGATTTAATAGATACTTAAATATTTTTTCAAACAAAATTTTCACCGTATAAAAATTGACAAGTTTCAACATGAGAACAGAGTGAGATTTTTAGTGCCCTAACAGGATGACAAAGACATTTGAACCTGTATGTGATGCAAAAACATATGACCTGTTTTTGGCACGCGAGCCAGCCTGTCAGACATATGTTTGGATTAGAAGAGACCGAAGGCCAGGGATGAGGGCAACATATGTTAGCGATTCACAAAAGGAGGGTAGGAGTGTGAAATCCACAAGCTAAAATGAGTATTTACAACGTTAAGGGGATGAATATTAAAAGTGGGGTGGAAGGAATATACAATACGAGGTAAGGCGTATTAGTCACCCAAAATGTTTAGACTGGTCTGGAGTGAATAATATAGAGGTCATCGGATTGCTGCCCTAAATTGGACAAAGGATAAGTTATGCGGATGCCAAATACAATGTCTGTGTTTGACGACCACTTTTTAAAATATAACAAGATGGTATATGAACACATTTAAACAATCATTAATTTGTGTGAACTTTCAATCGTTGAGTTTCACTAATATAATTAATAGACATTAATTGTTCAAAGTTTTCTCATACAGCCCAAATAGTTGTCGTTTAAAAAACAACTACTCTTAATTGTTGCATTTTTGACTACATTTAAATAAGTGATTGCTACAACGTTAAAAGAAATAACGCACCCTCGCGTACTTTCACTTCATCATGATTTAATTGAGGTATTTTAATGAGTAAATATCATTATTAAGTGAATAGTTTTGACCATAATGAAGTACACGCAGATGAGTAAGTACTAATCTATATTTACTAACGATTTTAATCCATTGATACGACAAGTATTCTAGTTTTATTTTTACCAAAGTAATTAATTCTATTGGTTAGAGCACCAAACACAATACGTGAGTGCTAATAGATGTAGAGTGCCAAAATTTTATAAGCTATAAAGATCTATAATATTGAGATAAATTCTTACAGTTTTAGATTGCCTAAGCATACCATATACACAATGTGTCACCAAGATGCCTATCTTAATTTCGTAATGTAACTAACGATGAATCGAGTTTTGGATTGAGGCAAGTAAGTAAATGCATTAATACATTCACACTCGAAACAAAAACAAAATTCAGTTGAAATTGACTAGAAAGAAGAGGGAAAATGTGTTAAAACAGCATAGATCTTAATGCAAATAGGCGACTAACGAATTGAATGTTGCATTAACCCTAACAATCGCGGTTTACTGTCGTTTAAATAATGAAGAGGATAGAAATAATCAGATTACACCATTATTTGTCACCCAAATTTGTTGATCTCATGTAAACTCGGAGAAAAATCCATTCACTTTCAGATAATTTCGCCCAAACCTTGAGTATAATAGACAATAATAACTATATGTGCGCCACTTTCATGTACGGGGCTATAAATAATATCCATTGTATAAGATCTAATTATACTTGACTTTTGAATGTAATGAGTTATCAGCCGCCACATCTAGTGATTAACAGTCCACCCTAGACAACACTATCACAACTCTACATAGCATGATGACAACATAAAAAACAAAACAAAACGAAACGCCTTAACAATGATAATCATAATGAACAACAAAGAATCGTTAAAAATGTTGGTAATGCAGAATGTTTTCAGATAACTGTTGTACAAGATCTAACAGGTTAATATGCAGCTATACTTAGTTTTCGTAAGTTCATATTTAGAGTTAGCTTGATTAAAAATTCAGGATATAAAGATATGACTATTTTGAACAATCATTTACTAGACAGAACTGTTATCTGGGTTGTATTACCAAGTCAGACTGATGAAATAAAGAATGACGACTATCATGAAGCACGATAAATTTTGGCACAAGACGTTGCTGTTGAATTATAGGTTGTTAATAAGTACTCAATTTTTATGAATGAAACATCGAGTGATTTAAGAAATAGAAAACAAGACAGATCTGTAAGATGAAGGTAGAGTATTGTTAAGAGCAACAAACATATGCATTTGATATGATGTCGAGACATTATTACTTAAGACATTTAATACTGATCAACTAATCACTTAGGTTCTACAAGATTTCCAAAATAAACCTCCTCGGGTCCCATACTGAAAAACAAGCAATTAATTAGTCTTATAAAAGAGTTCATCTAGCAAAAGTAACTTGCCCACGTTGCCCCACTAAACAAGCTATAGGGTATTTCAAGCAGTTAGAAAATGCATTCCAATTTCGTTTACCCATGCCTTGATTTCAGGAAGCAGTAATCAGCTACTCATTTATTGAATTCAACCAAATGAAGACATACTCATAAAATAATCGCCGGAGACAAAATTTTAATGAACTTACGAATAAAAGAGCCACCATTCGGTAGGATATTTGTTATGGGAGCCAAAGGTTTTAAATTAACTTCTTCTAAATATGCTACTGTTCCGGAAAGCATATTGGATCCTTCGTCAGTATTGTTATTGAGAGGGGATGGAAGGGAATAAGAACGACTGATTAGTGTTAATGATACACCACTAGGAGGAGGTAGGGAAGGTGGTGTTGGGTAATTCGAATCCCAGTTTATGTTTTCTTGACTAAGATCTGCCTCTAGAACTTGTATGCTTGGACAGCGTGTTGAATACGAACACACTGAAGAAAATAGACATGGGACAGGTTTAAGCAGGTTTTCACACTCAAATTCTAGATGATCATTTCCACTCCTGTCACTCTCTTCACAAAGCTCAAAGTCACGACTTTCATTTTCACAGCATTTCGCAGAATTTTCAGTGGGAAAAGCAACAATTGGAGGAGGGGCTTTTGGTCTACAATGACGATACCAGGGCGATGATAATGTAGTTGTAACTGGACTCGGGATGAAACTATTTGGATTCTTTTTAGTGCTGGACAATAAATGATTTTCCAAGAAGTCCGATTTTTCAGTATGATAGACTAATTGTAGTTCCCTGTTCTGAGACAAGGTATTAGTAGAATCCTAATAGGTGAATAAAGAATGAAATAAAATACCTAGAATTCTAGTTTTTAACGTCAAAAGAAATATCATATTTTATCGACAAAGAAGCATCAACTTGAGTGTACTAACAATGAATACTGCGGTTACGTTTAAAATCAACTGACTTTCTTCACATATTTCATGAAATAATTAGCAATACCGAAGTCGAAATACAACGAACCTGAATTAAAAGGTGCTCGACACGATTAGCCAACTGGGTTACGTGACCAGATTTGTTATTTGAAATCCCAATGGTTGACGATAAACTATTGTTAGAATCCGTAGTATTTTCACTCTGTTTGTATGTGGAATGTTTTTTATTGCAATAGGTTTTCAAACTTTTACGAGAATATCGGGGTGAGTTTGTTTTAAATGTTTTTGAAGTAGGTCGGTAATTTAGTGAGAAGACATCTTTTTGGGCTTTCTGAAATCAAGCAAAATTTCAAAGGTAAATGAAAAAGATAGTTCACAGATAAGTGATTTTTAAAACAACCATAGTTACTGATTCACATGGGCAAAAATCATAATCGGAAGTAGTCTTTTATTGCGAAAATCTAAATTGTTTTCAGGAAGTCTAAACCACTTATGAAACCTAAGAAAAAATTACAAAACCTTTAGTAAGGGTATATGGTTGTGAACAGATACATGTACCTAATCTAAATAACATAAAACTAAGGTCATGCGAAAGTTTTTGAATCCCGAAGTTTTTGAATCAGTATAGGATGTTGTAGGTGGACACTGGTGTTAAATAGGAACTAAAATCAAATAATAAAGTTAATCACATGGTAATATATGGGAACAAAATACTACGGATAGAAATAGGACTAGTTTAATATATATGCTTTACATATCATCAGCAGTGACAGTTATTTTATTTTGACTAATGAGGCAATAAATATCAACGTACCATATCAGTAACAACCGACTTTACCTCTTGTCGGGCAATTAACGACTTGTCCAGCTGCATCCAATAGGTCTCACTTACATTTGAAGAACACATTAGTTTACTATCAGTAAACAACTTATTTCTCGGATCCAATGAACCTGTAAAAAATTTCACATAAAACAGAATTAGATAAACACCACTCTTACAATGCAAACCTACTATTAGCTGCTGACAGGAAGTGAAACGTTATGTGACTTTTTGCAAACAAGAAACCATAGTTTGATAGAGTGAGTCAGAAAAAGGGCTATTTACATGAATCAAAAGCCAACCAAATTATTAATTAGTTGACATAACGTAATTAGGAAACTTGCTAAGAAACGCAAAGCCTAAAAGATCGGTTGGGAAGCGAAATGTTTGACATAGTCATCATCATGTAATCAAAAATCAAGTAAAGTTTGTTGACAGTTGCAAATTAGTGTTGGTCAAATGAATGTTTGATGCGATACGTAGCTTGAGAATGCGATTAAATAGACTAACAGAGGAAAATGTTGGAAATGTTATCAACATGAGTAAATGTCAAAAGAAAAAATAAATGGTCAAAACCAGAAAAAATATTACTTAGGTTGATAATTGAAGGATCAGAAAATTATGTATCGCAGACTAACTTGGGGTACATCACTCAAAGTTTGCTCAAAATTATATCGTTTCAAGTTGCATAGTCCTTTGAAGACATTTTTTCTTTCAACTTTCCTGTTCAAAACGTTGAGCCTAACCCAACATTGCCCACTCGATGATCCCATCAAAAGAGATCAATATCACAAAAGTATATACAATTCTGATATAACTTTCGTGGGATAAAGATTCTACTACTTATTGAAGAACGATGAGACAAAACAAGATATTTGGCTTTGTTGTGATAACTTTCTTACACGAGAATGGCAGTACATACATGGTAAATATCCATTTAATCAATACTGAGTCTATTTTAAGCTTGCTTATAAAGACGAAGAATTGTTATTAGCTAGAAGTGAAATTTATATTGTCATTTGTAGATGTTACATGTGCGAAAGTACGGTGTGATGCTGCATGGATGACCACTTTTGTTCGCACCGACTAAAACTTATGCAGAGAATATACGCGATAATATAATCAAATAAAATTCTACCGTTTAAAGCGGACAGTTATCAATAGTAAAAGAACAGCAATAATGTTTGGAAGTCAAAAGAATTTTAAAAGACTACTGGTTTCAATCAAACTACTGGCAATATATTGTGCTAAAATTTAATATTCCAGATACTATCTAGAAGTAATCGGAATTTCGAGGACATTTCTGAAACACTTTACAAAATTAAAACAACACGATGAAGCAAAACTACTATGAAGACACTAAAGTAAACGTGCGTTTGACACAACTGCTTTTTGGTTAGACTCGGATATTTGTAGTCGTGACAACGAAATGGATTTTCAGACTGTTAAAGTAGAACATAAAGCAACCAATACGCTTCAAAGTTTATTTGGTATTTTTGATTGTTGAGCTACCAACTATTAAGCACTAAGCAACAGGATTACTAGATAATCTGGCTAAATGCTGTATCAGCTCTAAATAGAAAATCAGCCAAACGAGAAAAGATAATTTATCAACAGCTTATTGCGAATAGTTAGTGACTAATGTTCAAAGCTGAGCATCTGGACAGTGATGAGTTATTAAAACGATGACGTTTGATAAGCATTGATAAGATCCATTCTTCACAACCACGAGGTATTATACCAAAGGTTCAACGTATGTTAACTAAACGAATTTTTCATATATTTCGAACACGTACCTTAGGTAAACGTAGGTGGTTATTAAACGAACGCTCAACAGTTCTTAGAGCTAATAATTTAAAAAATGAGGGTTCTTAACATCCAATTTAGTCAATATCCAGAGGTAATTCATGTTCCATGCAACATGAGTTGTATTTGCTAATATGATTTCTTAAATCACATGTAAATAAAAATCAGATCATGGTTTAAAAATTTTTTAACAACGCAACTGTTTGACAGAAAAACATCGAGTATATGGAACGTCGTATTAGTGACGGATCATCTAAACGATATGCAATTCCATGTCTTATATACAATGAGAACTGTATCACATAACAAAGAAAGCTGAATCCAATACAAATAACTCACATTCTGTTGATTTTAGAAACTCTGGTGAACTTGCGCAATTATGGTGTTGAACTTTACTTGACTCCACCGAAGACATACTAACTCGTTAACATAGTGCAGTTTTGGGTAATGCGCTAATTGATTTACTCAGTAAAACAAACAAGATCTCATTAATTGATCGGCAAGTTTGGAAGCAAGTAAAAAATAAGTCTAACTAAAAAGCAAGATCTGCAGAAAAAACAGAACTCTAGATTACTTTTCATCACTCCACAAGTTGTACAGGGTAATGGATACTTAATACTGAGAACAGCGAATCCGTTTGCATTAAAAAACCTGAATACATCAAATTCTTAAGAGAGGTCTAGTAAAATCCGTCGAAACTACCGTTTTGTAAAGCAATTTGCTTGTGACCAATGCCTATCCATAATATTTGAATGGCTAACTGTTCCATAGTCGACCATTCAAATCTGTTGACTTCTACTATATATTTAATTTAAGGTCAAGGCCAGGATACACTGGTATTACAGACAAATTTCGAAATTGCTGAATTTCTGCCACAAACTCATTATATTTTGATGAATAGCCAAAAGTAGTTTAACATGACTACTCTGTCCCCCAGACATATTTCGGACTTGATTTTCATCTATTGTAATGACTGGCCGCTAGCGGAGCTTTAAACATGACTGACGTTACATTGCTGACTCTTGCAATAGGTTGAGTCAGTGTAGATAATAGTGTGACTTCCACATAAGATATTACAAATCAGGTCTACACATCATGAAATATCTACATTTTTGAGATAACGTCTATTATTATAGCGACAAAGATAACAGCCTTGATAGAATATAAGTCCGGAACTCCACTAATTTCCCAGCACACAATAAAAACGAGTTTGGCCAATCTTAATTGGTCTACATTTCAACTAGTCTATATTCTGATTTAACTAGCCTTATGATATAACTGAGACGCTTTGATGTACTATCCCTTTCTTTCTGAATGATTTAGAAGTGAAATAATGACGTTGCGAATTACAATATGGAACACTACAACGGATAGTATAGAAAACGTGACGTGATCAGGTTGTTAAATAAAGCTCACAAGTGATCCTCATTTCATCCCCGTAATGAGGTATTACTGACTACTGCGAAGCAAACTTAGACCCTTAGCAACAACTTCACCTTTCCTCAAAATAATGGAAAAATTACTGATACAACCACTTCAACCTGTAATAAAAGAGCACTGTGATCTATATCAGTTTGTTTACAAATGCAAAAGAAGCTCATTAGATGCCGTTGCTGTTCTGCATCACAACATAGTGTTCGGGTTGGAAAAGTGTAAGAAGTATGTTAGATGCGCTTCGCTGGACTTTACTTCTTCTTTTGATTCTATTCCAAGACACCTCTTACTTAACAAGCTGATCAGCGTCGACACTGACAGCTGAATAACCAACTGGCTATGTTCCTACCTTTCTGAAAGAGAACAGTACACTGTATTTGAAGAAAAGTGTTCGACATCTCTACTGTCTATGTAGGTGTGCTACAAGGAGCTGTTCTTTCACCTCCGCTCTTCTCTTTTTTTGCATGATCTGCCATCTTGCACAAGAAACACTTTTGTTAAATATGCGGACGACCTCACTGTAGGTATGCCGATTTCTACCTCCTTACATCCCATAGAAATGAAGGAGTTTTCACCTAGTATTGAATGACGGTCTGTTGTTAATGGTCTCTTACTTAATCCATCCAAATGTCAAGCTGTTAACTTTAGTTTGAGACATAGACAGAAACTATACACCATTTTGGGATCCCATAATGCTTGTGCCATTGAAGACTCCATGATAAACTGTTACGTCGCGAAATTATTGCTTATTGCGAAAGGACTACACGAATTTCTACTGATTGACCAAATTCAGATATCCTAGTTCGACCCCAATACTGTTCCCCAACCCCAATAAATCAGAACACAGCCGTTAAATGAGAATTGTTTATGGGGTCAGCAGCAGAGCAAAAATGGTTTACAGACAAGGCATATTTATACAGTTACGATGACTATTAACAGTAACCAATGGAAAGGAGGGACACGTAAAGGTTATAATAAGGACAACTCAAAATTGACCAATAGGGAAACGACACGTGAAAGTCATGGTTAGGACAACTGTAATAATGGGCAATAGGAAATAACATGTAAAATATGTGAAGAGACTGAAAACATGCCAATTTACATAAGAGATAATTTTTGGGATATTCCTGTGAATATCATAACATAAACACAGTGTCGAAGGTAAAATATCTTGGTATTACTTTTTTTCCTTTGATCTTTCTTGATCTTCTCATGTTTTACTGTTATCGAAAAAAGTTTACCGTATAACTTACTACATAAAGAGGCTGCATGCTTTCGCGATTACTTGCCATTTACACATACAGTTTGTAAATTCCTGCGTATTACCTATGATTCGATATTGTTCTCCACTATTCTTTCCCGACTTGCTTACTTACTTACGCCTGTTACTCCCAATGGAGCATAGGCCGCCGACCAGCTTTCTCCAACCCACTCTGTCCTGGGCCTTCTTTTCTAGTTCTATCCAGTTAATAATAATAAAAATAATATATTTCTGCAATATCAGGTACACGCCATTTTCACAGGCATGATCTACAATTTACAACATATACTGGTTCACAGTATACATCCCAAGCAAGGTTACTTAGTAATTGTAATCTATAAAAGTTGATAACAGTTCATTCGTTCAGATATAATGTGTTTTCATAAGAATAGTTTCCAAAGGGGCATGGCGTCCACGTTACATACCAGATCCAATCTCCACAAAAAGTGTATTAGGGTTTCGGTCCTGCTAAGTATTTATGTAATGCAGCTGTTTAAGTTTATAGTTATAAAGTAGGCTTGTGGAGCGCCAGGTTCGAACTATGACCTTGGGGAAGTGCGTCCGTCGTGCTTGTTCCATATGTCAGAAGTTACATAGCTTCACCCTCAGAGCAAGATTCTGAAGAAAAAAAAAGAAAAAGAAACTGTGGAGCAGCAAGGCATTTGAATATGATCGATAACCAATGCTTAACATTTATTAGTGGAACAGATGGAGGTATGATAAATTATTAGATTAAATTGATACTAGCTCATGTTGCAAGAGTGAACTGTGATTAGGGGCTCCAGAGGAGAGAATGCAACAATGAGTTGTGATATTTATCAAGGTGGAGTAGGTTCCAATGAATGAGTGCAGTCAAGGTTGGAATGAGGAAGAACAGAGAGTGCATATAGAGAGTAGAGTAAAATAGCAACCATATCCTTTACAGTCTAATTTTTTTCATTATCCGATGCCTGCCACACAGTTTTCATGTAAAAGTCAGAGTAAGCATGTTTTTATTCTTGTTCATTCTTCTCATGTCTGTCTCTATTTCTCGGCGTAATGTGTTCTTTTGTCTCCCTCTTCTCCTTTAACCTTCAGGATTCTGTAAGAGGGCTTGCCTTGTGACAAAATTAGGTGATTTCCTCAAAATGTGTCCTATCCACTTCCAACGCTTCTTCTTGATTTCTTCCCCCGCTGGAATCCGGTTTGTTCTCTCCCACAGTAACTTGTTGCTGATAGTGTCTGGCCATCGGATCCGAAGTATCTTGCGTAGACAACTGTTAATAAACACTCGTATCTTCTGGATGATGGCTTTCGTACTTCTCCACGTTTCTGCCTCATACAGTAGAACTGTCTTCACATTTGTATTGAAAATTCTAACCTTGGTGTTGGTTGACAATTGTTTTGAGTTCCAGATGTTTTTCAGTTGTAGGTATGCTGCTCTTGCTTTTCCGATCCGTGCCCTCGCATCTGCATCTGATCCACCGTGTTCATCAATGATGCTGCCCAGATACGTAAAGGTTTCCACATCCCCCAAAGCTTCTCCCTCGAATGTAATTTGATTGGTGCATGTTGTATTGTATCGGAGAGTCTTGCTTTTCTCTTTGTTTATATTGAGACCTAATGCATTTGTTGTTGCGTTTGTGATAGAAGAGCCAGATCAGCCGCAAAGTCTAAATCGTCAAGTTGCATCCTGTCTGTCCACTGTATCCCGTGCTTTCCTCCAGATGTTGACGTTTTCATGATCCAGTCGATGACCAGGAGAAAAAGAAACGGTGAGAGTAAGCGACCTTGCCTAACACCAGTCTTTACTTCAAACGAGTCGGTGAGTTGTCCTCCGTGGACGATTTGGCAGTTTAGTCCATCATAGGAGTTCCGTATGATATTGACTATCTTCTCAGGCACGCCGTAGTGTCGAAGAAGCTTCCATAGTATTGTCCTGTCCACGCTATCAAATGCCTTCTCGTAGTCGATGAAGTTGATGTAGAGTGATGAATTCCATTCGATCGATTGTTCCACAATGATACGTAGAGTTGCGATTTGATCTGTGCACGATCTATCCTTACGAAATCCAGCTTGTTGATCTCGAAGTTGGGCGTCTACGGAATCCTTCATCCTGTTTAACAATACCCTGTTGAAGACTTTCCCTGGTATTGAGAGGAGAGTGATGCCACTGTAGTTGTCACACTTGCTGAGATCACTTTTCTTTGGTGTTTTGATCAGAAGTCCTTTTTCCCAGTCTGTTGGTACTTGTTCTTCATCCCAAATCTTACTGAAGAGGATGTGTAGTATCTTGGCAGTTGCTGCTACATTTGCTTTCAGTGCCTCTTCCGGGATTTTGTCTGATCCCGCTGCTTTGCCACTGTTGACGTGTCTAATGGCCATGCTGATCTCTTCAATTGTTGGTGGGCCAACATCGATTGGGAGGTCTGTGGGTGCTGCTTCGATGTTGGGTGGGTTCAGTGGAGTTGGTCGGTTCAAGAGTTCTTTGAAGTGTTTTACCCACCTGTTTCGTTGTTCTTCAATGTCGGTGATTACTTTGCCTTCCTTGCTTTTCACTGATCTTTCTGGTTTACGGTAATTTCCAGTAGGTTTCTTTGTTGTATCATACAATTGTCTCATGCTTCCCTCTCTTGCAGCCTTTTCCGCTGTCATCGCTAAATCTTCCACATATTTACGTTTGTCGGTTCTGATGCTCCTCTTCACTTGCTTGTTTGCCTCTGTGTATTCGGCTTGTGCCTTGGCTTTTTCCGCTCTTGTTCGGCTGATATTGATTGCTGCCTTCTTGTTCCTTCTTTCTTCAATTTAATCCAGTGTACCAACAGTGATCCATTCCTCGTGATGGTGCTTCTTTTGGCCCAGAACCTCTTGACACGTTGAAACGATTGCCTCCTTGATACCTTTCCAGTTGCTCTCCATGGTAGTCCCCTCTCCATTGAGTAGATCATGAAAGGCCTCGAACATGTTACTGAGGGCTATGTTGAATTTGTTGAGTTTGTCAGCATCTCGAAGAAAGGCCGTATTAAACTTTTGTGATGTTGTCCGTGCCGTTGTCCACTGCTTCTTGAGTTTTAGTTTCATCTTAGCGACCAGCAAATGATGATCAGATGCTATATCAGCTCCTCTCCTGGTTCTCACATCCTCCATCGTCCTCCTGAACTTTTTGTTGATGCAGATATGGTCGATTTGATTCTGTGTAGTGTGATCCGGTGAAATCCAAGTGGCTTTGTGTATGTTTTTGTGTGGAAATATGGTGCCATCTATGACCAGTTTATTGAAGGCACATAGGTTTGCAAATTTCTCACCACTTTCGTTCCTTTCTCCCAGTCCATGTTGTCCCATGACGTCTTCGTATCCAGTGTTGTCCATTCCAACCTTAGCATTGAGATCTCCCATCAGAATTGTCAGGTCCTTGGTTGGGCACTTCTCGACGATCGACTGCAGCCTATCGTAGAATTGGTCTTTAGCGTCTTCATCGTAGTCATTGGTAGGTGCATAGCATTGGATGACGTTCATTGTAATGCCCTCTCTCTTTGTTCTAAAGGAGGCTTTGATGATCCTTGGTCCATGAGATTCCCATCCTATAAGTGCATTTTGTGCTTTTCTGGACAGCATCAATGCAACTCCTTGTGTATGTGGGGCATTTTCTTCTTCATGACCGGAGTATAACAGAAGTTCTCCTGAAGACAGTCGTTGTTGTCCAACCTGCGTCCAATGAGTTTCACTGATTCCAAGCACCTCCAGGTTGTATTTTCTCATTTCTGCAGCAATTTGGAAGACTCTTCCGGTCTCCCACATTGTCCGGACATTCCATGTACCTATAAAAATTGTTGCTCTGGTTGTAAGAAGGTGCATCGGCCTCATGACTTCCGAATGAACTCGGCTTTCATCATGAGACGTCATAATTATTCCTTCTACTCCCAGGGCAGAGTTTGAATGGTTTGAATGATTTTTTCTGGTTAGCGTTTTTTTAGCGAGTTGATTTTCTACGGAATGGGGTCGCAAACTCCATGCCCAACCCTCCTCCTTTGTGTGGGCTTGGGAACGGCAGTAACCCCCAGAGGAGCTACAGGCGGAGTTATTCTTTCCTGAGCTTATGAGAAAAGACTTTGCTGTTTTGCGAACAGTGCTGAAATCAGTTTGCAATGTGTGTGGTGAATCTTTTGAAGTCATTATTAATATGCTTGTGGACAGACATCTTAAATCTTGCAAACTCTTGGCAGGTGTTATCTTATCATATACTTATCATCCACTTCATTCATATCTTTCCTTTTGTATATCTTCTGGTAGAACGGGACGCATATACATTAAAATCCATGCTAGCAGGCAAATCTATAAAAGTTCTGTAATACATTACCTAGCAAATTTACTTAAGCACGTCTCAAATTCGATAATTTGTACAGACTCAGATTTTCTTAAACAACTTTTCCTTTCTTTTCTGTTTTTTTCCTTTTTTTTCTTTTTTTTGGTAAAAAAACTTGCTGAAATAACTCGTACTGAGAATTCTATAATGTACCAGACTATAATATTGAATAAAGCCATCAATAATAGTAATAATAAGCAATAGAGAAGCTCTCGCTCAAAAATCATTTTTCAGTATTCTTTAAGGTGAAAGAACTGTTCGTTCCCGTTCCACCATGGAGCCTCTAAAATACGCTGTAGTAATCACTACTTTGGCTTAATGTGTTTCGTCTATAACGATGATAGCGGTTATTTTCATCACACTAGTATATACACTAAAGCTTCATTTGCCAACGTCAATACACTGTCGATTATCACTTATCTAACTCGAATACTTTTACGTTCAAATTCTTCAGTGGTGTGTTCTTGAAGCACAGTTGATTGGTGCAATGTTAACCTATGACTATAGTAACATATGAATCCGAATTTCATGTCTGGAACCTAAAGTTCATGCGTAAGTTTTCACAGCAGGCTTTTCAAAAACATCAAAACAAAACGTTTCGAAGACAAAATATCCAGGATGAAAGCTATTAACCAACATACTCAAAGCTCGAATAAAACAAATATGTTCAAAGCACAATGATATTAATGATATGCAAGAAATTTTGAAGGTGAATATTATCTGTCATCGTATGTTTGGCTCCAATTATTGTGCGGTTGTGAACCAATATTTCTGCAATTCCTTTGTTCGTTTTTATCGAATATCTCGCCTTATGTAGCAAGTTGAGCTTATCGTGGTTGAATAAGAACAACGAAGACAACGATCAAAAGTACAAAGTATTCTAGGGATAAAAACAGCTCATGATCATTCAGTAATATTCTTTTTGGTGAGCAGTTATTTTTCGTGGTCAGTGAAAATAAATCATGAATATTTATGAAATTATCATCCTTTCTTGGTCATTTAATTCAAAAATTAAGGTACGAGAGCGTGTCTCAATGTTTAGAATTAGTTGTTTGTATGTCAGCTATGAATATCTAGCGCTATCAAACGTTCTACGGATACATTCGTTCTTCGTTGTACGTGTTGGGCACATATTGATCATTTAGAAAAATTTTAAGTAAACTACAACAGTTTTCTCCGGATGTGCGGTTAAATTCAGAGAACAGATTACGTATACTGAGATCTAGTACTACAGAGAGAAAATTCATTAAATTACTGAAGCTTCTAATCGATGAATAACTCACTTATAACCCAGAGTAACTGAATTTACACACAAATTCTCCCTCTGGTAACAGACGACATATGACAACAGTTAGCAGACATTGCAATTGTGATATCAAGATTTCGTGTGAAGAAAAACCCGTCTGAAACTAGTATGTTATTTTCACGTTTTTCTATCTGGCAAAAATATCTGTCCTAACTATCTCTGCTATTATTCAATCCAGGTACATATGTGATCCGAATGATATCCGTTTAGAGCTTCATCTAAAAGACTGTGTAAACTTTCACTTTTACACTGGTTAGAATAAAACTAGCTAGGAAAATGTATGAACAATGAAATTAGAGAAGATGAACTGATATTTACAGAAGGATTAGTGAAGATTGAGACAATTGATTGTTATTTTGCAAATTAACTGTTTACTGTATGGTTATCAGAATTTAGTGAGATAGTCTGTAATTTGTGCTTAAATACATTCGATTGTCCCAACCCGTGTTTTGTTCACTACGCTATGGATGGAGAAAGTAAAAGAAATGAACAGTAATAAGAAGTACGGTTGCATATTAAACGATTACGAACCCCAATCGATCGTACACTTACATTCTGCACGTTATGATCAAAGTTGTGAATACTTCTTCCGATTGCACTACCTGAACTTGGTATGAAGCGATATTACTAATATACATTGTTTAATTTTACGCAGACTTCGAAAAACACGCAAATTCGAGTATGAATTGTGTTTAAAACACGTATACCCTGGACTTTCTAATACCGGACTAGAGACAAGTGAATAAATGTGTATCAATTGTGTGAAGCATTAGGACCACATAACACCCTGAACCTCCTAATAATAAGGCAACAGGAGTACAATAGGTCACATAAGAAATACAGGAGCTGGAAAGACGCATAGAAGTGATCGTGCGAACATGCGTAAAAGTCATAAATGTCACATATGAGTAATTGGCAGGGACGGATATATATGTGAGAGAGTTCATGGAAAGATTGGAAAAGTTTGCTCAATCAAAAACTCCGAATAATTAACACGGGAGCCTCGTAATATAACATGGCATAATAAGCTGTCTGCAGCAAAACCATAAGAAAGAACATTCTGCAGATGAATGGCGATAATAATAAGGTTGCCTTTTCTAAATGGTATGGCATTGGCATACCTTACTTTATTTATGACATACTCATGTACTAATTAACAGGGAGTGCTATGAAGAAAATGAATTAGCAAGCTACTGAAGGTCGAATAACAAAGTTCACAAACGTATATCAATAGTTCGCAGGTTGCAAGTTAGTTGGTTACCATTCTTTATCATAGGTTGACACACTTGAAATGTAATAGGAGTGAAAATCGATATAATTTACGAATCGAGTGTACCAAGGTTTTTTCCAGAAGTCTATTCAAGAACAAAGGTATTCGGGTTCTTTAATGACTAAATCTGAAATTCGAGATCTAAAAATGCATAAACAACTTCTTCAAAGTTATCTGTTTTTGGAAACTCAGTGAGAAAGTATTTCTTGCTTACCGGCGCATATCGAATTTCATTTTTAAACGGATATTTTGCTAATGACGAGCTTCGAACGAAACATGTGTTATATTTTGTAGAGGCTAATTTCCTCTACATCTGACTCCAACAAATATTATACCATAAATGAAGCATTTATGCAGACTGATAGTATAATAAGTTTACTTGGGATTATTCGAAAATTCGAACACCAGTTGTTGACATAGCTCATTGTTAATGGTTGGATAAAATCCGCGAGCGCGCAGATGTCAAGCGCACTGGGAAACTAATGAATGAGTGCGTTTTTTTTGGTGCCAAAAGTCGATATATATTTATGAGTGTTAATCCATGTGGATAAATTATTGATTGTTTGTGTTTACAACAAATGGGAGAATATATAAATATTGATGTCCAGACATGCACTCGATCAGACTCATACATAATTTTACGTAGTGGATCTGTAGTTTCCGTTTATATGTTAAGCCCATATACTTCATTCTAGCTACTGGCCAAGCCAATTCTCCTATACACCATGAGTCATATTTTGATCTTGTTAGTTATCCGCTTATTAACCTTGACTGTATCTTTATATGAGCGTATATGTATGCACACTTCGTATCTTATTCATCATGTCTGTTATTCGTTTTTGTCTGACTATAAATGTTGATTAACGCTTGCTTAAAATGAGTTGGCTTCCCCGCCATCTCCAATACGCATTATTTTCGCTTCGCTCTGGAGTTGGCTTACATGCCTTCTCCACTACCCATCACCTTTGTTTCGCTCGCTAACATTTGCTCATGTGCTTATAACTTTCTGGTCTGCATCATTTTTCAATAAAAATGTAGTTGCTGATTCCTTTAGCCTTCTGATATTATGCACCGTTAAGACTTGCATAATAACGGTTATCGAAGCGAACTATTAACGAAGCAACAACAGATTAAATGTCTAAATTACAGTGAGCTGACAAATAATGAAATAGTTGTATGTGCTGTTGCAGATAATTCTCTGATCTCAAGAATTTGTCAAAAAAATAGAGTCAGGATTTCGTCATCACTAGGAATTAAAGAATATGGGACACACGCTATGATGATATTTTTTGTAGTTAGCCTAAGATTCAGTTTAATCATTATATTGGTAGCTTCTTTGCGAAAACAGTCTATGTTCTTTTTGAACTGCAATGGACGTACTAATACGATTTGCAGAGCGATAACATATTCTTATATGTTTTTAAGCTAGTTTCACGGTTGAATAACATACAAGATATCCTGGACTTCTTTCAGTACTCCATTATTTTTTGTATTTGTCATTTCAACGCTTTCTTCCTACTACACCAGAACGTTTTAACGTCAATGCCTATTTCAATTTGCTTTCCTAAAATACTTTGATTTTAGTCATGTGGATGTTAGAAGACAACATTGTTGTCTCGTTATTTCTTTTCGTAGGTGTAGCGAAGTACATGTGTTCAGTCTTGCTGTGACAAAGAAAACACCTGACACAATCGTCTTCCTTTGAAAGTCTACTGCAGTGGGGAGAATTTCTAATTTATCGATGCTTCCTAATAGTTTTCATTGCGTTTTAAGAGTTTTCAAGATAAGTTCTAAGTTTTTATTCACTCTGCATCCCGCGCGATAGGCAAACTTTGAGTGGCCAGCGATAAATTTTGGAAATATCTTCAACAGAATATTATGGTTCGCGTATATGTCCACTCAATAAACTTAACATATCTTTGTCAGTTATACAGGGTTTGATGGTCAATATGGAGAGGCATTTTTCAAAATGTCTAACTATATCCAACAACTGAGATCTGAAACGTTTTCTTTACATCGAAAGCTCATTTAATCTGAACGGTTATTTAGGATGATTATTGTCACGGAGTCGTCACGAGCCTTAATATGATCCCATGACTTTTGATTCACTGATAATATGAATGCTTGATCATGATCACTGGGATAATGCCTTCAAAATAGCTATGGCAGATGAAGCACTATATGTTTATCCCGATACGTGGACACTGATCCTCTCATTTTCAGGTAAAATAAATCAATTCAAAATGGTTCAAATGGTTGAGGACGGAATAGAAGAAGCTTTCGCTTAACGGGCTTCCGTGTCTGGTAGCAGTGGATCACCAATACCTCCAGGCAAGAACCTAGGTATATGAACGATAATAGAGGGAGAAAAAAAGAATTTGGTAAATCATAATAATATGTTATCTTTAGTCCTTAAGAATAAGTCAAGTTTTCTCTTAAAGGACTCCTGGGAGGTCGCTTGGAATAGCTCAGTCGGCAGCGAATTCCAGCACTTGACAACTCTAACGGAGTAGAAGTTGTGTCTGCAGTCTGTTCTGCTATGTAGGGTCTCCAATTTCTGGGTGTTACCTCTGAGGTTAGTGTTATGACTAAGCTTAAGAAGTTGTTTAAGGGGATGACCAGAAGTATTAAGGATACTATAAGTCATAAGAAGATCACCTCTAAGACGCCTATACTCTAACGGGTAAAGGTTAAGTGATTTGAGGCGCTCTTCATAAGGTTTGAATTTGAGACCCCGAACTGATTTAGTGGCTCGACGTTATATACTTTCCAGAGTTACCTTATCCTTTTGGAGGGAGGAAGGAAATACTATGTTTCCATACACTAAGTGGGGACGAATAAAACTGTTGAAGATTATATGGAAGGTTCTACCGTCAAACTGGCCAAAAATGTGCTTCAATGTTACCAGTGCAAGGTTTGCTTGAGAGGCGTTTTTGTCACAGTTCGCATACGATTTCAGGTCATAGGGTACCAACACTCCTAAATCTTTTTCAACTTGGGAAACTTCTAAAGGGGAGTTACCTAAGTTATAACTATAGTCTGCAACATGTCTCAGATGGACTACTTTGCACTTTGAAGTGTTGAAGGTAAGTCGGTTGTCGTCTGCCCAACTTTGAAGTCGGGTCAGATCCTCCTGAAGAACTAGTATATCATTGTGATTACGTATCTCTCTCCAAAGTTTCACATCATCAGCAAAAAGCAATAAATCAGATGGAACTTGTTGAGGAAGATCGTTAATATAAATCAAGAATTGAAGAGGTCCTAGTATTGCGCCCTGGGGGACCCCACTAGGACATTCCATAGCCTGAGAGAGAGAGTGAAGTTAACCCTGACCTTAAAATGTCGGTTTTCTAGGTATGAAGTGATCCAGTCAATTAAATGGGGTTTTATACCCAATCGTCCAAGCTTCTTGATAAGACATGCATGGTTGACCCTATCAAAAGCTTTTGAGAAATCCAGGCAAATGACGTCAACCTTCCCCTTGCGATCAAGGATGGTTGTCCATCTATCCACCGCAGTCAGCAGGTTGGTCATACAAGAATGACCTTTTCTGAAACCATGCTGTTGAGGCGAGAAGAACTTTGAGGATGATAAATATTCTAGTAAACCGTCGAATACTAGGGATTCCATAATTTTTGAAGGTATGGAGAGAAGGGCCACTGGTCGGTAGTTTGAGGGTTCACTGCGTCGACCTCCTTTGAAAATTGGTGTGATGTGGGCCAGCTTCCATATTTCCGGTAGTTTGCCTCTGCTTAGCGAGTGTGAAAACATCACGCTAAGTGGTGTCGCCAGGATTGAAGCTGCTTCCCTCAATACGGCGGAATGAACCATGTCCGGACCAGGAGAAGTGTCTTTTTTTAGGTTCTGCAGTTTACGGAGAACCAAGTCAGCACTCCGGTCCACTTCGGAAAGTCTTGTACAGGTGCAGGTGAAGCTTTCGTCAGTATGGTTGATGTGGGTCAGCTGGAATGTCCGGGAGTAATGTTCAGCCAAAAGGTTAGCGGCATCACTGTCGTTGTTGGTCGGGCCATTAGGACCAAGCAGTTGGGAAACTCCAGTTTTGCCTTGTCGAAGAGAAGCTGCATAACTGAACAAGCTTTTCGGATTGGAGACGAATCTATCGATAAGCTTGGTCTGGAACTGAAGCTTGTCTTCTCTTATTGCCTTTGTGCATGTGTTCCTTATATGTTTGTATTGCCTGTACGCGCCGTTGTTATCCGTTCGTTTATATTCAGCCCAACAGTGCCTTTTGCGGCTTAGCAAACGACGAGTGCGGTTCTTGATGATTGCAGGTTGCTTGTAGCTTTTTGGGACCATTTTAGGAACTGAATGCTCAGTAGCACATAACATCGTGTGCAGTAAAAAATCCCAATGAGCATCCATTTCAATTTCAGGGCGAACATCCCAATCCACCTGTTGAAGATAGTCCTGTAAAGCTAACACATTCAACCGTTTGAAGTTCCAGCGCTTGTTGCTAGTAGGATATCGTAGCTCCGTCTTGCTGACAAAGCTGAACGATAAGACGGTGTGATCACTTTTGCCCAGGGGAGCCAGGATTGAGAGGTCGTCAACTAGGAATTCTTCGTTTGTGAATACCCAGTCTAAGCGTGACGGCGTCTGACTGTTTCTCCAACGGGTTGCCGACTTCACATTTTCAAATAATCTCAGGTCGCCGATAAGGTTGAAGAACAGAGCTTCAGTAGAGTTGGCACCACCAATGTATGTATGTTCCACGAAGTTGATTCTAGGGAGATTGAAATCCCCTAGAATCAGGATATGAGAGAATCCAAGACGCGTAGAGCGAGTTGATCCTTCCAGCAGACGTTTGTCATATTCGATGTCGGCAGTGGGCTTCCTGTAAACGACCCCAACTAGGCACCTCGAGGTGGTAGATAATCTTACTGAGCACCATACTGACTCGTCAAGATTGTGAAACTCTTGGTTGTGAAGTTGGTGCGCATCCAGGCATGACCGTACGTATAGTGCTACCCCACCCCCCATTCCTGTTTTTCTGTCGTTGCGAAATGAAGACATCCCAGTTATTGCTAACTCTTGGTCCGTAAACTGAGACGTTATCCAAGTTTCGGATATTCCTATCAGATGGGCATCATTAGTGTTGCTAAGTTCACGTAGCTCATCCATTTTGTTCGGCAAGCTCGCGGCGTTCGTGTATAGGCAGTTTATGCTTTCAATTTGGAACGCGTGAGCCCCTTCTTGTTTGTCTATATGAGCCGTGTGTGAGTGGACAGGTAGCCTACCTATACGATGTTTACCGAGTTGGTAGTCTCTGTCCTTTACACGTTTTTTTTATGATCAAGACAGTCCACGAGTGGAATTGTCAACTCCAGCTTTCGTTTGTGCTTGATCCTGCTGTCGTGGGGCCTATCCGGATACATATGGATGCCAGTTGGCAACCGACGTCTATTGGCACGAAATGCTTCCAGAGTTGCAGCCGCCATGTGGGAGGAGGGGAAGGTTATCTTCAGCAGCCGGGGCCTAGAGTCTCCGTCTCTCTTGGCCAGTCTCATTACCTGTTGGGTCAATATGTTCTTGAGTTTTAAGGAATGCTTGATGAATTTCCATTCCCGAATATCAGAGTTTGCTTGAGCTGGGTCCATATTTTCCGGCACACCTTGCACAATGATATTTCGTCCACGGAAAAACGCCTCGCGAGATTCCTTAGGGATGTTCCGGATGAGATTTCGTTCAGAATACGGTATGTCGGGCAGTATTCTTACGTTCCCATCGGACCTCAGTAAGTAACTGGCTAGCAGGACGTCCTCTACGTCGGAGGCATTCTTAAGTGTAACACGAAGCAGCCTCGGGTGGTTTAGGTGGTTAGAGTCCTTCCCCCGAGTGAGCCGTGTGACGGTCAAAGGCTCTATTCTAGGGAGTTCAAGCCTCTTGATTCATTCTCCCCAGAGCATCCTATCGATTTTGTCCTGCAAACTGAGAGGAAGGTCGGGGTTGTCAATAAGGTTCATGATTATGACAGAGTCGTCACGAACCGCAATTGATTTCCCAGGTTTTCCAGGGCGTCTAGGTTTGGTATCTTGTTGTTTGGATGTCGAGGCGCGTTTTCGATTCCTGGGATCAGTGATGACCGGGCGGACAGTCTTGGGTGTAGACTGTACGGCCAAAGCATCAATTGATTTACGCTCGATACTTGGGACGTTCAGTTTCGGAGGGGACGCTTGGGCTTTATTACTCCTGTTAACGTGAGCCCATCCACCTACAGGATTTTTGGGAACCACTGTCTCATTCAAGGACCGTTCCCCGGGGTACCCAAGTTTACTGAGGGAGTTGATGACAGTCGATGTTAAGATGGTGCTGAGTTTCAACACATCATCACTCGTGCTGTTAACAGCACCGTCGATAACCGACCTGTCAGTATCCTTTTTCTTATTTGCCCTATGCGTTCCAGCTTTGTTACCCGTCATGATGATGTCATTTACCGAATTCTAAGACAACTTATCTCTCAGACCTGTCAGTAAAGTAATGATAGTACCCAACATAACTACCGTATCGGTGTTGCAGGTAACACATACCCACCTACGATCAGACTTGCTGAGTCTGCTATAGGCTGCTGCTGTTAGATCTGTACATGCTTCATGGAACCAACCTTTACAGTTGTCACATTGCATGCCAGATGTAACGGCAAAACGGCAACCAGGTCTCTTGCATGAATTTTTCATGGCTAGTGATTTAGACTGTCTTAAAAATATAATCAGTAAATTTAGGACCGTTAAAAAAAACAGACAGTAAACAAAAACTATCAAAAATGTATAAAAACAGTTAACTATAAGCTAAAGCTAGCCTTTACGTGAAAACTATTAAAAAAAACCGATAGTGAGCTGAGGCAAAACCACAGTTAACCATTAATTTGAGTGAAACACAAAAAAGAAGTAATCTGCCGAACGTATAGCTCAGAATAGATTCTTTGTATTGGAAATGATACTTTTGTTGCGTAAGAACACAGCAAAAGTTTGAGAAATGTAAATCACGTTAGGACTAAACTTCCCGTTCGAAAAGCGCGCGTTCAAATTAAAAGCTAATTTCATGAAACTGCTGTATTCCATCTTTGACTACTGACAAAAAACATTCGATTCTTGAGTTTTCAAAATTGCTCTGCTGTTTGACTTGTTTTTACTCATCAAGTGTGATTATAGACTACAACCTTGACAACTTTGCTTAGTTTGAATACACTTTGAAATGACTAATGTTTTCTGAATTTTGAAGTGTCGTTATGCATGCCGTGGAGTCAATAATCGTTTCTCCAAGATACACAAAAAACATTTCAAACGAAACTGAGCTATATTTCAATTCTAATAATCAGAGGAACAAATATCCTGCGATCTCTAAATGTCGTGATCAATATTACACAGATAGAGTTAGTTATATTTCTTACTCCCCTCATCAGCGAAACAACAGGAACTTAAGTCGCACCAATGTAACTTCAGTCACTAGACGCAACACACAAGTATATGACGACTCATCCCTATTATGTAATCCCCGTAGTTTCCTTAACTCTGACTCATCTTTTTCTTGTAACCATCCTCAAAGAGGAAGTTCTTTCAACTGTTCTCAAAATTATGGAGGTTATCTATTGTCTGGAAGGCCAAGAATATCTAATCAAACATCGAAAAGTTATTTAAGTCCTTCTATTTTAAATCTAAGCAGTGGGACCTGTAACAGATCACTTCGCGACTTACGAAAATCTCCGGAAAGACATCTTGCTACCAGTAGATACCCTTATTTCACGAACAAATCACCCAAGGCGAGAAATGACTTCAAACCGTTTACGTACTTAAAAAACGTTGAAAGAGATCATGATATTCAAAGACAGTATTTATTTGGAAGTGTAAAACCTCGTGACTGTGGTATCGAATACGATCTATTATCATCACAGCCTTTGGAGATGAATCAATACACTTTTCCTTCCGAGTCAGTTAAAGGAGGAAGCTTAATATTAGAGAGCAAAAAGGAATTCAATCTGAATAGCTTCAATCCGATTGATCATGATCATTCCTCTGTTATTCATGTCAGACCTCATCGCATGCGGAAAACTATTGACATAAAACAGAATGACAAAACTCTTGACGATCCTTCGCATAAGCGTTTGTCGAAATGTCTCCAGTCAAAACCTGGGGCATCTTATGATGGTTCTTGTTGTATGTCAGGTACTCTTGCCGTCACTTTGTATGGATCGAAACTTACTGAATACGAACGTAATGAAATTCAAGATTATGCTGAGGTATATTTCCTAGGACTTAATGCCCCCAAAAGACATCCACTTGGAAATTCCATCACTGATGCCTCATACAAGAGAAGTAGCATTATTTCGATTAGTAATGTGACTGGGTTCGACGATGCACAAAGCAGTTATATTCTCGTTCCCAATGATCATTTGGCTTATCGATATGAAGTTCTCAAACCCCTGGGCAAAGGAAGCTTTGGTCATGTTGTCCACGCGGTTGACCATTGTACAAAGAAGCAGGTTGCAATAAAAATTGTTAAGAGTGAAGCTAGGTTTACTAGGCAAGCTGTTGAGGAGATTCGCATTCTCAAGGCCCTCAATGGGCAACAAAATGATGGAGAGTTTAATGTTGTACACTTAGTGGACCACTTCATATTTCGAGGTCATGTGTGCATGGTGTTTGAATTACTCTACATAAATTTATATGAGCTCATCTGTCGTAACAATTTTAAAGGATTTTCTCAGTCTCTGGTGAGAAAACTTACTTATGGTATACTTTGCTGTCTTGAACTCCTATATCGGTGAGTATTTTCATAGAGATTTTTCGGTTTATCCGTTCTGTTACTTTAGAATTTAAAATGTAGTGTTCATGAAGTACTACGTGGTTCACAAAATCATATGAGCGTTTCTAATTATATTTAATCAGTGGTTTTTAAGTAAAAACGTCATTAAGTTGTATCGGTGTCTTGGGTAGGAGGGCCTTAACTAATGATGATTTTTGACTGTTGTTAACAGCCTAAGACTTTGTTACTTTGATATAAACCATGATAGTGCGTTCCGAATTAACACATGGTAATTTGAAATGCCGATATCGGTCAAGTATGAAATTTTTAGGTGTATCTGTCTAAAAGGCTTATCATGGTTCAACTTTGTATACCATAAGATATCATCAGCTTCGCTGTGCGCACATATCGTCTTTGCGTAAGAATACATTCATTTTTCCGAAAATCTGTTGTTTGGGTGTTGAAAATAAATCAACGTGTGTTGCACTTACTCAATTATCACTATATTCTCATTGAATCCTATAGTTGCTACAGGAAGTTAATTTTCTGTCAGTAGCTGATCCCTATAAAGATCCTTAAAAGTTTAATATAGCTATCCTACAATATATCTCGAAAACCGCAAATCATTTTCTACGAGGAGTTGAGAAGGCATTGATGAATAATAAATGAGGTTTTATTTGTAACTTGTATTCAAAATGAATAGAATTAATAAAAACAGAATCTATGATGAAACAACCTGTTACCGTTGAGTTTGTTTTAAATAAGCCAGGTAAACAGCTAAAATATTTCGGATAATGTACTTCAAGTCTAATTTCGAAACTTTTGAGTATTTTTAACAAACAGTTACACATTAGCATTTGAAAGGAAATGTAAACTTTCGGGTTTTAATCCACATACTTCTCATGTGAAATTTAATTTCTTTATAATTTCTTCAGAACATCTGAAAACCTTTGACACGAGTATTATAGCTTTATCTATGACAAATCCTGTGTTTATGCTATTTATTTTGTCCAGGTGTTTCGTTGTAACAGACATGGACAAGAAAGTTGACACATACATAGAAAGTGTGCTGTATAAAAATATGGTCGCTATATTCTCAAAATAAAATGGAGCCAATAAACGAAACCCATCGACTTTAACCCTGTTTAAGACTATGATGAGTTTCGTCTTCAGAAAATTTATTCAGTTTAAAGGGAATTTGACAGTAACTGAAGTTTATATCAAGACCTAAATATCGGTTAATGTTGACCACTATTTGTTAAAATTCATCTAAAGGGTGATTTTTGTTGAAATGTTGTATTTTTAAAAATTGTTCCAAATGAAAAAGTGTTTCTTTGTTTCCGAGAGGTCATACACTTACTTGTTGATTTAGCTGCTAGAACAGCAAAATATTAGGGACCAAATCTGCATCACAACACTATATTCAAATTTATTTTTGAGGCACACCGATGCTAGGGCTTCTTCAATGAAAGGAATATTTATATACTAATAATTAGCGAACAAAAGTTGGTGGAAATTACGTCGAAAGTCACCTCTTGCAGACTGGGTTCGGGTATTTGTAGTTAACTTTAGTCAACCTTTAGTCGTCTTGATACGACAAAATTTGTGAGCAGGTTCCCACTAAGGTAAAAACTAAACGTTCAATAATTTGTGTTGTTATACTATTAAAACAATCATTCACCAGAATAAAGGAAGAATCAACTATTAGGTTCGAGATCAACTTTCTGGAAAACAGATATCTGTTAAGTTTTATCAGGGAATATGAACAATAAGGATACTTTTTAGAGGTCAATTGTTTATCTTTGAAGGAAATAATTCATGGAAAATTTAAATTTAGGAAATATTTTGTTCGTGACACACTTGTAAGCTGTCTGGAGAGATCACTATGAAATACTTTTCATGCAACAGACTTCTATGTAACCAAATGCAGGTATCCTATTACATTGGTTTATCTGAAAACTTTATAAATTACTAGTCTAATTCACGTAAATCACTTTATCTGCCCCTGCACATTTATTTATGCAATCAGTTCGCTAAAATACCCATTTTTCACTGGATTCGGACGGATTTTTTTAAACGTGGGTTAGCAAGGGAACAACACAGATAAATTAATTTTACTAAACTAAATTATGTGATAGATTCAGAATATTCAATCATAGACCATTAGTTAAAGGATACACATATGTTATGTATTTGAAAAGCTTTACCCTAAAACCACTTTACACTGCAGAGTCTTTAATCGAGCACAATTTAAAACAACATATTTGAAAACAAAAGTAATTTTTTAGATCCCTCTTCTTATCATGGCTATAATTTTAGCACAATTCGATCTTATGCAATGTTTAAAAAAGTGTTTTGGTTAACGTCTTTACGGAAAAGAATAATAATTATTTTCCCTTTATACACATAACGTACTAATTTTTAGATTGTATGCCACTAAAATTGTCCTATATACTCAAGTGATTGAATATTTTTCACTCTTTGGAACTGTCTACTCATAGCTTTTGAATACATCTTTGGTAGCACAACTTGCTATGTTAGAATTATAACAGTTGTATAGGTGGATTTTGGATAAATGTAATACATGGTTGTTAAGCTTTATGAATTGACTCTTCGCGACAAACCCGTTTCACTAAGACAACTGTTTGACTAGGTTGAAAATTGATTGATCATGTTAATCAAAACTGAGTCTTTAAATATGGGACTTTAATGAGTCATAAAAACAAAACAGAAGCATTTAGTGTGGTAATAGCTGATTAAAAGCATTGTATGATTCTCGGTTTCGAAAGATCTTTAAGTAAAAAGATCATGAAGGAAGCCTAAACCTTCTGTTATCTGATCCAATAGTTCAGCTTCTCCAGTTATATGTTTTCCATTTAAAAATGTCCAAACTGAATGCTGGATGTTCTGACAGAATTCAAAACCTAATTTTTCTTCATCATGTTTATAGTGGGGTAAATTTGAGTCCATTTGACTTTACTGTCATTGTGGCTGAAATTTTCAATAAACAACCTTTCTGAATTTTTTCTAAGGATTAGGCGTTAATTATTTACAGATTTTAAATATTTTGTCATTAAAGCCTTACGAAGTGATTATTCAATGTTTTTATACTGGTTAAAAGTCCATAAAACCAGATTCAAAGAAATGTTTTTCCTTCTTTTTCGATCTTGGAGTTTAAATGCATGCACAATGAATGGTGAATAGAGAGTTAGCGGGATTACAAAAATCTCATTGTGTAAGGTTTAATTTTAGTCGAAAAAATCATACTTTAAAGAGCGTTCTAAGAAAACAAAGATAAGCCATTAACTAAAACATACAGAAACAAGATATAAATTTATGTAAATTCAGATTTTCGTAGTAATTTGTCTATTTAATTGTTAACAACAGTTTTTATTTTCTGAAATATCATTTTAAATACTTCATTTTATTTTGTAAGTAAAAAAGAATAACATGAGCCATACATTGATTGAAAGTTACTAATAATAAAGATATTCAGTGTAAAGGGAAAGTTTATTTATTTATTTAAACACATAAGTATTGGTACAAGGGGGCACTAGATACATATGCGCCAAACAAATCTCATTTGAGTTGTGTGAGGGCTGTGATACTGTCCAGGTGCACAAACTGAAGCAGGTGGTTTTCTTAGGGGCCACATCCAGAGCCTTTGACCTAAAGGTGTGATCCACAAGGCAGTGGAGCATCGTGAGGAGATGCATTCCCATGGTGGCCGGTGACCAACGATTGATTCATACGCCATTTGTTCCCTCAGGATACTGGAGCCCATGTGCATCAGTGGTTTGGAATCAGGGTTTCCCAACTCCCCTAGGTGGACTTTCTGTGTCTACCGACCCGGTTAAAGCGCCAGAGATTCGCTTCTCGTCCTCTCAATTTCGTAAACAACAGTAATGCTACGAGAAGGCAGTGAGTAGGTATTCCCTGTCAGAGGCTATATACACGTGGCCGTGTGAGAACATTTCGAGAGGGAAAGCGGACTCTTTCTTCTCTCGGCAGTACCAGGGCATAAATAGATCTAATTTTACTAGATTTGAAATAGTTTCATAAATATTATATTGCTTGTTGATGCTATCAGAATTCAAATAGTAAAAAAATATTTATGAAAATGTAATTTTTGATTTCTTTCTTAGTCTAATCAAATCGTGAATTGAAAAGATCTAACATATTTGTTTGTGTTTTGCTTAGATAAACAATTGTATGTAGATGATTTACAGTTCTATGTTTTTAGAACTAATTACTATAAAAAATTGGGGTTTTAGCTGATGAGTAATAATGATTCAATGTGTAAAAATGTGAAGACTGTATATCTAGGCTTTGAGTGATATTGAGTTTATTCGTATATAGTGCAAGCATAGTAACAATGTTTGTTTTCAGTGACAAACTTACATATTTTAATATTGATCCATTTAGAAATGTTAAAAATAAGGTAAATGCTTATGTAACTCATTTGTTAAGCGTATGTTTATGTACTTGGCTTTAAGTAATACATTTTGTTTGATGATTGTTTTAAAAGTAATAACTTTATTAGATTATTTCATTTTGAAATAACCTATTTTTTTATATTTATTGATTAAGAGCAATTGACAACAGGCGAACATCTTTTACTTTCCTTTAAAGCACAAGGGATTGGTTGAAAAGTTTGAACACTATATATATTTAACGACATGTTAATGTCTATTTTAGATGACTATGCTCTCCTAGAGAAGTTAATTTTTTTCTTGAAAACTGGTACTGCATGGTCTTTGAGTTCGCGTAGCAATAAATATTGATCATTGACTCAACAGTCACCTTCCTATAACTTTCTATACTCCTATAAGAAATTAGTGACCGTTCACATGATCATATGTATTTGAAAGAAAATGCAGTAATCAATAAGAACAATTACTATGTTGCCGTGTACTCAAGTAAACTGTGACTTAATCATTAAAGAACATCATTTTCAACCCCACCAGCCTTCATTAGATTTGAAAACCGGGTAGTATTATCTCCCCTTATCAAAAGAAGGCCTGATTCTGAGTTAAACAAAGTTTAATACTGAGTTACATTTAAATCAAAACTCGTTGTTTTTCCTGAATTTTTCCAAGCTAAGCCTATTATTCAAGTGAAACAATTTTAATCCATTTTATGTACCCTAAAAGAGTTGATGTTTTTTCTGTCGACTATAAATCAATGGTAAAAACATCAATGGGAAGATTCAAACAAACAATACTAAGTGAATTTCAACTTCACTCCATTGCACAAGCAAGTGGCTATCAGGACTCAGTAGCTGAGTGGATAACGCGATGACGTTTGAAGCGAAGGGTACTGGGTTCGTGTCCCAGAGTGAACATCAACTCTGAGATGCAGGTACATCTAACTGACGAGTCCCAAATAGGACGGAACGCGCGTCAAACTGGATTCCACTGCTAGCCACTATCCATCTTTGCTTACAATATCTGATAGGTTTAAAAATAAAACTAAATGTTTGTCAATTTTTTTTTAAAACTTTTTATGTATTGCGGTAAATATGAACCAAATATTTATTATGAAATTAAGTTAACATTTAAAAGAAAAAAAGTCACTAATTTCATTTTTATATACTTGAATTTTATATAGAATTCACATTAATTAGTACTTTCAATTTTCTTTCAAAAAAATAAACAAACCCGGTTACAATTCACTATTAAAATACCCTAAATATTCGTATGTGTATTTAAATATATATATATATATATATGTACTATTGAAACTGAATGATACAATATGGTATATCCCGAGAAAAGTATGTAAATAGACAAACGAAATATTTTTCACATTCCATAATCTTTTAATGATATATATCATCATTTGCCATTACAAAGATACTTGATACTATAATACATTTAAAAAAATATCACATTATGACAATGAAATGTAACATTTATTTATTTGATCGGATCAATTATTAAGCTCTACTACTATTACTTGTAATTAATGTAGATTGTTGTTGTTGTTATTGTTGTAATCGTTTTTTTTCTTCATTGTAAAACTGTATATCCAGCTTGAAATTTAATTTATCGTGATAGTTCACTGTAGTAAAATAGGCAGTATATATTAAATATTAATGAAATTTTATTTCAATATATTTTTAGATAATGACAATTTGTAATATTATTCACTTCAAGAATAGAATCGATATCCCTTAAGGGTTATAATAAACCTATCAGTATTTTGTAAGTGTTAACGCTAGATAAATGTTGTAGAACTCTTCAATTCTTACGAAAATCTCAGATATCAGTACAACTGATTAGTTAAAGTTTAAGGCCAATAAATGATTTTCACTTTGAAATTTATAGTGAACTAAAATTTTATTTTCCCTTATTTACAATATCAGCTGGAGTTATTCAGTACATTTAGCAATTATAATCCACTAAAAAATATACCACTGATTTTTACAGTTAGGTGATTTGTGGGTGGACTGGGTGGGGGGAGGGTAAATACTGTTTTCAAGACCATTGATCCGCTCACTTTTTGTTAAATCATTTCAAAAAGTGAACACATTCTTGGTATGTTTAACGATTTCATTGCACTACCAACAACCTTCTCATTGTTAAACTTTCATGTTTTTTCAATGAACGAGTACTTTTGGTGGATTTAGACACTAGTGAAACTAGAATAAATACTATTTTTAACCAACACTTAAATAAAAGAAACAACAATAAAGGTGACATTACTAGTGTTAACTATTATAGTAATTTGAATAATAAAGGGGTGGTGCCTGTGGGGATAAACCGCTCAAGATTTTGATCTTCCCCTGTACAATACATTGAACCGAAGCAATCATTTATACGATGGTGTAGTGTGGATTGTGAAGGAACAGACTGCTTGTTGTTTTTTCAGTATAATTTTGAAACGAATAGTTTAGTTCTCTTACCTATAAGCCAAATAAATGTATGTTTAAATAATGTGCCCTAGCAGATATTGTATTCAGTATTACTTAAACATCTTTACTCAGATAAACGGGGATCAGTTAACGCAGAGAGAATAAACAATCTATTAACTTTAACTAGCTTAATAAGCAAAGATGGATAGCGGCTAGCAGTGGAATCCAGTTTGACGCGCATTTCGTCCTATTTAGGACTCGTCAGCTGGATATACCTGCATCTCAGAGTTGATGTTCACTCTGGGACACGAACCCAGTACCCTTGCTTCAAACGCCATCGCGTTATCCACTCAGCTACTGAGTCCTGATAGCCACTTGCTTGTGCAATGGAGTGAAGTTGAAATACACTTAGTATTGTTTGTTCGAATCTTCCCATTGATGTTTAGAACTGCAACTGGTCAGTCTCTAATTGGCCTGTGTGTATACTGTGCGTATTGCCTAATATAGCCTTATTTCACAAACATTTTCGTTTTGCGATGGCGTTTGAAGCAAAAGGTACTGGGTTCGAGTCCAAGAGTGAACATCAACTCTGAGATGCAGGTATATCCAGCTGACGAGTCCCAAATAGGACGAAATGCGCGTCAAACTGGATTCCACTGCTAGCCACTATCCATCTTTCCTTACCATGCTTGTGAATTAAGGCTATATCGATGCAATACGCACAGTATGCACATATGCCAATCAGAGACAGACCAGTTGCAGTCCTAAACATCAATGGGAAGATTCAAACAAACAATACTAAGTGAATATCAGATATTGTGTTTATTTTCAATCAATTAAATCATTTCAATATGTTAGTACATAACAATTATTAAAAACTTAATAGTGATTCATTATTGATTTATAATATATATTATAACGATACGAAAATTCTCTGACCAAAGCTTTTTGAAAGTCAGTTACAGTTTTTGTAAGACCACGGGTGCCTAACTAAGAGTCTTGAACTGGAAACACGAGAAAATCAGGCTGGCTTCAGACCTGGTCGTGGCTGAATTGACCACATGTTCACTATTCGTCAGGTTTTAGAGCACAGACATGTTTATCAGCGTCCGACAATGATAGTTTTTCTTGGCTTAAAGACAGCATTCGACTCTATAGACCGAGAGGCTCTGTGGCAGTGTCTGTCATTGAATGGTGTACCTCAGAAGTATATAAACCTTGTGAAGGTTCTTTACTCGAACACTACCAGTGGAGTGAGAGGCTATGGCGAACTGTCATCTGATTTTACAACCTCAAGTGATGTCCGGCAAGGTTGTTCACTATCTCCATTTTTGTTTAACTTCATTACAGACCGACTACCAGTAATAACACTCTCGTCGAGTGAGTTTTCAGGAATTGATCTCCTACCAGGAGGTCCACTTATTGACTTGGAATACGCAGATGACGTAGTCCTATTTAGTGAAGACGCTGATAAAATGCCAAACCTTCTGTTAGCATAGGGTAACGATGCCAGGATGAGTGACTATGTGCTTATGGATTTATACAGTTTATCTTAAAGTTGTGTTTTGAAATCATTGTTAATTGACATGCTTTTACATCGGTTTAATTTATTTGCCTAGTTTTACCATGATCTCTTGATTATTTTAATCTCTTATTGTTTTGTCGGAATTATCGTCAAGAACAATTTCATAAGATATGTAACCACTGAAAATTTAGTTTACAATCATATAGTTCTTCGATTTTATTTGATCAAAGTAAAGTGTGTGTCTAGTATTCATATACTGAATTAAATTAGATGAATTTAGTCTATAATATCACTTAATTTTATACAATGTATGGTGTTCGATTATCCCTTTACTCAATTTATGTTTTAATTATAAGAACAAAGATTTTTCCTTAGACTATGGTTAACAACGAAAAATGTATATGATTTTGATTACAACATCAGTAATTACTTTTCAAGTAAAAGTGTTTCATATATTTCTTGAAGTTATCTGTATCGGCTGAATTTTAAATCGGTTATTTATATGAGGTTTAATAGTGTGCAAGTTAGATATACCTTGGTGTCGTAATAACATACATTTCTGAAATGATAGTGAAAAGATGATAACATCAAAAAGAAACTTGTCACGGGTAGAATACTTAACCATAAAAAACGTTTAATGTAACTTTCTAATGACTAAAATTATTTACGAACAAGGATAAAAATAGTCACTGGCATTGTGATAACGTTTGGAATAGCAGTAGAGATCACTATCAACGATATTTTATCATGATTTGTCTTCAGATAACAGTTTATACTTTATGATTTCTAAATATCTATTAACCTCCAACGTCTCAACACAGTATCGTCTTTTAACTTTTTACCTAACCTGAGAGTAGTACCAACAGAACTCTATTGATTGTTTAGTCAATCTGAAAGTTTGCGAAATTTATTAGCTTATAGAAGTTCCTCTTATTGACAGAGAAATTCACTATGCACCTAAAAGTATCCAAAGTGATGAAGACCGATGGGATCGGCATTAAATTATCATGGGATTTGTAACAATGTCACTATTTTTTGGATGATGACAACGGTAATCATATGATTGAAATGTTGCATATCATAAAATACTAAGTATCGATACCAGTCCGTTGTTTTTTCTAAAATGTCCATCGGTAGTATTTGTTGAATTAATCCATAAACTATGTAATAATGGTGCATAATGATATAGATCGCTACACTTCATTTCAACATAGACGAATCAGAGTGTAGTCCATATAAGATCATAATACAAGTACGTGTGGTTTCCTAGAATGAGAGCATATAATATCCCTTTATTATGTGGTAGAACTCGTATGTACTTGCAATTGTGAGGACGCAGATGAGTAAATACACAGAAATTACGTAATGAAAATGATTTCCTCTCATACCATTTTTTATAAGTTGATTATGTAAATATGTAATAGTTAATTGTAAAGGTATTGAGATAAATTACAATCCAGCTATCAGGTTCTAGCATGTGTAGAAATGGAACTTTAAATATTTTGTCAATGGTTTAATTCCGATTTACATTATAAGCTCTCAGTATTGTCTCTGATCAGATTTGAAGGTACAACTAATTCAATATCAGATAATACGCATTTTTCTAATAAAAATGGTATTTCAAGTTTATATGACATTTGATATATATTATCAAACAGTTAAGACATCCGTATTTTGTTGGAAATCCGCAATTTATCTCATATATCACGTTTGCTAAAATGCAAGCTGGTTTATAAAAACGAAATATTCTAATATCATATTGCATTTCAACACTTAATTCACGATAACTCCAAACAGCTTTAAGTGTCAAAACATTCACTTAAGAAATTTTAAGATAAGACAGTTCACTTTCAATAAACAGTATCATACAGAGGACAACATAACCATTGATGGATTCAAAAACCAAGATACTTATTTACTTACTTACGCCTGTTGTCCCTCATGGAGGATGAACCCGGGATGAAAATTTCTGACCTCATGCTCCCTTTACCTCTCTTACCCGGGTTCGGCATCGGCAATTACCCTAAAAGGGCTACAGGAGGAGTAGCAAACTAAGGTTACCAGGTGTATACTTTACATACACATCATCGTCATAAGGAATACCTCTTCAAACTGAACTGATATCAATGAACTAAAGAAGTAGTTAAAATAAATTACTACTTTAAAATGTACAGAAAACACTACAATTATGTTTGATAAGTTGATTTATAAAGTTAAATAAGTCCATGAAGAAAGTTATTGTTTTAGGACACTATTCAATAATTATGCTTAATATATTTTTTTCTAAAATGTCAGTAACACATTGATTTTCCAAAACATTTTTTTCCTATTTTAATATATACAATGATAGTCAATATACATTTCTTCATAATATTATAGTAACTGGGATACAGTTAATTACTCTGTCCAAATTATAAGAGAATCATACTGTGATAAAATTTGAAAATATATTCACAATTAAATGTATCAGTAATTTTGATTAGTGTAACTTTTTATACTACTGTTCATCTCCTAATATTTATTCATTTTCCTTTTGTGTAGGGTAACTTAACTGATAATTGACATTAATTTAGTGAATCACTTATCAATCAAATGATATTACCATATTTAGAAGGGGTTTTCGTGGAGATTTCAGTATGTTCATAATTGAAAGCATGAATCAATAGGACGAAACGGTCGTCCAGTGCTTCCAGGTTTTCCTTGATGGTCTAGCTTCAATTGACTCATGCTTTCAACTATGAAAATTATCATATTTGTTTGGAATTTATATTTCACAATCAAAATTAATGAATTGTTTAAAGTAATTAGTCCTTTTGATAAATTTCGATAGTGTATTAAGATGATAAAGATTATCAGAACTATGTGATGGTATATTAGCGCAATACGTTTCGAACAATCTGATCACACATATGCTTGTTAAGAACATTTATATATAAAAATAAACGGTCAACTAGACTGGAAATGGGGTAGGGGATAAGAATAGACAATGATAATAATAATAATGTGTAAATAATTTGAAACCTAATCACTTTGGATAATAAGCTATTATTACGAGGGTAGGTTTAAGGTGAGAACAAACTGTTTTTGAATACACAAAGGGGGTTTGAATTTATGTATGGCTAAGGCTTCAATAAACCTTAATATATGCCTGTGTGATCAGATTGTTCGAAATGTTTTGCGCTAATATACCATCACATAGTTCTGATAATCTTCATCTTCTTATTACACTATCGAAATGAATTTTTTATCAATGTAATAATTTCGGTGACTGAAATAGTTAACAAAGTAATATGTACTATTTTTTCCCTAATATCTTCCTTGCTTGTTGTATGTTCACTTACAAATATCATACATTATATTTGTATGGATCGCAATTCAAAATAACAGATTGAATAAATACAATTTTCGATCCATTATTTTATATATCTGGAATAATGAATGCTAACGTGAAATAGGCATAGTGTTAATACATTTACTAATATGATACTATTCTAGTTATGAAAATGACATCAAACCATGTTACGTTTTTTTCTCTAAAATAAGAAAATCTTTCGCATACTTTTCAATTTCTTTTGCACAGAACAATAAAATCTTTAACATAATGATAATAAAAACCAAACAAATTTGAAAATGATCTACGAGTTTTACTGATCATATGATCAAATGATTGAAAAAAATGTGTGGATGGTGTAAATTTAAGTCTGCCCACTGCATAACTGTACTGTTCTTTTGAATGTAAACAAATTTAAAGAAGAGCTTGAAATCTCTATTCATATTGCCAACTAATGAAGACTAATGTTAATGACATTAGAAATCTATAACTAAAAAAATAAAAACTTTTGATAGGTATAGCTCTTCTACATAAGCCTTGAATATTTTCCAAAATTCATAGGATTATGGTTAAGAAAAATACAAATCCATGTGAGACTGGATCGGTTTTTGCTAGATTTACTGAAATTTTGTTGATAACTTTCGTTGAATTCCTGTTTATTTGTAAATGAGTCAAGAAGTTAACGAAGAGGTTTTATGGGACAGAGTATTAGTGATTAATTCTAATCAGGTTTGAAATATCTGTGACTTACAGAAGCGACTATCTAATACGGTAACATTATCATGTATTTTACTGTGAGTTAATTGTAAACATAGGAATGACTGGTTAAACAGTCATGATACATTGAACTAATAATTTCAATTTTGACCAAGTTTTTTTCTAATATGCACAATGTAGTATTATTTCCTTTCACTATTCAAACTACAAACTAACTATAGATTTTGTTCTTAAATTGTAATTCATCGAACAATTATTTTACTTCAATCCACTAAGCTTTATTGAAAGGAAGTTTGTGAAAAAAGAAGCAGACGTCAATGAAAATAACGTAGGTTGAAAGATAATGTTCAAAAATAACCAGAAGGAAAATTAGTGTGAAAGTCACTCGATTGTTTTTTTTTTAATGACTTCAATATGTTTTACACTTTGATTAAAATATCAAAAAGAACACATGAAATTGTTTAGAAGCCAAAGTTTTCCTTAAAATTTGCCATTCACTTAATAGGTTTTACGTGATAGTGTTGATATTCTAGTAAATTAGTTACCAAACTATGAGATGAAAATAAATAAGTCCTTAAATAATTCAAAGTTATAATGTATCAGTACTTTTATAAATGAAGTTTAGTTATAGACTAATATCAGTTAAATAACTTTTAAAAATAAGCAAGCACCGAACTGCTGTTAAATCTTCGTTTGGGATTTTTCATTTATGAGTAGTTATAAATGCAGAACTATTACACTTTTCTACTCAATACCATTTATTTGAATAATTGAATTTCTAGTTCCTCTGTAATCAAATATGCCTAAACACTGATGAATACGCTCCTCAAAAGCCTTTCAAAATGATGATATTTTCTTTAAAGATCAAATCCAATTCCAAACGAACGCATCGTGTTATAAACTAAAATTCGGACATCTAGTAGAGATGATAAGCTGAATTCTTTTAAATCATGTGTTTCTTGTTTATAAAAATTTAATATTCTCTTAAACGTCCAAATCTATATACACATTATTATTTAACTTCAGCAAGGTTATATTTACTAAAACCATGGTGCTATTTTAAAAGTAAAAAAATCATTTAATTGAAATTTATCTATAGTTCTAAATATTCAGTGATATTAGCTGTTTTATAAGGTCACAAATGAATTCTATAAAGATATTAGCCTAACATATCATATTATAAAATTCTAATGAAAAAGTCCTTTAATTGTCAAGTTTATCCAAATTCAGACTCGTATTTTCTACTTTTTGTTAGCTAAAGTATTGAATAAAAGATTTACTTATTTTTAATAACTAATGTTTACATAATAAAAAATCATGTGACATACAATTGAAGATACAATTGTTTAAAGAATTTTGCTCTGTATATTATGTATTTGCTACCCAACAATATAGAGCGAAATACTGCACGACTACTTCAGCCTAGCAAAAGACTCCTCAGCTGTGCGCATCCATGGGAGTCGAACCCAGAACCTTCGATTTCGTATGCAAACTCTTAACCTCCAGTCCACTGAGCCATTTATCAGGGGTGGTCTAGCTTAGATCGATTCGTGAATTCAACTGTAAAAAATACTGCAGTCTCCAAAAATCCTTATACTAATAGTAGAGAGAAATAGTTTGTCGATTACTGTGATTTTTTAGAAAAATATGGTGGAACAAATACCTTACAGCTACTTTATTTTAATTCTGTTTAGACATTATGAAAATGTGTAATCATATAATCTACTGAACTTTTAATCCTACAAACATGTCAAGACATTAAAATTTAATGTCGATGATTACATCTATGAATGAATTAACGACCATAAGAAAATTATTATGCATAATAATATGTCATATTAAGTAATCAACATTGTCTGAGTTCTTAAATTAATTACAAAGTAAACATTCATAATAACATCTGGTCTATTTTCTTTCATTCTGTATAATTCTAAAACTATGCATCTAGTATTATAAATGTGAAACATCAAAATGATAAAATTTTTTGATTATAAGCACCATTTTATCAGATGAGACTACTTAACGAAGAAAATGAATTAGTTGTGTAGTGTTTGCTACTTATATCAACATGAGTAGTATATAACGCTAGTTAGGAATAGAATGTCTGGGAGGAGAAGGTCAAAAAGATCGAGGAGTAATGAATGGAAACGGAAAGCAATTGGTATGGAAATGTAGGGACAACGAATCTTGAGACGATTGACTGATATTTTGTAGAAGGAACAGTCAAGTTTAATGCAATTGATTAACATTTTGCAAATTAAGTATTCACTGTATGATTCTCAGATTTTAGTAAGATGTTCCGTAGTTTTGTGTTCCATTACATCTCATTATTCCCTCTTGCATACTCGTTGACTATAGTAATCAGTAAATGTTGCATTTACATAGGATATGGTGTACATTGAATAAATACAAATAATTGTTCACAAGATTCCATTATGATGCTTTTGAAAAAACTAAAAGATTATAGAGTATACTATCAAATCTGATGAAATTTGTATTATGGCAAAATTCAACCTAAAATTTATTTTATATGAACGCTTTTATTTTAATAATCTTAGTCGGACATAAACCAGAGTTTGTCTGTAATTTAGAACAAAGATAGTTAAAAAGTTTAATTCTCTTAAGTAAATTTGTTTTCATACAGTGATGATATTAAACGAGAAACATTCTCATTTATTCAAAGATGGATAGTGGCTAGCAGTGGAATCCAAGATGCGCGTCACTTCGTCCTATTTGGGACTCGTCAGCTGGATGTACCTGCATCTCAGAGTTGATGTTCACTCTGGGACACGAACCCAGTACCCTTGCTTCAAACGCCATCGCGTTATCTACTCGGACACTGAGTCCTGATAGTCACTTGCTTGTGCGATGGAGTGAAGTTGAAATTAACTAGGTATTACTTGTTTGAATCTTCCCATTGATGTTTAGAACTGCAACTGGTCAGTCTCTGATTGGCCTATGTGAATACTGTGCGTATCGCCTCGATATATGTCTCAGTAGCTGAGTGGATAACGCGATGGCGTTTGAAGCAAAAGGTACTGGGTTCGAGTCCAAGAGTGAACATCAACTCTGAGATGCAGGTACATCCAGCTGACGAGTCCCAAATAGGACGAAATGCGCGTCAAACTGGATTCCACTGCTAGCCACTATCCATTTTTGCTTACCATGCTTGTGAATTAAGGCTATATCGATGCAATACGCACAGTATGCACATATGCCAATCAGAGACAGACCAGTTGCAGTCCTAAACATCAATGGGAAGATTCAAACAAACAATATTAAGTGAATTGTCATTTAATGTTTTCAACAACTTCGTTCGGTTATTTTGGAAAATGTTTATCTATTCCTTTATTCATAAAAGTTGTAAATTAGTATGAAAAATCATTTCAATTATTTGGATATCTTAAAAACAATATCTGGAGGTTTTATAATTACACAAAAAATGGTCACTTTTTCCCTACTGATGTCATGACCGGTGAAGTTCAAAGGTGTTTGGGAATAAGATAGATATTGCAGATGACGGAGAAACAGTAAGCCAAAGAAAGAAATCTGGAAAATTCTGAAGTACTAGTTGAAAGGTCACTTGACACCTAAACCTGAGCTTATGTAGGACAGTAAATGCGCAAGAGTGAGCTCCAAATCAAAGAAGAACAAGTGTCCATGGCCTCCTAGTTATCATTGGTTTTTATGTTAGTATCAGTCAGATACAAAAACTGCTTTCTAATCAATCAAAATAGCTGATCATGTCTAGCAGGAAATGTTAAACAATTTTTTCAAACCAACGATCTAAAACTCCTACTGAATATATCGATATGTATTAAAAAAATTACACTAAGTGAATCGAAGTTAGAGTATTTTGAAAGTTTTATGAAATGAGTGCTACTTGCTCTTGAAAGTACTCGTCAGTAAGGTACTGTAATTCTGAGAAAACTGTTGCTTCTTATATGATTCAAATTAGCATTACTCATAGTCACAGTCAAAAATATATTGTTAAAGAAACCGAGTTGACCAGAACCTGACTCACCAACGTATCCAAATGGTTTGGCAATGATTGTTATGATTTAAATAAATGTAAAATGATTGCAAATGATGTTTCAAGTAATTATTGTATTCATTCAAATTTTCGTAGGGCGGGATAGTAGGAAAAGGTTAAGCTTAGAGTAAGCAGTTACATAAAAAGATCAGATAAATACGGGTTAAAAAAAAACTACAAGAGAGGGTATCACTATATGATTCATTGATATAATCTGAAGTATTTTTATACATTATAAATAAAGGTAAGAAATTCATAAATTTATGTTTCTGTCAGCATTACATTTTCAAGAAATCAAAAACATAGATACAAGTAAACAACACCAAGTGAATAGGCTTCTTTCATTTAGTTTAATTTATAATCAATATACTTATTGAATGATTAAAAAGTTTAAAGCAACAAAACCTCATAACTTTAACTCTTATAGTTAACTATATAAATATGTAATTAAAATTTATTTTAATTATTCGGATGTATAGTGTTCATTAGTATACATTATTGTGTAATAATTACCTAGTGACAAATTACTTTAATGACTAATCTGATCACAAGTAAAACTTTCTCATGGAACTGATCTCTTAAGTCCTGTCTAAATAGCTACCACAAGACAGAATCACTGACCAAATGAATGAAAATTTCAACAACGATCTATATATTTAATTCCAATTAATTCAAAATATTATGTAATGGATGACAATACAGTGGTATAGTCCTTAACCGTCCGCCTGGATACCTGAAGGTTTTGATTTCGACCTGTGTAGGCGTTATGGATGCGTACCGTTGTTGAGTGCCATATTACAACAAAACAGCTGTCTTGTGCTTCCTGGCTTTTAACTTCATTTAATTTATAACATTCAGTAATCACCATAAATTTGATATTAGTTATAGTCATCTTTTGTGCTCATATAAACAGAACCGATACGTATAATAGTTCGAGTAGAGTAAAAAATCTTTTGTCCTCTACATATATGATCGATTCGATATCTAGTGGTGTGTGAGAAATCTAAGTGAAATGTACTTTAATATGATTGGCACAACGAAATAACCATTAAGCTAAGCAATAGTATTAAATATGTTTTACTGGTTAATATGTTCATTCATCATATTCAATAAATGACATAGCATTAATAACGATTATACTTTAATAGGTATTATTTTAGGATCAAACTTAATTAGTATGGTTTATATGTAATTATTTTAATATCGAACAATGTTAAGCGTTTTAATCTACATGCCTTTCATAATTACTCTTTTATAATTCAGATCTATTCTTAGTACATTAATTAATAATTGATTTAACTACCAGTAATACTGAGAATAAATAGATTCATAAAACAGGAAAGCAAGTCTACAGGTTATAACATACAATCAATAGGAATTGTAATATTTTAGGATAGAATTACACATTTCATTTGAAGAGTATTTTCCTAATGAAATGATTTGTTTCAAAACTGGTTTCATAAACTTCATTTCTGATGATAAAATAAGCTACCTGCACTATTATGAGACTATCTATGCAAATTTAACAAGAAAGGTCATCTTGGGACTGTGGCCACCTTTAATGATAAATATTTTTCCCGCAGAATAATTATTGTCAATTGAACTAACAACTTTATAGTCAGATAAATGTAACATTTAGTACTGTTAGATTCTTTGAGCTGGATGTGCTCTACAGAGAAGATATCATTGTCCTTCAGGACAGGTTTGTTTAAAATATAATCTAAGAATTTTGTTTGAACTGGTAATAAACTCTTCGTAATTAAATAATCTAGCTGCAATGATATAGCATTAACAAATGTATCAATGCAAGCTTTAAATTTCTTTTATCATTTTAGAGTGTGTTCGGTTTTGAATAAAAACGCATTCCTAGTCTTCTCGTCAAATCAAGTCGACTATTCGGTGCATTGTTAAGGTCGGATCTATAGAAAAACATGAACAACATGCTTTTTTCACGTGAAAATTTAATATTTTCAAATCTGATGACCCATGAATAATCTATTCCAAAAAATTGATGATAGGTTTATCAAGGCACGCAGTGGTTTCTTTGTTTTGTTACCAGTGCCGTTCCATCTTCAATGTTTTAATTATTCTAGGTTAAACACACTAATTATAAGGCACGTAGCTGTTAATACAAGTGACTGAATCGAAATAAAATGTGGCACTGCAAGACACTGATTTAATTCTGGAAGGCCTGTATCAGCACATATATTGAGTGAATCAATAATTATGAATACTAACACGAATGCTTAAGGGAAGTAAAAAACCTAATAGAATGGAAACTGCTACAAGAGTTTGAAACAAAGCTATCCAACTGCCAAAAAAGTGGTTTTTCTGTTCGGACTACGAAAATGTTTACTTTAATACACCTCATCAAATATGATAACGACAATCAGTAACCTTAATACACTTGGACGTGGTTAAAACAAGGGCTGTTTCCTAGATCGTACTTTTGACCTCATATTATTATATATATAATTGCTATACATATGCTATGAATATGATACATAATATCTAATATAATGTAATTACTATAATGTGTGTATTACTCTCATATGGAACCTTTCCTTGTTAAAGAAATATATTCATATGAAGACTTCTGTGACTCTTCTAGCTTAATAAAGCTAAATTAAGTGAAGGATATGGTTAAACTTCAAACGGCGATAATGATTTAAATTCTTTTTATATAAATGTGCTGACAGCTTTAATAAAAGCTGAGTTACTAGGCCGTACAACACTGAAGATATCTTAGGGTATATATATATATATATATATATATATATATATATATATATATATTTGAAATGATCACAAGGCTTTTAGTCATACTGACAGTTTTAGTTATTTATTAACTTTTAATAAACGACTCGTCTATTAACACAACCGAATTTTTTTCACAAAATCATGCGCTAAGATCTTAATATGCTTACTAGAATTATCCTGTTTTTGGAGCCCAGGTTTCATGAAATAGTCAAGCTAGTTGGTCTATGATAATGTATTTTTCAATGCACATTGTTCGATAATGAATGTTGATCTTTCATGAATCAACTGTTTGAAATCTAAAGAAAAACAATTAAGCAGTGGAAAAAAGTCGAGCGAATTACATCAAAAACAAACAAGATAAATAATTATGTGATCAATATCGATCTAAAATAACATCACATAAAATCGCAGGTCAATAACATTTGTCAACGTTTTTATTTGTCGTATTCATGCTTTGACTGTTTTGAGACTTTTTTTATTGCCGGTTAGGTCACAGTGAATCTCATTTCAAAGTATGGATATTATTCGCGTTTACCAACGACCTTATTTAGTTAGGTTTCTTGGTATTGAACTAGCTATTATGAATAATAAGTGACAGATTATTAGGTTACCTGTAAAGCCGATAATTTTGTACCATATTTTACAACTGATCACTACATAGTAAATGAGAACTCACGTGGGGAAAACCAATTTATTGTTCTATGAAAATGTACATAGTTCTTTCATAAAATGTGAAAATCCATATATTAAAGACTTCATTTGCAAATCTTCCATCAATTGTCTAAAACTCCATCGGTGATTCATTGTTGTTACAGTTACAGTAAATTCTATCATTCAGGAGTTAACGCAGCTTCTACTAATGTGATATACATAATACAACCGTTATATCATGAAACCAAGTTACGAAAAGAAGTGAAAAAGTTTTTATTTTGTTTTAAATAATACAATGAAATGAAAATATTATGGTAGACATTTTTCTACTAATAAATATTAGCACCCGATATTGGACTTTATAACAACATTATGTAGCAATATATATCTCCATGACTACTTATGAAACATTGGCACCTAGTACGCTTTTTATACATTCTTTTATCCCCTTGGAATTATTATTTTAACTGGAATCACAAGTGTTAGATGTAACAAGGAGATTAAAAGCTTTCTTAGGGCATATATAAAAGTGTTTAAGTTAATCAAGAGAAACAATGAATCATTTAAATTCATCTCATAATAAACTAAAACCCATTAAATGTAGAAATCCGTAACATCTAAACCATGATAATTTTGGTTAATTTAAATCTCTTAAAAAGTTATTAAGCACACATGTAGCAACTCATAATTAAGTATAACATATTCTGGTGTGAAAAGAACTTCATTAAACTCGAGTTACATTAAAAATTACGCCAAATATAGGTCAAATCTTCAGTTTCCTAAGTTTTGACAAAAGAATTTAAAACTAATAGGTCGTTCTCAAGTCTTTAAAAAATTTATAAGAACTTTCGTCTAAATTAGATCGAATAGTTTCACAGTACTTGTTGATGTAAGACATTAAATAGGAATAATATATTTGTAAAATCTCAGCAAATGAATTTGAAGTAAATCCAACGTTTGGTCTGGCAATCTGGTCCAAGATTTTCCTTGAAAAAACTATTTAATGCCTTCTTTAAAAAATTGTTATCTTTACAGTTAATCTGTCATTCCGAAATCCACGCAGACTGGAAATGTAGAAGATATATTAGAAATAATATATAATTTAAATACCTATCTTATTTAAATAAATTTTTAGTTGAGATTTTGAAAATTGACACTGATTGCTAGCAACCAACTAAAATCAAGTAAAGTAATGTACAGTCACTTAAACTAGCGATTGGATTGACATTTGATCGGTACTCTAGATCAGATTACATGACATTGGTTTATATGAAGCAGTCATTTGAAAAAAAGTTGTGTAAATGTTTATCCATATAGATTGAATTTTTAAACTGAGACGACATTCATTTATTTGTTAATAGATTTGTAAGGCAGTTTGCTACCTCGATATTAATCTGTCCTCCTTGACTGTTATATGTATACTAATAACTTATGGTCTATATTTATTCTGATGTTTCACATACCGTCATGCACATGATTTTGCAAACAAAACACTGAATTCTAAAATAAACTGAATAAACCAAATTTATTTGTGAATGAAATTAGATAATTGAAAAAAACGATAACAATCAATTTTTATGTTTTCCATAACACCAATTGTTTTTTTTGAAGATTGATTTAACTTATATACGTAATGCTCAAGTATGAATGAGATATCTAAGGTTAACATATAAAATTAGAATTATTTGAGATTTTTTCATGGATTATTTCAATAGGGATTAGATTACATAACATTTTCATGACAAATTAGCATTATTTTGATAGTTGAAATCATGAATCAATTGAAGCTAGACCACCATGGAAAACCTGAAAGCACTGGACGTCCGTTTCGTCATATTATGGGACTCTTCAGCAGTGCGAATCCACGATCCCGTTTCGCGATATTCGAACCCAGGACCTACCAGTCTCGCGCGCGAGCGCTTAACCACTAGGCCACTGAGCCGGCATCCAACGGTGTTAATGTCTAACTTCAACCGACCCATGTATTGTATATCATGGGACAGTAAATAATTCGTTATAGTATATAATTTCGTGTTCTTGTGTAATAATAACTGAATATTTGGTAAAGAAAGCTCTGTAAAATAAGTCGTTTCGAACATCAGAATACGATCCGAGTATTTGATAAGTTTAGACATACAGGATCTCCAAAATTTTAAAATAGGTTATCATAGAAATAGTTGTATATTATAACTCAGTTGTCAATCGCAGTTTTATCTATTAATTTATGATCAACATACTTACGTGAAGGTCATTGAGACTAACCAGTTGTCTACTCCTAAACGGATGGTATTGTACTCACACTTTCAATCTATTGTTTAGACACTGTTCATTTTAACCACCAGGCCACTAAATCATCTACTTTAAGGAGGCTTTTTTTAAAATAACAGTGAATGACTCACAAACCCTCGGTTTTCGCTTTTTAACACGTGATACAGAGATTGCTTTGTCCATTAATTCACGTTATTCTCAGTAGTTTCTTTCTTTAGACTCAACAATTTGATATCGATTATGCACCATAAGTTTTCAAAGGTTGCTGTATTAAACCAAAATACTCATCCTTGTTTGCTCTAATTATCAAAGAAAATCAATAACTAGCTTTTTTAAGCGATACTTATGTTTTAACTGAACAGAATATGTGGTCATCGAAAGTTAACTGACTCTCATAACCAAGTAGCCACCTCAGAATGACAAATGGAACATAAAGAAAATTAAATGACTTATTCTGCGTGGTGTTGAGAACCATATTAGTGTTTGCATCAGAATTAATCCGAAATCGAATCAAAAATATATAAAAGTGTTTCAGCATTAACCATTGTAAAACATCGATTCACCGAGTGACGTATGGCAGTTGCAAAAAGAATTTCGAAAAATTACATAAAATTTCATGATGTAAAGGACTATTGAGATATCCTTTGAGCTCAGTAAATGCAATACTGTAGAAATCCCGCTTCCTAAATTTTGTTTAAAAAAATCTGATTTTCAGCATTATTTATAGTGCAAGCTATTTTCGAAAGTAATTATCTTCTCTGTGAGATAACAATTTTAACTACATTCTATTGAGTTTTTGTCTTGAAATGCCTTCAGGTGTTACTCAAAACTTGAAACTTTACGTCTTAATAATCATTAATTAGCTGTCACTCTACTGTCGTTTTTATTTCTTCTCTATAATATAGTTTCAATTTAAAAAAATTTCGATTTTTCGTATTAAAATAAAGAAGCTTTCAGTTGTTCTGGCTATCAAAATGAATAAAGTATAAACACTAGTACTTATATAATTCAATTTCAAATAATCAATAAGACAACTTTTCTCTTCAATACTAAACATTACGTTTTTTTCAATGATTTCCAACTGCAATACCGGTTACAAAATATTTGTAGAAAATGTCTATTATTTTTTTGTATGTGTAAAGAATAGTTTTTCCCCTCAGTCAATGTCAAAATAATGAGGTTATGCATAGGTTACTGATATTTCAAGAAGGTGATGTAACAACATTTTTTTATTAGTAGTATTGTATTACACAACTTTTTTCTTTCTAATACCATGCTAGTTGTCTTTTAGTATATGTATGACCTATATTTGAATCACATGAAGTCAGATAAGTACGTAGAAGAATTTAAGTTAAGATGACACGTTTTCAAACATATCTATGTGATAAATGTCCTTTTTCTTTATTTAACTGTCCCAGTTGAATGGTAAGAATGTACTAAGTAGTTTTTTTAGTCATATCCTTTTTTTATGTCAACAAAACTAACTATGAATGAATAACTGACTAAAGGGGTAATAATACAGAGGAAAAAAATGCAAAAATTTGACTAGATATCACAATATTTCCTAGTTAATATCCATTTCATCAGTTTGAATGTTAACTATGTAAAAATTGAACTTAATGAAGACAATTTAGTACACAAAATCGACCTGTAATTAGGATAGAAACTTGAAAAAATAACTACGACTAATATTTGTTACTAACTGTGTCATTTGATTAGTTCAATCCTACATTCCTTATTAGTCAAACGGAAAATTTCAAAACCCTAAAGGTGTTTTAACAACTTATAACAAATGATTATGTGTCTTACACTAACATCACATTGATTGAATACTAGTTATCCCTTTGATTATCTGCACTTCACTTTAAAGATTATTACCCCGGAACTATGCATATATTCATGACTGAAATGACACTAAGCGAATGTTATGTACATTCCATTACTTAATGATTTCAATTCTAGCTTCCAACAACAATAAAGTCACATTTCCTACTCAAGAATACTCAAATTAGCCCGCCTTAAATATACTTGTTGGCAGTAGTGTTTCTGATTGAAACATATATATTCAGGAAAAATTGTAACTCTTCTTCGTAAAGTTATGATTTTTAAATAAGCTAATGACTGATTTTCAACTAAAACAGTGTGGGGCTCTTAACTGGATATTGTGGAGAACATCGTTGATCAGATCACTTCTATGATAATCATTCTCTATCTCTTTACACTAGTAATATTGAGGTTTGGTTTCGTTTACTTGTTAAATGTAATGTGTTTGAAGTTCGCATAGAAGTATTAGTGAATATCTCACTAGTAAATAACAAAATCAATCTGAGAAATTTGAGTTTTCTTCTTGGATGCAGGACAGTTATTTCCTTCAGTTGTTCTTGGGTTTTGATTGACTACTCAGCATGAATAGAAGCTTGATAAACTGATAATCCTCCAGGTATGAAGCTAAAAGATTAAATCAACTCTTACCATTATTACAGATACACGTTCCAAATATTTTACAGTATTTTTACTCCCTTTTTTCTGAGTTCCTTTCATTCTTGCAATCTTATATTAATTGTATATTCTTGCTCTTACTTAAGTATCATTATAAACTGACTTGTCATATGAATGTTTCGACAATATCCTTGACAAACCTGTCAAAAGGTGATCGATATGCCTCAATTAATTTACATATAAGAACTTTCATTATTATTAGTTAAAACTATTTACCACTTATTTGTAACATTTAACAACTATAACTAATTTCGTAAATGAAACAATCTTTGATTTCACTGTAGTGGTAACATATTCTTGGCTTAGATAAAACGTTTGATGACTTATTTGTTAAATTGTCTATTTAAATTCACGTAACCATCAATCTTTCTAAGCAATCTATCAAATACCAGTAACCTCATAGAGATATGACATTTTATAACATTGGAATGAACTGAAATGTAGAGGATATAATTATTGTTAAGATTTCAGAATGAGTCAGTATGACGTTAAATTTAATGTTACGTGAAAAACACCGTCTTTTTTACTGCGAAAATTAAATATAACATTAGATTCATGCTTGCAGTACATTCTCATATTATTTCCTAGTTTCATTATTCATCTGTTTCGAGTTTACTGAAATAGCACTCCTACCAAAGTTTGTTTGCAAAGAATCAACACTTAATAGAACACTAAACAATCACAGGAATATCATGATATAGAATTTATTTTTATCATTATAATTTACAGGAATAAAGTGATTCATTGTGATTTGAAACCGGAAAACATTTTATTACGACGTCCAGGAAAAAGCAAAATTAAAGTAATCGATTTTGGATCGAGTTGTTATATTAACGAATGTCCATATAATTACATACAGTCACGTTTTTATCGTGCACCTGAAATCATTCTTGGCTTACCATACGGTACTCCAATTGATATGTGGAGCTTAGGATGCATTCTAGCTGAATTTATAACTGGTAAGTTATTTTTAATCGAATATGATTATAAGTTTAAACTATTCTTACAGATTATTCAGCCTAACTCTATCAATTTGCCTTTATTTTATCGTGAGACACTGATCTTAACGTTCCAATAAATATTTTGTTTTGTAACACTAAAAACTCAGAGTTATTACCATATATACTATTGTTTTATACTTTATACAGTTACCATGGTTAACAATTCGTACATTTTAGACTTGTCACCGATAACAAACTGGAGATAGAGTAGGGATATCGTATGACTGGTATTGCATATTTGATAGACCTTTTGTCCTACCTTTGAATAACTCCAGACTCAACCACTTGGCTATCAGCTTCCTTAGTAATAGCACACAATAATTACCACTGAAATGTAAGAACTCCATAGGCATTAGAGGAAGTCTGGAGTTAAATTCGTCTACTTTCGCAAGCCAGAACACCTTATTTTTGTAAATGTTTAAGTGTTGATGGTGAGTTGCAGACGAACCTAATTCATATTCGGTCTGAACTACAGCGGCTTGTGTCATATAAGCCATCGTAGTGTTAGTTAAGATAGGTTGTGAAATTGTTATAATCCATCAGTACTATCAGTTATGCTTACTGACGTTGAAGTGGACAAAAGGTGGGTAAACATTCATTTCATGATATGATACCGTGAGGTAAAGGATAAAGGTTGAATAAGCATCTGTTGATTTGACTCTCTAGACAACATCCTGACGTAGCTTGAGAACTTCTCAGACATGACAATGGATAAATACATGTGATGGTTGGAATAAATTCTTCATTATCAGTAAGATCCAATATCGTAGGTACATGAAATCGTGTCTGTGTAATTCCGTGATCTTTATCTGTTACTATTCACCATTATCGCTTTTTAAAAGGCTTTTATAATATATTTCTTTGTAATATTGCCATTTCACTTGATAAAACTCATCTGCTGGCATACCGTGTATGTATTAAGTCATAAGTTCGGTTTTTGAATTATTATATCAGTTTTCCACATAGTCTCTATCAAAACGTTTTTAAAAAATTATTTTACACCTCCGTTAATACTCAAGTAAAAATGATCCAGTAACCAATAAGACGAAAACTCTTCAAGTTAACCAGATATGTTTATTAGCGGTCTTATTTTGTTCATGTACTTAAAATAATTTTCAAATCCATGTATACCGTTTAGCATAAATGTGAAGACAGTTCTTAACATACGATTTTCTGGCTCAAACAGCGTTCTTCACAAAATATCTCCTTAGATATCACTGACATTCCTAAACCACTCGGTCTGGAAGAGTAAAAATTATAAGAAATAAAATTTTTTGGTTATTACAATTAAGTATATACAACACTGTTCTTATAAGTCGAAATCACGTTAAAACATTACTCAGTGTATACTATTTCCAGTCAGCATATTTGGAAGGTAAAATTCTTCTGTTTTGATAATTATCAATAAATTACGTCTGAATGAATGAATGCGAGTGAGGTATGAGTTTGATGGCCGAAAGCATGTCTAACAACAACAAAGTAAAGCATTTCTGTTAAACGAGCTTGATAAATTTCATCAGTAGCTTCGGTTTGTTCTACTTGATACACAGTTACTTCCGAAAGCATGGCATTGATCATACTAGGTTTGGCCTTGGAATAATATAAATTCATGTTATACCGTGAAGTTTAAAATTGACATCGGATTTATTTAGCACATGCTTAGTTTAATAAGAACTTTGGGAGATACCTGAATTAACAAAATACAACACCTGATCCCCTGATTCATGTGTAACGTAACCACCATTGTTCTGATATGTCTCCATTACGAATGCGATCTGTTCTAAAGATTCCACTTTTACTTACCTTGTTTTGTTTGGTGTGTATATAAGTTCGAATCTCTCTTTAAAATTGTGAATTTTGAGATTATTTGGTTGGAAGATAGTTTATATCACGTAATGAATTCAGCTGATACTTCCTGAAAATTAAAGTAATGTTTGTAACTCTTCAACAAGGTGTAACCATAACCAAATCATGGATCGAACCCTTAATCTTAATGGGTCAAGACCAGTGAGTTATATGCAAATCACTGAACTGGAGTCTAGTAGCCTTCATTTTTTAAATCGTTCAGTTTACGATGTTCCATTACTTTTATCCATTTTCACTGGTGATACCTATTCAACTTCCGAGCTAACTGAAATCCATTACTCACGGCTTCTCAATCATTCGTCTTGGTTTCGTAAAGTTTTGATTATATTAAAATCCAGTAGAAGTGAGAAAATTAGCTAGGTCAGATGTTAGTTATTAACTCAAAATTTTGTAACAACTGCAACTTACATGGTTTATATTAACAAAAACTAATCAATAATCTTGAAATAATGAATTCACATTATTACTACATAAAAGATTAGATCTTATACTGAGTAAAGTAAGAAATGTAATTTCTAGAGAGTTTTCCGCGATATTTCTAACGAAATTTCCCAAACTAAACAATGAAATGTTAAACAATCTGTATCATCTATAGTAATGAGTACAATGTTTATTTATTTACATAAATCATTTCTTAGGACAAAGTTTACGTTGTTAATTTTCGGTGCATATTTCATAAAATCAATCATCGTGTGACCTGATTTAGAAAGAAACTTTTTTACACACATTGTAACTTACTATAAAAACGATACACAATATATTCTCATTGATATTTTCAATTTTAGATGTCTCATTAAAGTAAATAAATAAGAAAAAAAAATGGAAACTAAATTCAACCTTTAAAATATGAGATGATTTGAATAATGTCTGATTTATGCATATTGTTTAAATTCAAAACAGTGTTTTGTGGTGAATGATTTTCAAAGCTTGTACACTCCAGTTATAAGTTAAAACAGACAGAAATAAAATTCATGCAAATCAAATGAAATGACATAATTCATATATTTATAACTTGACCATAATTGAAAATCAAAATCTTCAGTACGATTGTCAAGATTGTCCTACTGTACGGAGCTGGAACGTGGAGGATTACTATAACTATCATCAAAAAGGTACAAGTATTTATAAACGATCGTCTACGCAAGATACTCAATATCTGTCGGTTGGATATAATTAACATCAGCCTACTGTGGGAGAGAACAAATCAACTTCCAGCTAGAGAGGAAATTAAGGAAAGACGTTGGAAGTGGATAGGACACACATTTCGGAAATTACCAAACTGCATCACGATGCAAGCGTGAAGGAACACGGAAAGGAGGAAGGCCAAAGAACACACTACGCTAAGGATTGGAAGCAGACATGAATAGAACGAATAGCAACTGGTTTCTAGCAGCTATTTAAACTTGATGTCAGTTATTGTGGTAAACGTTCTTCAACAAGCCACTAAACGTGTGATGCAAAAATGTCTGTGACCATTTGTCTACCTTTTTAGAGGTTTGTTGGCGCCGTCACTCATCTATGACAGTACTTCACAACAATTAGTGTTTTGAAATCATTACTGTTTTAAACTATTAAATTTATAGTCACTGTTTCAATAAATAATATGATTTTAACATATTTTAATTACCGAGGCCGTACACATTGTTGGATTTTATAGGCTTATAAAATTACAGTGAAAAGGCACGCAGATAAATACAAAATCATTTCACTTAACTTCAAATGTTTCCACTATCTTTGACAAAGATGGGATAGTAAAAGAAACACATTTTAAACTCCTATTAGAGCAGAATTTATCTGAAGAAAATAATTCTGTGGAAATGTATTTGTTAAAGTGATAAACTTCTCTGGTCACTCATTATGTATTTTGCTGGCTAATAGATATTTACTGTTAATCGACCATCTCGTCGTAAATCTTAGATCACCCATGTAATAATATAGTGTCTTTTTATAATCTAAGACTATCTATAAGACTAAGTGATACGTTTGATCTTGTATATGCTTCTTGTCCTAATGAAATATCAAACCTTTTAACATGATATTGTTCATAAGAACCACCTTACTCCCTGAGCTCTTCTTTGAAACATAATTTGCTCAATATTTTGTTATGTTTTTTTGAATGTTCTAAATGTATAGTTATGAAAGTTTCGGTAATTTTTCAACGATTCAAATTGACATAATTTTCACTAGACTTTTCGCCAAGAACTTCTTAGTCAGTGAAACAACAACCGTATCAAATGAATGTTAACTTGGTAGTACCTATAATTACAATGAGTCCAATAGTTGTAGAATCTGAATATATACAAGTGTATATAAATGAAAATTCATTTTATTCAAGCTTTATCTCCACCATTTAATTTCCAAAAATATACTTGTATATTTATATATATTTCTGTCTGAAAAATGGGAACGTTTAGCAAAAAAAAGAAGAAAAAAACTGAATTACTTTTGTTTTGAAAATTATTTTATTAGATCACTTCATAGTGTAGGCTTTTTTCATCTTGTGATGCTTTACATATCATTGACATTTACTAATGTTATCATTATGATTACTTTTTGTATTATCATAGTCGTTAACCATCATGTTGCCTAAAAAAAGGAAGAGCAAAAGATATAACATAGAAAAAAGACCAACTTACAAATTATCTATCAAATTTCTTATCTTGATAATGAAACTTACCGATGTACAGGTGAATATGTTAACATTAAGATTAATCTGAATTGTTCAAACATTTTCTTACCTAATAGACAGTGAATATATTCATTACTTACTTACCTAAGCCTGTTGCCCCTCGTGGAGGAGCATATATTCATTACTGTCTTTTATTTATTTTACATTTATTGTATTAACTTTGTTAGCCTGTCAGTTTGTATGGATTATTATTTACATAATAATGTAAATTAAAATATTTATTAGATAGACATGATCAGGTTTTCTATATTTACCAAGGGACTTATTAATTTAAGTACATTAGGCATTTCTTGCTTAATCATTAATTTCAAAGATAATTTGACACATATTAAACGTAATCAAACAAATTCAATTATTGTAAGCAGTAAATGAAAAGTAACTAGCCTTTTATTGTACTAACAGGTTTCAAAAAATGTTATTATTTTCTTAGTTATCAAAACAATGATAAGGTTATAATTGAAAAGTAATGATAAACTGATGTGTTACATCTCATTCAATAGTGTGAATTACATATTCTCAAACTTTGGTTGTAAATTGTATAAAAACTTGAAGATTCGTAATAATACATAAGTCATTTTAAATACCAATTTTGCACCCGCTCAGAAAGTTAATTATTCTATTAGAAGGGGTTTTATGAAGATTTCAGTAATTTTATGGTTGAAATCATGGATCACAATGGAAAACCTGGGAACACTAGACGGCCGTTTTGTCCTATTATGGGACTCCCCTGCAGTGCGCATCCACTATCCCGCCTCGTGAGATTCCAACCCAAGACCTATCAGTCTCGCGCGCAAGCGCCTATCCACTAGACCACTGAGCCGGCATCCGACGGTGTTTATGTCTAACTCCAACCAATCCACGAAGTTGAGCAACCATTCACCAATTGTCTTCAGTGAGTTGATATCTCACAACAGACCTGTTTGAATTCCACTGCTCACTGCTTCCCACTAGAACTCCAGGAAACATCTCTTGAAGTCAGTCACTAGTGAGCATATGATTATTATCAGAAGGGGTTTTGTGGAGATTTCAGTAATTTAATAGTTGAAATCATGAGTCTATAAGACTTAAATTGCTAAGTTTATTCTGTCATTATTATTTATTAAACGTTCATATTCATCTGTTAACTTGTGTATTCACTGCATAAATCTTAACTAAATCAGTCAAGAAAGTATTACTTCCTAGTTATTATTCCTTTTTATCTACATTTCAACGCTAAGATTAACTAGAAAAACTGTTCGGTAAAAGTTAAACCAACAGTTGAATTTTTTCGTTGTTGTCTTATACAAATTATATTGCTTTCTTCGTACATATAAAAGACTCTTTATCGAATATTTAAATTATGTTGACAAATTATAGATATGGAATTCCGTTATTCAACTTATTTTAAGTTCCTTTATATTATGTCATTCAAACTTTGTCACTACATGTTGTTGACATGTGATCAAAGTTTAAAGATCTGTTTTATACTACTAACAGTTAACAATAAACAATTCATTTTCGTAATGAGATAACTGAAATGTGAATGATAAAGGTTTAATAAATCTTAGAAATAGATACCTTAAATAATAATTCAAACAAGTTTTAAAGTCTACTAAATCATCTTTATCTTCACATTTTGTACGATAGATCAACATTTCCTTAACGAGGTATTGTTGTAAATTCCAGTGATTTCTATGTAATTCATAAATAAGACTAACTGTATAAGATTGCCACAAAAATCTTCTTTTACTATTGGCACTCAATTCAAATATTAGGATCTGGTTAACATGCTATGGCACACGTAAAAGAAAGATGATAGCTTGGTACATAAACCTAAAAAAAATTAAATATGCGTTCAAAATGACTGATAATAGGAAAGTGAGAAATAAATTATTCAAACCAGTTTATGATGGAAAAGCAGCTTAAAGAGGGAAATGAAAGGATCTGAAAAATCCATACTTTATTAAAGAAAACTAAGTATATAAGACTGGTTATTTGTTATTATGTTATAACATTAAGAAAAAACGAAATTGCCAATGGATTTTTACTCAAGTAGGATAGGAAATTTTTTACCGTAAATTTTTCACTAATTTAATACTCCCTAGTGGGTTGGAGAATGCTGGTTGGCGGCATATGCTCCATTGAGGGAAACTAGCGTAAGTTAGTAAAAAAGAGTGGACGATCTATGCTACTCCACAAAGGTCAATAGGCGTAAGTAAGTAACTTAGCACTCATTAAGTACTCATTTGAAACTTTGAACGTCACATTACATCAATGTAGCACAGTTGAAGTACCGATCGATTAGATGGATTGGATAGTTGAAGAATTCTAACTAAAAGGGATCTATAACCTGCTATGTGACATTACTTGTCATGCATGTTTCAGTGGCAAAGGTATATTATTAGTTTGACTTAACTGTATTATTCTCTGCATCTTTGAAATTAACTATTAATTAGAAGATAGTATACGTTAATTCTGACCTAAAGCTGATTCCACCTTTTAAAATGGAAATACTTATTTCCATTCCTTATAGTTAGCCAATTAAAACGCCAAAAATGTGTTACAATCAAGAATAACAGAACTCAATACTGGCCTTTTTTCCAGATGTACATATAACCACTTGATATTTCGGCAGTTACAATGGGAATACTACGCTATTCATTTAAAGTTTACTAAAATTGTCACCTCACCAAAACCACCCTTAGTCTTCACATCCAAAGTAAAAAGTTTTCCAAAAGAACCATTATCAATATGAAACGATATTAGTACAAATAATCTAAAATTAATCACAAAAAGATCCTACTTTCTCAAAACACTCAGATCTTCAAATATTATGGAAAGTTTATATATACAAGAATATCATTGGTTAACAAGGTAGCATAAGATGGTTTTTAGCATCTAGTAATATGTATTGATAGACTACTAGTGTTTTAATATGACACTGTTATCAGAAGGACAAAGATTTTCCTGTTGTATCGATATTCATCTTAAAAATATGTTCATTTACCCTAATACGATCACGACTTTAAAAACGTTTGGTAATTAAAATCCTTAACGTTTGATTTCTTATTCTTATTTTAAGGCGAACCATTGTTTCCAGGTGAAGATGCGTTCGACCAATTAGCTTGTATTATGGAAATCTTGGGGGTACCGCCGATGCAAATGATTAAAAAAGGCAGTCAAAGTCACCATTATTTCGGTAGTAATGGTCAACCTTTATATATGATTGAACAACAAAAACACTCCTATGGAAATGAACAGTCAGATAAAACAAAAGAAGCTTTAACCAATCTTAACAAATCTTTAAATTCTTCATCAACTAAACATAAACGTTCTGGTAGTCATAAACGTCAAAAGTTAAGAAAATCACCTGGCTCTATGACTTTAGTTGATGCCTTAACCAGTTCGAAAAACTCTTCCGTTTGCCTACCATCAAGTGACAAAACAAATGTTGGCCATAAAATTCCACAACCACTTGACCCAGATATGATAGATTTTCTAGAAGGTTGTTTAAAATGGAATCCGGATGAAAGGATGAATCCACTTGAAGCATTGAATCATCCGTGGATTAAAAAAATGTCATCACAGAGTTTTGGAAGAACAGATAGTTTTCTAACAACTTGTAATTCAAATGCCAATACGGATTCCAGTTACTTATACAATAATAATGGTATATTTACTAACGGACCAACTAAACACGTATCTGATACAGAATTTGTTGCCAGTATTTTAGGTGTACGTACACGAAAACGTGATCCCAGTTTACTGCACATTTCTAGAAAGTCAGAAGCCCACAGCACAGTAAGTATTATTTTTGTTATTGTTTTGGGATTTCAGTGTGATTTATTTCAAGTGACCACTTACTTGATACGCAAATTTAATTTTATGGTCTTTATCCGAAGATTAATCTTCCATTTTTGTTGCGTGCTTTGGTGAGCTGTATTCTGGTCAAAAATGTCCTCCTATTCTTAATTCAGAAAAGATTTCTTGAGTATGATATCTAGCTGAATGTCAAATACACCTTTATACATTTTATTGCTCACGACCAATAATTTTCATTTGAGTTATTTAATTTAGGAACGTTAAATAAACATATAATTATTTATCTTGCAACTGATGGTCTAAACAGATAGTTATAGTGATTATAAAATTAATCTATGTTTGATAAGATCATTAAGCGAGTCCCAGTTCTCCTAAGTTTGGATAAATATTGATTTTTCATAGTTGAAAGCGTGAGTCAATTGAAGCTAGACCACCATCGAAAACCTGGAAGCAGTGGACGGCCGTTTCGTCCTACTATGGGACTCCTCAGCAGTGCGCATCCACGAATCCGCACTAGCGAGATTCGAACTCAGGACCTACCAGTCTCGAGCCGAAGCCCTTAACCGATAGACCACTGAGCTGGCATCCAACAGTGTTAATGTCTAACTTCAACTGATCCATGAAGTTGAGCAACCATTCACCAATTGTCTTCAGTGAGTTGATATCTCATAACAGACGTGGTTTTGAACTCCACTGGTCACTGCTTCTCCTGGGTTCAAATCTTGCGAGAGCGGGTTCGTGGATGCGCACTGCTGAGGAGTCCCATAATAAGACGAAACGGCCGTTCACTGTTTCCAGGTTTTCCATTGTGGTCTAGCTTCAATTGACTAACGCTTTCAACTATGAAAAATACTAAATCTCCACAAAACCCCTTCTGATAAATATTGATTTGTAAAAAAGATCGAAGTTTAGGGGTTCAACTGAATTTTCTCTGTCTAAAGTTACAAAGAGTCCACTACGATATCCTATCCTGTAATCTAGTAGACATATTTCACATGTGATCAATAGAATTCAATTCATATAAACAAATGACTAAAATGACACTATCATTCGGTAATCGATAGTTTTGTAGATACCATTAGATCAACGATCTGTGCTAGTTATACGATTTATAACTTCTCAGTTTATTCTGTTTTTTCAAGAAAGCGAACCATCAAGGAATAAAGCACTTAATGATGCACGTTTACATAGATTTCAAATATCACTTCATAACTTATTATGCTATTTATTTTAAAGGACAAAGCTCTAGTCTATAGGTCATAATGTATTTATTAAGATTCTGTAGAGCTGGTAGGACTCTTCTATCAGTAAATCTATTAACGAACCAAGAAATATTTTTGGCAGTAGTGGATTTTGAATGAATATTAAAAATAATGTCTAATTAAGTTCTGGATTGATCTTATGTCGGTCTAACTGTCAAATATTTCAAAAGACAAAGTGTGTGATAAACAGTTTATAAACGTGTCCACTGTAGGATCCCTTTTATGCAAAGATTTTTTGCTACAAAATTTTCCTTTACGTACACGAACTAAGGTTAAACGAAATTAATTACATACAATTATTGTAATTTTCTATTCACATAGATACCTGACGATACCGGGAGCCTGAATGAATCCTACCGTCGGTATTCCTACGACCAGAGTAATAACAGACTATCTCAATTGTTTGAAAGATCAGTAACATGTACTTCTAATCACAAATCTCGCAAAGAAATGTCTTCAGATGCATCAAGTCACCAAACCTCAGAAAGTCACTATAACACAAAACAATATCGAAGTTTTTTAAATAACGGCCACAGTAATGTTAATAGCAACAATAATGTTGATAATCGCAATCACAGTGTTTCGCCTCAAGATAACAATAATAATCGCCGAAGCCGTAACCACCATTGTAGTCGTCGTAGAGATATTAACACTCACTCTGATCATATTCAAGAAGAAGAAGACAATCGCAGTCATTCAGACTCAAATCAGGTATTGTTAGAAGAACATGATTGTACCACCAATGGAGAAACGCCCTCTGTAAGCATCTCAAGTATTCACCAAACAAGCGAGGAAGAGAATAATCACATTGAAGTAAGCATTCACGACACAGAGCAAAGCAGTAGGAATTCAGGCTACTATGAGAATGCTAATAATCTTAATGGTAACTCGAAGTTAGTAATGTATGATGACGAAAAGGTTATACTTGTCCCAAATTTAATCACGGGTGAACATGACATATAGTCTACATATTGTCTAATATTTGTTTTATCTTTTGTGTATTTACAAAGTCAAAAACGAGATCGATAAAAAGAGAGATTGAGAGAGCGAACTCTTGTTTTAATTTCATGAAACATACTACAACCGTTTTTATAACCTATTCATGAGTAATTACGACATACAACTGATTTCAACTTATTTTTTAATTTAACTGGATGAATACCGTCAATTTTCGTAACTGTTTTATCCATAAAACTCCCCCAAACTTGTATGCTCCCCACTACCTACTTCCTATAATAAAATATACATACCAACAACATTCTACCTGCACTGTGAAGTGAAAAATCTACTTTGTTAATTTACAATTAAACATTCTTTCTTTAATCTTCCTTACAGACCATTGATTCAACTAATCCATATCAAGTCTTTCTTGGTTATGTACAATTAAGTACTAGGCTAAAAATAAATTAGATAATAAAAACTACCTTCTAAACTTTTACTTTTTCAGAAAATATAAAAATGCAAGTTAAAGCTGAATCAGTATTGAGTGCATCACTGCATTCCGATTACCCGAAAAATTATTTGGCTGTTATTAATGATGATATATTGCGTGAATGTAGGTGTATGGTAGATTTTCCAACTCGTTGAGAAGAGTAGACAATTGCTTTAGAGAAACCCCGATTGATTGGGTAAAGTTTTCAAACAGCAGTGAATAAGGTTATTTTATTACTAGTAGCATGATAAACTTAAATGGTGAAACTAATCACAAAAATAACCATCAATAAAAGTTAGTTCAAACATTTTTTTAAAAATCATTCAACCGATAGCGTAGTTTAAAACTTCAACTATGTAACAAAATAATATGACTTAAGTTTAGCAGCTAGTTAGCGAACTTACAAGAAATCGCTAAACAATCCTTTTTGGTCTACATTGTTTGCGTGATTACATTTATGAAGTTTTATAAAAACATCCTTTCGACCGACTATGATATTATTTTAAAATATCACTTCGATAAATCGTGGTCAAACTATTATCTGAATTAAATGTTTGGGCTAAAATTCATTCACTAGAGAAATCGACCAATCAAAATCAGCTGAAGATAAATCATGAGACAACAACAATGATCGGCCGACTGAATAAAATTAATTTTACATTTAGAATACTGGGACATATTCATTTGATGATAAATAATTATTGGTAAAATTGAGGTCAGTAAATAAACAGTTACATTATATATCTCCCCATTGTATTACTGTAAAAGTCCTCACTCTACCCATTACTTTCCTTTAATTGTTCGGATATAAACAAATGCTCCTTATGAATATCTTCGTTGAAAAGACATTTTACAGTTACATTGATTCCCAGTTTACATCAAAGGACGTAAATATAAATTCAATATCTTGTTGCATCGAGTGTATATTACCAAATGCCCTGGTACGGCCAAAAGTGGGGAGAGTCACCTCTCCCTCTCGAAATGCTCTTACATGGCCACGCGAATATATAGCCAATGCCAGGGAAGTCCTACTCACTACCTTCTCGTGGCATTACTGTTGTTTACGAAATTGAGAGGACGAAAAGCGAATCTCCGGCGCTTTAACCGGGTTGGTGGACATGGAGGGTCCACCTAAGGGAGTAGGAAAACCCTGATTCCAAACCAATGGTGCACATGGGCTCTAGGATCCTGATGGAACGAATGGCGTATGAACCTATTGTTGGTCACCGGCCACCATGAGAATGCATCTCCTCACGATGCTCTACTACCTTGTGGATCAGACTTTTAGGTCAAAGGCTCGGGGTGTGGCCTCCTAAGAAAATCACCTGCTTCGGTTTGGGCACCTGGGTAGTATCTCAGCCCTCACACAAATCAAATGATATTTGTGAGGCGCATATTTATCTGGTGTTTCTTGTACCAATATTTTTGTGTTTAAATAAATAAATAAATAAAAGTATTACCATGATAACCGTCAAGCTTCCAATTCAATCAGGAAATTTGATATTTAAATCAACTAATATTTATCTGATGCGAATGCATTTTAAATCTCAGTAGAGACATTAGGAATTCTTATCATAATAATTCGGACGTTACTTTCGAACCATTACACAGTGAGCTATGTGGCGAGAGTGATAAATATAAAAATGTATAGACTGATTTCCAGCCACCAATATTTACAAAGACAGCTAACGAACAATACTAAATAATTTTGGTGATGCTACACTTTGATTATTCCTCCACCCTGGTATTCCTAGGACTAAACGATAAAGGCGTTTAATGTGTGAAATGTAGAATCTATTTTTATTCCTTTTAAAAACATATCATTGTTCTTTGTGGTATTTTTAGATCAGTAGATATGAATACTCTTTGTAGTTAGCAATTTTCTTGTAAGTTTCTCACTTTTATCAACAACAAAAGATTCAAAATTCCACAAACTGATCACGCTTAAATCCTTGTATTATAACAAAGTAAAGTAATAAAATCAAGTCGTTAAACACTCATATGAATGAAGATAAAATCAATATATTTAATAGAATCAAAAATCCAATATGCAATTCACTTATACAGCATTCACATTTCTAAGTAAATATATGCGTCTTTCAAGGTTGAAATCATGAGTCAATTGAAGGTAGACTACCATCGAAAACCTGGAAGTAATGAACTGCCATTTCGTCCTATTGTACGACTCCCCAGCAGTACGCGTCCACGATCCCGCCTCGCGAGATTCAAACCCAGGACCTACCAGTCTCTTGCCAGAGCACTTAACTGATAGACCATTGAGCCGGCATCCGACGGTGTTTATGTCTAACTCCAACCAATCCACGAAGTTTAGCAACCATTCACCAATTGTCTTCAATGAGTTGATATCTCACAACGGAAGTGGTTTGAACTCCACTGTTCACTGCTTCCCACTAGAACTCCAGAAAATATCTCTTGAAGTCAGTCACTAGTGAGCATATGATTATTATCAGAAGGGGTTTTCGTGGAGATTTAGTATTTTCATAATTGATTCACGCTTTCAACTATAGAGAATTTATCGAAAAGAATATTCTTCGTTCAAATATTAGTCTTTTAATAATAATGGGAACCTTTAAACGACAAAATTAAATCATAAGTGAATGATGAATTTTATACATTTTTGATATTTACTTACAGGATAAATGATTGTTTGATATTTGAAAAAAGGAAGAATATAAAATCAAATGTAGAGTACTAATTTTGTAATGATGATAAGATAGATCGGTGAAAGCAAAAAAAAACTAACCATCGCGTAAGTGATAAATTGACTGGCTCCATGAGGTATTTCCTGGAGTTCCAGTGAGAAGCAATGATCAGTGGAGTTCAACCAGGTCTGTTGGGAGATATCAACTCACTGAAGACATTGGTGAATGGTTGCTCAACTTCGTAATAAATTGGTGTATTTAATTATTAAAATTTTTAAAAAATCACATACTTTAATGGATGTATTACTGCTAATAATAATAGTAGTAGTAAACTATGGATACATTCAATGAAGAGATTTTTATATAAGTGAATAAAACCACATATGCTCATAGTCATTAACTCATTAGTAACAGGTATAGAAACGAATTTTGTGTAAGTCATGATCTGTTTTCTTGATATAGTTAGTAGACAGTAACTCATAAATGATATTTCTTTAGCATTGAACTGCATTAAAATTTATTTGAAATTGAAAATGTAGATCATTTAATTTTAAACCAATGATTTAAATGCATCATTCTCAACACAAGACTTGTAGATTTTGTAGCAAGCATTATCCTTTGGCAGGATGTTCGGATTACGAATATTGCGGAGTTGAGGATATATTTGATTATGGTTCATCTAAAAATAACTACTTTATTTTTCAGCCAATTTTATTCTAAATGAACATAGAATGATCGCGTATTCATCTGAAGAGTAGAGCAATCATTGAACCAATAAATATTATTTGTTTATCACCCAGCCAGCAGCAATATGATCTATACTGCCATACTACAAGTCAACCGAAATTGAGTATATGAACGATCGGATTCCAGCTAAGTGGTCTAAATGTGTCATCTTTAAACAAAGACCTATAGATCCTAAAGATTTCTATTTATTAATGAACATGGACTCCTAATATATTCTAGACACGAACAAACTAGTTGTATGATTCTGTTTGGTTTCCCTAAATTATTGCTATTTACACCAATTTGTCATGAAAATTTGCCTTGAAAAGTATCTTGCTGAAATCACTTGGCGCAGACTTAATCCTTTCCTCCCAAAGGAATCTAATGAATGTTTCTTTTACTGGAAAGTGAAAAACTAACTTCATTATTGTCAAGTATTTTGTCACAAAAAGTATTTAATAATTGGCGTTTCACTAAATAATATCATAGAAAATATACACTAGAACAACGGGAGAAGAATCAGTCAGGACAATATATGTTTATTTCCCCATCAGTTTGAAAATGTTCAATAATTACGTACCAATAATTACGTTACTATTTTCCACAATCACATGAAGACAAGGAATAATGTCGTGATCTCATTTAGAAGGCTTGGACTAGATGATATACTGACTGATGTTTAAATGGGGAGACTAGCTATCCAAATTAAAGTGTGCTGCCCGAAAGATTGGTGATTACTTAGTTCAATTTAACTAGAAGTCAGTTAGATCCATTACAGAACTGATTTAGTTTTCTTGATAACGTAATCTAATAAATAACCAGTGGACATTGACGAACTTTTTAATCTAAACCTTATGGTAAACATTATTCTTTGTACTATGGATAACGTTTTCATTATTTTATTTCACAAAATTAATCTGATCGAATTCTTGCATTGATACATTTTAAACTAACTAATTCATTGAAGATATATTAGAATAACTGAACCAAATTATTATCTACTGATTGTTACATACGTGTATTGTAATACATCATACTTCATTAATAATTACATTTTTTGTACGTTTCGTAACACAAACACCAATGCATTTAATCATTAGAGCCGATATCTTGACAGTGCTTCGATCGTTAGATGAAAATACAATATTAGATGACGTATAATCTGAAAATTCTTTTCTTCATTTTAATATCAAATGAATTATTGCATGTGGTGTAACACTAAAAAGGGATTTTCACATTAAAACCCAACGCTATCCACTGATTAATGTTACACCATCATAGATACTAGATATATACTGTGATCTTGAGATATTTATATACTATACATCTCTTTTTACATATCTAATCAACACCAAAGGTTGTAGTATGAAAAAAAACAAGCAACCATATGATGATTGATTGTATTTTTGATACGACTCTCTAGAATCCAAATTCACGTAATTAAATAGCTAATGGTATTTCATGTGCTTACAATCAAAATGAAACTATTCTACATATGTTATGTATAACTGACATTAACATAGGAAAAAACGAAAATAAATAATAAATAATAAGCATAAGTTTATAGAGAGAGTGATAGACCAAAATAATTTTTATTCAGACAACTATATTTGTAATCTATCAGATTTAATTTTCTTAAAAGTTATATGCTAAACAGTTAAGTTACCAATAGTTTCTGCACAATTGACCCATATCTGAGTAAATTAAGCTTTTTAAACTAAATAGGTAACATTCATATCTATATATACCACCATAGTTGCTAATTACTAATGTTAATTATTTACTGACTGAAATAGTAATATTGGCATGTTGTGGTTGTACTTTCAACAAGTAATAAACTTGTATCTGAAAGCTGACAATTTGTGACATTTCTGAAGTCTTTCATTTTCAGGATAGAAAATTATATCAATATAAATGAATGAGTAATGTTTACACGTTTACACGTCTGTCTTGGAACAATGAAGAAAGGTCTTAATTAGTTACCTAAAATGACAAGATATATTGTCCGGTAAGAAACCAAAACTTCAAAAAAATGACTAACCCTAATTAACGTGTTGCTATGTAAAAATAGTATGCCGTGTATGACATTTTTCTGTCCGTTCGTTTGTTAAATAAGGCGTTTAAAAGAATGAATTCTAATAATAAGCAAATAAATTTAATATTAACATATCAGAATCCTGGTCAGTGGCCTACGCTCCTCCACAAGGGGCGATAGGCATAAGTAAGTAAATAAGTTATGATATGCGAATGAGTAGAAATTTGGACCACTGATATTTCGTACCTCAAGCTTAGTCACTTCTTCAGAGTAAATAAATAAACAACTGAAGTTCTTTCTACTCAGTGCTGAGTTTAGTTGAAAATATCAGGTCCAACCTCGATGTTGATACCCACAAAATATTTTCTAAATATCCCTTACAATTTGACCCTCAAAATTTGGCGACATGCTTTTTTACTCCACATGTTCGGCTGCATTACGTCAAATGTTGCAACTCAACTTGTGCTCTGTTGGATTATTTTGCGATAGGCTAAGAAATTTTTCATAGAGCGGTTGCTAGGTAAGTTTTGTATTTTTGAAGCTATTTAAGAAGTTTTAAAGATATATACTATGTAGTCAATTCTATAATCCACGCTTACTAAGCTAAATTATCCATCTGTGAAAGGAATCTTCATCCAAGTACAGTTGGTTAAGCTGCAACTTATATCAACTGTTAAATTATAAGGCTGAGAAAGCCTTATTAAGAATATAATGATATTCAGTGGTTGCTATATCCGAACAAAGAATAAATGAGTAGTAATTGCTAGGAATTAATAAGGAACTATATATATATATATCAATTGATCTATTGGTTATTATTATTCTATCGATTATTCTTAAGCTATTCCAAACCTATTAATTACAGTTTCTCACACTCAATCACTTTCGGTTTGATCTTATATAGTTGTTATTTTCTATTTTATGGTTTGATAAGGTTTGGTTTGCTTGATTGTAAACTTCGTATGTCTGAAATATATTATTCATACAGTGAAGGCTGAGATGTGTTCTGGACTAAATGGGCAGAGCTAGGTTAGAAGAACCATTAAAGACTCAGAGTGGACTCTAGGCTTCTTGTGCTCGTTAACGTGTCATTGAGTTCGCACGGGGTCAAGGTCGTATAAGCTAGTGTTCTAATTGACGACCTTGTCACATGATAATTAACAGGGCATAAGTCATAACAGATTAGATGTGTTGTTGCTCTATGTGTCTTACGAAACCAACTTCTTTTTACATTCTGCAGGACAGGTTTATACTTAAATCAGTTGCACTGTAATGTAATTAGGTGGTCGAAAGAACTATAACAACTATATATTCGATATAAAAAGCCTAGGGAACTGAGTGAAAATATCTATAATTGGTCAAGTATTCTTTGTGTTAGAGTCATAAGTGATATTTATCCTCCTCTTAGGTTTGTCAACATATAGAACAAAGAAACTGAAAGCTTAGTTGTTACGATGTACAACAATACAAGCATAGAAATTAGAAAGTATCTGGAAAGCAATAGTGGATAATAACATTATATGAAGCTATTTCAATACGTCCGTAATTTTCAGTTTGAGGTAGTGGAGATTGTTGATTTTCAGTCAACTCATGAACCGATCGATGTTAGACCACCATTGAAAACCTGAAAGCACTGATTGGCCGCTCCGTCTTAGTATGGGGCCCCTCAGTGGTGTGCATCCACGATTCCGTGTGCGTAATCGGTTCATGATTTCAATGACGTCCGCCATTAATTTACGTACATCGATAATTAATATTGTCCCGGATTTATTTATTTTAGTGAACAATATTTTGTATGGATCTATTAAGGAAGAATTTAAGATCAAATTTAATTGATTGGTTTTGTACATTGAGTATACATATTAACAAAACGACTGTCTACATGGTTAAGACCTTACACATTGTTAGCTAAGTACCAGCTTATGTAGAAACAATAACTCCTGAAATAGTTTACCACAACTGTTTATAGTAAGTCTTTGGATTGGGAAGTAGGCCTATTTGTTGTCTTGTAATTAAAGTGCATTTATAGCTAACCTGATGGTATAGAAAGATGAGAATCATGTTTTATATTTCTAATCTATATAACGTATATGTACTCGATATGGTATCCGTCTATTTTATTGGACAAAATGTGATCGTTGAGGCTCATATAAAAGTGTATATTGATCCTGTCAGGTATTGTATTATACCCTGCCTGATTATATTCTATTTGTCACCTTTTAAATATTGAAAAACATTACGTTAAATTCTGGTATATTTTTCTTTTAATTTTGTTTCTGCAGTATTTTATTCTATACTTCTTTTAAATTTTTTTCACTTCTTAGATAAATTGTTGAATTCGATATAGTGATTCAATAAAATCACACCAAAAATATGTGTAATACCATTGCCTAAATAAATAAACCTTTTCAATAATGAGATGGATGGTGGCCACCAGTGGAATCGTGGACGCGAGTTTCGTCCTATTTGGGACTCTTCTTATAATGCTTCTGACTTGAGGCATTGTAGAGACAATCGCCATAGAATTCACATATGCCAATAAGAGACTGATCAATTGCACTCCTACACATCAATGGGAAAATTCAAACAACTAATACATGAGTGAAACCTTCAATAATGTTTTTAGAATTTTGGTCTCATTACTACGGATAAAGCACAGCATCCTAGAACGCTCTTTTTGTATTTAACTGTCTGTATACATAGTAGCAAAACGATCTAAATATACTGAAGTGTTATTTAACAATCCATACGTACACCTAATAGAAAAGCTATTTACCTATACCTGAACATTCGATTATTTCACTTTTTAATTTCAGTCAAATTAACTGCATATGGACAGTGCACATTCATATTCATTGGCTTAATGATTTTGACTGGATATTAATAGCTGACATAAAATAATGGATGCACGTATTTATATTAGTACACAGCATTGTAATTAATGTCACTAGTTGAAATTACCCATGTAAGGATAACTCTTCGAAAAATAGTTGTTTAAGCTGTAAATCTATGACGAGTTATTACATTTGTAAAGTAACAAACAATGCTTAATGGTTTTGTCACTTATTTCATTCATGGTCAGACTCAAAGAACCTGTAAAGAAAGATGCAAATGATCATATAGGATATGATGCTTGAAGGACTCTTACTTATAAATAAACCCTACAGCCGTAAGTTATCGAATTCTCATTTAATAACCAGAAGTGAAGTAGTAATTCCGGATGACTACATATTGCAATCCGCACACAAGTCTATGGTGACCAATCATGAAATCACTGAATAGAATAGAATATACGATGCAATCTATACAAGCCTTTGTATCATTAACTTGGTATATCCCACACTACAGACGTTTAACGCAAACTCAGTTTTATCTGCACATGTAAAAATAAAGTCCATAATGAATTACCGTAATAAAATATTGTTATTTGGTAACAGAATAAACGATGTCTCTTCAAGGATGACTGACAGTTTATGTAGCCCAGTTTTTGCATTAAGAATGAGAAAAAATAAAAAAATGTTTACTGAACATACTAGATGGATTCATTCTCTCTCACTTCGACAAAGCAAACATCATCGTACATGAATATTCATTGTTATCTTTTATAACCAGCTGAAACGATATATAACTGTGTCCTTATAATTGGTATAATTGTTATACACTGTTCTCTCTCTTTCTATTGTAGTGGAATTAGTAAATCATTTTCATGTTCCTATTTTTAGAAGTGTGCTGAAACACATTCACAATATCTAGTTTGCGACATTGTTGTACTAACTGTACAATTTTCCAACGTTTTTCATTTCCTCGATCACCGGACGTAAAATTCCACAATCTGACAAAATATATAAGAAACCACATATACTTTTGATAATTTTATTTCATGGACTTATGCAATCAGTGATTTTAATTATTTTATTGTATTTTCAGTCCATATAATTTATTATTTCAGTAGAATCAGACCAAACACTTATTGTTAAACTCCCTATTTTCAATGCATTCTCTTTTAAGCAACGAAATCGGTCAACGTTAATTACGTACTTCTTGTTAGATGCATAGTTATTAATGGGTTTATATTTGGGTATAAAATATCTTTTGTGTTTTTGTCTGGATCTAAGCATTGATCGACAACCAGCATACCTCATTCCAGACTGTTTCAGTAATGTGAATAAAGTTGGTATATTAGAAGTCGAAGTTTGATGCATTGTAACATAGAGAATAACAAATAACTTTTTTCATGACGTTTCTCCACAGCTTTATGACTAACAGTAAGAAATGTTAACAGGAACAACGTTTAAAGCACTCTAGAGTACCTCAGCAATTTAGCAGGAACAAAACACACATTCCAACTAGCCGTGGAAAGAATCGAGAATATAAATGACGATTAACAAGGTTCATGTTCAGCAGCGAAATTGAAAATCTAAAAAGTGACTTCCATTCACAGTTGAAAATATGATTTTCCATAAATACGGGGACTGACCTCAACAAGATAAACAATGGAACACATTATTCATTTCATAAAACTAATACACCAACATTATAAACTCAGTTATTGATACAAATTTTGCAAATATAGAGACTAAAATCTATAATGAAACTGAGAACTGAACAAAACAAAACGCAGAACGAAATACAGCATCCACAGTGACCTACAATGATGGAAAAACAGTTCGCATTCCTCCTTCAGAGTACTGATATGATTGGTTACTATGGTGAATGGCGGGAACATACAATGTAATTCCGCTCCCAAAAGCTAAATGTGAAAATTTGAGGTTAAAACAATTATATGAACGAAGAATATTCTTTTCAATAAATTCTCATCAGGTTCTACAATTATATATCCAAATTATTAATCCATAAAATTGGCCAAGTTTAAGGCAGAGTACATCATTTAAAATTGTAACATGTGAATCAAGGAATGTTTGTAATATAAAATAAAATCGTTTATGTTGGGATGACTAGAATTAAGTGTTAACCAGAATCAGTATATAAGTAAAATGAAATTGTGAGGTAAATAGTCAGAATAAATATAGTTGACATGGGGTGAGAGAGAATAAAGAAATTACAGATCAGAAATTACGTAATATGTAGAATAATATGAATAAGGTCAGATATAGTAGATAGTAGTGGATGCTGAATAGATTTCTCTAAAAAGTTAGCAAGTGTAATAATAATAGTGACAATGGCAAGATGTGTAAATAAGATAAGATAAGGTTAGGATATATAAATGAACATTAATCAAAGTACATCACCATATTATAAAATTGATTATTAACAAGTTGGCCCTGAAGTTGGTCAGGGTAAAAGGAGTGGCTGAACACATTTCTTTTGGATGCAAATCTCTGGCTTTTTGACCCGGATAGCAATTGCCTCAGCTGTCCTCAGCATTCCAAGTCTAACTATTAATTAATATTATTAATTTGGATTTATAATTGTAGAACTTGATGAGAAATTATTGAAAAGAATATTCTTCGTTCATATAATTTTATTTTAACATAATGGGAATTTTTCAGCGATTAAAATTAAAATTGCTAGTTAGTAAATTGTTTATGAAGTGTAGTAGGAATGACAAACTGTATAAACTAATTTATTATGGTAATCAAATACTAGTGTTTCATACGTTCAGTATAAGAATTTCAATGTTCAGTGGCGATGGACGATGGAATGTCAGAGATCGTTTGACAGAGTAGAAAATATTGTCGTCTAATTTACTATAAGTCCATTATATCTCTAAATTAGAAACTGTGGTAGCAATGGACGCCTCAAATTATGTCATTGAGGCGGTTATTTCACATGTGCTTTCCCATGGTACAGAGAATGTCATTTGTCATGCATTAAGGATACTAACTCCTGCAGGACGTAATTGCAGCCAAATTGAGAAGGAAGGAACTGCACTAGTTTTCGCAACCAAGAAGTTTCACAAAATGCTCCGTGCTCAATGTTTCACACTGTTTACAAACCATAAATCACTGGTAAAGATTTTAGGATCAAAAAAGGAATCGCAGTTTACACAGCGCCTCAAAAGATGAGCTGTTACCTTACTAAGTTATAATTTCCATATGAAGTATAAATCTACAAACTCTTTCGGTCATTTCTAATCATCTTCGACAATATGTCCTGAAACTTATACACTCGTCCCATCCTAGCATGGGTCGCATAGAGCCCGTGCGTACGTATGCTGGCTAAATGTCGATAAAGATATTGAAGAAATGGCAGGGCGACGTTACAATTGTGCACAGTCAATTAAACTACTCATTAAAGATGAAACTCAACCATGGCCAGCACCGATAGAATCTTAGTCATGCCTTCACACATATTTTGCTGTGATTTTTCAGGGTAAGTAATTCCTGATGCATTTTCAAAATGGCCAGAAGTCTTCGCAATGGTCACTTTGTCTAACAGTGCTGTGATACAATAACTTACAGAAGTATTTAACCGCTTCGGACCACTGTATACTATTGTTTCTGATAATGGGATACAGTTCGCTTCAATCTAGTTTGATAAATTCATCAGAAAAAAGTACGAATCATGTCAGGTTTGCTCCATAACACCTTCAATCAAATGGTCAGACGGATCGTCTTGTTGATTCATTAAAAAAGACTATTTAAAAAGAAGTGGTAGGGACAGTAGATGAGATGATATAAAGGTTCTTGTAAAGTCCCCGTTCAACACCGAATCCAGTAACAGTGAACGGATTTTCGCCATCAGGAATTATGTTTAGGAAAAGAATTCGTATTGTGTTACATATTCTGATAACGAGATCAGAGGAAATGGAAATAAAGAAGCCACAGTCCCATATCAAAACTAGCAGTTTGGGTGCGGGATTTCCGCTTTTCCAGACCATGACGGCCGAGTCAAACAGTAGGAAGAAGAACGGGAGCAGTTATGTTTGAATTGAAAGTGGGGGAATCCATATGGATGAGACACAGTAATCATATAAAAAGACGAGATTGTAAAAACGTTGTAACTACTCAAGAGTTGGAAAACTTGCCAGGAGATATGTGGCTAAGAGTGGAATCCAAGTTATGCGTTACGTTTGACTAAGACTCGTCAAATTTCAATCAATAATATTTACACCAAGATCATCCAAACCACTTCAAATTTAATTTACTTATATATCATAGTCCCTTGACAAATTCAAATAAAGCGAAAAGAACAATACCTGCAGAATAAAATGAATTCAACATATATTTCAAGGCTCCTCGTCAGCTGCAAATGGCATAAATTTACAATAGAATTATTATTATAAGAAAAGTTATTACATAGCATAATCAAAAGAGTTTAGTTTTAAAGGACATAAGAAATAAGAGGTTTGAATAATTTTTTTCCCAATCGATGTTGGCCCACCAACAATTGAATTGATCAGCATGGCCATCAGACAAATCAGGAGCGGCAAAGCAGCGGGACCAGACAACATCATGGAAGAGGCACTGAAAGCAGATGTAGTGGCAGCTGCAAAGATACTCCACATTCTCTTCAGTAAGAATTGGGATGGATAACAAGTACCAACAGACTGGAAAAAAGGACTTCTGATCAAGATACCGAAGAAAGGCGATCTCAGCAAGTGCGATAACTACAGTGGCATCACTCTTCTCTCAATACCAGGAAAAGTCTTCAACAGGGTGTTGTTAAACAGAATGGAGGATTCCGTAGACACCCAACGTCGAGAACAACAAGCTGGATTTCGTAAGGATCGACCATGTACAGACAGAATCGCAACTCTACGGATCATTGTGGAACAATCAGTTAAATGGAATTCATCACTCTATATCAAATTAATTGACTACGAAAAAGCATTTGATAATGTGGACAGGACAAACCTAAGGAGGCTTCTTTGACACTACGGAGTGCCTGAGAAGATAGTCAATATCATACGGAACTCCTATGATGGACTAAATTGCCAAATCGTCTACGGAGGACAACTCACCAACTCATTCGAGGTAAAGACCGGTGTTAGGCAAGGTTGCTTACTCTCACCCTTTCTCTTTCTCCTGGTCATCGACTGGATCATGAAGACGTCAACATCTAGAGGAAAGCACGGGATACAGTGGACAGGCAGGATGCAGCTTGACGTTTTAGACTTCGCAGATGATCTGGCTCTTCAATCACAAACGCAACAACAAATGCAGGAGAAAACGACCAGTGTAGCCAGCAGCCACAGTAGCAGTAGATCTCAATATAAAGAAAGGGAAAAGCAAGACTCTCCGATACAATACAACATGCACCAATCAAATTACATTCGAGGGAGAAGCTTTGGGGGATGTGGAAACCTTTACATATCTGGGCAGCATCATTGATGAACACGATGGATCAGATGCAGATGTGATTGCGAGGATCGGTAAAACAAGAGCAGCATATTTACAATTTAAGAACATCTGGAACTCAAAATAACTGTCAAACAACACCATTATCAGAATTTTCAATACAAATGTCAAGACAGTTCTACTGTATGGGGCGGAGACGTGGAGAACTACAAAAGCCATTATCCAGAAGATACAAGTGTTTATTAACAGCTGTCAACGCAAGATACTTCGGATCCGAAGGCCAGACACTATCAACAACATTCTGCTGTGAGAGAGAACAAACCAGATTCCAGCGGAGGAAGAAATCAGGAAGAAGCGCTGGAAGTGGATTGGGCACATTTTGAGGAAATCACCCAACTGCGCCACAAGACAAGCCCTCACACGGAATCCTGAAGGCCAAAGGAGAAGAAGGAGACCAAAGAAGACATTACGCCGAGAAATAGAGACCGACGTGAGAAGAAAGAACAAAAAATGGATAGAACTAGAAAGGAAGGCCCAGGACAGAGTAGGTTGGAGAATGCTGGTCGACGGCCTATGCTCCATTGGGAGTAACAGGCGTAAGTAAGTAAGTAAGAAATAAGAGTTAACAACATATTGAATATGGCAGTTAAAACTGATATATATATTTATATGTTGAAGATAAAATCGTAATCATTCGAAACAGTCAAAATAATCAACAGACAAAGTATATCAATTTTACTCCTTTTTGCAAGGCCTATTATCATCAAGCACTTTGATCTGATATTTGCGCACAAAATGAAAGTGTGGTACACCCACCATTACCATGGTAAGATAGTTCTATTATTTCGACGATTGTCAATTACATTATCTCATTTAATATGGTTTAGTAAAATGTCACACTGATACTGACTTAATACGTTAAATTTTAATTTAATGTTAAATAGGTGCCTTGATTATTAATCATTTTTTACTAATTTGTTCTTATTCATCATCTCTTTACAACTTTATACCCATCAACCTTTTATTTTCATGATTTCATCTTCAACATATAAATACATATCAGTTTTAACTACCATGTTCAATATGTTGTTACCTCTTATTTCTTATGTCCTTTAAAACTAAACTCTTTTGATTATGCTATGTAATAACTTTTCTTATAATAATAATTCTATTGTAAATTTATGCCATTTGCAGCTGACGAGGAGCCTTGAAATATATGTTGAATTCATTTTATTTTGCAAGTATTATTCTTTTCGCTTTATTTAAATTTGTTTAGTTCCGTCTTGTTTAACCTACACTTATAATAAATAGGAATGTTTTAAAATGCCTTAACTTTGTTAAATATATCTTTAAAACAATTAGTTCCTTTGATAAATTTCGATAATGCAAGGACAAGGCAAAAGTTATCGGAATTATGTGATATAATTGCATATACTAAAGTTTATTGAAGCCTTGGTTATACGGAAACTGAAACTTCCTTTATGAGTTCAAAAACAATTTGTTCCTACTCTTAATCTACCTGATTTATTATCCAGCATGGTTTTCACATCGTTTTTGTATACTTTATTATTTAATAGTCGAATTCATGGGTCGATTAAATCTATATCACCATCGAAAACCTGGAAGCACTGGATGTCCGTTTTGTTTTAGTATGGGACTCCTCAACAGTGCGCATCCGCGATCCTGTCTATCCTTTAATTTGTCTAGTTGACCGTTGATTTTTCGGGTAAAAATTTCTTAACAAGTATAAGTGTGATCACGATGTTCGAAATGTATTGCGCAAATATATCACATAATTCTGATAACCTTCATCTTCTCAATGTATTATCGAAATATATCTTTGTTTACGTACATCCAGCTTTTGTGTAATTATTGTAAGCAATAAATTCTGTCTAGAACCAAATGATACTCATGTCAAAGACTATTTAGCGTATGGAATCAACTAATTCATTCATTATTTAGTTAATATATCCACCGATATATATATATATATATATATATTAATTTGTGTGTCAGTCGTTTGAAAAAATGATAACTCTAACAGTCTAGATTTACGTTTTTTGATTATTGTCAGAAACAATGCATACAAATCTATGCAACAATTGGCAATTTCCTCATTGAAATCACAAAGCGATTAAATTTAGACAACCACTGATTACTTAAAATGACTAGACAACCGTTTTGTCCTAGTGTAGGGCTTTTCAGCGGTAGCCGTCCATGACTGTGTGACCGGAAATCCAACTCAGGGTCATTGGTCTTGCGTTCAAACGTTTAACCTCTAGATCACTGAGTTGAAACCCAGTGTTGTGCAATGCTAACTTCAACCAATCCATAGTATTGAGTAACTATCACACGTTGTTTTAGTTGGGTAACTCCCTGAGTTGCTCGATAGTGGATGAGCACTGCCGAGAAGTGCCATACTGAGACGAAATGACCATCCATTTTTTTCAGGTTTTCAATGGCTTTCTAAATCCGACTGATTCATGAATTCAATTAAGAAACTCAACAATCTCACAACCTCATACTAATAAAAAGAACAATAATTTCCATTTCATAACCAAATTCACACACTGTAGTAATAAATTGTATGCTGAATAAAATAAATAGTCGATTGTGTTTTCGTGTTATTCATAACATCTTCATCATTCAGTGGTTAGTAGTATAGACTAAAGCATTTTAAAACCCACCGGATAACGAATGCAAACACTCTCATCCTATTCGAGTCTTACAGAAAATATAATTATCTTTTTCAAAAATCCAGTATTGTTAACTACATTGGCAAGAGAAGGCGAAAAAAAGAAAATAACAACAAAAGAAACTATCACATGAAATAATTCACACATGAAAGAGAATAGTTACATCATAAACCAAATGTTATTACTACAGTTATGGCTAACACAAATTATTGCCATAACTTATTTTAGGACAATGGTTGACAATCTGTTCATAAATAATTTTAACTGTACTTGATAATAAATAACAATAATAATAGTAGTAATAATAATAGCTACGTTTTTTTTTAAAAAAAATGTAAACTGAATATTTTTATGTTTTAAAAATGGGTTCTTTATTATTGATCCAATTATTGATTGATTAGTGACAGGTATACTTTCAATAATGATGTGTACTATGTATGTAATGTTCCATTATGAACAATGGATTATGAAAGAATCTTAATAACTGATATGTTCTAATTCTGTGATTATATATTAAAGATGTGTATAGTGTTCATTGAAACACTGTTTTATGCAATGTTTATTGTTAGATAGAATTTCATATCATTTCAATAGTGAAGTAATTTTGCTTGATGATATAACTTTTATATAGTCTTTGGAAGAAAAAGTATTAAATGTATTGAAGTATATTTACTTTAGACAATCTAATCACCAGACTGATTGAAATAAGTGGCATGATATTACGTTTTATAATTTGAACTAACTCTAAATTAGACTACAGTGTTAAGTAGTTGCAGTATCAGTATTAATTCAGCTGATATCATACAATTATGTATTGTAATATCAGGTCACTTTAATTAGTAACCTCATTGAAAATTGATCGATTGGATTCAATAAACAATGGGTAGACTGTATAATAGCGGTTAATATTCAGTGATCAGTGTTCTACATATTTTTTTACACAGCTCTGTCAACATTAAATCTATGGTGAATTATTTTCAGTTATTTTTGAAACCAACTAAAAGTATTGCAGGTACATCCAGCTGACGAGTCCAAAATAGGACGAAACGCGCGTCCTGGATTCCACTGCTAGCCACTATCCATCTCTGCTTACCATGCTTGTGAATTAAAAGTATTACTGTTTCACTACTTATAACATTCTTTACTTCCCAATCTATTCGGAATATAAGAAAAATATTGAAATAGAATAGAATTGTATCCTTCTTACGAAACGATATTTTTAAGAACTTAAAGCTATAATACAGTGTACATTTTGATAAGGTAGTTAGATTTATTTTTTACAATCAATTAGAGGAAATATTGGACGATTGCTGTTGACAATTCAGTGACAATGTCACTAAAACTCAATCGAAGATATATATATATATATATACGACGAAGTTAACTAGTTGATGCATAGTTAAGACCAGAATATAATTACAAGATACTAGTTATTCATATTCATTGAAAGTGCAACGAAGTAGTAACAAACAAATAATTCTGTGTCAAAATAAAAAAAGCTATTAGTAGTAAATGAAAAGGAAGTTTGAGAACCCGGACTTATCACTAAATATATTTTAACAAACGTTTCAATGTCAAATAATATTATTTTCAAGAAGAGAAATCATAGAATTCCATTGATCATCATTAAGATAACAAATACAATTCAGTAACCTAATTGTAATTGCTTATTTAGGAAATTGTTAGCAATCAATTCCAAATGAAATACAGACGACCATGGTGATTGTTAATAGCATTATGATATCAACATAGACACCACTTTGGAAACTTTTTATGTGTCTCATAGTAACTGCCACTTCAACTATGAAGCGCGAATCCTGCTCATAAATGATATACTTCACTGATTTCTGTCAAACAGAAGCATTTAGAGATTGTTTCCCTACCTCATATTTCGTATATATGTTTTGATTCATCTCAATCTGTAACTGTTTTGTTCACTTAAATCTGTTGATCTTAAGTATGATCACCTAACTACACCATTGAATAAGCCATTTTAGCTACTGTTTCAGTTATTTGATTATTGTTTAGCAAAATTAATAGCAGATTTATTATCAGTTTCCAAAACGTATTTCGAAATTTTATGTCTTTTTCTATTATTCTTGAGAAATTTGTAATTGCTTCTTTATATAGAAAGTATCCCAACTAAGTAAGTAGCTAGAATCCACTACTTATTGTGAGTTTATGTTATTGAGGTTTATCTAACTAAGACCAAATCTCAGTGCAACAGTTCCTGGTATTCGGCGGTATTTTTAGCTGAGGTCCGCTTGTGGAGAAAACTACATTCACACTACTAACTGCCGTAATCTTAACAATCATATTTATTTCAAAATTCGGTAAACAATAGACTATATATTGTTTACAATGGTCCTTACGAAATCTCTACAGATAAATAATGAATAACCATAGAAAGTCATACTGTCAAGTTTCTCACCTACAGTTTCGATAGTTTTGTACATATTTTACACTTAGTTTACTGATGAGCATTTTACTGTTCCAGAGTTTTTGAATTCAGAACAATAATTAACCTTAACGATATCGTTTAGACAACGTTTTCTGAAATTAGGATTAAACACAAAGAGGAATTAGATATTTATAAATTCGAAACAGTTTAGTGGCCCTGGAATATCTGACACCAATTTGATTGTGCGTTTATCGTTATCGACTTATACATATCGCCGATCCCCTCATATAATTATTGACTTAACTTGCGTTAGTGAATAACGAAATCAAGTTCAATACGAGAATGAGGTGTAAATGCGTATGTTTCATACAATCGCTGATCTGAACAAACAATCAGGAAGACAAAGCGAAAGAAACAAAGAGGATGAAGTGAAGCGAAACGGACTGGAGAAAGTATATCAGCTAACTCAATTTAACCAAGCGTGAATCGATATTTATAGTCAGACCAAAGACAAGTTACAGACACATAATGAATAGTGTAAGTAATCAGCACACATACGATCACATAAAAACTGTCAAGGCTGGTAAGCGAATAACCAACATGATCAAAATGTGACTTAAGAACAATGAATAAATTGGCCTGTCCAGAAGCTAGAATGAGCTATGTGGGTTTTAAATAGCAACCGACACTACAACAGCGACCAATAAAATGAATAAGCTATGGAAGGACTGTCCAACGTCCTCTCGGCAAATGTTAAACCTTTCACTATTATGACTGCGGGACGCTTAACTGACTTGTGCTTCGTACTAAGATCTGAGTCTGATTTCTCGTAGGGAGAACACACGATTAGTGATATGGATTCATTGGGGACAGGAAATGAATTGAAATAACACATATCTACACTTATTTGAACATTGATTTTACATAAACTTCATGATAAGTTTACAATCCTCACAGTTAGGGGGAAACATTCAGAAAAACTACAAAAAATTAAGCTACATTTCATGTTGAAAAAATGTCATATTGAATTAATTTAAAGAATATTATCGTAAATAAGCATCATGCTGGAATGCATCAATATCATAACAAAATGTGATACTAAAAATCCGACAGATATAACACTGAGTGATCATAATATTAAATTTAAACGTAAGTAATGTTGGACGAAAATCATAATAAGTCTAAAACCCTATTGTATCAGTAATAGAGTAGACATAAATCATAGTGTTAAACTCTGAAAATTATAAATTCATTTCTATGCAACTCAGGGATGCTTCTGTAGCTATCTAAACATGCATTTAGATACTGAGTTACATGTAGATAATAAATCTCTACTACACTACAATAGACTTGGCTAAGTGAAATTTATAAATAATACTACAACCCTTTTAAATAACTCCGAAAATTCGTTAAAAAATTACCATTAAATTTATCCTACCATTCTTCACAATCTTTCGTTGATAATATGTAAAATTCCTAATTGAAAGCACTTGAACTTCTTGAGTTAGATAAGATTATCACTGAATTTGTGGACGTCTTTAACAATTTTCACTTAATGACTGTGGTTTGTTATCATGAATCAACATGACAAACTACACTTAAGTACTCTTGTTCACTAGTTCATGGAAGGCACATAAATACCATTGTCAAGACTTTAACTTATATTTGAAGAAAGTACGAAGTAAATCTTATAGCCGTATAGCCGTATGTAATGTGCAATATTAATGAATTGTTTTCTGAATAGTTACGGCTCGAAATAAAATGCTTCTTACATACAAAATGGATTATGTGTTCTTTATAACAAACTAATGTGTGAGATTTTTCTCCACAAAATATCTAAAGCGTCTATTAGACACTACTTTTACATAAATGAACCCATAACGACAGCTTCAGCATCCATCCATGATTAAAGTTATTAATTTACATCCCTTTCGATTTTTTATTAGATTAATTATACAGCAAACAGTCACAAGCAAGTATTAGTTAGTTTTATTCAGAGATTATTCGGAGTATTATAATAGAAAATGCAACTGGACCATTTGTTTACTCATTGGTCTTATTTGGTTACGCCACATTTTCATGATTAAAGTTATTGTCTATAGAAAGAAATCCCTGTGTTTAAGTGTCCTAGGACAGTTGAAGATTTTAATACTGTCATCAAATGAAAATATTTTTTATCAACTATTCAACATCTATTACACTTGATCGATAACGGCCATGCAGTTGACAGAAATAGATCATTTAAAATGATTTATCGTATTCCTACTAGTTTTCCATATGGAGTTCGGTCTTGTCTCTTACGCATAGTCGAAGCTGTAGGAATTCGAGCTAACAATCCAACTCTTTATATTCATAAGAAATTTGTGACACATTTGCTTCTTCCTTGGCCGAATTAGCCTAAATAAAAGATTTTATTCACTGTTATTTTTTATGTCGTTTGTTCGTTTATTTTTCTTTACCGCCCCCACTTTTTCCAAATATATGCTTCACTGTTCAATTATCTAAACACTTCTTATTATATAATCTTATGGCTTTTTTATGAATACTATTTTAATACTATTTCATTTGTCTATATCCCGTTATGAAACATGGATACAAGACTTTGTTATTCTTATCACAACTAGTACACCTGACATCACACTATCAATTTCTACATCTTACTTATTATGTTTGTTTGTGTAACCTATTCCACTGTTATCACTGACTCATAAATTGTTGTGATTGGTTTAATAACTTCGTATATGCATATTAGTATTATTGAATATTATAGTGAAGCCTGATAAGGAGCTAAGTGAACAATATTGTTCGCTAAAATATGTGGTCTATTTTATCTTTGACATTAATATCCTTCTACTACTTTCTAATTCGCTTAATAAGTATTAAGTGACCGAAAATATTTTTAACTGATATCTAGATTTCAATAAATATTGATAAAAGCTACCATATCCCACTTGAAAATGGAATTTGAATTAAAACTATAAACTACGGAGAAAGTCCTTTCCAGATAGTTGAGCAATGTAGAATTCAGAAACGTAACAGAATTCGGCGAAATAATGCAAACTATATTAATAATAAGGATGACTAAATTAAAAGTAGAATATTCAAATCATAAACTAATGAGTGAAAATATCAAAAAGTGATCTGTTATATTGATTAATAAAATTTATATTTCAACAATTTACAAATGTAATAAGAAGACGAAGATTATCAGAACTATGTGATGGTATATTAGCGCAATACATTTCGAACAATCTGGTCACACAAATAATATACTTGTTAAAAACATTTATATATAAAAATAAATGGTCAACTAGACTGGAAATGGGGTAGGGGATAAGAATAGACAATGATAATACATAGACATTAACACCGTTGGATGCCAGCTCAGTGGTCTATCGGTTAAGGGCTTCGGCTCGAAACTGGTAGGTCCTGGGTTCGAATCCCGCGAGAGTGGGTTCGTGGATGCGCACTGCTAAGGAGTCCCATAGTAGGACGAAACGGCCGTCCACTGCTTCCAGGTTTTCGATGGTGGTCTAGCTTCAATTGACTCATGATTTCAACTTTGTAATATACTGAAATCTCCACAAATCCCCTTCTAAATGATAATAATAATAATGAAAATAATTTGAAAACAATTTGAAACCTAATCCCTCTGGATAATAAGCTAATATTACCAGGGTGGGTTTAAGGTGAGAACAAACTCTTTTTGAATACTCAAAGGGAGTTTGAATTTTTGTATAGCTAAGGCTTCAATAAACCTTAGTATACGCCCTTCTACACTTTTATACAACACCACAAAAGCCGAGTTAAGATTAATCTTATGACCTGTTTTGATTATATGTTTGACAATAGAGGATGATGGATGTTTATCCCCTACTCTTATCGAGTCATTTGTTTCTGCAACCATTTTGGCACATGTTCATACACCCTAATTTACAGATCACGATTGCTCCTCCTGATATATGTGCTAATATATCACATAGTTCTGATAATTTTCGTCTTTTTATTACTTTCAATTGCTTTAAATTTACAAATGATAATTTTCATTGGAAATACTTCCATATTTAATAAATTACATATGCATATCAAATGAAATTACTAAGTTGCTTATAGACACTTGAAATTACATTAGTCTATGGACTTTGAAGAACAGAATAAAGAGAACTTTTATAATTGTATAACTAAATCCTTAGAACTAAGTTAATTTTTTGAATTCGCTTAGTATTGTTTGTTTGAATCTTCCCATTGATATTTAGGACTGCAATTGATCAGTCTCTTATTGGCATATGTGCATACTGTGCGTATTGCTTCGATATTGCCTTAATTCACAAGTATTATAAGCAAAGATAGATAGTGGCTAGCTTATGGTAACTGACAAAAGCTAAAATTAATTCATGAAGTAAATGCTCATTTTTTATACATATTTTTGACAGAATATATCAGATAGATATGTTACATAATGATTTTTTGATCATTATTAATGAAAATGTACACATTTTCTGGTATTCATTTGTGCAATACTGATTTTGACAGATTACTTTTTTATTTCGTTAAGTCAATTCATATGTTTTCATCAGAAGAATTAAAAGTTTTGTTGTAAACATTTCCCAATATATTTCATACTGGTATGGTTTCAAAGTGAAATACAAATTCTTGGTATGTCTTTTTTTTGTTGAAAATACCTTTAAAATTTCACATTCCAATAAGTATGAATTTCGTATGCCTTTTTTCCCTTAAATCTGTTATACCATACCTTTTTTTATATCCTGTAACTGTAATTCATTCAAATGCGAATATTACATGATATAATTTTGTAATTTTGAATATTCCTCGTGATATTTAATATCTTTTCATGAAAACAAACAAACAAACAAAAATATATGAAATTGTCCACTAGATCGACTTTTACATTCTTCTCATCTAGTATAATCTATCAATTTGTTATGAATAGGATTTGATGTACAAATGCACATGATTAGTTAGGCTGATTTCTCTTATTTATTTAAAGATCAACGGTTACTTTTTTTTCGAAATTTCACTTTACATAGAAAAAAAATTAGACAATATCTATGACAAATAACAAACTGCAATAGTAACTTAATTCTTAAAACTGACATTTTTCCTCGTTGTTTGACATTTAAAATGTTCTTTACTTATTCCATTCAACACATTGTTTAACATAACAATCAAATATTTGCTAAAAAATATATGCCAATAAATTGACAATTTATTCCGATGGAACATAGTACAATGTTGAACGAATAATTTCTGGTTAACATTTTATTAGCGAGTTGGTTTTCTACGGGATGGAGTCGCTAACTCCATGCCCAACCCCCCTCCTTTACCCGGGCTGGCGACCAGCATTAGCTCCCGAAGAAGCTACAGGCGGAGTTACAATGTTGAACGGCAAAATAAAACTTCGGATCGAATAAAGCCAAAGCGATGCCCAATTAAAAAATAACTAGAAATTCCATTAACTTAGAGATGATAATTTTATATCTATAGATCAATGATTTTCATTTTTAGAGCATCCTGTCGATGATAGTGTTTTATATCAAAATGACTTTTTATTATAAAACAGAACAATCCAACAGCTCATATAGATAGTACATGATTAACTAAACACTAAATTGCTAATGTGGTAGAGTTATCACTGGTCGAAGATTTTAATCATAACAAGTGATAAAAATGACCACCCGAGTCAATTTAACCAATGTTAATTACATACCAAAATCATCACTACTAGGTAATAATGTGTGCTACTGATGTCGATAGATATAAGTAAAAATAAAATATATTAATGGCCTTAGTTAACAAATCAGAATTAAAATAACTCATGTATTTTGCGCAAATTTTAAAATGCAGTGGTAGATAACTTCTATGTTATTATTAACTAAGTTAAAATTGGCAACAATTAACTCTCAAAATGCTTGAAGTCAATAAAACTATCCAATTATGCAACCAAAAAGTGACTTTAAGATGGTGCCTAAGTTCAATTAAAAAACGTACCTGCTCCTAAGATAGATTATATAGTAAAATAATAGGTGAAACTAGATAATATTCTCCTTCTTAAAATCTCGCTCTGACTTTCAACGCTAAGTTTCGTAAGTTTATAAAATAAAGGGAGAGAAAGCATTTGATATAAATGATACCAGTTGATTACGAAAACACTATGAGGTGATAATCTTAACACTAGCTCGGTTTCTGATATGTTAACTTGAACTTTCTCCTTTACTACTCGATATGTGAGGGTTGATTATTTAGATTGGAGCTATTATTACACTGTTATTTTATCGCTTTTTTATTGTTAACAGTTTTATAACTAGGAAGAGTTTCCTGATTGTCTGATAAATCGACCAAGTTTGTCAGTTTGATATACTTTTACTTTTAAATGTTTCAAAGGAATCTAATTTCACCAGTTTTTATTTTCTGATATCCAAAACCAATCAACAAACCACTAGATTGTAAATAATTTCGTAAACCTGAAAAACGTTCCTAAGTAAATTAACATCAATGCAAGAGGATTTCTATTTTGCTTTGCTTTCAAACACGTTTAACACTATACATATACATTACAACAGACTACTAAACTCAAGCTACTTTAGTATCGACTTTGTGACTTTTATACTCGTTAGTAGCCGTTGAAGACATATATTAGTTCACTAAAGATTCTATTGGTGAAAATGTACTAAACTTAAATACATCCAATATTCTTATATTTTCATGCATTCGTCAAGCTTAAAATTCAATATTCCAATCTTATAATTAAATTCTGTTTCTTTTTACTGATGCTCATCCATGAGAGTCCAGATTAATTTCACTGTGGATGCCTTATATGTCAGCAGTTGGCTTATCCAAACTTAATACAGTTTGTATGTTCTTCGTATTTGGATTCGCTGATGAGTCAACATAGTTAACTATTTAAATCCAAGTACTTTAAAAATATCTTTACCTAAAAGGATCGCCTATTCAGTACATTAGTTACAAAATGATATTTCTGACAGACAAGGAGTCACTCCTGGTAAATGTGAACAGCCAGAAAAAAGTCTAGTCTGGAATGGAACATACATAGAATAGCTTTGTACTTATACAATCTATAATCTTCCTCACAATAGTGCAGTAAACTATTTAAAATTAATTAAAAGCATATTATATAACATAGAATGGTACTCATAAACCGACTGATAATCTATATACCTTTAAGACTTTGTTCTAAGAATAAAATTAAGTTTTTCAAATATGATGATAAATTACATATTTCATGTTTTTTTGAATTATGTTAATCAATAAAACATAATTGAATGATAAAATGTGAAATTGAATTTTTGTTATCAATTCCAAACAATCCGAGAATGAGCTCAGTGAAAAGTAATATTGATCCACTTTGTTGACAAGCTATATAGTAGGTAACGAATTGTCACAGAAGTGAATTGGTGGTTAGTTTATATATATCAACCAAGAGATTGTCAAATCGTGCATATTTGATACAGCTAAATAACTGATTGATTAAAATTTTATTTCATTTAGCTTGTAACAGCACTTTATTGATCCATTGAAAACAAGGTACAACCTGAATCATCAGAGAATTTTGATTTCTTAGATAAAAAAAAATAAAAACTGTCATTGTTTGTTTACTATGCAATAAGAATTAAAGCTAGTCATCGTTGTATTCATTATGGATTAAATAAAGAATAATAAAGGTATTTCCTTTTGTTACTCATCATCTGATATGCCTATTCTAGTATAACATTTTATTGACATGCTGAACATAATGTTATTTATTGGATAACACTTTTAGCAGATCATCATTGGAATTAATCATAACTTAAGTACTTGTAGTAAAACATGGCAAACATATTCTATTGTAAAGCGTTGTTTAAATATTCTATTTTTAGTCAAATGTCAATATGATTAACATGATTATATTATAGAAAGTACAAGTAATTAATAATTGATTTTTTGAATATTCTAAAACCATGCTGTGTAATACAGTATATACACATAGTATTTTGCAAAATTGAGATTTAAATAATGGAATGCTGGTGAAACTAGTTCAGTCTTGTAAAATGTATGCCAAATAATTGTTATTAGTACTTATAAACTTTGATGATTAGAAGTATTTGAATTATTATACAAACTAGGAATTCGCAAAATAGTACAATTTACAGAAAGTGGAACTAGATGAGCACAAATAATCGTATTGTATTTATAATCCGAAATTAGGCAGACATCCAGTACAAAAGAATCGATAGTTTATACAAACATCACATAAACTCAACCAACTTGTTAAATATTTGTCCTCTAAACTCTTGTGAATGCAATGTAGGATCATGGTTAGATCATACAGCACAATGTATGCAACATTAAAACGCTTTTTAAGTTATAACTCCTATTCACTTGACTGTTTGGAGGAGATCATGGAGTACTATGTAATGGCTTAAAATTAATGATCTACTAGTTCCAAACTCCAGCAAACACTACTATTTATAAATAGTTGAGATAAGGACCGTTTTGTTTCGTAGTGTATTCTCATTGTTACGTTATTATTTTGGTTATTTTACTGATGTGTTTGAGAAAGTTACAGCTTGGTCAACTTATATAGATAGATTCTGTTATATCCCGTGGAGATTTATGAATGGTAACTTTGAGAACTATTTATGGACCAATGTGATAAGTATATTTCCTATTGTATACTTTTTAAGCAAATGAACTACTCATATTCGTGTCCCACTCATTATAAGCTTTATTTTGACCCATAGACTATTATTATACGATTTACCATTCTTGAGCTATACCCAGTCTATTAATTACTGTTCTCCTTATTCACAGCCACATTTAGCCAAATCTTGTACAAATGTTACTTTCTATGTTATGTTACGATGTGGTCGGTTTGGTTGGTATATAAACCCAGTATGTTTGAGAATAATGATTCATATTGCAGAGGCTGTTATTGGTGTTCTGGACTTAACTGGCTGGGCTAGGCAGATAGCAGGACTGATAAGTACTGAAGACTGCTCATACGGCATTTGTGTATCATAGCTCTGATCAATAAATTCACTCTTCTCCAATTGGCAGGAATTATCACGTTCATATATTAAAGAGGGCACGCACACACGCACTCAATCGATATAAAAACTGGGCATACTCACACACACTCACAAGTTATAACAGATTCTGAACATAAGCGTGAAGACCGAGATGGAGAAGAATGTGAAATATAAAATAATGAAGAGAGTGGGAACTGAATACCGAACACTTGGTTGATCAAGAATTTATGCGTTCAGTGACTTTCTTGGAAAATTACGAGGATTTAAATTTTTGAACAACGTTGGGGAATATTCAGAAAATAGGTGTCTTCAGAATGAAAATACCTTATACACGAGCTATTAATTGTTTTCAATTGTTTAATCAAGCATAGAGGCTTCATGAAGTATTTTTGCATGAATTGTAGTGATCTAATGCGTATTCATTTGCTTTGAATTTGCTGATTCCAAGTTAATTTACTGAATTATTTTACTAGAAAATTTCTCATACATATTTAGTTCTCAAAAAAATTTGATTAAAAAATCTCATGAAATAAAAAACACTTGTAAATTGCCAGATTTTCGTATAGGAATGACCTAAAATAATCAACAGAATTTCATTACTAATTTCATATTAAAAGTTAATAGACATGCCTTATGAAGACTATTCAATCTGCAGATTTAATCACCAGCTGAACTCACCAAGTAAATTTGTAAAACACCAAGGGTTATTGGATAGACATTTCGTCTTAACTTGGGACTTCTTAGAGATGCAGATCTACGGCCTGATCATAAGTCTAACCCAGTAGATTTATTCCTTACAGCAAACTGGTTATCTTTCAACCACTGAGGTTGGATCCAATAGCTCAAAAATTGACTGAAATCGGAAACGGAAGCCCATGTAATCCAGCTTATTGGGTAAAAGATAATGCGTTATTTTTAGAGCTCGATTATTTTGTGTTTGGTTTGTGATCACTTCATGAGTGAAAACGACTAAAAAGTCTTAAATTCAGGTGAGACAATTTTCTAGTACTCCCTGATTTTGAATTGTTGTTTAACTAACTTCAGGATGTAATGTAAATCATGAGATGAAACTTACTAGTTATTGAGATTAAGTAAAATATATCATCTAGGATATATATGTTGTTCCTGTTCTAATCATGAATATCTACGTAGCAAACTTATAGCCTTTTTGAGTAGATGTCAAGATAAAACACACTAATCTTACACTTTCAGCCTACTGAATATCACCAACAGTGTTAAACTTTTTTCAATGTAACTCATACTATAACTAGCGTTCTATAGGCTTTTTTTCAACAAGATAGCTATTAAATTTTGTGTGGTAATTCAAACAATAACAAAAATTTTAAAAAAAACTACGGCTGCCCCAGAAGTGTTTTGTAGTATATTATAACAAAACACCTTATGTAATTGATTTACGCCAACAAAACTATTAATCCTCATCATATCTACAGCAATTCAGTTGTCACACGTTAAAAATGTTGAATGTTTATGTGTGATAAAAACCAGCTGTGGAGAAAACTCAAAGATTTTTTATTAGTTAAGTTATATAAATCTAATAAGTAGTTTGATCACCGTATTCCTATTAATTTTCCATTCACTTCACATAAATATTGATACTCAATCAGCGTATAGTACTTACTTACTTACGCCTGTTACTCCCAATGAAGCATAGGCCACTGACCAGTTCTCTCCAACCCACTCTGTCCTGGGCTTCATTTTCTAGTTCTATCCAGTTCTTGTTCATTTTTCTCATGTCTGTCTCTATTTCTCGGCGTAATGTGTTCTTTGGTCTTCCTCTTCTCCGTTCACCTTCAGGATTCCATGTGAGGGCTTGTCTTGTGACGCAATTAGCTGATTTCCTCAAGGTGTGCCCAATCCACTTCCAGCGCTTCTTCCTGATTTCTTCCTATGCTGGAAATCAGCGTATGGTGAAGGAGATAAATTTCGAAACCAAAATGCTTTAGTCCTTTTATGAAAAGTGATCACTGTCAAGTTCACTAACTCTTGCTTTTGAATGACGTATATCTATCACGTCTATGATCCATTATTATCGTGTTCTCTAACTGATATGGAATGATTTGAGTTAATCAGTTAAGAGCAGTGTTATTATAGACTCCCTCTCTCTCTCCCTCTAAATATATGTATGTGTACATATAATTTACGAGTGAAGTGACAGACAAAACTTGAGAATTATAACAACCTTGACCTTAGCATTAGATTTATTCATCATATACTTGGTGTGACACAACTGTTTCTAAAAAAAGTTACTTACCAAGTAATAATAGTATGCATCACAAACAAAGAATTATAAAATCAGTGTATCAATGTATATTCAATGTCGACATGTTAAACGAAGCATTACTAAATTAGGCCTAAACTTGTTTTATCGGCATTATGATCATTTTTTCTAATGTAGAGTTCAGACTTTTAAAAAATTTTGTCAAAAGTAATGATGGTAAAAGAAATATATAATTAATTGTCATACTACTATTGTAGTTCTTCATTTATCTTTATTGATCAGAGTAATCGACTTTCAGAAAGGATGAGATAATGAATAAAATCAAAATAACTCTCCAACAAAACACTACTCCGACGGTAGAATTAAGATGATAAAACGTAGTCGAAACACAGCTGGCTTGAGAATATCGCTAACTGATTGAAATTAGACACATAAACCATGGAATGATGGCTCAGTGGTTTAAAGGTTGTAGGGTTGTGAGTGACTTGAAAATCCCTGAATAGTATCCACGATGACATTATTGGTGTGTACTGATGAGTTATCTCACATTATCACAAAAGTCATATTTTACTTCCTAGTTTTCAATGTTTATCTAACTAAAGTCTGTCAGTGATTTAGGCTTTAGAGTAAAACGATTTCCACCAATCGCTTAAGAGAGTTGGAAAACTCTGATTATAAACCAACGGTGCACATGGGCTCGAGGATCCTGAGGGAACGAAAGGCGTATGAACCTATTGTTGGTCGCCGGCTACCATGGAACTGCATCTCCTAACGTTGCTCCACTGCCTTGTGGACTAGATCTTCAGGCCAAATACTCGAGGTAGGGTCCCTTAAGAGAACCATCTGCTTCGGTCGAGATACCCGGGTACCACCACACAAATCAATGATAACTGTTACTGGCCTCATTGTTATTGTGTCGCGCATATGTATTTGATGCCCTATTGTACCACTGTTCAAATAAAGTTATTGAAAAGTTTATAAAGTTGATAGAACCAGTATTCTGCATAATTCTTCATAGTGAAATAAATGAATTTGTCAAATTATTTTGCGATGTTATTTAGAAGTCAAATCAACTTCAAGACTAAAACCATCGAATTTTCTTTATTCTTTAATGCTTGTCTACCTAACATCAGGCATTGATAATCAAAAGATTGTTATGCAATCTAAGAAAAGGTCATTGACATTATAGCTCTCGAAAGATTCAAAGTGTGGCATTAATTATTCCGTTCCTTAGTTCTCCCTACTTAATCATATATAATCTATTAATTAAGAGATTAACTTCAAAATAAACTGCTCTACACTTTTGTCGAAATAAACCGGCTTTATACTTTCTGTTTAACCTTTGCTTTCATCAACGAACAAAACTATATTTTGTGGATATTAAATTCAAAGACCAACTAACTATATCACGAAACGGGGATATTTAACTTTTAAATTCACTTGATATTGTTTACTTAAGTCTTCCCATTGATATTTAAGACTGCTATTGATCAGTCTCTGATTGGCACATGTCCATACTGTGTGTATTGCCTCAACATTGTCTTGATTCACAAGCATTATAAGCAAAGATGGATAGTAGCTAGAAATAGAATCCAGGACGCATGTGGTGAACTAGAACACAGATGCGGACAATCGAATGTATTTCATAAAAAAGTACAGAATTTCTTAGTAAAACATGAAAACCACACAGTAAATACTTCATTTGCAAAATATCAGTCAATCGTCTCGGACTTTATTGTTCCTTCGTTCCCTTTATTTCGGTCTCCTTAATATTCTGCCTCCAGTAATTTTACTTTCGATTGATGATACATACTACTTATATCTGTCGACATCAGTAGCACACATTATTACCTAGTAGTGATGATTTTGGTATGTAATTAACATTGGTTAAATTGACTCGGGTGGTCATTTTTATCACTTGTTATGATTAAAATCTTCGACCAGTGATAACTCTACCACATTAGCAATTTAGTGTTTAGTTAATCATGTACTATCTATATGAGCTGTTGGATTGTTCTGTTTTATAATAAAAAGTCATTTTGATATAAAACACTATCATCGACAGGATGCTCTAAAAATGAAAATCATTGATCTATAGATATAAAATTATCATCTCTAAGTTAATGGAATTTCTAGTTATTTTTTAATTGGGCATCGCTTTGGCTTTATTCGATCCGAAGTTTTATTTTGCCGTTCAACATTGTAACTCCGCCTGTAGCTTCTTCGGGAGCTAATGCTGGTCGCCAGCCCGGGTAAAGGAGGGGGGTTGGGCATGGAGTTAGCGACTCCATCCCGTAGAAAACCAACTCGCTAATAAAATGTTAACCAGAAATTATTCGTTCAACATTGTACTATGTTCCATCGGAATAAATTGTCAATTTATTGGCATATATTTTTTAGCAAATATTTGATTGTTATGTTAAACAATGTGTTGAATGGAATAAGTAAAGAACATTTTAAATGTCAAACAACGAGGAAAAATGTCAGTTTTAAGAATTAAGTTACTATTGCAGTTTGTTATTTGTCATAGATATTGTCTAATTTTTTTTCTATGTAAAGTGAAATTTCGAAAAAAAAGTAACCGTTGATCTTTAAATAAATAAGAGAAATCAGCCTAACTAATCATGTGCATTTGTACATCAAATCCTATTCATAACAAATTGATAGATTATACTAGATGAGAAGAATGTAAAAGTCGATCTAGTGGACAATTTCATATATTTTTGTTTGTTTGTTTGTTTTCATGAAAAGATATTAAATATCACGAGGAATATTCAAAATTACAAAATTATATCATGTAATATTCGCATTTGAATGAATTACAGTTACAGGATATAAAAAAAGGTATGGTATAACAGATTTAAGGGAAAAAAGGCATACGAAATTCATACTTATTGGAATGTGAAATTTTAAAGGTATTTTCAACAAAAAAAAGACATACCAAGAATTTGTATTTCACTTTGAAACCATACCAGTATGAAATATATTGGGAAATGTTTACAACAAAACTTTTAATTCTTCTGATGAAAACATATGAATTGACTTAACGAAATAAAAAAGTAATCTGTCAAAATCAGTATTGCACAAATGAATACCAGAAAATGTGTACATTTTCATTAATAATGATCAAAAAATCATTATGTAACATATCTATCTGATATATTCTGTCAAAAATATGTATAAAAAATGAGCATTTACTTCATGAATTAATTTTAGCTTTTGTCAGTTACCATAAGCTAGCCACTATCTATCTTTGCTTATAATACTTGTGAATTAAGGCAATATCGAAGCAATACGCACAGTATGCACATATGCCAATAAGAGACTGATCAATTGCAGTCCTAAATATCAATGGGAAGATTCAAACAAACAATACTAAGCGAATTCAAAAAATTAACTTAGTTCTAAGGATTTAGTTATACAATTATAAAAGTTCTCTTTATTCTGTTCTTCAAAGTCCATAGACTAATGTAATTTCAAGTGTCTATAAGCAACTTAGTAATTTCATTTGATATGCATATGTAATTTATTAAATATGGAAGTATTTCCAATGAAAATTATCATTTGTAAATTTAAAGCAATTGAAAGTAATAAAAAGACGAAAATTATCAGAACTATGTGATATATTAGCACATATATCAGGAGGAGCAATCGTGATCTGTAAATTAGGGTGTATGAACATGTGCCAAAATGGTTGCAGAAACAAATGACTCGATAAGAGTAGGGGATAAACATCCATCATCCTCTATTGTCAAACATATAATCAAAACAGGTCATAAGATTAATCTTAACTCGGCTTTTGTGGTGTTGTATAAAAGTGTAGAAGGGCGTATACTAAGGTTTATTGAAGCCTTAGCTATACAAAAATTCAAACTCCCTTTGAGTATTCAAAAAGAGTTTGTTCTCACCTTAAACCCACCCTGGTAATATTAGCTTATTATCCAGAGGGATTAGGTTTCAAATTGTTTTCAAATTATTTTCATTATTATTATTATCATTTAGAAGGGGATTTGTGGAGATTTCAGTATATTACAAAGTTGAAATCATGAGTCAATTGAAGCTAGACCACCATCGAAAACCTGGAAGCAGTGGACGGCCGTTTCGTCCTACTATGGGACTCCTTAGCAGTGCGCATCCACGAACCCACTCTCGCGGGATTCGAACCCAGAACCCAGGGATTTCTAGTTATGCTTCGATTGAGCATCACTTTAGCTTTGTTTGATCACAAATTTACGTAAGCCGGAATTTTTTTTCAATATATTTCGTGATGTTCGAAATGAAACTGTTATAAGATTGAAGATCTGGAATCATATAGATTGTTTCAGCTGATTCGTAGTTAAAAATCGAATCTCAATTTCTTTCACTTACTTGATAGCATTTTTAATAACACTCCTTCTGAAAGTCATTTGAGGACTCCAAATACAAACACGTAATACGTCAAGAAAACTTCGCATTTACCATGCACAACGTAGTTGATTAGTCAATCTTCTGTGAAATAATTGATTTCACATATACGTTGCATTCCTATTTCATTAACACTTAACTGACGTATGATAAAATCAATAATATTAAAGATTTTTAACAAAACAGGTGACTAAATATTATTTGTCGAAAACTACATTGTGTATTAAAGTTCGATATGATCATAGATACAAGAGTATTGTGAAAATATAATAGAAAGGTTGCTGCAATCGACAAAGTCAAGGAAAAGCCACAGATCAGATACTCGCTAATTTAATCACACTAATAAAAACAAGTTGTATGTACTGAATGATCTTAACTTAAAATATGATCTAATCGAAATTCGGTTTTCATGCTTTGATAATCCTTTTAAGAATTCTAATTCTCAAGTGAACTTCAGCAGTTCATTAGATATGGGAACATCACTCATATTAGTTGTCCCACTATTTTAACTCAAAAGATGTTTAAATTGCGATACACATCTTTGGCAAAGTAACTACTGATCCTAAAACTCCCATGTCAATAGTACCGACATTAAGTGGACAGCAATATACTCAAACAAATTGCGAGATTGTTAGCCTTTAAAACTGTACGTTGTTGTAATGTATTTCGTAACTTTAGACACTTTCCACCTTGAAAGTGTTGTAGCTGAAGTGACTGAGGGTTAATAAAAGAATGATTATGGCCAGATTCACAGATATTATCGGTTGAAGTCATGTACTGACCTGTGGGTTTTCTGGATGATAACTTAAAAATATCCTTAATCACCAGTTTCGGGCAGCATCATCAATGTATACGGTGAATCTGATGGAGATGTTAAGACGCGGATCGGCAAAACAAGAGCAGCATATTCACAACTCAAGAACATCTGGAACTCAAAACAACTGTCAAACAACACCATGATCAGAATTTTCAATACAGATGTGAAGACAGTTCTACTGTATGGAGCGGAAACCTGGAGAAATACGAAAACCATCATCCAGAAGATACAAGTGTTTCTTAACAGCTGTCTACGCAAAATACTTCGGATCCGTTGGTCAGACACTATCATCAACAACCTACTGTGGGAGAGAACAAACCGGATTCCAGCGGAGAAAGAAATCAGGAAGAAGCGCTGGAAGACTATAGGACACACATTGAGGGAAACACTCAACTGTGTCACAAGGAAAGCCCTCACATGGAATCCTGAAGGTCAAAGGAGAAGAGGGAGACCAAAGGACACATTACGCCGAGAAATGGAGATAGACATGAGAAGAATGAACAAAAGTTGGATAGAACTAGAAAGGAAGGCCCAGGACAGAGTGGGTTGGAGAAAGCTGGTCGGCGGTCTATGCTCTATTGGGAGTAACAGGCGTAAGTAAGTAATCACCAGTCTGCAGAGTATGGTAATATTATCAACATTTGATACCTACGTTACACATAAGATTTGATTTCATTATCACTGGTTTTGCATCGATTAACAAAAAATTAGCTATAAACGCACATTGGCAACTATCCTAATAGCTAGAAACGTTCTGTTGATTGGTGTAGAACATGCCATTAGTAGAAGTCATATACTATGAATAATATCATTTCCACGTTTATCAAATCTTTTTTTAAATATAATTCTATTGGATCATCATATGATAATCCATAATGTCGCTTTAGCTTCTGTTTTTCAACAACTCTACTTTAATTATATTACGTTAATAAAAAATTCTTTCAATGATTAAATTTTCTTGCATTAATTGGAATGTAATAAATTTTTCTTTTCAATAATTGACACAAATAACAGCAGGATTAAATCGTATGTCTTTATTATTATTATTATCATCATCATCAAATTTACCTTGTTTCTTTTATATTTATTACATACTACAAAATGAGATACATATAAACAAATAAACATGTGATCAATTGGCAAATATTTCTAAAAAAACACCGACCGTTTCTAAAGCGCACATTTACAATGATTATAACTAGATCATTCCGACAGCTGACAAACATCTATAAGTGCATTCAATTTATTCATATTAATACCCTTTAAACAGTTTTGTAAATTATTTTTATTCCGTAAAGTGTTAAATTCATTCTTCCATAAACAATCTTAAAATTATCATGTTTGTTAAAAGCTTTCAATATTAGATCATTATTTAAACTATTATGTATACTGATGGACTGTAATAGAAGATTGATCAAGAATCTTGATAGATTCTGACAGAAAGCTATTAGTGTGCATAAATCACATATTACTGGACAATTCTATGCATACATTAATGCATTCACGGGAATGAAATTTCAAAACAAGTAAATTGTCAGATTACAGAATTTAACAAATAGGGTTTATTAAGCCTTATAATTGATGTTGAATGCTATACAGTGATCGACCTATGAACTGCTTAAATCACAAATATTTAGATATCTATTTAGTTACAAAAAGTGAGAAACTTTAGGAATCATTATGAAGTCGTTTTTTTACAATTTAAAACTTTGCATCAGTGAGTGAAAAATAACATCACACGTTATTTGCAAGATAAATTTTAAGAAAAAAGCTATCTCCATGTTTAAGTGATCTACACAGATCACTAGTTGATGATCAGTATATACATGCGTTCTCGACATTTCAGTCGAATTTCATGACCGACGTATTCCAATCATATCTATGGTAGAAGTCATCATTGGTGTCTTCAAGTGGTAACCCAACTATTTTAAAAAAACACTGATCATTTTAGGACATCTCAGTATCTTGCTTGCCAGAAGACTACAAACACAGTACATAACAAAAACATTTTTTTTAATTGATCAAGGTTTCAGTTAATTTACTGAATTATCCTATTTCATTTTACGAAAAGACTTTAATATTCACTTTTTTTCTAAACAGAACAAGATACGAAAGTTTTTTTCAAAATGATGTGAATTTCGATTATCCTAAAAATGGGCTAATAATCATGATCCATGACATTTTAGGCAAGCAAAGATTGAACTTAAGATGGGACATCCACCGAATGCCCTAAATAAAAACGGAAACCTAGGTCCTTGATTAGGATAATTTTCTCCGAAATATGGTTAATGAATGGATAAAATATCTGATCACTTTATTCATTTTTATGATTGCAATCTAATTTATTCAGTTCTTTTACACAACCTTATGCAGAATGTAAACAGGTAAGTCAGTATGCAAACAACTGAAACATTTCAGGTCAATTTTATGGTGAATGAATTATATGTTGAAACTTGCTGGTATAACTTAAGTACATATTTAGTTTTAAAGCAGCTTAAAGAAATGCCTACTAAATATGTGTTAGTTATCTTTCGAATATTTTTTATAGACGTTTTCTCATTTATTGATCAGATTTCTGCTTCAAACATGTCTTTCATACTTTATAAATATGTGAATAAGTGAAATCCGAAAGCTTCGTTAACTCAAGTTCATCCAACTAGCATGCTGTATTTCATAGTTTGCTTCGGAGATCGCCTTAAGGTAGATTCATGCATCAATAATGCGATCAACTAATTATTAATACTAGGGATGTGACATGCTCTAAGATTGAATAATAAGATATATCAGTAGTTGTGACTACTGCTAACGTAGTACATACATACATTTGTGATTCCAGACAAATTGATTGACGTTTTATCTTAAAATGTGAATGTTTTGTTGATATTGTAGTTTAAAAATCAAAGAGAAGAAATACTTATTCAGCTTCTGCATTTGAGTGAAAAGACTTTAGTAAAATTTTATAATAAAGCAAGATGATGGTAGCCGAGAACTAGGTCTGGTGTTCTTTATAAAGTGTGAAGCACATATGTAACATGATGGTAGCAGAAGGACTTGGTCCGAAGAGAATGAAGAGCAAATAACACAAAATATTCTTCGACACTTTTACTGAACTTGAAGGAATTTTCCAGTTGACCTCAAACAACGTAAGGGATTTTGAAGGACGAATAGGCTAAAGCAAAGATAACAAAAATTTCTTGATCATATCAAACAATGAAACACATTACAGCCAGATCTCAAGAAACTTTCTTATTCACAAATCTCTCTTCAAGAAGGAAGTCTGTTAGGAGAAAATAAACCCATAAAGCAGTTAACAATTTGATTTCTCAGTAGTTACGTGTACCAGATTGGTTATTTATATATTATTCTTTCTTTGCTAAAGAAATGAACTTCAATATATATCATCCTGTTTTTGAGAGATATAAATGAATATAATATTTTGCAATTTGAATTAGATACGCCCATACAAATGACTAAATTTTTACAGAAAGTGATTTGTTTTATAAAATCTATCACACATGTCTTTTAAACAAAATGAGTGAAATTAATAGCCACGTCTTCAAATTACTCCAGTGGTAAAAACCTTATCTTTAAAACAATCAAATAATTGAACAGACAGTGAATCCTTGTATCACCATTAGTAATAACAGCTAATTCAAAGTTTGTAATTTAAGAGACGGTCCCAGTGTTTACTTTCAGTCATAACAAGGAAATGAAAAAGAATTTATTTACATTATACTTCATCTGTCAATCATATTTGGATCTTGACAGAATAATCATGGTTCTCTATTTTAAAGACATACTTCTAATATTTCGTTTATTTTAACAACCAGTTATGTATGCATGGTACCAGTCTGTTATAAAAATCACAAAAAGTGCGACTTATTTTTTGGCTAACTATAAGTATCGATTCACTCTTAGCTAAATGGAGTTGGCTCACATGCCTTCTCTGCTACGCGTCATCTTGTTTCGTTTCGCTTCGATCTTATCCTCTTTGCTTCCTTCGCCACAATTTTCTGGTTGTCTGATCAGACCAACGATTGTATGAAATACACGTATTCGAAATTCATTCTCGTATTTGACTTATTTGATTCCGCTAGTCACTGACGCGACTTAAATCGATAATTTTACACGAGGATTGATGACATGTATATTTCGATAACAAGCACCAAACGATCTAACCGAAGTCAGATTCCAGGGGCACTAAAAAGTAATTAACAGTATGTAATATTTGAAGAGGGCTAGACATCGGATTTGCGAATCTGAATGAATGAATTAAATGGATCAATCCGAAAGTGAGGCTATATTTTCAATACTGAAATTCCATATGAAGTATGATAGATGTAAGAAATATGCTCACGTATTAGTCAAAAGAATTATAAAAATATAATCTGATATTCAAAATTTAGCGGTAATAATGAAATGCAAACCCATGATTTGTTCTCTTTTACAATAACAGGATATCCATATTTGAGAACAATGTCTTCAAAAAAATAATAGATTATTAAATTTATTGAAAGGAACGATTTCAGAATTAGTAGAATAAATTAAATGCACATAAAAGGTTTAGTACGTACTGTCAATTGTATAAGAGCATACAGTATTTCAATCCTAGTTATCATTATCAAATTTTGTTCTTTTCAATCAATTAACTGATCACATGTTTTATGGTTTCATTACAATATTTGAATAAACTCTTGTTAATAGTAGATTAAAATTAATGGAGTGATTACAAATCTCAAATTTATAAACGAATGTATTCTGAAGCAAAGCAAAAGAAAATCTGTAATACAGCAAATAGACCATCTTTGGGTTCGTAATTTATGAATGAAGAATCAAAATGAATCGAATACATTATAACATCCATAACCTTAAAAATGTTCATGGAATTAATACTATGAATTTTAGATGATTTTAAGCATTCTTATCTCAAATGTTTTACATCGACAATACTTTTTTTCATGAATAAATATAAATGTTAAGATTATTTTAGTGTACAGAGTGTAAGCATCGAAACATTAATTTATAACAGGTTAATTAACAACAGATATTGGTGATATGGTTAGGCAGACTACGTGCTAGATGGTGAAATTTTAAAAATCGCTCTCTGTATACTCACTTTTTTCGCTTATCATGTAAAAACCTTATAGTGAATGAAAAACTTAGTTTCAATTCACTAAGTTATTTACTTACTTGTTGCAACGAAAATATTTCCGGAAAATTCTTCCTAACCTATTTTCTAAAATAAACAAATTCCTGTTTGTTTTCTAAAAAAATTCAATTTGCCAAATAACTAAGAGAACTTAGTCGGAATTATTCGAATTTGCCATTATGCAGATAGGCTATCATAATTCCAATACATAAGAATAAATCAATTCCTAAAAAATATTTTAAAGAGAAATATAAAGACTTTCTAGGATTCATCCCTCATTTGCATTAGCACTGATATTTCATATAACGTCATGGATCCCAATTATAAACATATGACACTATAATAGCTTATTTTTACTCTAGTATCCGAACCATCTCATCATTCGAACTTTAAAAAGATCGATCATCTCAGTTACATAATGCAGTAGATAAAACAAATATTGCACTAAAATAATAACACATTTCCATATACGAACACACTTTGTTTTCATTCAGACATCTAGGTATTGTTTATCGTGTGGTTATCAAAAGTACAGCAAAACAAATCAATCTTCGGACCTTGAGTTGTTATTGAATGAAGCAGTTATAAATCCTTTTTTTAAAATTCAATAGTTTCCATGAATATCTATTACAGATCTGCAAATCTGTAGGTTTGTAAGTATGCTTTAAAAGACCGAGTGATATCACACAACCTTTAACCACTGAAACAGTTTGAAAGCTGCTCTAACTACGTTACATTGTTGAGTAGGTTTATAAAATTAACCCCCATGCAATAAGTGCTGGATATAAGTGAGTACATGAAAACTTACGTATTTATCAAGTAACATTTCTATTGTATTATTTAGTATATATATATATTTTTAAAAAGGAATACTTGCAACATCAAACGAAGGTTTGTGAAACATCATTTTATATTTAATATTGAATAGGTTATAAAAATAATCAAAAAATTCCCTGAAATTCATCAACATAAATTGTAATTATTAGCGAATTTTATGATGTTACAACTGATTATTATATGTGAATTTATTAACTTTCTCACTAAAATAATTAAAATAACTAAAATATAGATCAGAATGGGTTTTCGTGGAGATTTAGTATTTTCATAGTTGAAAGCATGAGTCAATTGAAGCTAGACCTGGAAGCACTGGATGGCCGTTTCGTCCTATTGTGGGACTCCTCAACAATGCGCGTCCACTGTCGCGCCTTGCGAGATTCGAACCCAGGACCTGCCAGACTCGTGCCAGAGACTCAACCGATAGACCACTGAGCCGGCATCCGATGGTGTTTATGTCTAACTTCAACCAATCCACGAAGTTGATCAACCGTTCAACAGCTGTCTTCAGTGAGTTCCTATCTTACAACGGACGTGGTTTGAACTCCACTTGTCACTGCTTCTCACTAGAACTCTAGGAATAACCTCTTGAAGTCAGTCACGAGTGGGCTTATGATTATAATCAGAAGGGGTTTTTGACGTCCAGTGCTTCCGGGTTTTCCTTGGTGGTCTAGCTTCAATTGACTCAAGCTTTTAACTATAAAATATAGATAATAATTTTGATCTGGTCTTATCACAACAAGAAGATTCCTAACAATTAGTATTTATGTATCATTCTTTTCTAATTGTCACTTACATTACATCAATACTTTTGATATGATGACTTGATGATCAGTTTTACATAATTAGACAGATGAAGTTATGAATAAAGTATTGGACAGATTAAGATTGTACATGCTTGAATATGTCAAATAATAAAAATATTTGTTGATAAAAAGAACAGTATCTACCCATAAACACGTTAAACCTAACCATTTAGCTTGAAAATAAATATTTACATAATATGGAACATCGACACATCTGCACATAAACACAATTAGTCAGCAGATGCAAAATACGGTAATGGTCGAAACATCATACTAGTATGGTACGATAAAAATTATCATACGTTTCATGAAATAAAACTAGAGCCAAATCTTACAAATAAGGTAACACAAAATTCTTATGCAGACAAAAAACATTTTCAAACCTAAGCTTATAAAGATATCTCTTAAATCATTTGAATTTAACCATTCTACAACAATTATCTCTGACACCATATATTTATATTATTATTATGATCATGATTTCTAACATGAGTTAAACATAGAAATTTATTAAGAAGACGTAATATATTGTATATATACTATATCCAATAACACAGTTAGTGGTTGTATTATGTATTGCCTATTATATTTTCATTTTTCTTGCTAATTATTAAATGTTTAGAAATTAATCCCAAAAATCTAGCGAAATGATGTCTGATAATAATAACGTACAAAGTAAATAACAGTAAAACTTTATTTTCACGCGTAAATACTACTTATTAAAAATTTAATATAATTTGTTAACATTAGGGAAACTAAACCTAAAATAAATTGAGGATCACCAAATTTAATGAAACATTATTCATGCTTACTGTAGTCAAATTGATACAAATCTATACCTATGAGAAATATCAGTTGAAATTTATTAGAGTTCATTAAAGTTTCAACTCAGTTTTATCATCAACAGAATATAATATGCATATAGTTGGACATGAAAAGTCTTCACATCATGAGGGAATATCAAACAAAAAATATTTTGAAGCTAATTTTCGATTGCTTTGGAAAATGAACTTGAAGAACATTAACTACTTAACGAGACTATGATTCACTCAAAAAGTAACTGCATTGAAATAATAGTAACATACACGATAAAATCGGGAGGATTTCACGGGTATATATTTGTCCCTCAGAATCAAACCTCAGGCCATATAGCTATCAGATTTTGAAATAAGTTGTGAATTCAGTGTATAGATACCCTAAATTCAGTCAGTCAGTCAGTTACAACGTAGAACTTCGTACGTACATACATCAGTTCGAGTTGCCATACCACATTTAGCACAGAGATGCAGTTGTCGATTCAACTCCCATATTGGTAGAAGTAGTAAGAGTATAAGTATTATGTGAAAGATTAAGGTATAAAATGTTATTGAAGGAGCATAATCCAGTGAAATAAATTTGGAAAGAAAAAAAGGAAAGGGACATGAAGAATTCAGAAGATTAGAATTTCGTAGAACACAAAGAGTGGATGCACCTTCGCCATTGCAAACGATTCTGAGCCATGTCATTCAAAGTCTCTAACCATCGGCTGCTATCATCTCGCGAATCCCAACCAGGTAGTCTACACCTACCAACATGGCTCAGTCCACTTGTCAGTGACTTCATTGATTCGTGCCACGTTTTGGTCTGGCCACCCCTAGCTTTCTTCCAACCTACTCCTACACCATGAAACATTGCACGTCGGGGCAGTCGGTGGTTGGGCATACGTAACACATGTCCCAGCCATCTCAAATGATGAAGTTTCACTACTTCATCAATCGATTTGCCATCCTTACCTAGTACCCGTTTCATAACATCTGCATTACATACTGTTATATCGTGTGAACTCGTAATATATATGAACGTGCAATTAGAGAGGTAGTGGATTTTGCTGATCGGCGCAATGATACTTGAAATCGTACGAGCAGTCTTGATTGCGTGTCGGCCCTTCTACTGCCTAACACAGCCAGTTAAGTCCAGAACACAAATAACAGCCTCGGCAATATGAATCATTATTTACAAACACACTGGGTTTTTATACAAACCAAAGTAATCAATAAACTGATTATAACTCAAGAATCGTATGATAATAAGTCAAAGGTCAAAATAAAATTAATGACAAGAGAAATACGAATAGTTCAGTTACGTAATAATTGTACAATAGGAAATAGGCATATTACATTGATCCATAAATAGACCTAAAAGTTACCATTCGTAATTCACCGTGGGTTATAACACTTACCCGGTGGTCCCAGGATATACGAGCAATGCCTCGAAGACACCTATGATCGAATACGAGTAGCCTACGAATATCCTCTACTCTTATCGGCCATGTTTCACTGCCATAAAGTAGGACGGAGCGAACTGCTGCACAGTAAACCCGTCCTTTGGTTGCTAGACGGATATCTCGCCTACGCCATAAATGACGCAAGTTGGCGAAAGCTAGACGAGCCTTCTGTATCCGTGCTGAGATTTCGTCACATACCAGACCACAAGGGCTGATGAGACTCCCAAGATAAGTGAAGTGGTCTACACGCTCAAATACTTCACTCCCCATCATTAGTTCAGGTGTCGCTGCAACCCAATCCTGAAGTAACATTTTGCACTTCGAGGGAGAGAATCGCATCCCGAACATGCCTGCATTGTTGCTTATGGTGGTCAGAAGACTCTGCATGTTGTCAGCGTCTTCACCGAGTAAAATTATGTCGTCGGCGTATTCTAAGTCAACAAGTGAGCCTCCTGGTAAAAGTTCAACTCCTGGAGGTTTGGCTGATGAAAGTGCTATCTCTAAAAGTATGTCAATGACAAAGTTAAACAAGAATGGGGAGAGTGGACAGCCCTGACGAACGCCACTAGTGGTAATCAGTTCTGATGACAGTTCGCCATAGGCTCTAACTCGACCAGTTGTGCTCGAGTAGAGAGCCTTTATGAGGTTAATGTACTTCTTTGGTACTCCTTTCAGTGACAAACATTGCCATAGAACCTCACGATCAACGGAGTCAAATGCCGCCTTAAGGTCAAGAAATACTACTATTGTGAGACGTCTGAATTCGGGTCTATGTTCTAGAACCTGACGTAGGGTGAATATCTGGTCTATGCAACCACGTCCAGGTCGAAAACCAGCCTGGTTTTCTCTAGTCTGCTCTTCACGAGCTTTGGTTAGGCGACCTAGTATTATTGAAGCTAATATTTTAGACACTATATTAGTCAAACAGATTCCAATGTGATTGTCACAGGAGAACTTTTGTCCTTTCTTATAGACTGGCACAATCAGTGGTTGGGACCAGTCAGATGGAATTACGTCCAGTTCCCAGATTCTACCTAAGACCTCAGTCAATCTCGTTGCTAGTACTGGACCACCATTCTTAAAAATCTCAGGGGTCAACCTGTCAGGGCCTGCGGCTCTCCCTCGCTTCAGATTTCCTATAGCATTTTTAACCTCGTAGAGAGTTGGAGGACTTACATCAATTTGCCATTCAGGACGACTGGGGATCGTGGGTAATTAAAGTGTGGCTAAAGGCCAGTTGAACTGATCCCTAAAGTGTTCTGCCCATCGATCCAATCTCCTGGATTGAGAATGAATAATATGCCCATCTTTATCTGAGATGGTTTCACTGATATTCGGGTTCCTAATACCGGTTTCTTTAACGAGTCTGAATAGCTGCCTACTGTTACCTATTGCCGCTGCCTTTTCCATCTCTTTTGCTTTCGCTACCCACCACTGTTCACGATCATTACGTAGGCTTCTTATAAGCCTGCGCTTAAGTTGACTCCGCTCTTCGTTATGCTCAGAGCCAGGTGGGATGAGTTTACGAGCATCTATCAGTGCGGTAGATGCTGCCCAGATCCATTGTTTCTCCCTAACGTTATGGTTTACCTTACTAGCGGATATCACTGCTGTTTCCACAGCTTTTCTGATGTTATTCCACGCTGCCTCGGGGTGGACACAACTTACATGTCTGTCTAACTGTTTTTCCAGTTGTTCCTGAAATATATTCTTAGCTGGCCTATCATTAAGTAGAACCCTAAGAGGTTTTTTGCAGCGTCTTTCCTACGTCCAGCAATATGCGGACAGACACGTGCTCGCACTAGAGCATGAACTGAATCTAAACATGTGCCCCAGAGTGAGCGACAATCTTCTATCGGGCCCCTCCATTGGTGGCTGATAGCGATGTGATATATTTGAGTCCAACGTCGGGATGAATTTGGGGGATGCCATTTTTGAAAGATGTTTTTCCTTATGCTTAAAGTTGGTATTTGCGGGAAACAGGTGGTTACCTAAGCATAGCTGCAATAGACGGTCGCCATTATCTGTTCTATTCGCCATGACACCATTAGATCCACCCAGGTGTCTTTACCTTTCACTTAGTTTACCTACTTGAGCATTGAAGTCACCAGCTACTATTACCACATCAGAACGCCTAAATTTTCGGAGATAGTCGGAAAGCTTTCTGTAAAACTCACCGTTTGCATCATCTGAGCAGCAGTCAGTGGGAGAGTAGGCAGAGACAACGACGAGTGTCCCCAACATTTCGAGTACTTACTGTTCCGTTTAGTCGGACAGCGCACAGACGACTGTCTGCTGGGATCCGGTCCAAAAGAGCTAGTTCTACCCTAGGACTTAATGCTATACCTACGCCAGCGAGGGCACGGGAAGCAGCATCAGGGCTTCCAGATACATGAACAGTGAATCGAGTTTGTTCTTTATTAGAACATGGTGAGGTCAAATGAATAACGCTATTCGGATCTTGTATGCGCACTTCGGAGACGCAGCACACATCGATGGTGCAAGATTCTAAAGTCTTAGCTATTGTTGTCCTATTTGGCACAATGTTCGTACGTTAAACGTTCTCACATGTAGTTTAGAGTGTGGTTTCAGGAGACCAGGAATAACGTTTCGTGTACTTGATTCGTTTGCCCTATTGGTGCGAGGTGATAAGGGGACGTGAGAAGGGTTAGTAGTGGAGATAAGAGAGTTATTAGGAGGCGTAAGAAGGATTTGAAAGTGATCAGCTTGGTCTCGTGTGCAGTTACGGGTATGAGGGCTAATATCACTTCCCGGCTGCCCACACCGTGGAAGGGTATTTCCTGAGGGACCTAAAAACGAAGTTGGAATAATGTTGGTAGTAACGACCTGGGAGTGTGACCGCAGAACCCAAAGTATAACTGCTTGAAACCGGTCACACACGGCCTTTTGTGGGTTTTTGACGTGTTAGTAACATTCTCCAAAGGGCTTTACTGCCGACGGAAATCCGTGGGATAAGGCGAGGTGTGCATTTTTAGGGTCGACCTTTTCTAACCCCAAACATCCTTGTGGGAAGGCAGCATCGCTGTCATGCTGGTTGTCTGAAGGAAACACCTTACTGTCGTCACACCTCTGTACAGTCAGCAGTACGACTTCGCCTTCGGACCTTGGGATTGCTGCTTTTGGTCTTACCGCTCTTCAACCGACCTGTCTGGCATGGTAGGACCTCGAGGAACGATTGTTCCAGCCAGCATAGCTCGATTGCTTCATCACGACAGGCAAGCCCGACCACCACGTCAAGGTAGCAGCAACGGTCGGGGATACCCTAAATTATGATGAAATAACTTTTCTATTATTTTATAGTCGAAAACAACTTAATATGTCATGATATTTTAACTGGGTAACGTGAAGGTTTTATACGGTTAAGCAAGATATTACGTTAGTTTATGTTAATTAATAATCAAATCAGGAGCGATAGATCATTGCTAAACAACAAAGGACATAATGTCGTGAAAACACCTAGTTTCCTTCTTGAAAAATGAAACCAAAACAAGACTACTACACTTGATATAAACGTAAAATTAGATGATGTATCTAAATATGATTGAAATTGATCTGCCAAACTACTCTGATCGTATCATCCATAACTTCTCTCAAAGGTGTCCAACTTAAAGATTGGGCGTGCCAACATGCAATTTCATTTGAATTGGTTTGAGCATTTATTACACTGTTTAGCTCACAAAAATAGATCAAAAACAATTATGTTGACATCTACTTCTTTTTTAATATAGCAAGAATTTTATTGCCATAAAATTTAGTTTTTACATCTATTATGTATCTTTCAAATTCGCTTCTTGTATATATCTATAAAGCTCCTACTACAAAAACCGTATATAGCCTATATTCATCATGCTACAAGAGGTATGTAGAAAGAAAAGTAAGATGAATGAAACCTATATCCACTACTTATTGATTAGTAATGGAACGTTCTAAAGAATTCAGAGTACATATGTAAGGATATTGTTTCTGGAAAAACATAATATAAAAAACAATATCTGTAAGATAATACCATAAACTTATTAGCTCAGTTATGGCATTTTAAAAACGGTTCCAACATCTATGGGAGTATAATTCCTCACCAGATTTCAGATGAGTGCCAGTCAACACAACCTAATTCTGGAACTTTCTTCTTATAGTCTCGTACCATCTAGTAGCCGATAAAATCCTTTATAGTATCTAGTCACAGTAGTATTTATGATTGGTATATTGATAATCATCTTTTTTCAATATATATATATATAACAAACTGTGATTAATTCACAGAAATTAAACGTTATACACTACACTTTGTGACTATATTGGTTCTGATTATACTGGTAGATTTCTTGGCATTCACTTATAACTTCTTTAATAATCAACAATTTTTAAATACATTCAATAATTGGTATCCAAAACAATAAAGGATGAAATAGCATCATCAAAAATAATACGTCTAAACAAACCGTCGAATTATAAATGTTAATGTTCAATTTATGCACTGACATATATCAAGTATTGTACATTCGAAGTAACACCAGTTTTTTATCACAGTAGTTTCGAAAACGGGACTGAGGCACACTTTCATATAAGAAACAAATAAAATACATTTGGCTGAACCGTAAAATGTCAAAAGGTGTAATATAATGATGAAGATATCCCCCAAGTTACGATCTTTTGATCGCGTGATAAACTGTTAGGTGCATTTTCGTCCTCATATACATCATAAATTACTAAGATGTAATATGATTCGATAAAGTCTTTGTGAATTTCCGACTGTCAGTTCAGTCAAGAACAATTGATTGATCCATTGCTGTTTGTTGCATGAATGACCCCCACGTATTACTTTTAGAACGATGTAGATCTAATGCTCAAATATTCCAAATTAATAATTTGGTGACATATATGAACTGTAAACTACATGAAAATTTTTGGATAATCATATAGTATCATCGGTAGTCATTCAGTTAGTACACCTTATATCCTAAAATTCACAAATTAAATATGGTTTTACTCACTAACTGATTAATATCCCGGTAGGGATCACATGAATATCTACAAACCTAATTTGTTTGTTGTTTTATCAGAGAATTCGTGTTGAAAATGAACATTACTTATACCTTCAAAATGTACCATAAAAATGTTTGAAATTCAGAGAAATCAACACTTATTAACAAATATAAAGTTCAACGTTTATAACAAATAATCATCATAGATTTAAATAATTCATTTGATAACATATCTAATGTAAACAGTAATTATTGAGTTATTATTGAAACAGTTATAATTTATTTCACAGTAATTTATGAGATGTGATAAATAACCTGCAGTAATTGTTTAAATTAGGAAATCAGTACTTTGTTTCTATGAAACGTATACAAGATATTTTTCACTGATAAACATGTGTAAAGTTTTCATTTACAAAAATCCGACTTCTTTCTCTGTTAAAGTCAAAAGCTGAATGCTGCTTAAAAGTCTTAAACAAAAGTTGATGTGTCTTTTTAAAAACTTCAGTATGCCGTTCACATTGATCAGGGACAAATGACTGAACTCACTTAAACAGAGTAACAGACAATAAACTATAATCATAGAGGTTAACGACAATACACTAGTGTAATATTCATACAAAATATAGATATAATTCATAAATCAAGAAAAGTAACTGACGTAAGTGATTCGTCTCAAATTATTTCTAGGTAGTATATCAAAACTATGAAATAGATTAAAGCCACTGAGCATTGGTGCGATTCATAGGTTTCTTCAAATAGCACCTTTTATTACACGAAACCAACTATTACAGGGACATGAATTAAAATGAATTAAGAGTATTCAATATTTTTGACTTAAAATAAAACCTTATCCAAATTCAATGTGTGCTTTAATTATAACGTAGAAAAGAGAATCCTAATTTTTCCAGACTTCAGAAGTAATATATACAAAATTATCTTAATAACCAAAATCTAATTTAAAACGTTAACGCAATAATAAACTTGGCTAACTGACACATATGACTAAAAACACCTTCCGCAAACCATCAAACCGACTAGTAATGTGATTTTCACGTTGAAATAACACCACAGACAAGATTTATATTTATATGCAAGCGTGAGTCAAAACAATAAAACATTAATATGCAATATTAGCTGAGCACCACAGTAAAATAAAATTCTAATCCGATTGTTTCTTTTTTGGTTTTCTCTTCCGCTTCTTCTTAGAATCAGTTGGTTCTGGAGTAGTTGATTGTAAACTCACTGACTCATTATCAACTGTATCTTTATTTTCAACTTCAAGGTCATTTTTATCTTCTACAGGATGAACAACAGCAAAATTTTTGTTACGGACATCTTTTTCAATGTGATTACTTGTGGTGAATAAACTTAGTGTATTTAACTTATCTTCGATTCGTTTTTGAACTTCAGATATCTGAGAAATAGCATTGACGAGACCAGATTCTGTGGCTCCAGTTAAAGCATTTATTCTTTCATTCAGCTCATTGAACGATGTTTCATCGTGAAATTTTGCATTGGATGAATTGCAAAGTGTCTCTGGCACATTATCAATGCTGACAGGTATTTTATCTTCATGTCCTTTGAATGGTATAAATTTCTGATATTCTAATACGATAAGTGAAAAGAGAAAGTGTGCAAATATATCATATGAATGAGACAAAAATAATTCATTCACAATAATTGCAAACTGTTAGTGAATCAACACTAACTAAAGAACAGAAGTAATTACAATATGCACACATAAGAATATTAACTGAGATGTTTTGATCTGAAGAGAAGTACAACACTAACGGTAAACGAATAATATGATGCTCTATAGTGCATTTAGCCATGCACAGACACTACATAATGAGTATTGCAGCTTCAAGAAGCGGAATACAAAATTAAAAAGCTGTATTTAAGGTCTCTGTCTAGAACTTCGTAGTTCTAAGTTTCTTAAAAACATTCTATCAGTCACTATTTTATTGTTCAGCAACTTATTGGCAAGAAAGTTTGAACTTTGAATTATACAGACAAAAACGATTGTTCGAACTACGATACCGGCGGACAATGACCTAGATTTATTTCATTTATTTAAACACATAAATATTAGTACAAGGGGGGCACCAGATATATATACACCGCACAAATCTCACCTGATTTATGTGAGGGCTGTGATGCTGCGCGAGTGCCCAAACCGAAACAGGGGGAAGTACGAAAGTAGACAATACTTTATTCTATGGATTATGGTTATGTGAATTGCCGCAAATTATACAGCAGACAGTAAATTTCAGCAACAGCGACACTGACAAGCTAGCGAGAATACCCGATAGAACACACAAATGATATTAAACGACCTACCATGTACTCAGTGTGTCCTTAACTGACAAAGTCGACGGATTAAAGAGGAAAACGGAATTGATATACGGAGAAATAGATCCTATGAGAATGAGAGGAAGGTTACTAGTATGTTCACTGTGTAATACGTAATGGTTCCATGTGATTGTAACGATAGTTAATACTGATATATTATGTCACAGTACTCATGAAACAAAATATGTAATAGCACACCGACTAAATACAACTAGTAATCAATCGTGATTCTGAGTAGGTATAATTACCAATTAGCGACAAACAAATTATTTTGGAGGCGGTTTCGTCGTAGGCTGCGGCAAGTTCATACGTTGGCTCACCACTCCTTAATCAGTGTTATATGACTGGTTATAAAACCCAAAGTAATAACTAGTTTTAATTTACCACGAGACATTCAAAAGCAGACACGAAATCAGATCGAAGTTACTTCATTGAAAACGTATCAGCTCAACAGCCAAGTGTAAATCAACCAAACCATGCAACAGGAGAGAATATGTATAAGAATGAATATGCGTATATGTATGAATCACGAAATATTGATGGAGTACATTTACAGCCAATAAGAGAATAAATAATAGACTCTTCCACATTCACAAACACATGAGAATATACGATTAAATGTGAGCAAAGTGATTGATGGAGAGATGATACATTTAATTATTGACTGAAATAACTTGATAAAATTAACGGTATAAACTGGCTAATTACATTATCATCTCACTTCATATATACACAACATCGCAATGATTCGGATATTAGATACGTTGCATTTATTATGAATGAAAACCCCCATGGATTTAATAGTCTATTAAAAATACTGATGTTCAGTCAGGGGTGATTATATATTAAGACTATGAACACTAAGTGGAGGGTTAGTGATTAAGCAACCAACTCTCAACTACTTAAAACAGAGTACTTTGACTCCAGTACTCTGTTGGTAACACCAACACTCAGCAAATGTGATATAAAACCTAATACAAAAGTGAATAGTTTAGCTGCTAAGTTGAACGAATTAAATCTTACAGTATGAAGGCATCATGCATAATCATAGAATAAATTTTTAAAAAAGGGATTATAGCCCACTCAACAATATTTTCATCAATAACAAAAAAATACACTGACTTTTGGGCATGAATGATTTTAAAACATCAGGAACAATAATCCCATGTTCTGCTTGATAATTCTCTAGAATCGCACAAATAACTCGAGTGGTTGCACACATCGTTGCGTTGAGCATATGTACATATTCAACCTAGGTCATTGTAAGACACAGTCAGTTCATAAACAAAACAATAATAAGAACTTTCAAACAAGCGTGATAATCATTTAAAGAAGAGACTGTTGATCCAAGCAATAATTTAAGATAATTAACATGATTTAAGTCAAAGTTGCATTATGTTATCTTTTGAAAATTAAACGCACAGTAAAATGTGTAAATTCACATAATCACACTCAACTTGATTGAGTTCATATTCCAATTATGTCCCTTAATATTCTTATTAGCCTCAATAATACATGATTTATCTAATTTAGATGCTTTTTGACGGCATATATAGCCATTACTTTTTATACTTAGACGATAATAATAATAATAATTTACCAGCCAAATACGAGTATGTACTTTAATTGAGCAATTCACTTGCCTCGAAAAAGTTTACATATATGCGAAGTAACTGACGAACTGAATGACATATTACAAAACTTAAATTCATTATGACTAACAATATAATTGGCTGAATTTGTTACAGACACAATCATCACAAAGTGCATCGATAGTTATAACTACATTAAGCAACTTGAAGAACACGAGAAAAATACCACTTACACTTTTATTCATTTTTTTTGTCTGACCGAAACGAATTGCTAACCGACGAGATTGATAGTCCAAACAATTACTACACGATACAAGTTCCCTATAGGCTCCGGACCCAGGGAACCAACCTTCTAAATCATACTTCATAGATGCAGCATTGTTTAGCTCACCCGATACAATGGAAACAACACGATAAGGCAACTTCAGAGCCTGTAAACAAGCAAGCAATAAAAAAGAAAACTTTATTGACAGATTCGAATCTTTTGAGGAATAAATAGCATCGCCGTGTAAATTGAATTGTAATCATTTTCGGTCATAAGAGCCAGTAACTCGGAAAAAAAAATTAATCAGTAAATATTTGATACACCACAAACATCATACCTTATTTAAATAATTTATTATGTTTGCCTCTTTTAAAGTTCATTTACCGAATGACATTCTTAGTTTACGATAAAAATAAATGGGTATTTCACATTATTTTTATTTGATATCATAGACCCACGAGTGGCCGATGTTAAGAAGAATAAACAGGAACTTAATGAAGTATTTCAAAATCATGGTCTTCAGTCAAATTATCTTGAACGGTTTTTATATTCGCTGCGAAGGATGAAAGCTATTTAAAAACTTTTTTTGGAATAAGCAAACAATATATTGAAGTTTACAGACTAGACAACAATAATAAATAAAATTCTTTATAATTTCCGCTAAATAATTCACAAGTCATGAAATAAGATTTTTATTCGGTTTAACCGATTTGAAAAGTTTACAACAGTTTACGTTCCGACTTTATTCCATGAGTAGAAAACATTAAGGTTGAAACAATAAATTCTGAGCAAAAGTTACCAGAAGTTGATATCGATTTTCGGGAGTAGGGAGAGTAAATAAATGTAAAAAACATTAATGATAATCTATTATTTACAAAACAGTAAACTAACCTGGTAAAATGCTTCAGCATTAGAAATCATATGATCAAACATCTCCCATGACAGATTATCGTGCGGACTAGTAATACAAAACTGTTCAACCTACCATTTGAAGAAAAAATGGTATTTAAAAAGTAAATTTAGTAAATCAGAGTTCTCAGCTAATTCTAACCACGTGACATAAAATAAAGAGAGCCTATGATATCATCATCCAGTGTAGGATCTAATGCAGTTGAAGACAATCATTAGCACGGAACTACTGACGCACTACGATCTGTCCACGCCAATCATCATGGCCGCAGACGCTTGAGCTTTTGAACTCAGTACTGTCATCTTACACCAGTTCCCGGACGCAACAGAGAGAGCTATTATGCATAAGATGGTGGTTGGAAAAAGTCAACAGGAAACCCTGAACCCGAATTTCCTGCTATTTGGCACTCGTCAACAAGGTGTACCTGTAATCTTGAGGGAACTGGTGCTCCCTGACGGATTCGATCTCGTGTCACTCAGATTCACAGTCAGAGACGTTACCACTGAGCTATTCGGGCCGCGACCGTAGGACTGAGGTGTAATCACAATTGCTTGATCACTGGGTGGTGATCAATGTCATGCGTGTCAAGTCCTTCTTAGTGCTGATCGAATGCTATCGATCAAGTTGCAATGTGGCCACATCCTGTTCGATACCTTTAATCCGCCGGTAGTCCTAACACAGGAAGAAGCACAAGTCGATCTACGATCCAGAAGGTAGTCATTATGCCAACGGCGACAGATGTTCAAAATGCAAGTGGACCCCAAGAACGTTCGTTATTAAAAGGGGAGGTGTTTGGGGATGTTAAATCCCCAGAACTCACTTGGTAAGTGACTTATTTTTGTAATTTTAGTTCGAAATTTTGAATTTCTTTGTTTTCGCGCCAAAAGCGCTCCTTTCACCTTCGAGTCGTATTTCCCACTTGGAAATATCTTAAACGCTATTGGTCTGTTGTATCTTTTAGTGTGCTATTTTGTAATGCTTCCCGAAGACAATTTTATGCTGTATATATACGCTTGATTTTTTCCTGTTGTGATTGCTTGTGCTTCTGGCTGCTGACGGAATATATCTTTCCCACTTTCAACTTGGACTTCTCACTATATTTAGCGGGTCTGGGACGCGTCAGAATAGCTAGCTCATTGGTATCTGGTTACAAGTCTTTGTTTCGTTTGCTGACTAAGTGAATTCAAAACCGCTTCAGACATAACAGGTGGTGGCGTGAGTGATGCGATCGATTAACGTATAGTGAAAGCCAGAGCGGCTTATGCCAATCTGGGCCATCTTTGGCGCCTTCGTGATGTTAGTCTGGCTGTAAAAGGTCGGATCTACAACGCGTTGGTGAGAGCAGTTTTGCTCTATGCTTGTGAAACCTGGCCTCTCCGAGTTGAGGTTGTTAGACGACTCTCTGGATCTGATCATCGTTGTCTCCGAAGGATTGCTGACATCCAGTGGCAACACCATGTTAGTAATGCACAGGTTCGGCATCGTGTGTTCGGGCGCAGAGACGATTATCCAATTGGCATCACCATCTTGAAACAACGACTTCGGCGACTTGGACATGTTCTGCGAATGCCATCCCCGAGAATTTCTCGTCGTGCATTATTTGCAGACACTGAGACTGGTTGGAAAAAGCGGAAAGGTGGTCAGTGTATGACATGGTGTCGTGATATGAAAGAAAGCTGCAAAGGGCTAGCTTCTGTTGGTTCTTCCCGACTCCCTGGCTGGGGTCCGAGAGGTGGAGCAACACAGCGGCTAGAGACGTTGTCAGATATGCCTCAGAATAAAAGCCAGTGGCGAGCCTACTGTAACCTTCTTTAAGTTACTTCATAAAAAGTGGTTATAACTTCCTTAACTGAAAGAGTTCTTCTGGTTATACATTTCTGTTTCCCCCAATATTACTCTTATTATTACACTAACATACACTAATCTGTGGTTGCTATTCTTCTTCATTTTTTTCTATGCACTTTACTCCCTTTTTTCTCTCCCCATTCTCATTGTTTTTTTGTGGTGCATATATATCTGTGCCCCCTTGCACCAATATTTATGTGTTCAAATAAATAAATAAATATTTACTATAGAAGGGGTTTTGTGGAGATTTAGTATTTATCATTGTTGAAAGCGTGAGTCAATTGAAGCTAGAGCACCATGGAAAACCTGGAAACACTGGACGGCCGTTTCGTCCTATTATGGGACTCCTCAGCAGGAGTGCTGATGAAATGATTAATATAATAATATGCTCACTAGTGATTTCGAGAAGTATATCTAGGAGCTCTAGTGAGAAGCAGTGACCAGTGGAGTTCAAAACCACGTCTGTTGTGAGATAGAAACTCACTGAAGGCAATTGGTGAATGGTTGCTCAACTTCGTGAATCAGTTGAAGTTAGACATTAGCACCGTTGGATGCCAGCTCAGTGGTCTATCGGTTAAGGGCTTCGGCTTGAGACTGGTAGGTCCTGGGTTCGAATCTCGCTCGGGAGAGCAGGTTCGTGGATGCGCACTGCTGAGGAGTCCCATAATAGGACGAAACGGCCGTCCAGTGTTTCCAGGTTTTCCATGGTGCTCTAGCTTCAATTGACTCACGCTTTCAACAATGATAAATAAATATTTCTCCACTTCAGGAGAATGGAAATATTTCTAAGAAGTAGATAGTAGCAATCAGTAAATTTAACGTTATAAGTAAATGAATAAAAAATAAAAATAAATTGATAGTTATATGACACTAGTAAACGTCGTCCAAGTTGACTAACGGTATGTAGACTTGCAACCAAAAATTAATTCTTAAACAATCAACTCTAATGTTAAATAATATTCTAAGTGAATTAACAGCAATAAGATGACTATATTCAAAAACAATCAACATACCTTTTCGAACTGATGAACACGAAATATCCCACGAGTATCACGACCATGACTACCAACTTCTTGTCTGAAACAAGTCGAGATCCCTGCATACTTAATCGGTAATTGATCAATGGGTAACCATTCGTCTTGATGAAATGCAGCGATCGGTTGTTCGGATGTTGCAATTAAATATTTCTCTTCCTCTTCAGTTTCATTTGCTTGTGAATCATGATTGGTTGTGACGTTGAGTTCACGACGGCCTGTAACCTGAAGAAATGAAAATAAGTGTTAATTTAGTGAAATCTAATAATTACATGTACAGAAAAATAACATTTAATATATAAAGGATGGGATAGTAAATACAGTGAATCCATCTCAACTCAACCCTGTGGCTTTCTAGCTTGATAGCACGTGTCCAGATCACTAAGCCATTAAATTAAATTCACATGGTAAATAACTGACAGTGTAGTACTGTTAAATACTAGTATGTGATGGAGACAAAATTCTGATGAGCAACGACCATCAAGATGAAATGAAAAAATAGAAATGTATGATTTGAATGGGTTATCGTGTTTCCTTTAATCACCAATTATCATACCTGATATCTCGACATACTCATATTCCTTGATGATGTGAGTATTAACACATAAATTCATTGCCCTCAAAAGCCCTGGTACGGCCGAGAGTGGGGAGAGTCCGCTCTCCCTCTTGAAATGCTCTCACATGTTCACGCGTATATAGCCTCTGTCAGGGAAGTCCTACTCATTACCTTCACGTGACGGGGGTGTTGTTTAAGAAATTGAAAGGACAAAAAGCGAATGTCCGGTACTTTAACCGGGTTGGTGGACACGAAAATTCCACCTAGGGGAGTTGAAAAACCCTGATTCCAAACCAATGGTGTTGCCCCTTAAGAAAATCACCTGCATCGGTCTGGGCACCCGGGCAGTATCACAGCCCTTACACAAATCAAATGAGATTTGTGTGGCGCATATGTATCTGGTGCCCCATTGTACCAATATTTATGTTTAAATAGAAAATGGTGCCCCATAAATTCAATGCCTATGATATGGCATTACGAATGAAGCAAAAAACTAAAAAAACTGATACTTCTAATGAATTAATAATAGTGGATTATAGGACTATAATACAATTAAACAACCAAGTATCGGCTATGATATCGGACGTTAAGCTATAAACACTTAGTGTAGAACTTAACGATAGTACCAAGCTATGCAAACAAGAGTAGGTGGAACTAGACTTGAGAGCATCACCTAACGGCTGAAATGAGATATTTAATCACCAATCTACTGTGAAATGGCAGCTCGTAACAGTTAGTAATGTGATTAGACTACTTCTCTATAAACTTTTGAGCATAACTCTTAAGTATCATATGATATGAAGCTTTTTTATAGAGTTAAGATTGATTAATGCATGGAACTAGCTCTATAGAACTCAGAAAACCACGATTAATTATTGTGAACAGCTAGACGATTCCATCTCTGTACTGACTTTTAATTAGATAGATTTAATAAAAATTTAGAATAATTCATTGCATTTATTGAACGCAACTAAAACTATGGATTAGATAAATGAAAGTTAACCTATTTTCATTCTGTTAAACAGAACAAAGAAATTTTCTAATCATGGTGAAATCTTAAGACTTACTTTGTATAATTCTTCATCAAACTGACTTAACTGAGCGACTGCTCGCATAGCCTCCTTGCGCATAAAAAATGGAGTGTACAGTGGCGTAAAACCACGTTCATCTAACATTTGTAGAGCTAAGTTTATGATTGCTTGTTCCAGGAAGACTAGCGGCCCCTATAAAAAGAGCAGCAAAAAAAATTGATAGTCTTTATGTAAATATAAAGTTATCATCAAAAAACGCCAATATAAATCCGGGCAAAAAAGGTAAGGCTAAAAATCTTGTAAGATGAAAGACTATGGTAAAAATAGGAATAAAACAAAAATAATTACAATGCCATAGTAAACCTTGAAAATCTCTGTTTTCATAATACTTCTAATTAAATTAGTGTTGGGGATGCTAGATCCCCAGAAAACATTTGGCAGACGTCTTATTTCTGTAATTTTATTTTGAAAATTTCGGATTTCTCATTTTCGAAACAAAAGCGCCCAATTTTATCTTCCCACTTGAAAGGACTTAAAATGTTACTGGTTTATCCCTTCTTTCAATATGCTATTTTGTGACGTTTCGAAAGGATATTTTAATGCTATAAATATACGTTTAAAGTGTGTGCTCGTTGTTGTTAGTTTTTATGGCTGCTTGTGGAATATACCTTTCCTTCATCTGAACATGGCTTCTCCCTCTAGTTAGCACAGCTGAAAAACATTGGAATAATTTAACTTGTCTTGTCATCGTATCGCTGACCTTTCGTTCCGTTCGCTGACTTTAGGTAATCCCGTAATCTCTTCAAACATAGCGGTTTGTGATTGAGCAGATAGGAGTTAGGGAACACAAGAACAAAAAAACAATCCTAAACCAAAGTTTATGATACTTTCTCCACAGATGATCCCAGGCATAAAGATGTTAGGAACAACCGCAATTACTTGAAATATTCAGCATTAGGCAGTATATAAATGTTCCTGGACCAACGACGGCCAAAAGTAATTCATTACAATTATCACAGAGTTATAGATAAGTGTTCGTTTTGGTTGATCGATTGACTATATGGTTTTATATGAAGTGTTCCGAGAGATGTTACCTTACGGGAAGCTAAATTACTGACTAAATGAAGCCGAATGAGCTGATATCAAAAGATAGCATGACTATTGGAGTATCTGTTAATCTTGTCTAGAAACTCAGAAATCTTCATGTTTTAACCAACTACCTGAGGGAGAACAACACTCAAAATCATATTTCTGTGTTTAAAATTATCATTTCAACTCAAGACTGACTGAATAAATTTTAACACATTTGCAATGAGACCCAATGGGGGATATAAATATACACTGTTGAAACAAACAACCTTTTGACACAAAAGTTGTATGGCTAATGTTAATCCATATATATAGTGCTGGACGTACAGGTAGAACTATAAGGTTTGATAGAGCAGTGTTTCGTTGATAATCTCGAAACACTCAAATAGTTAAATCAATCGAATGCCACTATCACTCTTAACAAGGGTTAGATTTTCATAGCTGATAATAGTAAATAAAGTCTAAAAACTAAAGACGAGGAAGGAGTAGTTTCGAAAACTAGTCTTTATTAGGAAATAAAGCACAACCAGTTAGGAAATGGACACTAAGGTCAAAATTAAATTCGATATTTGGTGCCTATTCAATTGTGCTTGTGGACCCTCGAGTACATTAGTTTTGGGGAAAAAAACAAAGAACACTTTCACAAATTTGTATATGGCAATTTTATATGATTGAATAACTCGTCCAATATTTGAGATTATGTGTACTATTAGCTAACCGTATAAAAGTGATGTATCCAAACTACAAAAACTGAATAACTTATTAATTATAACTTTTTCGGTAGGAAAACTATTACACCCGATAAGTTAAAACCACTTAGTGCGGTATCAATAACGTGCAACTATATGCTAGCATGATTTAGAAAATCGCACACACATACTAACCTTTAAAAAATATCCACGACCTCCGGCTACTGTACTTCCACGTTCACCGTCAAAACCATCTACCATTATCACTAAATCAACATGAGATAAAGGTTTTCGAAAATCGCTCTTTCCGAAAGTTCGAATAACCAAATTGTCTTCCTAGTCAAACGAATATATGCATAGAACAAATTTTAAATGAGCGCCGAATGAACCACTAGTAGTGAAAAATACCATTAACCACGTACATTTACACAATATCGTAACGAGGCAATAATTGTGCAGTTAAGTTGAGAAAGTCAGGTAATCCAGTCAGTTTTTCATAGACGTAAGACCGAGCACAAATGTGCAATAGATCAATTTAATGCACTTCACGTTAGTACGGGAGAGCATATAAAGGTAAAATTAAGTGGTAGATATAGAAACAGTATGCATGAAAGCGAAGAATCAGATGTAAACATCTAAAAGATTAGTCGTTGAGATCAACTCAGGCAAGTCTTTTCATAGGTAAGCAATAAAGGCAATCTAAGCAAAACCAAACAAATTTTATGTTTCCAGTCAGTCACAACGTAGAACTTCGTACGTACGTAAATTAGTCAGAGTTGCCATACCAAATCAACACAGAGATGCAGTTGTCGATTCAACTCCCATATTGGTAGAAGTAGTAAGAGCATAAGTATTATGTGAAAGATATGGGTTTGAAGATGTTATTCAAGGAGTATAATCCAGTGAAATAAATTTGGAAAGAGAAAAACGATAGAAACATGAAGAATTCAGAAGATTAGAATTTCGTAGAACACAAAGAGTGGATGCACCTTCGCCATTGCAAACGATTCTGAGCCATGTCATTCAAAGTCTCTAACCATCGGCTGCTATCATCTCGCGAATCCCAACCAGGTAGTCTACACCTACCAACATGGCTCAGTCCACTTGTCAGTGACTTCATTGATTCGTGCCACGTTTTGGTCTGGCCACCCCTAGCTTTCTTCCAACCTACTCCTACACCATGAAACATTGCACGTCGGGGCAGTTGGTGGTCGGGCATACGTAACATGTCCCAGCCATCTCAACTGAAGAAGTTTCACTACTTCATCAATCGATTTGCCATACTTACCTAGTACCCGTTTCCTAACAACTAAATTACTTACCCGGTGGTCCCAGGATATACGAGCAATGCTTCGAAGACACCTATGATTGAAAACTAGTAGCCTACGAATATCCTCTACTCTTATCGGCCATGTTTCACTGCCATAAAGTAGGACGGAGCGAACTGCTGCACAGTAAACCCGTCCTTTGGTTGCTAGACGGATATCTCGCCTACGCCATAAATGACGCAAGTTGGCGAAAGCTAGACGAGCCTTCTGTATCCGTGCTGAGATTTCGTCACATACCAGACCACAAGGGCTGATGAGACTCCCAAGATAAGTGAAGTGGTCTACACGCTCAAATACTTCACTCCCCATCATTAGTTCAGGTGTCGCTGCAACCCAATCCTGAAGTAACATTTTGCACTTCGAGGGAGAGAATCGCATCCCGAACATGCCTGCATTGTTGCTTATGGTGGTCAGAAGACTCTGCATGTTGTCAGCGTCTTCACCGAGTAAAATTATGTCGTCGGCGTATTCTAAGTCAACAAGTGAGCCTCCTGGTAAAAGTTCAACTCCTGGAGGTTTGGCTGATGAAAGTGCTATCTCTAAAAGTATGTCAATGACAAAGTTAAACAAGAATGGGGAGAGTGGACAGCCCTGACGAACGCCACTAGTGGTAATCAGTTCTGATGACAGTTCGCCATAGGCTCTAACTCGACCAGTTGTGCTCGAGTAGAGAGCCTTTATGAGGTTAATGTACTTCTTTGGTACTCCTTTCAGTGACAAACATTGCCATAGAACCTCACGATCAACGGAGTCAAATGCCGCCTTAAGGTCAAGAAATACTACTATTGTGAGACGTCTGAATTCGGGTCTATGTTCTAGAACCTGACGTAGGGTGAATATCTGGTCTATGCAACCACGTCCAGGTCGAAAACCAGCCTGGTTTTCTCTAGTCTGCTCTTCACGAGCTTTGGTTAGGCGACCTAGTATTATTGAAGCTAATATTTTAGACACTATATTAGTCAAACAGATTCCAATGTGATTGTCACAGGAGAACTTTTGTCCTTTCTTATAGACTGGCACAATCAGTGGTTGGGACCAGTCAGATGGAATTACGTCCAGTTCCCAGATTCTACCTAAGACCTCAGTCAATCTCGTTGCTAGTACTGGACCACCATTCTTAAAAATCTCAGGGGTCAACCTGTCAGGGCCTGCGGCTCTCCCTCGCTTCAGATTTCCTATAGCATTTTTAACCTCGTAGAGAGTTGGAGGACTTACATCAATTTGCCATTCAGGACGACTGGGGATCGTGGGTAATTAAAGTGTGGCTGAAGGCCAGTTGAACTGATCCCTAAAGTGTTCTGCCCATCGATCCAATCTCCTGGATTGAGAATGAATAATATGCCCATCTTTATCTGAGATGGTTTCACTGATATTCGGGTTCCTAATACCGGTTTCTTTAACGAGTCTGAATAGCTGCCTACTGTTACCTATTGCCGCTGCCTTTTCCATCTCTTTTGCTTTCGCTACCCACCACTGTTCACGATCATTACGTAGGCTTCTTATAAGCCTGCGCTTAAGTTGACTCCGCTCTTCGTTATGCTCAGAGCCAGGTGGGATGAGTTTACGAGCATCTATCAGTGCGGTAGATGCTGCCCAGATCCATTGTTTCTCCCTAACGTTATGGTTTACCTTACTAGCGGATATCACTGCTGTTTCCACAGCTTTTCTGATGTTATTCCACGCTGCCTCGGGGTGGACACAACTTACATGTCTGTCTAACTGTTTTTCCAGTTGTTCCTGAAATATATTCTTAGCTGGCCAATCATTAAGTAGAACCCTTAGAGGCTTCCCTGCAGTGTCTTTACTACGACCAGTAAGACGCAGACAGATACGTGCTCGCACTAGAGCATGATCTGAATCTAAACATGTGCCCCAGAATGAGTGAGTCTTCTATCGAGCCCCTCCATCGGTGGCTGATAGCGATGTGATATATTTGAGTCCAACGTCGGGATGAATTTGGGGGATGCCATTTTTGAAAGATGTTTTTCCTTATGCTTAAAGTTGGTATTTGCGGGAAACAGGTGGTTACCTAAGCATAGCTGCAATAGACGGTCGCCATTATCTGTTCTTTTCGCCATGACACCATTAGATCCACCCAGGTGTCTTTCCCTTTCACTTAATTTACCTACTTGAGCATTGAAGTCATCAGCTACTATTACCACATCAGAACGCCTAGCTTCTCGGAGAAGGTCAAAAAGTTTCCTGTAGAACTCATCTTTTATATCGTCTGAGCTGCAGTCAGTGGGAGAGTAGGCAGAGACGACGAAGAGGCAACGACGAGTTTCCCTATCTTTCCGGGTCCTTACTGATCCGTTTAGTCGGACAGCGCACAGACGACTGTCTACTGGGATCCAGTCTAAAAGAGCTAGTTCTGCCCTAGGACTTAGTGCCATACCTACTCCAGCGAGGGCACGGGAAGCAGCATCAGGGCTTCCAGATACACGAAGCGTGTATCGAGATGAAACTTTATTTTGATTAGGTGCGGTCAAATGAATGACACTACTCGGATCTTATATGCGCATTTCGGAGACGCAGCAAACATCGATGGTGCGAGATCCTAAAGTCTTAGCTAAAGACAACTATTGTCCTATTTGGCACAATGTTCGTACGTTAAACGTTCTCACATGTAGTTTAGAGCTCGGTTTCAGGAGACCAGGAATAACGTTCCGTGTACTTGAATCGTTTGCCCTATTGGTGCGAGGTGATAAGGGGACGTGAGAAGGGTTAGTCGTAGGGATAAGAGAGTTATTAGGTGTAGGAAGGATTTGATTGTGGCCAACTTCATCTCGTGTGTTTTTACGGGTATGGAGGCTAATATCATTTTCCGGCTGCCCACACCGTGAAAGGGTATTTCTTGAAAGACCTAAAAACGAAGTTGGAATAATGTTGGTCGTAACGACCTGGGAGTGTGACCGCAGAGCCCAAAGTATAACTGCTTGAGACCGGTCACACACGGCCTTTTGTGGGTTTTTGACGTTAGTAACATTCTCCAAAGGGCTTTACTGCCGACGGAAATTCGTGGAGTAAAGTGAAGTGACATTTTTAGGGTCGAACTTTTTAAACCCTCCCTTCCTTGTAAGAAGGCTGCATCACTGCAGATGCTGGTTGTCCGAGGGAAACACCTTACTGCTGTCACACCCCTTTACAGTCAGTAGCACGACTTCGCCCTTAGACCTTGGGTTTCCTGCTTTCAATCTAACCGTTCTTCAATCGACCTGCCTGGCATAGTAGAACCTACAGGAACATATGTTCCAGCCAATATAGCTCGGTTGGGTCATCAAGATTGGCACGCCTGACCACCACATCAAGGTATCAGCTACGGTCGAGACGACCATTTATGAAAGTTTTTCATCTATCACTGATTACAACTCATTATTTTTTAGTAGTCTGAACTAAAAAATGTGTGTTTTATACTGTACGTTGAAAGACATCAACAATAAAGCAATACACTTTACCAACTTGAAAGAGTGTACGCCGATACCAAGTCCTGGGCTATTGATGAACTGATTTCAGCAACTAAATTAACGTTGAAGTACTACATGATAATATCTATTCAACGCCAGAGGGCTGGAGTTGCAGACTGAAATCAGGCCTTCGGGGATAGGAAAAAGTTAAATTATGATTTGTTAGTTATGGATTATAGATAGACCATAACTAAACATATAAATAATAAAGACTGGCACATTGACTTTGGTTATCAGATAAACCTTGAGCTTGATAAGTGGATATGAAAATCTTGTTTTGAGTGAGTTAGTAACGGAAATTTAGACAAAATGTCCCGCAATTAGATATTATCACGGCTTCAACTCTGTCATATTGGGCAAAAAAAGTATTTTTTAACACTATCGAATAGTAACAGACTAACATTTTTCAAAAAGCAACACCTCGGTGAAACATACCTCATTGTTGCTTATCGGTACATCTGGGTGTAGAAGATTACCAATCTCATACAATTGCTGCTGTCTTACAGACTCGAACTCCACTACGAAGGCTGCATTTTTCTTTGTTTCTTCATCAATAAGACAGGACAAAGACTTTAACTGTGCTACACTCAAGGACTGAAACATAGTGACCAACAACTGTCCTACCTGCAAATCAGCTTCCACAAGTGAATCAAGGCGATCAAATACATCACCAAACAAATTAGACTCGAAATCCGGGCCATCTATGTTTTCCTAAAAATCAAATCACAGCAGTCATAATTTACTTTAATCTTCTTAGCAATAGTTTTGCTGCAGAAGTTCTTTACTTTGTTTAAATGATCAGCTCTGAAACGTGCTACGAAGTTCGAGTAACCATTTACAGTCTACCTTTCCGCCAACTCTCATCTGCTTCTAATAGCAAATCGACACGTTTAGTACCTCTGAATCTTTTGATTTCATTGGAACGAATAAGTTCAGGATCACCTCCTTTATCGACTCTGAAAAGATCTAAATCTAGCACCATGATGGTAACGTCATACACTAAAGCACCGCTATTAGATCTCAAGGTCAAATGGTTCAAGTGGTTGAGGACGGAATAGAAGAAGCTTTCGCTTAACGGGCTTCCGTGTCTGGTAGCAGTAGATCACCAATACCTTCAGGCAAAAACCTAGGTATATTAACGATAATAGGGGAAAAAAGAAATTGGTAAATCATAGTAATCTGTTATACTTAGTCCTTAAGAATAAGTCAAGATTCCTCTTAAAGGACTCCTGGGAGGTCGCTTGGAATAGCTCAGTCGGCAGCGAATTACAGCACTTGACAACTCTAACGGAGTAGAAGTTGTGTCTGCAGTCTGTTCTGCTATGTAGGGTCTCCAATTTCTGGGTGTTACCTCTCAGGTTAGTGTTATGACTAAGCTTAAGAAGATGTTTAAGGCGATGACCAGAAGTATTAAGGATACTGTAAGTCATAAGAAGATCACCTCTAAGACGACTGTACTCTAACAGGTAAAGGTTAAGAGATTTGAGGCGCTCTTTATAAGGTTTGAATTTGAGTCCTCGAACTGATTTAGTGGCTCGACGTTATATACTTTCCAGAGTGTCCTTATCCTTTTGGAGGGAGGGAGGAAATACTATGTTTCCATACACTAAGTGGGGACGAATAAAACTGTTGAAGATTATATGGAAGGTTCTACCGTCAAACTGGCCAAAAATGTGCTTCAATGTTACCAGTGCAAGGTTTGCTTGAGAGGCGTTTTTGTCACAGTTCGCATACGATTTCAGGTCATAGGGTACCAACACTCCTAAATCTTTTTCAACTTGGGAAACTCCTAGAAACTTCTAAGTTATAACTATAGTCTGCAACATGTCTCAGATGGACCACCTTGCACTTTGAAGTGTTGAAGGTAAATTCGTTGTCGTCTGCCCAACTTTGAAGTCGGGTCAGATCCTCCTGAAGAACTAGCATATCATTATGACTACGTATCTCTCTCCAAAGTCTCACATCATCAGCAAAAAGCAATAAGTTAGATTAAACTTGTTAAGGAAGATCGTTAATATAAATCAAGAATTGAAGAGGTCCTAGTATTGCGCCCTGGGGGCCCCACTAGGACATTCCATAGCCTGAGAGAGAGTGAAGTCAACCCTGACATTAAAGTGTCGGTTTTCTAAATATGAAGAGAGCTAATCAATCAAAGGGTGTTTTATACCAAATCGTCTAAGCTTCTTGATAAGACATACGTGGTTGACCATATCAAAGGCTTTTGAGAAATCCAGGTAGATGACGTCAACCTTCCCCTTGCGATTAAGGATGGTTGCCCATCTGTCCACCGCAGTTAGCAGGTTGGTCATACAAGAATGACCTTTTCTGAAACCATGCTGTTGAGGTGAGAACTTTGAGGATGATAAGTATTCTAGTAAACCGTCGTATATTAGAGATTCCATAATTTTTGAAGGTATGGAGAGAAGGGCCACTGGTCGGTAGTTTGAGGGTTCACTGCGTCGCCCTCCTTTGAAAATTGGTGTGATGTGGTCCAGCTTCGGGGAATCTTCTTCAAAATCACTTTTACTACTTCGGCTAATCTTTGCACTTTATAAGCACATAGTTTATTTTATTCCTAACGATGTTAAACAATGAGTCTGATACCACTTTCTCAGCATCAGGCATTTGATGGCCATGTAAAAACGAAATCTGACAAGTTTGGTCTGCCTGAATTTTTAAAATTGTTAAGCGATATTGGAGGTAATGAGGTAAGATGAGTGTGACATGGTTTCACCCGAACAATTATTCAACACTCACAATCTTATTTGAAGACTACTTCACGTTTTGTGATGAAGTGAAGCTCTTTATGTTTCAGAACCACCACATGGGATGTAGAGAAGTCTAATCAAAATCTTGATATCTTTTGTTCAGTTGCTGTTAAGATTGTTTGGTCTCTGAATAAAATACGAACTAGATACTGGAATTTGGCACAAGACTTTTGTTTTCATATTCAAGTCTATGACCATGTTCTGCTGCGTAACCAAGTAAACAGTACGATACCCATTTGGTCACCTGATTTTTCTTTGACTACAATAAACAAGTGGTAATCTCAAATGTAACACATTGATTTGGCTTCATACGCTAGATGAAAAGAGCGAATGATCTTGAAACCTTGATGCAATCTGTCATGGTTTTGTCTCCATACCCATCAGTGATGAACCCTGTTTACAGGGTAAACAATATAATAGGCTACGATCATGACTTTGGTTCTCTGGCTCCCAGGAAAACCCAAGAATATTGTCTCTTACGGTTCTCTGGTCAACGCTTCAGCGAAGAAAGTACCACTACTCTGTTTGTAAGATCTTGAAGTGTTCAGATCGAGAAACCCGTATTCTGACAAAGAACCTAATTGATAGTTTATAAACGCCTCTGTCATTTTCCTAGGTTTAGGTACAAGATTCCGATATGTTATGTTTTACTACCAATCTGCGTAACGAATATGATCATCTTGGAACTCCATTTGCACTTCTCAGCTGAGCATGAGGGAAAATGATTTTGGCTATTCTAAGATCTTGTGCTTCAAATGTAACTAGGTTTACCCCTCCATTCTCCATCTAAGAAAAAAGGGGAATAAATCCTCTTATTAAAGTTTACGCTTTTCGAAAATTTCTCTGACGACATTTTCAACTTGGTTACGATGACCTTATTCCTTGCCTTTACTTTTACTCCCATGTCATCATTCATCTAATGCTTGGTGTCTTTATCATAGATCTGTGGATGACGTAACGTCGCGATTGACTATGATCACCACGACAGGAAGATTACGTGCCAGGTATCGACGTGGATCTTTCGGTAGACCAAAAAGCAGGAGGCCTTTGATAGTTGCCATAAGACATATTTGTTGGCGAACTCGTGATATCGAAAGAATACCTAAACGTGTCAAAGTTTACAGGCGTAACTCTCGATCGTAAGCGCGTTCGTGCAAGGTCACAGGCAACGGAAGGATGTACAGTTAAACAAACAAGAACCGTGAAACAATCACTAGTACAATTGGTTATAATAATAATTGTTTCCATTATACCAATCACGTTCTTGTCACAAAAGTAGGTCACTAAAGATCTTTGAAATTAAGTTGCTAACCCACGCCCAACTCTTCTTTTTTATCTAGACTTGGAATTGGTAGTAATCATAGGACTCCAGGTGAAGTTTACAACTTACTTATTCCATTCATTATTGTTGTCGGAGACGAGCAAAATACGGTTAAACGACAAAGTAAGTTGAATATGCACATCATCTTAGATAATGAACACAATAGTCAAACGAAAATGCTGGTGAATCCACTAATTTAAAATATGGAGAGTATAGCCATATTTCAGAAATTACACGTGCAACTATCTAATTATCTCTTGTAAATAATGACGCCGTTTTGCAGGTCATTCAAACGGCTGAGCAAGCAAAATATGTGATGACAGTGAACATCTGGCAGATGTTAATTCGAGTCCCTAAAAATGCTACACCACATGAAGAAGACAAAAATTTAATAACTAAGATGATCTAACGTAGGAATAATTATGTTGTATGACTGGACAGTCACAAATTGTTATAAACGTCAGCGAAAAGTTTAAAGTGTACAACAGATAAGATAGTCACTCATTTCGGAAAGAAACTGACTCCATATTATAGTTGAACACGAACTGTCGTCACTTTTTAAAATATTTTTTCAAGGAAGATCAACTGAACTGTAGCATCTTCGTAAGTCCTAGTAACATTCATAGGTCAATCTGTTTCACAGAAAATCCATACTATCAGAAACTAACACTGTTTCCCTAATTTTCTAGAATGCCTCCGGATTAATTACAAAGAAATGCAAACATACAGTTTCGGGAGAATAAGAGCCATTGTTAGAGAAATAAAAATGAATCCTAAAAATATAAGAGTCTGCATTCCACCAAGACAGTATGCTGGTTTCAGAAATAATTTAATTTGTTGTAATCAGGTGTTTCACTTCGTGAAAATGTCTCCTTACAGAAATATCAGGAAGAAGTTCAGAAGCATTACATTCCAAGCGTGATACTGTTGAACCACATTCTGTTTCTAAGGAAAGCATAGAGCTCATATGCATGACCATCATGTTTTGAAATCTTAACTAGTTATATAACAAGGTGAGCGCTCAATTGAAACATCACCGTCTGAAAGTAGTCCGGAATGTCTTTCACTAATTTATTTAAGCGACACATGCACTCAGCTAACACTATATAACTATTTCATGACATGGTCTTCTCATTTATATTAGAAATGGTTGGTACTACTTAAAAGAATAGTTAGGAAACGAATCTCAGTTTGATGTTAAACTTTACCTCTTATAAGTGGTCAAAGCTTGTCAACTACTGAAAATAATGTAAATGTAACATTTTACCATAACTTCAGAGTTTCATCTACACATTTTCGAGACACAAACAGTTAAAGACGATACCTCAGTGTCACGAGAACAAATACTTTAATTCCCATTGATTCAATAGATAATCCCACTTTCCTATAAAATGGCCTAGCAAAACTGGTAATAAATATTTATTTCCGTTAATTCAGATCCTCTTTTCCAATACCACTTTCATTTCATATTTGTGTTAATTATTCCTGATTGCTTACATAACGGTTTAGTTTCCTATTCTCATTATTTAAAGATAGTCGGATTACCTTAGAGGCGCGTCGTGATACCGCAGCCTTTGATTATTAATCAAGGAGAGTGTCGACTATCTATTTTTATCGAGAGTAAAACGGAAGATAAATTGGTGTCAGATATTAAATTCTTCAGTAAAACTTGCACTTAAATTAACACAGTACACTGCGCTGCATGTATAGGTTTGAATAAGAATCAGGGAAGCGGTTACTTGTTAAATTAGAATATCCCAGTAGCCATTGGTACATAATGGATGCCTACTAAGAATTTCATGCACAAATTATCACTGGAAACTTTTGTTGCTACACCATGATGAAATCTTGAAGTTATGAAATCGATGAGTACCAAATCAAGTGACAGAAAGAACTACAGGTGTTTCACCACTAACAAATCTCTCTCTTATGTCCAGACGAGGATAACGAATGGTGACTGTTGGGATCTATTTATGGACTAATGCTATACATATATTCATATCTTATAATTATTAAGTACCTAGATTATATATATTCACACTCCTATTACTATAAGCTTTATTTTGACATATAGACTGCTATCATACGATTTACTATTCCTAAGTTATGCCCAGTTTATCGATAACAGTCTGCCACAATCACAGCTTGATCTTGTACGAATGTTATTTCCTATTTTATGATGTGATGTAGTCTGTTTGGCTTGTACGTAAACCTGGTATATTTGAAATAAATGATTCGTATAGTGGAAGCTGGTATGACTGTTCTAAACTCAACTGGCAGGGCTAAGAGGGAAAAGGACCAATAAGGACGCTAGACTGCTCATACCAGTCGATACGTCTTATTCCGATTCGAAAATAAATAGCGTGATAATTAACCAAACTTAAAGGCACAACACTTTTTCCGATTTGTTCTTTATAAACAAGTGCTTCGTTAACGTAGTCGCTATTATTTTGAAGCATAAAATCCCCGAAACCAAAAATCACAGAAATGAATTGATTAGCTTGAAAAAATTATTTCACTCAAAGAGACAGTAATAATGAACATAGTCAATTAGCAATGTTAAAAGGGAAACGCTCGGAAAAATACCATATAGCACATACTCCTTCTAAGATTGGACAGGTAAATACACAGAAACAAGTGACATGCAGATAGAACTTTATTGTTCACATAAATAAACTGCATAGATACAAAAATAATCAGTTTTGTCATACAGTTACCTATTCTCTGATAATTTGAGTACATGATAAAAACACGAAGTTTGATTACGCTGTACAATATATTACAACAGTCTTATTCGACAGTTAGGTTCACCACAATAACAGTAGAGAACTTTAAATGGTACTGCATCAACAGTATATCCATAGTCCCAAGTCATTTCTTCTCCAACGTCTATATTCCTGAAATTTATATAGATAATCAATACGAAAAATATCACTGTAGTGTAGCTCACGTATTAAAATAAAACACGAAACTGCATAATTAAACCTGTAGAAAACAAAATCTCATCACTTAAGCAATAATTCACCCTATTAGATTACTGATAGTTTAAATGAATGATCGGTTGAAGTTAAATGGAAATAAAAATCATATAAATCTCTAAGCTTTTCATTAGTTTTGAAGTGAACGTTATAAACAGTACAATGACATCAAACTAGTGGTGAAAATTTCAACTAGTAACTGATTTCGATGAAGCAATGAGAAGACGGAGTTGATCTGTAAAATATGATGCATTTACGCCTTACATTTAGAACTGTAAGTCGAATATTCGTATAAATTATTTTCCAATCGAATTAAATTATCAAAGAAAATACATAATTGGTACAATCATAGAATTTTTAATCTACGATGTTTAAAACAAAATGTTTTTCCTAAATCTTTGATGGTCAAATCTCCTGACAAATCTATTCGTTCAATCAAAGCGGCGATCACAGCCACTAGAACTTTTATCAGGGAACGTATTCACATAGCCACTATGAATTTGGAGTCACTACGTTCAAGGGTAAAGAATATCGATGAAATTCTGTCATTTATCACACCGAAAGAAATAAGATCTAATATAAATGAATTTTTCAAACTCAGAGAACAGTTTTATCATCAATCATCAAAACTACGACAGATTAGAAAGTTCGAAAAAATGTTGAAACATGCGTCAAACAGCAAAATGAAACAAACTAGAGATAAATCGAACACAGTAGATATTAACAAAGTGTTAGTTAATTTATCTGATAGAATTCTCAACTCCCATGAAATTTCATTACTTAAAAAGGGTCTCAATTTCAATATAAATAGACCACATTTATCGTCTTTCAATATTATACCAGCAATCGAACCAACATTGAACATACTTCCTAATGAAACAGCGAATGAATTGAGGAATAAGATAATGTCCGTGTTATTATGTCAAAAATCACAAAAATCTAATATGACTAAAAATGAGTTGCATGCATTAAAGCAACTAAGAAATGATAAGACAATTATCATTACAAAAGCAGATAAAGGTAACACTACAGTCATCATGAACAAATTGGACTACGAGAAAAAAGCAAAGGAACATCTACAAGAGGGACCATATGAACTAATCAAAGTTGAAAAAAGCAGAACTACGCTCAATAAACTTAAGGCGGAAACAAGTAAAATCTTACATTCGTTAAAGGTCAAGCTCGGAACGCCTTTATGGTTTATGCTAAATCCAAAAAGTTGTAACCCTTGTCGATTCTATGAACTCCCGAAGATTCACAAGGATAGTACTCCACTAAGACCAGTGGTCGATTTTACAAATTCACCGACTTACAACCTAGCGAAATACTTAGCTAGAATACTAAAACCGTATGAGAAATTGATTAATCATGGAATTAAAAACTCTATGGAATTTAAAAATATTATTGATACCATCGACATAGAAGAAGAAGAAGTAATGGCAAGTTTTGATGTTTCTTCCTTATTTACTAACGTACCTATCAACAGAGCGTTGGATATTATTTATGCTTGTTTAGAATCTGATTTGGATTTACATTTACGTTGCCCGTTAGAGCCATCTGAGTTTATCAAGTGTTTGGAACTATGTTTAAGGTCCACCTTATTCATATTTCGAGGAGATCTATACAGACAAAAAGAAGGTATAGCTATGGGTTCACCAGTTTCTCCGATTGTTGCGAATTTATTCATGCATTCACTCGAAACTAGTGCAATCGCAAGAAGTGTTTGTCCACCAAAGGTCTGGCTACGGTATGTAGATGACATTTTTGTTATCATTAAACAGGACTATTTGGAAGAATTGTTTACAAATGTGAACAACATTTCGGAACAAATTAATCTAACGAAGGAAATAGAGTCTGATGACCACAAACTGGCATTTCTCGACTGTATGGTTGAACGAAGACTTAATAATAGGAAGTTGAAAATAAATGTTTTCAAAAAATCAACACATTCAGATAGATACTTAGATTTTGATTCGGCGCATGCTTTATGTACGAAAGTCACAGTTGTTAAAAATTTAATTAACAGAAGTCTGAAGCTTGTTACAGATGAAGAAGACCAACAATTTGAATTGAATAGGATTTTAGCTACACTTAGGGATAACAACTACCCAAAAGAGTTTTTAAAGAAGATTGTTAGAAAGGAAAGAAAAGCTAAACTGCAACATGTACAGAAAGATTGGAAGTCCACTGTAGTCATACCATACCGTAGCGAAACATCGGAGGAAATCAAACGGATTTTAAACAAACATGATATAAGAGTGTATTTTAGAACATGTGACACTATAAGATCGTCATTGGTGAAGGTTAAGGATAGGTTACCAAAGAAAGAACAACAAAATATTGTCTATGAGATCAATTGTCATGATTGTAATGCGGCTTATATTGGAGAAACATCCAGACAATTGAAGGTAAGGTTGAAGGAACACAAACAGTGTTTAAAAAACGTTCCCAAAACCTCGGTTGACTTAAAGAAACTTGAGAATAAGTCTGCAATAGCGTTACATGCGTTGGAAACGGGACACATGATTAATTTTGAAGGGGCCAAAATACTTCAGAAAGGTTTCAACACTCACAAAGAAAGATTGACAGCAGAAGCGCTGTATATATGGGCGAATAAGAACAGCCTAAACAGAAAGGATGGTATTCAGCTAGCTACCACTTGGCAAATATTCATCAACAAGTAATTTGACCTTTTTCTTTTATTCAACCTGTTTACTTCACATGAATCGTTATTATGACTGAAATCAATATGAGTTATGTTTAACATTACAATTTATGTACTTGATGATTCTCATTTTTTTTTTTTATAGAGTTGAGATCATGAGTCAATTGAAGCTAGACTACCATGGAAAACCTGGATGATCTCAACTCTATAAAAAAAAAAATACTAAAATCTCCACAAAACCCCTTCTGATAATAATCAGGTGCTCACTAGTGACTGACTCCTTGAGGTATTTCCTGGAGTTCTAGTGAGAAGCAGTAACCGGTGGAGTTCAACCAGGTCTGTTGTGAGATAGGAACTCACTGATGACATTGGTGAATGGTTGCTCAATTTCGTGAATCAGTTGAAGTTAGAAATTAACACCGTTGGATGCCAGCTCAGTGGTCTATCGGTTAAGGGCTTCGGCTCGAAACTGGTAGGTCCTGGGTTCGAATCCCGCGAGAGTGGGTTCGTGGACGCGCACTGCTGAGGAGTCCCATAATAGGACGAAACGGCCGTCCAGTGCTTCCAGGTTTTCCATGGTAGTCTAGCTTCAATTGACTCATGATCTCAACTCTATAAAAAAATACTAAAATCTCCACAAAACCCCTTCTGATTCTCATTTTATTTGCAACTTCGATGATTCAGAAAGGAGAAAAACTTTTCAACCTTCATTATGCACGTTTATTCCTATTTTATTTCACATAGAAACATATCAACACTGAATATCATTCATCATTAATAACTCATCTTACACATACATACATACACACAATTTATGCAGTCTCCTTTAATTCACATCGTTGAACTTTTTCACTTGATTCTCATTCAACTGACTCATATTATCCTGTTGTACAAAAACTTCGACATCCAAATATGATTGGATTAAAAAGTAGTAGAGATTTTGATATGATTGTAAAAACACTATATATTTCTTTGACGATTTTGATTATTTCCCTGAAGAAGTCCAGACAAGTTAGCTGGACGAAACGTTGGAATTATTTAAATTTCAATCGCTGAGACTATTTCAAATATAATTTTTCACATATAATGAACCTGGCCCCTTTTAAACATAATTTTTAGTCGAAAGGAGGTACTATGAGACGGTCAGTTTATAGGAAACAGTATTGGACTGGGCAATATTTAAATTCTCATAGTTTCCATCCTTTGCCATACAAGCGAGGTTTGATTAAGTGCCTTTTTAATTATTTATTTAAAAATAAAACTGTTAGCGGGACATACAGTGGATTGAAGCATGTCCCGTGCACGCTTGAGTTGACGTACGCTGATTGGCTAATTCTTATCTAATCAGTGCTAGTCGATACTTGGTGAACACTTTAGAATCTCATGTAAAAACTATAAATACACTAACTTCCATCTGCCCATGTTATTCGGAATATAATTTTCTTCCTGTTCAACCGTGTTCCGATTTGGGGACTTGTCAAGTGATTTGGTGTCCAAGAATACTAAGCAATAGGAATAGTTGGGTTGTAATAAGAGAAATCATAACAGATACGGTTGAAAAGTTGCTGACTGATACATTAATATCAAATGCTTATCCACTGAAGTTTACAAATAGGTGTAAAAGTCAGTCAACGGCAAGAACTCTCGTTTATTCGGTTTCAAAGAAAAAGGTTTATATTTTTCTCTCACATAGAGGTGAATGCAATAGTATCTTTTAACACAGGAATTAGAAACATCCATCGAGAAAATCTATTATGCTGCTACACTGGTTATGATTGAAAAGACTCAATCCACGATTCGAAAACCATTTCCATTGAAAAAATGAAAATACATGTGCCTAGCAATTGCGATCAATAAACATATACGATGTAATAGTCCGTTAACCCCAGAAAAAAATATGTGTATTGCTGAAGAAAGCAGTAGGTTTATCAATACAGAAATTCCGAACCCATCATATGAGCAAAATAGTCTTCTAAGAAACATTTATTTTCGAATGACTTTTCTAAGTTTACTACTTTCATTCTGATCAGCTACAAAATCACAAAAAATAATGCACGGAATTCTCGTTGCTTAGGAGTAATAAGGAATAGTTAACAAAAACTTATAGATGTAATAACTGGTAACTGAGATAATCACCACAATGGTAAGGTCAAGAATCAAGAGTTTTCAAAGAACAATTATAGGTGTATCATAAAATGAAATGTAAGCACACAGTAATGAATGCTCCACACAACCACACAAAATAAACTAATAAAACTGGTCTACCGGACACAACTTTACGTCATCAAATTTAGCCACACGTTTTATGACAGTAGATGACACTATTTAGTACCTTAAACTCAAGTAGGCGGAGTTCTATTTATTTATTCAAAAACATAAACATTAGTACAAGGAGGTAACAAACATATATGCATCACATAAATCATTCGATTTGTGTGAGAGCTGGGATACTGCCCAAACACGCGAAACGGGTGGTTTTCCTAGGCGACTACACCCTGAGCCTTCGACCTAAAGGTCTGGTCCACAAGGCAGTAGAGCAACGTAAGGATATACAGTCCAATGGTAGCCGGTAACCAACAATACGTTCATACGCCATTTATTCCCTTCAGGATTCTGGAGCACATGTGCACCATTGGTCTGGAATCAGGGTCTTCCAACTCCCGTAGGTGGATCCCCCGTATCCACCAACACAGTTAAAGTGCCAGACATTCGCTTTTCATCCTCTCAATTCCGTAAACTAGGCCCACACCTCGAGAAGACAGTGAGTAGGACTTCCCTGGCAGAGGCTTTATGCGCGTGGCTATGTGAGAGCATTTCGAGAGGGAAAACTGACTCTCCACTCTCTGCTGGACCAGGGAGGAGGAGGGTTCAAAACTAAGACCCAACTGTTGGAAAGCCATTACTTTAACTAACAAATCACTATTTCATAATATCAGTATACTTTGGTTATCACGTCGACTATCATGCTTCCTAGACTTCTGGCTCGTTTAGTGCAATTCACCCATTTAAAACATGTCAAGGAATTTCTAGTTCGCAAATCTCTGAACAAAACACCAGAAATCAAAATAAGTGATCACAAGTATTTGTAACTTAAATTCAAGTGATTACACAAGCGAAATACAAGACTACAATGTACAAGAATTAATTAATCCCACTATACACACATAGAAGACATTTTGAGATTTTTAGACTCCAACATCATTGTAATTAATATGTGTGATCAGACTGTTTGAAATGTATTGCGCTAATATATCACACAGTTCAGATAGTCTTCGTATTCTTATTACACTATCGAAATTCCTTTTCCATTATATACAGAGTAAAAAATTTCCCTCGCCTTTATTACCTTTTTTACTTGAACTTTCATTTAATTGACGTTTATTAATTTACATATAAAATGTGTGACTGGATTGTTCGAAATGTAGAGCGCAAATACATCATATATTTCAGATCAACTACGTTTTCTCATTGCTTTATCGAAATTTATAAAAGGGCTCAATTAATTTAATGATTAATTATCTTCACAGTAAAATAAGTCATTTTTAAGAGAAAAAGCACCTTTAAGATAAATCTATCCATACTATATTGCAACATGCCACTCATATACGTGAAAGTAACATCAGACTATAGCACAAAGTGACGGGTAAACACCAGACTAGTTATCCTACGTGGTCATGAGCTACAATGTTTATTAGTCGCGTTTTATGTCTTGATTCATACACGCTTCAATTTATATTATAAAAGAAAGTAACCTCAGGAAATCGAGGACCATGTGTATCAATGAATACATTTTGAACAAATACATTTGGATTGCACGAATAATGTTTATTAGTCACGTTTTATGTCTTGAGTCATACACGCTTCAATTTATATTAAAAAATAGAATGTCATCTTAGACAGTAGTATTGTTTCTATTATTAATTATTAACATTTATTGTTGATTCCCTTGTAAAGATATTGTGAATTAAGAAAAAATATGAACTTTGAGATATCACTAATTTGAAAATGAATATTACTGTAATTAGATAAATAGGAAAAACGAAAAAAAAGTCATAAACAAACCGTTTTGCAAAGAAAGCAACCTCAGGAAATCGAGGATCATGTGTATCAATGAATACATTTTGAACAAATACATTTGGATTGCACGAATGATTGAAATAGCGTCCAAGATTTCCCATTTTCTTAGCATCCATAATATATGGATTGATATCATTAAAATATGTTCTTGCTCGTAGCCAGTCTTTTTGAGCGACAGGATACATACGTTTAGTTTGTTGTTGATTTTGTTGATGAGACTGTGATTGTTGTTGCAACTGTTGTTGTCGATGATTTCTATGATGATGGTGATGATGATGGTGTTGGCGACGATGTTGTTTTTCACTGTCTTTCCGATGTGATTTTGAACGTTCTAGTGGTTTTCTATCCTTGATTTCAGGTTCTAGACTAGCTGAACGTTGAACTGAAGAAAGATGAGAGATCCACCTCATTAGCAAATGATGAAGCTTGTAAATGTAACGGTAACTAATTGATTTTAATTAACGTGACTTGATGATCACATAGGAGTTCTAAATGGTTAGGACTACATGATATGGTGAGTACTAGCTTTATCAATTGGAATACGAATGACGTATCAAAGTGATTTTTCGCAGGTCGTGTATGACATGTATTCGTTACATCCTTAGAGGGATTATAGATGCTTAGTTATATAATGTTGTAAATATGTATTTACACAGTAAATTAGTGAATTATTATCGTTAAATATAACTCAATTTATTTTTATACATATCTGACTGTTAATCTAACTAAATAAATCATACAAAATATTATGTATTCTTAAGTCATTTCCATTTATTTTGGAAGTCACATAAATCCTTACCACCAGTTTCTGATTTTGAACTTCACATCTTTTCTTGTGTGTTTACGTAGCCGAGTAGGTTCAGTCTGGAGTTACTAGAAGCAGCTAGGAAATAGAATCAGGCGTTCGTTTTGAAGACTTATCGCTACACAAACCAAATAAAATGATATTCTAGAAATGATACATTAGAATCGTGTACTTATTAGGTTTTCTTCCCAAACATCCAAACAATATATACCTTGAATGACCAAAGACAATATCATTTCACGAAGACACAAGGGAATTATTTGATCAAAAATAAAATTAAAAAACTTACTTTTATCACGTCTGCGTAATTCTCTACCAACTCGATTGTTCTTTTCATCACTAAACGTAAAAATAAATACTAGAATTTCAACAAACTTTCTCTGTATTGATTATTATAATGAAATGATCTAATTTAAATCACAATACTTGAATAGTAAAATCAAAAAAAGCTTTGATGAATCTCACATTAAAGTTTTTTTCGATTGATTCATTGAATAAGCAAAGCCTAGGGATAATAAAGTATGCACTGAAGTAAAAAAGAATGGTAATATAATTCGTGAATATTAGTCGATAAGTACTAGGTCCAACTGTAATGAAAACATCATAAGAATATCATTCAAATACATGAGGCTGATGAGTTTTGAATAAATTGAAATATATGTTCCAGTCTGTAATGTTATATTCAATGTGCAAAATCAAATTTTTTTTCAAATTTCAAGGCGAAATAATGTTTAATTTATCATTTACAAAAATCTGTATTTACTAATGCTACGCAATTCATTTAACTTACATTTCAGACAAACTTTTTCCAGATTTTGAGATTTCCTTGCTTATTGGTGGAAGGTAGGGACGTACAGCTTTAAATGAACTTGTTGAACTGACACGTCGAAGTCTTAATTTAAGGCTACCTTGATGCTTAGGTGATGGTGAATTTGCAGATATTGAAGTGACTTTCAATGTATCACCAATTGTTTCTGACTGGGAATCACTAAAAATAAGGAATATGAATCGAAGGGAAAACTTATGTCTATATATATATATATAAAGGACTGAATGTGAGTCTTAGTGTAAATATGAACTCTGGGATGGAGGTACAATCTCCTGAAGAGTACCAAGCAGGACGGAACCCGTGTCTTGGCATACAATTGTTAACCAAAGTTTAACTCCAATAAACCCGTTTTCATAAAATAGCTGAAATAAGTCGACGCTATAAAAGTTTAGATAAATACGGACCGTATAAAGTCAGTTCGAGTTAGCATTAAAATGAGCAAAGAATAGCTCAAGCAACACCTAGTAATGGTTGTTATCATGTGTCTGATATGAATAGGGAAAATATTTGGTTCAATTTCAAACACCATCATCGCTAGGATTTTATACAAAACAATAAAAGTTAGCTAGTTATTGAAGTTCCACTACGTAAAATAGGAGTCCTTTGCATATAAAGTGAATCACGGAGTAACAAACAGTAAGTAAGAATTTAAGACAGCAAAAGAAAGTCCTTTACCATCGAAAACAAAAGAAGATACACTAAATCCAGAGAAAATAACTTTCTTGAAGATGGTAGATTTAATTTGTACCAAGTAAGCTTATCATATATATATATATATATATATATATATATATATATATATATATATATATTTATCATTAATGACATCAACCAGACAGCTATTGTAAATCGAAAAGCACTGGAATTGAAAATGTGAGTCTTCGGAATCTGACTTAGTGTAAAGCATTTTGTCTTCAAACTAAATCGAAAGGTTGTGTGTGTGCACTGCTGTTGAGTTTCTAGCACTGGTACGGCCGAGAATGGGGAGAGTACGCTCGCCCTCTCGAAATGCTCTCACATAGCCACGCGCATAATGCCTCTGCCAGGGAAGTCCTACTCACTGTCTTCTCGACGTGCGGGCGTAGTTTACGGAATTGAGAGGATGAAAAGCGAATCTCCGGCGCTTTAACCGGGTTGGTGGTTGTGGAGTGTCCACCTAGGGGAGTAGGAAAACCCTGATTCCAAACCAATGGTGCATATGGGCTCCAGTATCCTGAGGGAACAAATGGCGTACGAATCAATCGTTGATCACCGGCTACCATAGGACTGCATCTCCTCACAATGCTCCACTGCCTTGTGGATCAGATCTTTCGGTCAAAGGCTCCGGGTGTGGCCCACTAAGAAAAACACCTGCTTCAGTTCGGGCATCTGGGCAGTATCACAGCCCTCACACAAATCGAATGAGATTTGTATGGCACATATGTATCTGGTGCTTCCTTGTACCAATATTTATGTGTTTAAATAAAATAAAAAAATAAAACTAGGAAGAAACAATCATTTAATAAATTTAAGTTGACGTCAGATTGTAGGGAAAATTACTACCGAGATATACATACAAAATATAAATAATATGAGGAAAAACAATTTTCACAATTACATACTTTTCTAAAGTGCCAACTTTCAAAATATTAAGATCTTTCTTTGAATCACCAGTATTCGTTGAACCACCACACTGTTCATTTTTAACATCTTCCTTTACTTCAACTGGAAATTCAAATTTAGGCTTTGAATCATCATTTGAAGACTTTGCATCATCGCTATTCATTATTCCATTTTTCATTTCTATATCATGGTCTTCCTGTTTAATGTCTACATAAGTATGGAAACATAACATTAGGACAATAAGTAAACATTTAAAGGATGTTTTCATTACACATTTCATATAACCGATAGCTAACTGATTACACTAAACAGGCCTACAGAGAAATTTACTCACTGATTGCTCCAGAAATTAAAAGTTATCAGTGCAAACTATGTAATAGCAAGTAAATACAATATAACAACTGAATGAAGATTATACTATCTGGTTTTTAGTAGCAAGTTCTATATATATTATAATGAAATAATATCACTAAGCCACCCACCCACTTTCACTCAAATAAGTATGAATTACAGGTAAAATACTATAATGTTGTTTTTATGATATCTTCACTTGAATCGTAAAGAATCATGGACTATAAAGTCAAAAAAAGCGTCCATCACAGTCTAGCTCAGTAAAAATGTTTTGACAATATAAACCAGATAAGTGTATTGGTTTAGCCTTTATAAAACCTACCCTATTGCTTGGTATGATAAATGGTCAGTGATAGAAAAAAGGAAGTTTTAAAAACATTTCAATCTATCCTTTAATTCAGTATGGAGAGAATCGAAATAGTAGTCTTCATATGTTTAACAAAAATCAGTCAGTCAGCTACAACGTAGGACCAAGCACATTTATGCATCGGTCAAAGTTGCCATACCTCGTTAGCACAACAAGATGAACACTGGATTCATAGAAATAGTTAATTTAGTGGTGGTAGTATATAAAAGATAGGTTGTAGATAAGGATATAGTATAGGAAGGAAGAACGTTATGAAACAATTTTAATCTCATAGTTTAAGGGAAGATAAAGAGTGTATACACCTACGCCATTGTGATCGATTCTGAGCCATATCACCTAGAGTCTCCAACCATTGCTTACGATAGTCACGCGGACCCCAACCAGGTAGTCTGCATCTGCCAACATGGCTCAGACTAGAAGTTAGTGACTTCAAGCACTGATACTGAATATCTGTACAAATGTCAGAAACAGAACTCTAAGAATGAAATTGGCAGTAATCAGGTGAATCCCAAACTAGCCAAAACTGAAGTACGCAACTACAAGTGCATAAATAAAAGTCATACATTAGGGGACATTATCAGCAAGTGGAAAAGTAAACTCACCATTTTCTAAAGGACATAAGCGTACCACTGGTATACGACTGAAATCCGATTCACGTAATAATTGTTTAGCATTATGTAATAATCGAAAACTACGTGGTAAACTGGCTGCTCGATTCGACCAAATTTTTTTATATTCACTTTTTCTATTATATAATTCATTAGTCGAAGAGTTGGTTGATGATGACTTAGATCTAGATCTCTTCGATTTATTTTTCAATTTTACTTGGTTTGAATATTTACTAATTTTATTAAACATAGAATGAAAATGTGGAGTCGATGTATCTTCTTTTTCAACGACAGGATATAAATTAACTTGAACTTTCGGTTTCATCGGTTTGTAATGTTTAGACATTTCGAATTTTTTCATTTTCTTTTGAGTTTTACTAACTAAAACACTTGATGGAGTATGATTTAAACTGGGGTGTGATAATTGATTTGAAATGTTTGACAATTCAATAGTTTCTGGTTTTTTCAGGCTAGTTTTTGTTTGAATAATGGTTTCAGATATTTCTTGAATCACATCTTGTACAGTGCACCGAGATCTAATCGATGCAATTTGTTCATTGTTATTTCCATTAAAAATTATATTCACTTTAGGATTTTTAGATTGACTTTGAATACTAGATATTGTGTTATCTGCAGAATTATTTTCATTTTTACCAGGTTCACTATAGACAACATGTGACAAATTAGACGGGTCCAGCATTTCACTACATAGGTCAACAGATGACGGAATAACTTGACTGGTATCTTCACACTGTACATCAGGATAGGTTATTAGGTCACTTGTCTCTTCTAAATCACTGGAGATATATGGTAGAGGTGAGTTATGCTTTGTTCTAGGGCGTTCCGGTGAATCATTCATGATATCATTAGGTATTTCTTTAGTATTTAACATAGAAGAAATATTTTGAATATATTTATCTGATATTTTACTAGTGGTGTTTTCTGTAAGTTCCGAATATACTGGAGGTAATGAAATTCCTTTTTTCTGTCTCTTTTTCTCCTCCCTTTTGTGTTTCTTTTTCTTGATACGAACACTAATCTGTGTTAAATCATTATCTGTATTCAAACATGACTCACTGCTGTCGTAATTTCTATTCAACAATAATGGTTTTGTTGAAATAAGTGCATTACGACTAGATGAATTACTGCTTATTTCACTGCTTCGACTTGTCTTATCATCATAATTATTATCAACATCATCATTCTCATCAACATCAATGGCTGTTGATTCAGATACAGGTGAAGTTGCACTGCTTGTATTTCGTCTATTATCTGATTCAGATTCATCCTTATCATTATCGATAGGTGTATTATTACTCGTGGTAGTACTGTTGCTACGAGAAGAAAGAACCTGTTGGTCAGTTACAGCAGAAATGTGTGATGTTTTATTTTCATCAGAAAATTTTTTTGTATCACTTAGAGCAACTGTTGTCTCATTTAGTATTTCATTTAAATCTTCAACTGTAGACTCATAACCCTCTTTATCCTTTTCAACTGTTTCAATGTAATCTAATTCAGCTTGATATTCATCGCCACAATCAAAGCCTTCCTAGTGTAATGTGAGGAATAACACATTTAAAAAGTCTGGTGAAAATTATAGCAAAACGAAGGTACCAAAAAAAGAAGGGTATAACGCTACTAAAAATGCATAATATAGTGTGCTAATTAAGTAAAAAAAATAAGTCATAGAAGATTGCCAGAAAAGAAAATATAGAAGCCCAATATCAATATAAAAGAAATCTTTGATAAAACTCCATTAATCCAAGTCTTGACATTTACAGGACTAAAGTAATCTAGTAGCAATGGATATCGGGTAATTTTCATAGACTTTTATTACCTTTATTCCATAAAGTCATGTCTACAAAGGGCCTGCTTCAGTTCAAAATACATTCGTACAGTGAAACATTCAAGATTATCGTCAGGAATCATTAACGAAAATATTTTTAAGACAATTGATTCTCATTGGACTAAATTAGCCATTTAAATGCTACCAACGTTATCATTTGATTGTCAGTGATAATGTAATCTCGATAATTCGAAATTACCATACCAGAGTGAATAACAAGAACCAAAAGTGAGATTTTATAGTACAAAGGTTGTTGGCATGTTTAATACTCATAGCAACAATAAGCAGACCAAAATGTCTAGCAATAAAATGAAAACCCATACGGTTAATTCATCACCGAAATTAATTAGTGACCATTTAGAAATGTTATTTGCTACGTTACAATGAAAAAAACTAACGTAACTCGCTGAAAACTGAAAAAATCGTACATATATAAATATATGTTGAGTTTTCTGAGTGACGTGAAACTTGGATCACTAAAATCGATAAGTGGAATGTCAGTCGAAAGACAAACACTATGATATGATTTGACTGAGTGATGGCTGTTCACAAGACCGTATTATTGACTTAAGTCCCAAAAATCAAGGACAAAACTACTAGTCAGATCACTAGATTTTACATGCAATAAAATAACGTGCTTTTATACAGAATATGAACACAAAATAAGCAGAGTGAAATATCGTGGACAATTAGAGGAAGTAAACTTGTAGGTCACTCATTCATTAATCAAACTATTCATGGCTGTTAGATCTAAGTTTTGGGTATCATCAATAAGTGATTTTCCCTGCAAGTCAACATAAGCCAGAAAACAATCGAAAACCAGAAAGCGATAGTATTAGCTATGGAATTATAAGCCTAAAATGACTTGATGCACATCGTGAAATTTTGATTTTGTGAATTACAATCTGTATACTATCAGTTATACAGATGAGTTCGTGATGTCTTAGTAATAAATTATCACCATCAGAGTTCAAACATGTCGAAAGGTAAACTGATATGATTGAGAAGAATTAAGCCTAATAATCAGATTTCAAGTGGTTGGAGAGTGAGTAACCTTTAAACTAGTTCCCTGTAATCACCTATGACAATTTATTATGCTTATTTTGTGTTAACGTTTTATATATATATATATATATATATATATATATATATATATATATATATATATATCATTTTATCTCGTAAAAACCATATAATTCTCCTCAATATTCTCTGGTTTTAGATTTAAAATCATTCAGGAGCTTACTTCAATAATCTTCTCATATGAGAAGCCATCACTTAGCCACATGTCATATCACTGCATATTATACATCGACTTCATTTATACTCATTGAATTTTGAAAACAGAAAGTTTCCGCATCAAACTACTTAAATCCTCCTCCGGAAAAAATAATAATCAGAAATGGGATTAGATTATCGTCGTTTTACATCACGAATTGACTGAAGTAGGAAATGTGTGACATATGACTCTAACACAGTGGTCTGATGGCTAGACGCTTGCTGTAAGACATGAAAGCCCTAGGCTAGGGATTTCCGGTGTGGTTGCCACTGCGCTCTGGTGAGGAGCCATACTAAAACGAAAAAACTGTCTACAGCGTTCTGATATTCCACGGTATCTCAACTGACATCAATCTGTGATGAAAACCACAACTATATATCAATAAATATACCCATTTATTTACGATAATAGTTTACTTGCATGAAGATGATGTCAGATTGAAATTTCAGTGAAATGAAATAGCTTCTTCCATATAGACAGAAATATTTGTAAATGCAATTCATTTCTCTCGTTTTTTTACTTACATAACGTTCATTGCTTACCAAACTATTCAGTTAAACATCGATCAACTTTGCTAAATTCCCTCTAAATTACTCTTTATCAATACAACAAGTATTTATTTTACTTATTAATCGAGAATTATAAATTTTCATTATATTTACTGACAATAAACATGAAACAAACTGTTTAAAATGTGGTCTACAGCTTCAATCAACTCCAACATGTACTGAGTTAAAGATTTGCCGGAATTCGCCTTCAATGTTACATACTAAAATCATTATCTGATCTTCAGACATCATCTTCAATTTTTTTGATCCTAAATCCGATAAACTTAACAATGTCATTTTCAAATAAATGTAGCGTCGAAACCAACCATCACTGATCAATGAGCTCAACAGTACACGGCAATTATATAGCAACGGCTTTGTAAAAAAACAGAATTATTCGATAAGACAGAGGTAGGTTTTAGGTTAATGACAAGAGATAAGGAATTCCAAAGTAAGATAAATATATAAATTCAGCTAATATTTTCTACGGAAGGGTACTTCATAAATAAACAATGGATGAAAATTGCGAACAGATTTACCTGAACAGCCATAGCTTCATCATAAATAGCTCCTGCATAAGTACATATAAATGTACCTTTGGGAATCGCATTTAAAGCACGGATACCCCAACCCCTAATTTGGGAAGTAAAATAAATAAATCAAACTACTTCTTACGATAAAAAATGAACAAAAAAGTCAAATATGAAACTTCATATAATTCAAGTATCCTGAGTGATAGAGTAGCTAATCATAATACCTAGAACAATTACTATTATTTTCAAACATATAAGTATTGGAACAAATGTGTACCAAAATAAATGAGCCACATTATAAGGAAACGAAATTATGAATTGGTAGGGTAAGGGAGGTGAGTATGATAAAAAAACGACAAGTGAATAAAAATAGGTAAATGAGAGAAGTAGGTGGTGAGAGAATCAGGTTAGTCAAGAATCATAAAACCAGAAAAAAAACTTTTAATCACAAAAGTTCCTCTCATTCTTATGAAACTGGCTTCTATTTTGAGCCCAAATCTGGTAACGTATAAAACCAATGGGTTACATAATCTCTCGAACCTCAACCAAGAATTAGTGGTGGACCGATAAACGTCAATTATGTGAAACTCCCCTTCATATATAAGTACCGTGTTATAAAATAACCACCTCCTCGCCTTTTCCAAACAGCCCCAGTGCCGATAAACAATGCACTATAGGGAATTCTGTGGGACGACATTCGTATCACATGTTCAAGCCATAGAAGCTGATGTTTCAAGATGGCGACGCCAATCTAATTAACGTCACCGTCCCTAAACACACGTTTTCGGACCTCCACGTTACTAACATTGTGTTGTCAATGAATGACAGAAATGTTTCGGAGACAACGACAGAACAATAAGAGTAGTTCGGCTTAATCATCTTACTATTCATGTCAAACATTAGTAATAATTACTAGAATATCACAAAATACTATTTCTTTACGCGATCAGCACAGTATAACTGTTCCGTAATAGTGTATATATACAACACAGATATGCACTCTACGGTGACGCCTCAACATCGTCGAACCTGTAGTTATTCCTAATAATTTAACATATACAAGTTTCTTACACCTTCCCTACAGTTCTGAAAGAAAATGAAGAAACGCAGTACTAATATCGTAAAAAATTAAGCGAACATCAAGATAAAAAGTGATGCGTCAAACGACGCAGACGTCTTGTCATAAAATCATCTTGTAGTAATGGAGTCGAAATACTAGTATTAGTGCTGATAGTAAAAAAAGAAAATAAAGGAAACCAGAGAATATGGAGTTAGAAATGAATAAATCAATTAGCACCACTCTGATCGACTTCAAGATATTCCACCGAACAATTATCAGATAGTCCGTACCTACTAACACGTTTCAGGTCAATAGTCAATTACTACATAGACTAGTGCTAAGTTTTGGGTTAGTTACTCAGGTGATATCGATTGACATAATCTCAGATTTTGCAGAAATACATGATTACCGAAATCAATATCTTAAGAACAAATTTCAGTGGATCACATTTAATCAAGACGAATGACAACATATAAGTAGTAATCATATGTTTATAACAACTTCCAAAATATTAACATATTACTTGCGAGCGGTTTTGAACACTTGAAGTTTAACCCACAATCCTTGTTGAACCACTCGATTGCTACATCGACGATCACATTGACAATTCGAATTACATTCATACACTCCGCCAACAGTAAATTGTGACAACCGACGATAACGATAACCAGCTTGACTGTCCACTAAACCATTTGGATTTGTTAAAGAACTAGCCTCAACTGAATAGTATAGAATATCAAGAAATAAAACATCTATTATTTTGTAGTATAAAAGGACACAGTTTAACGTAAAAAGGAATTTCCTAAAAGGAATGCTTATTCCAAACGAGATTAAGAGTAATGGAAATTCGTTCAAACTGTTGTATGGTTTGAAATTGTTTTATCACGAACTGAAATCATATGGAAAACCGTTATACGTCATGGTGCAACGGGCAGATATTTCGTTCTAGTTTAGGATCCCTTAGCAATGCACATATCTAAGACTCTACCAAGGACCGATTCCATGACTCTTAGGTCTTCTACAAAGCATGATACCTTTACACTAAGTCAAGATTTATGAATCTACACATACGATTCCAACCAATCTGCGAAATTGCACCACCATCATTTTAATCTCTCCAATTGCGCTTGGATTATTCCTGTCAACTGTCAAAAAAACACTACCACTGCCGCTGCCTAACTGGTACTTGATCGACTGAGAAACAAACATCGGCTTAAAGACATGACACAGGAACAAAAGAAAAAAGTTGTTTCATTGCTTGATACTTTCTAGTACTAAAATCCTTAATATGTAGGATAAAAACTAAGGCATTCAGCCACATTAGACACTACGAAATAATATATCAGATTTAATACTTATGCATCTCAATACAATAAGCAATACTCGACACCAAAATAAAAGTAAACCTGTAAGATATGAATTCTCATGATACTGACTATAAGTGTTATAATTTGATAAACTATGATGAAGAGATCCTTCAATAAAAATTGCACAAAGAAAAATGAATTTTTAAAACAAACGTATTTCTATAGAAACTCACCAGTCAACTGCTGACATGCACACTTAGTTCGATCACGGCAATTATCCGTACAATCGCAACACACAAGAAATTTAGAATCTTTCAATAAAGGGACATTACCAATCGGTTGTCTTTGAGGAGTATAATCAATATAGCCAGGGACTTCATTATCTACACTATTTACACAAGGAATTGGAACATTTTCTTTACCATACGATAAATCCACAATATTGGTTAGTGTCTGTAAAATAAAATAATTAGTCAAAATTATAACAACAGGATAGAAAATTGGTCAAAGAAAATTTGATGAATTCATAACTCCCTATAGCTGAAGACCTGATTTAAGCAAAACATAGTGAATTACTTCTCATGAAATTTACCTGTTGCCACACAAACGTACATTTGGGGAGCATTACGAATAGTGTATGTTGTAAAAAAATTAAGCCCCCAAATGCCCTGGTACGGCAGAGAGTTGGGAGTCAGTTGTCCCTCTCGAAATGCTCTCACATAGCCACGCGCATAATGCCTCTGCCAGGGAAGTCCTACTCACTGTCTTCTCGACGTGCGGGCGTAGTTTACGGAATTGAGAGGATGAAAAGCGAATGTCTGGCACTTTAACCGTGTTGGTGGATACGGGGGATCCACCTACGGGAGTTGGAAGACCCTGATTCCAGACCAATGGTGCACATGTGCTCCAGAATCCTAAAGGGAATAAATGGCGTATGAACGTATTGTTGGTTACCGGCTACCATTGGACTGTATATCCTTACGTTGCTCTACTGCCTTGTGGACCAGACCTTTAGGTCGAAGGCTCAGGGTGTAGTCGCCTAGGAAAACCACCCGTTTCGGGTGTTTGGGCAGTATCCCAGCTCTCACACAAATCGAATGATTTATGTGATGCATATATGTTTGTTACCTCCTTGTACCAATATTTATGTGTTTAAATAAAATAATAATAATAAAATTAAATTCGCCTTATGTACTACCATCTATGAAGAGTTAATGGGACTGTAAAAATATTGGTTATTCCACCCAATCACTAAAATGCACAAATTAAAACTACAGAATAGTCCAGAGCTGTTTGAAACAACACTTTGTGATTTGGAATGAAGAAGGTTCTGCATTTGGTCCCCCTAATTACCCAACAAGATCGCTATTCGAATAGCCTAGAGAGGTAAGGAGATATGCTAGGAAATATATTTCCAGGATGTTTGATAAAAATAATTCCACCTCTAGAAGCATCTGCATAGATATATCCATCGATAAGCTAAGAATAACATTGACTAGCACATTAAAATCTAATATTCACATTCAATATTTATCGAAATGATCTTGAACCCATAGTTAGTTGATAAATTACTCCCTTTTTAAGCATGAGAAGACTTTGCATATTACAGTAATACAATAATGTTCAAGAAACCGGGATTTAATTGACTGTTATCTTAACTAACTCGATTTAATAACAAGACATTTTTTCTGTTTCGCTATTTAAACACAATGACACAATAATCCACAAGGAACATTCTATAACAACGAAGATATCAACTATTTTAAGAGTAATAGCTAAATAACAACAAATACTGAGAGATTAAAACGGTTCTCACTTTTTCTGCACGAAATTCTTGGTTAATTATCAGCGTAGAATCGAACGAGAATAGATCCGCAGTCAATTGACTATTAGTTTTGTCTAAGAATCGTTCTACTTCATGCATTGATCTCAATGAACGACCACATGGTGCAGAATATATAATATTACATTTGTTATTGACTGGTGGATCATATTTTGCTAGATACCTATTTGTTATTAATTTTTAAAACAATTGAGTAAACAATGAAACGTTAAATCTATGTGAAAACAAATAATGAATGGCAAAAAAATACAAGCACTTATAATTAGTTATTGCCAATACTTTAACCAATGATTTGTTTGTAGAAAGTAACCGTAAAATCGAAGTCAGTAACAGAAAATCAATAAAAGTAAACAATCAAAACTGAACTACGGCGATATCTGAGAAAGATACAACGCCATGTATTATAACATATTGATTTTCAACTTCGTTAACGATGAACTATTAGATCTATTTATCTTAAGGGTTAAGTGAAAACAGAAATAAGCATACACTAAATTAATATTAATTTTTAGTAGGAGTCAAGTTCTCTACCCCTTAGCGGTGAAGGAATTCGATCAATCGATTTTTAGCGAAGTTACTACTACACTGCCGTACATTATTTGTTTGATATAACGAGATTAAAGAATAGTGGTGAAAAGTCCTAGATCTAGTTTTACTAGTATTCGCTGCCCATAGGCAAGGTGGTTATATAGAAATTTGATTGTTATTGAGGAATACACAAAACGACATCAGTTACCATTTAATAATCAAGGTAAACGCCACAACTCGAAAGGTTGGTTGAAATTTGTGTATTATAACTATGCTGCTTATGAGTTATTATAATTTAGTTCTTATTTTTTATTGGTTAGTAGTAGACTTTTCTTACCGGTCGATTCATGTTCAGCTAAAATGGGCTGGTCATTTTTGTGACTCCATGAATTGGGATTCGACCGTTGTTGCCGAATTCATTGCTTTAAATGCAAGTTTAACGTAAGCTGATACCTATTTGTTATAGAATCACTAATTATTTCAATATCTGCATCTATAAATATCATAAGAGGTTGAGACAATCTTTTGATTAATTCGACCTCGGATGCATTGTTCCGACAAATCTAACGGCTTGGTTGCAGAAGAAATTTATTAGTAACAACATCTATATAAACAGATTTTATGATAACTCCCAGCTATACTCCTCCTTTAAAACAAGAATACAGATGTAGAAACTTTGTAAAAAAAGATTGTAATTTCATTGATCTTTGCAGAAACTACTGACAATCTACTTCTCACAAAAATTTTGATAGGAATATTCTTCAAGAAAGAATATAGTTGCAAATAGGTGAAGACAAGAATTACAAAAAATTTATATGACAATTAGGCGGAAATAAACGCTTATAACAAGTCATCACGGCTAACATTTGAAAACAATAGAAAAACAGTGATTTGAGTGAAATCTTAAAACCAACTCACTTTAAAAAAACTTTTGTAAACTCCTAATAAGGAGTGTGATTACCGAAGTTATCAATTTCCTTCCTATCATTATAGCTAACAAGAGTAACTGCCATCACATCAGAGAATAAGAGAGTTTGAAAGCTAATAATTAGTTCAAGAACGTATACAACCCGTTATTCCGATTTATTAAGTACCATTTTGTGTGACAATGATAAAATCAAAGACCTAGAACAGCTGTTAAATATTAAGTGGATAACATAAAATAATTCTCTACTAATTATGTCCCTAGCCAAGTATATGTTTTGTTGTACCCGAAGATTAAATTACGCGTAATTTCAAGGAACTATTTATAGACTTATTATATATATATATATTTACTCTTATTGTATAACTATTAAGTAACTAGATTATATATATATATATATATATATATATATATATAATCATAATCTTTCGATTGACTTATTGGCTATTATTATACGATTTACGATTCTTAGGGTATTTCTAGTCTATTACTTGCAGTCTCTCATACTAGCAACCAATTTCGGCTTCATCTAGTATAATTGTTATTTTCTTTTTTATGGTACGATGAGGTCTGATTTGCTCGTATATAAACTACGTATGTCCGGAATATATTATTCATACGGGGGAGGTTGAGATTGTGTTCGGGACTCAACAAGCAGGGCTAGACCAGAAGTTACTATTTTGAGGACCAATAAGGATTCTGAATTGACGCAAGGCTGCAAGTGCTGGTTGACGTGTCATTAATTTAGCACACAGACAGGGTCATATAAGTCGGTATTCTGATTGGTAATTTTGTCACGTGATGATTAACAGGGGCAAAAGATATAACATGTTTAGTTTTGATGATATTTTCAGACACCATATTGATCTGAGATTTAAATTATTTGACCGAAATAATATCTTCAATACAATACTTTCTTAACTGACCAGATTGAGTTACTTACCTCAACCAACCGCAATGGAATGGGATTTCCAACGGATTCAAACCTTTATAATCCACAGGATTTTCTGAGCACAAAATTGGAGACAGTGCACTAGATGGTTTTCTGTAACTTTTCAAACAATGATGCCCACATTTATGCGACTCTATGAAGTAAAGAAACATTGGAATTATAAAATATGTCTAAAAAACAATATCCACTAAATAATTAAAACATACGTGCCTAGAACTTGCGACTAATACACATATACGATGTAATAATCCGTTAACCCCAGAAACAAAATATGTGTATTGCTGAAGTAAGTAGTAGGCTTATTAATGTCGAAATTCCAAGCTCATCATATGAGTAAAATAGTTTAATAAGTAATCTTTATGTTTGTTATATCACTACGTGAATTATGAATGGTAACTGACGGAATCTATCTCTGGAGTAATACTATACATACATTTTTATTGTATAATTGGCAAGAAACTAAACAATTAGCATTGGTGTTCCTCTTATCATAAGTTTTATTTTGATCTATGAACTATTATTATAGGATTTACCATTCTTGAGTTATGCTCAGTTTATCGATCACTGTCTCCCACATTCACAGCCACATTTGGCTAAATCTTGTACAAATGTTATTTTCTATTTTATGACATGATGTGGTCTATTTGGTTTGTATATAAACCCAGTATGTCAGAAATACATGATTCATATCGCCGGGGCTGTTATTGGTGTTCTGGACTTAATAGGCAGGGCTAAGAGGGAAGCAAGAACCGATAAGGACTTTAGACTGCTCTTAAGGGTTTTATGCTTCATTGTTCCGGTCGAATTTTCACTGTATTCTACTTGTAGGCATTGCCACGTCACATTGATTGGGACACAAACCCACAAGATATAACAATTTTCGAACGACTTTTACTACGACGTTTACTACTTTCATTCTGATCAGCTACAAAATCACAAAAAATAATGCACAGAATTCTCGTTGTTTAAGAGTAATAAGGAATAGTTAACAAAAACTAATAGATGCAATAACTGGTAACTGAGAAGATTACTACAATGGTAGGGCCAAGAAAACTCGGCCTGTAGCTCTTCTAGAGTTACTGCCGGTCCCAAGCCCGGGTAAAGGAGGAGGGTTGGGCATGGGGTTAGTGACCCCATCCCGTAGAAAAGCTAACTCGCTAAAAAACGCTAACCAGAAAAACTTATTCAGACCATTTAAACTCTGCCCTGGAAGTTGAAGGAATAATTATGACGTCTCATGATGAAAGCCGAAATTCTTCGGAAGTCACGAAACCGATGCACCTTCTAACAACCAGAGCAACACTCTTTATAGGTACATGGAACGTCCGGACAATGTGGGAGACAGGAAAGACCAGCCAAATAGCAATGGAAATGAGGAGATACAAATTGGCAGTACTCGGAATCAGCGAAACCCATTGGACACAAACTGGACAACAAAGGCTAGGTACAGGAGAGATGCTGCTGTACTCCGGTCACGAAGGGGAAAATGCTCCACACACTCAGGGAGTTGCTCTAATGCTGTCCAAAGAAGCACGAAATGCACTTGTGGGATGGGAATTTCATGGACCCAGGATAATCAAAGCATCATTCAGAACAAAGAAGCAAGGGATCACAATGAACGTTATCCAATGTTATGCACCCACCAATGATAGCAACGACGATGATAAAGATCAGTTCTATGAAAAGCTGCAATCAATTATAGCAAAGTGCTCACGGAAGGACCTCACCATCCTGATGGGAGATCTAAATGCTAAAGTTGGAGTGGACAACACAGGATATGAAGATATAATTGGACGACATGGACTAGGAGAAAGAAATGAAAATGGGGAGAGACTTGCAAACCTATGTGCTTTCAACAAATTGGTTATAGGCGGCACAATATTCCCACACAAACGCATACACAAAGCTACATGGATTTCACCGGACCACACCACAGAGAACCAGATAGATCACATCTGTATCAACAAAAAATTCCGAAGATCAATGGAAGATGTGAGAACCCGGAGAGGAGCTGACATAGCTTCAGATCACCACCTGGTTGTGGCCAAGATGAGACTGAAGCTTAAGAAAGACAGGATAACTGGGCAAACAGCACTACAAAGGTTCAATACAACCTTTCTTCGAGATACTAAAAAACTCAACCAATTCAAGATAACTCTCAACAACAGGTTCCAAGCTCTACAGGATCTACTGAATGAACAAGAAACTACGATGGAGGACAACTGGAAAGGGATAAAAGAAGCACTAACTTCAACGTGTCAGGAGGTTCTTGGTCCTAAGAAGAAGCATCACAAAGAATGGATCTCTCTGGGAACCCTGGACAAAATTCAAGAAAGGAAGAACAAGAAACTAGCAATTAACAACAGCCGAACACGAGCAGAGAAAGTCAAAGCACAAGCAGACAACACAGAAGCAAACAGGGAAGTGAAGAAGAGCATTAAAGCCGACAAGCAGAAATACGTAAAAGAACTAGCAACGACGGTGGAAAAAGCTGCAAGAGAAGGAAATGTGAAACAACTATATGACACGACGAAGAAACTAGCAGGGAGATATAGTAAACCGGAGAGACCAGTCAAGGACAAAGAAGGAAAGACAATCATGAAGATTCAAGAAAAGAGGAACAGATGGGTAGGACACTTCGAGGAACTGTTAAATAGACCAGCTCCATTGAATCGACCGGACATCGAAGCAGCGCACACAGACCTTCCTGTGGATGTCACCCCGCCAGCGATCGAAGAAATCAGGATGGCCGTCAGACACATCAACAATGGGAAAGCAGCTGAACCTGACAATATACTAGCTGAAGCACTGAAGTCAGACATTGAAGTAACTGCAAACATGCTTCACCTACTATTCAAGAAGATTTGGGGAGAGGAACAAGTGCCGACGGACTGGAAAGAAAAACATCTCAACAAGATACCAAAGAAAGGAGATCTGAGCCAATGTGAGAATTACAGAGGTATCAGCTTGTTATCAGTACCAGGGAAAGTTTTCAACAGAGTGCTGCTGAATCGGATGAAAGACGCAGCAGACGCCGAACTTAGGGATCATCAGGCTGGATTCCGTAAGGATCGGTCGTGCACAGACTAGATTGCGACACTACGGATCATCGTTGGACAATCAGTTGAGTGGAACTCATCACTATACGTCAACTTTATTGACTATGAGAAGGCGTTTGACAGCGTGGACAGGAGAACATTATGGAAACTGCTTCGACACTATGAAGTTCCTGAAAAGATTGTCAACATTATCCAAAACTCATACGATGGACTACAGTGCAAAGTGGTGCATGGAGGACAGCTGACAGATGCATTTCCAGTAAGGACCGAAGTCAGACAAGGCTGTCTACTCTCCCCATTCCTCTTCCTTCTAGTGATTGACTGGATTATGAAAAATTCGACATCTGAAGGGAAATACGGAATACAATGGACTTCTCAGAATCAATTAAATGATTTGGACTTCGCAGATGATCTAGCCCTCCTCTCTCATACACACGACCAAATGCAGATGAAGACAGCAAATGTAGCAGCAACCTCCGCATCGATAGGCCTCCACATTCACAAAGGAAAAAGCAAGATTCTCAAATGCAGCACGGAGAACACTAACCCAATCACACTTGATGTCGAAACTCTGGAAGAGGTGGAAACATTCAAGTACCTGGGGAGCATCATTGATAAACAAGGAGGATCGGATGCAGATGTAAAGGCGAGGATTGGTAAAGCAAGGGCAGCATTTCTAAAATTGAAGAATATATGGAACTCAAAACAACTCTCAACCAATTTCAAGGTCAGAATCTTTAATACGAACGTCAAGACAGTCCTACTGTATGGAGCTGAAGCGTGGAGAACTACTACGGCCATCATCAGGAAGGTACAAGTATTTATAAACAGTTGTCTACGCAAAACACTCAACATCCACTGGCCGGATAATATCAACAACAGCGTTTTATGGGAGAGGACAAACCAGCTTCCAGCTGAAGAGGAAATTAGGAAAAGACGTTGGAAGTGGATAGGACATACATTAAGGAAATCACCAATGTGCATCACGACTCAATCCCTAACTTGGAATCCGGAAGGGAAGCGGAAAAGAGGAAGGCCAAAGAACACACTACGCCGGGAAATAGAAGCCGATATGAAAAGGCTGAATAGTAACTGGAAAGAACTGGAAAAGAAGGCTCAGGACAGAGTTGGATGGAGAATGATGGTGAGCTGCCTATGCTCCTCCACAAGGGGTAACAGGCGTAAGTGTGTAAGTAAGGGCCAAGAATCAAGAGTTTTCAAAGAACAATTATAGGTGTATCATAAAATGAAATGTAAGCACACAGTAATGAATGCTCCACACAACCACACAAAATAAACTAATAAAACTCGTTTACCGGACACAACTTTACGTCATCAAATTTAGCCACACGTTTTATGCCAGTAGATGACACTATTTAGTACCTTAAACTCAAGTAGGCGGAGTTCTATTTATTTATTCAAAAACATAAACATTAGTACAAGGAGGTAACAAACATATATGCATCACATAAATCATTCGATTTGTGTGAGAGCTGGGATACTGCCCAAACACCCGAAACGGGTGGTTTTCCTAGGCGACTACACCCTGAGCCTTCGACCTAAAGGTCTGGTCCACAAGGCAGTAGAGCAACGTAAGGATATACAGTCCAATGGTAGCCGGTAACCAACAATACGTTCATACGCCATTTATTCCCTTCAGGATTCTGGAGCACATGTGCACCATTGGTCTGGAATCAGGGTCTTCCAACTCCCGTAGGTGGATCCCCCGTATCCACCAACACGGTTAAAGTGCCAGACATTCGCTTTTCATCCTCTCAATTCCGTAAACTACGCCCGCACCTCGAGAAGGCAGTGAGTAGAACTTTTTCATGGCAGTGGTTGTAGGTACGTGGCCATGTGAAAGCATTTCGAGAGGGACGACTGACTCTCCACTCTCTGCTGGACCAGGGAGGAGGAGGGTTCAAAACTAAGACCCAACTGTTGGAAAGCCATTAATTAACTAACAAATCACTATTTCATAATATCAGTATACTTTGGTTATCACGTCGACTATCATGCTTCCTAGACTTCTGGCTCGTTTAGTGCAATTCACCCATTTAAAACATGTCAAGGAATTTCTAGTTCGCAAATCTCTGAACAAAACACCAGAAATCAAAATAAGTGATCACAAGTATTTGTAACTTAAATTCAAGTGATTACACAAGCGAAATACAAGACTACAATGTACAAGAATTAATTAATCCCACTATACACACATAGAAGACATTTTGAGATTTTTAGACTCCAACATCATTGTAATTAATATGTGTGATCAGACTGTTTGAAATGTATTGCGCTAATATATCACACAGTTCAGATAGTCTTCGTATTCTTATTACACTATGCTAATTGATTGTTGTTTTTAAGGGTAAGAGATACACTAGCGAATAATGGGTGAAAAAAATACTGACGATTACGATTATATAAAAATAGTACAAACCAATAACTTGATCAGTACTCCTTTAAAAACATAAATTTAGTTGTTAAACACTAGCTACCAAAGCACACTACGACTGGGTGATTCAAGTTGAGGAAAAACACTATAACGAAAGAATTTAAATTAGTTACCGATCTAGAGCTTTAACGAACTCAGATGGCAAAGTTTTAATGTCTCTTTAGCGAATATTTTGATTAGCAGCTACGTACATGTGAATGCAGCTAAACACAATCAAATCAGCTGCCCGGTCAGGAGGTACCACAGAGCCTGAATCGAAAACGAATTGAATTGGCTCGATTAGTAACTAACTGGATATTATTTAGAATTAAAATAGCCTTGGTCTCTGGAATGCTTTACTGTAAACAGTATAAAGGATTGAGTTTTTTTTTAGAAGAACCTAGAAACCAATACCGATAACATGTACGTTGCTAGTTCATATTGTGCAACAACAAGATTAATTACTCCGATTTACACTATCAACCCTGTATGCAAAGATCAATTCAACCAGTGAAGAATAACTTAAAAAGTTTAATTATTTAAAAATAAATATCAAACAGAAATTATAATATGACGGGGGAAAAACCATAATTAAAATTATCTATTTCTTTATTTGAACGGAACATATATCAGATTTACACATAATAAACCTATAAAACATTATGAAAGAGAGGATACATGGCATTTACACTTAAACAACAAATAAATGACTTACCGAATGGTTTATGATCAAATTCTTTGAATAAATTATCTAAATAGCTTGTTTTGGTACCAGTTGATTCCAATTCAGACAAATTAGTAATTGGATCTATGCTTAGACATTGTTCATTGATATTTTTTTCAGAACCTTTTTTAGAAGTAGTTTTTAGTGCTTCATTATTATAATTTGACAAAGATTTATTAGTTTGATGAATACTATTACTAATTTTGTGTGAATCACCACTAGACAATGCACGAACTGACATAGCAGTATTTTGATTGCCTGTAGCCGACTTACGAGCTTTACGACGTTTAGCACTTGAGTCTAATGCTTTAATAAAGTTAAAAGATAATCAATTAAGTTAATAGTTAGATAACTTTAAAATCTGATAACTGTGTAAATAAAAGGTTAAAAATAAGCTTTTTTCAATTTATGAAAATCTGTTAACGCTACGGATAGTTCAGAGAGAAAAATACTAATATTTACACAATAATGATATATTTATAATAACCTATTATTGAGCAAAAAATCAAATTGCTGACGTTTCATGACTTAGTGAGGGTCGGCTTCCTCAGAATAAGCAAATAACTGAATTAAGACAAGGTTACATAATACAAAAGAACAAATTAGAATATTTAGTACAGTTACCGAAAGTAATATAGCTAGCAAATAGTAAATACTTAGAATTCCTTACATTGGTTAACCACAATATGGTAATCTAGGCAATAACAAATAGTTTCTTCCTGTCTAAAATTAAGTGCACCGATAATTCATAATAAAATGTTAAGTCATAATGATTACCAAGATCAGAAAAACAACCATGATATATTGATACGATACCCAAAAATTAGATCTAACAGCCATGAATAATTTGATTAAAGAATGAGTGACCTACAAGTTTACTTCCTCTAATTGTCCACGATATTTCACTCTGCTTATTTTGTGTTCATATTCTGTATAAAAGCACGTTATTTTATTGCATGTAAAATCTAGTGATCTGACTAGTAGTTTTGTCCTTGATTTTTGGAACTTAAGTCAATAATACGGTCTTGTGAACAGCCATCACTCAGTCAAATCATATCATAGTGTTTGTCTTTCGACTGACATTCTACTCATAGATTTTAACAACCGGAAATTTCACTCATCGATCATTAAAAACCTCTTTCGTGATAAACATACAATATGCATTCTCAAGATTATCAAATTAGGAGGAGGTAAACGACTGCATTTAAACATGAATGTCACGTTTATTGATCTGGTTGTGGTCGATTTTTAGTCCTTAGTGGAAGCTCTCCAAAAGAACTTTCGTACGAACTGTCCTTGAAAAATAAATTTATTCCCCGTACTATGAATCATATACTGTAGATGAAGGGTCATGATTTACACTTAGCAAGTGAATTCAAATACACTAACGAATGGTTAGGGGAGATTGTTGAATTTCATTTAAGAAAAATAACCGTAAATATCTCCTTGAATGATTAATTGCTTTATCAGTAGAAAACGTGACCAAAATATTGAAATATCTATTATCTGCATATATTTGTCTCTTCAATTTCTTCCAATTCCAATATACTCAGTAGTGAATCGTTTACTTAAGAAACTGTTCACACAGGTTTTGTTTATCGATCTAAAATTTCATTTGCATTGACAATCTTTTGTCAGTAATTTGATGGGTTCTTAGATCATATGATTCTGAAAGTTACCTTCAAATCTATACCCCATATCTTCAATAGAAGTAACACTTTATATCTAATCCTCTTACTAGTCGAAGAAATTATTATCATTGGAATGAAAAGTTTTTACATTAAAATGTTTATTTGGATGAGTGTTGACCTCTTATCGACGATCAATGCTTTCACTTTTCAAATAGTAGGGTAAATAAAGATAATCAATAGACAACAAAACGGAAACAAAATGACACGACAACTACAAGTATATTCATAAGCCAGAGGTGCAATTCACACCATTTTCATGAATATTAGCCAAACTACACAATTCCATACTTTGTAAGGTGGAACGTAACTTGGATTTGTGAACTAGCGACTGCAATTTGGTATCTACAAGTGATTAAACAATTCCTCTGGCATGAATACGATTGATATTGAAGCAATTAAAACTAAACATTGTATGATGAATTCGCTTGTGCATAGTATTTTGTTCTCTACGTTTTTCACGTGATGATATATTTATCCATGGTTAAAGTATGTACTGTTGATGAAACTTGGATTAGGACAAAACACATATTCTGTAATTCCTGATTGATAATAATTTTTCAACTGCCGTCAATTTATGAAGATCCCATTCGAAATAAAGTAATTTCATGGACATCAGGAAAGTGAAATAGTACTACAATTTCGAGAATAAAAACGCAAGTTCTCTACACAAATAAAAGGTAGCTAAAAACAAGAACATATAAAGCTTTCAACAACAAAAAGTGACTTACGAACATCCACACTGCTATACTCAACTTCTACACGTTGATTATGGGTTGGTACACTCTTACTTTGACTAGAAAGCTGAAAATGTAAAAATAATTATGAAGATAAAACTTAACCAAACCATAGAAGTGTCAGTGAATCAACAAAGAACTTTTTTCTGGAACAGTAAACGAGAGTTGAAACTTAGAAATATAAAACATAATAAAATATGTCTTAAATAAATGCTGTTTATTGAGTAAATTTTATAGCACAGGTGAACTAGGATAATTTAAGACTACATCGTTCATAAATAACCAATGAATTAAATAGTAAATAACAATTTATCGTATTAAAACTAAATTCTTTTGCTCTGATATGTATTACTTCACGAAAATTAGACCAGGACTACCCGAAAATGAATGTTCTAATAATCGCCACATTGAATATTTAAACTGTGCACGAACAGTCAAGTTAGGGCACCATGAAACTAGAAAACTAAACAGATGATTCAAAAGACATGTCAGAAAGTTCTATAAATGCCCAAAACATTCGCCCACTGTCGTTGTCGGTTGAATTGGGAAATGAACCTTTTACTTTATTTGCCTTCTGAGTGGTTAGTTGGGAGCAGAATGAAGAAGGTAATAGGGGTTTAATACACGATTTTTTGGTGTAACTGCATCACGTCTCCTAACTGCGTTAACCTCTGCGTTATTATTTCGATTTGTGTAGTCATTAATAGTCACCATAGTTTCACAGAATAAACGAAAACTGAAGAGAGTTTGGTCATATATATTAAAAATACACCGCATTAAAAATGTTTTCACCTTAACAAAAAGGCAAACATAGTGACGAGGGTTCTGATATAAAACATTCATATTTTTTACAAAGCTGAACACATGGCTTCAATCACTGATTATGGTGAAGCAAGACTGTTTGAGATGCATCTAACCGTAGTTTACTGTTATTTACGGTCGGAGATCTTAAGTGGCAAACAAGAGAATCTGTTACAATGGTACGGAATCGCTAATTATTCAACTTCTTTTAGTTCTTGAGTTTTGATAAAATTTCACAAATTTCTCCTCATAATTTCATCTATAGTTTTTAAACTAGATGTTTGTTGATCTTTTCTAACTTTATTGATATGAATTGTGAAAATATTAATAATGTGTATAATTGACTCATTCACCAAGTACCTGGGTTTGATCTACAATCTAAGTGTCAGGGATAATGATACTGCCTGGTTGCCCATACCCAAGCAGGTGGATCGGGGTTCAAACCCCAGATTTGATGATCAAATGTCAAACACATTAACCACTAGGCTATCGCTAAACAAATCGTAGGCCGACAAATATTGAGAAAAGTTCCACGTTAATCACAATACATTTCGTGTAAGTGTTTCACAGAACAATTTAATTGACTATTCGATCATACCACTACCATAACATGAACTAAAAACGGTATTTCGCTCTTATAAACATCAATGTTAGATGCTTTTTAAGAATATGAACTTTACCAAACAAAACTTCTGGCGTCCATCATCATCTTCGTGGCATAAAAACTAGTATTATAAAGAACTATCCATTGACAATATACATAAAAACCATTTTGTTTGTTAAAAGAATAAAAAAATCTTTTAGGGGAAAAATTTCATATGTTGAGACACCATAACAAAGGTAATTACTTTACTAAGGATAGTTGTTTTTGTACAGAAAAAAGTTAAGTTTAGTTACAAATAGAAAAACTACTATCATGAAAAAATTCAGTCAAAAAATCATTGAAAGGCATGTATTTTTACTTGCATATAGGACTTTTTAAAAATTTATGCTGGGAAAACATGCTTGGTTCTAATTAAGTCTGGTGGTTCTACAATATCACTGATTAATTTGTGTAATACCGCCTAGTTCCCGCTGTACATTTTGTCAAATTGGTTTGTGATCCAAAATATAATGTAATCTCTGTCAATCTACTAAAACCACCGATTCGTGCAATACAGTTTCTTAAAACAATATCCACCATACGAATCAACAAATAAGAAGTATGTGGCTTACCAAATCACTGAAAAGTGGTTCTAGGCGCGTGGAGCCACGATAAATCCATTCAGAATGGGTTCTGGAGAACTTCATAAGAGCTAAACTTGCATCAACTTTCTCCACAGTTGCTTTCATCCAATCACCATCCAATTCAGTTTCAACAGTCTGTCCAGGTTTCAGTCTCACCATGGGACGCTGAAAAAAGGCACGTAAACAACCTTGTTGGAATCATATAAATTATTTTCAATAAAATGAGGGTGAATGACAAACAGCCATAATCTTATTCACGTAAAACGGTCATACACAGCATTACAACTGCAAGGACTGGAGGAATCTACTACAGAAAATACATGAGCATCCTTGAATTGATGCATCAGATTTGTCTTGATCCGTGAGATTGATAAAACATAGAGAATGGATATTACAGTTTAACTACTGTTATACCTAAACAATTAAATATTGTATCAAACTTGATCACAATGATACGTTTCTCATCTTATATTATTAGTGTTTATGAAATGACTCAACACTTCTGCTTTCTCATTAGAAATTTGTATAAAGTGGTATTTAAGAATCTCAAGTGGAAAACAGTTACTAGTTATTTAAAGCAAATTTTAACAGAATTTCTATTTTTGAGGTCTACTAACTGAACTTACTTACTACTTTCGAACCGAACATGCTTCTTCATTTTTCAGTATTATTGAATAGGCTACAGACTTAAGACATTCATCTTCGTAGTAGGTATAAGTGTTTAACAATTTTTTTGGTCCTTTGGTTGCTAATTTCACTGGGCATTCTATAAAGATTCTCACAAGTTTACGTGAGGTACATTCTACAAGTATTTAATAGTGAAATAATTCAATAATGCCGTGTTAGGTATCTACAGATACTGGGTATTAGAATGAAATCTACTAAATCCCAAGGTAATATTTTCGCGTTAATCAAATACAACAGAAACTCAATAGTACTTGAAACAACTTTTAGGCAAAAACTTTACTGACCTGAGGATACTGAGCCAAATAACGCTTAATAAATTCTTGGGAGGATTCAGTGGCTTCTTTCCAATTTTCTTTTGCTATAGAAATTCGAAAGCGAATTGATTGTAAACTTACATTGGTGGCATATGCGATAGACTTCGTTCGGTGGTGAATATTGCGTATAACCATCATCAAAGAATAATAAATACCTAAATAAAACAAAGTAATTAAAAGTTATCCAGTTAAATTTTATCACTACCTCTGATTATTTCTTTCGCTTGGAGGTTCAGCAATCAAACCGGAATAATAACCGATTCCACCGGTATCATCTCGATATATTGCTAAATTGTTGTGAACGGTAAAATTCAAAGTTAAAAGATTAGAGTTTTTATCAGATATTCACTGCGTCAACAATGAACCTGATATAAATCAATGAAAAATCAACTTTATGCTAACAGTTATACAGCTTGTAGTTTCGACTGTTCTCATAAAATCATACATCGCCAAAGACAAGGGTAAACTTCAAAGAGCCCATCTTCCCTTATAAATAACGAGTATAAATATACCATAATTTGTCTATGGTACATCTTACATTTAAAGATTCAAATAAAAAATGTAGTGACAACTATTACACTGAATTGGGTCAATTATCTTTAATAATTTATAGAAACACTGAAATATTTACTAACAACTAATTAACAAACCTAATGAGCTCACGACAAAAAAGTAACAATCATGTGCAAATATCTGAATATTGTTTAACATGTACATACTAATTTTCAAGGTGTAAATAACCTACATACACATAGGAATATCATTGAAAAAGATTTAAATGACATTAATAATTATAAAATTGAGGACCTGAACAGGTTACCATAAATTACCTGAGCGAAGCTTATTGTGAAACAAACCACATAGCAACCAAACATGTCAACCAGACACCTGACAACTGATAACAAGACTGAAGTTTATTACGCGGCACCCAATTACTTAGTGAATAGTAAAGGGTTTGCGAAATAAAATATGATGATAACGTTTAATCTCTAACCTCTTTAAGTAACTCTAGTAGAATTCATTAGTTTTTTTCATTTTTATTTATTTTTATTAGTTACTGATGTGCGCCTCTCATCAAATTATGACAAGATGTAACTTTTTTGTATACAAATGGATTCCAAATACAAACGGGTAGCTCTTAAAAATTACAGAATAAATCCCAAAAATGAAAGGGTACTTCAAGATGTGAAACACTATACGAAGTAGAGAAGTGGAAATAAACGAGGATTGTGTTTACCTAAGAATAAAAAAGACTACTCATTACTCATTAAGAACAGATTATTCTAAAGAACACATAAGTGGGTTGTTTCAGGTTTTCATTTCTAAAATACGAGTATGAGGTGAATATCAATAACGCTTTTATTATCGTGACATTAGATGTTTTGGAAATTTTCTATCAAACTTCGAAGATCAATTCACCATTGTGACGATTTTTCCCTTTCTGCTAAAACTTTTCTTACGTTTCAAACTTAATGTTTCGAAGAGGTTTTACTTTGTTCGAAAATATAGGAACATTACTACCGTATTTTTTATGCAACAAAAACCAGTGAACAATTTGAACTCAATGAAGTTTTATTTTAGCTTTACGATAAGTCATCAATGAGTTAGTATGCCACAATTAGTCAGCTGAAAACAAGATATGAACTGACATAAATATTTATTAACACGAGTCATTCTACATATCAACACAGAGATAAAAGCAAAGACTACCTTGGTGGTTAAATCAAATGTGTTTCAACCACCAGGCCGCAAGCCCACGTCCCATTCCATATACTTTAACAGCTGAGTTATATCAATAGAGCTCACTTGAAAGTGTTGCTCAAAGATGGGTACCGTTAGCAGAAAGTAGATTACACTAAAACGTTTCGTGTAGGAATGTGTTGGACAACGTTGATTGTTCCATTTTCAGCTAATCAGCACTAGAGAATAATTGAAGATGTTCGAATTTTCTTGTGTAAAATTTTAAAAATAATAACGTTTTTTGTTATTGTGATTGTTAATCCCACTCAACTTGGTTTATTTGTGATGTAATTTCATTCATGTCTGATCGTGCTCTGATTTGGGGACTGGTCTAGTGGAGTAAAGTGTCCGAAGAATATTAAACAACAAGTATCTTAACAGGTAAATAAACCCGTAGTTGGTAAACGAGTTAAATTAAGGATTGAATTGTTTTAACCAAGACGAGAATGAAATATAGTAAGTGTAAACAGAAAATAGAATTTTAGTTGAAAAGGAACGAACAAAATCAGGAGATGTAAACCATGGAAAACGTCTAAGACCCAGAGGAAATTAACGAATGTATATAAACGCACATTGATAGAATTCTACACAGTACTGACACTAGAAACTTCCAAAGACACACGTGTATAGAAACCTCATTATTATTGATTGCGAACCAAAACGTTTATCAAGAATTAAATTAAATATAAAGTTATGACTCATCACTTACAAACTACACGAGCACCAACTGGATACTTCTGTCTTAATTCGGATGCAGAAAAGGCTAGCGCTAATGATGAAGTTACGGCAAAACAAATCTCTGATTTTGACTTTGAAGATGTGTCCAAAGCAATAGTGTACTGAGCATTTTCATTCTCTTTAGCCCGATCTTTATCTGATTTAGGTGTAGAGGGATCTGAATTAGGCAGATGGCATGATAACACACGACCAGGAAACCAGGTATGTTGTGTTTTACGGTATAAGACCGGTTGAGAAGGTGTGAGTTGTCTACATGGAGTTTAAAGGATGAATAAGAATTATAATAAACGAAGCTGGAATCCAACGAATTACATTTTTAGAAAGATAATGTTTAACCAGATTGAGAGAAATAGCCGTAATTTTTCACCTATTGAAAATTTGTTGAAAAACCCAGGTGGGTCAATATTAATCACTGTGAGAGGTGATCAAACGACTCGAGTTTGAATCTCTAAAGTCAGAGCTCTCTTGATGTTTGAGACATATTTCTATAAAAAGCTCCGACGTCCACAAAATCTATAAATTTACCTATACATAGGGCCCTTTTATAGGTTTTCTTCAAAAACATAACAAGTTCTATTTTGAGCAGTGAGATCAACTCACAGGAATAATACTAAACAAAATCTAGTCAAAAAAATACAAAGTATCTTACTTATTTGTAATTACGATATTAACACTTACAAACCAAGTAGTAACTCAGCCGGCTGTAATGTTCTCCAAACGGGAGCACAGGAGTGATTTATGGTTGACTCCGGAATTCGACTAAATTGAAATAATTAAAAGAGAAATTGAATTAACTTCCATGGAAGCATTTGTTTCAAGTACAACTAATGTAAATAGAATAGTAGTTTTGCAAAGATTGCATATAGGTAGTTTCCACTACAAACCGACGTCACCTGGGAAAACATCTAAAACTAAGGAACATTAAACAGCTGTTTTACAACCGAATCCTCACTTGTCGCTAGTTTTTAGGTAAGTTTCCAACCCCTTATGTTGGAACCTATGACTAACAAGTTCCATCACATTGACAGTGAGACAGCAGATTGGTAACAGCATTGGATGTGGATAACGCTGTAACATAAATTGACTTAAGTTGGAAAATTGATTTATCAGGTTTCAAATTAGTGTTTTACAGACATTGTGCTTACCGTGAGACCCGAAGATTTCGAGTCTCAATCTATCTAGAATCGTGAGTGAACTTTGCTATTAAAGCTCAAAGTAGAATGAAATATATGTGAATTGCTCTCTCGTTTCAAATGGTTCTCTAGATGATGCTAGTTTGTGGTGAAAATTAGCTCGACATAATATGAATACAGTTCAACCCGTTCAATAACCGAATGACTACTAGCTTAGTCCTCTGGATATATTAACTGATAAGTGTAATACATGTACTAGGCTAAGTAATACCATACTAAGTTTTAAAATATGAGGAGCTTTAACTAACTTGTGTATATACCAAATTATCACCTGCTGAATTTAATTCCCTTTCAACCATTAAGACGTTGAAGAGCAAGAATAAATTTTGTTAGCAATATATCACACAGGTTGCTGGATACACTTACAACTAGTCACCAAATAGAAATTTATTTTGAAGGCACAGTAGTCCCATATATTGTGGTTATAAATACTGAAAATATGCGTTATATGTGATGTGACTTTTCAAGGTAGTCTACTGATCACTTAAAACAGCCTAATACTAAAGCACTACATAGGCCATAAGTAATATGGAACTCAAATTGAAAAAACATACTTATTCGGTCTCTCAATAACAACAATTTCTTCCTCGTCCTTGGCTAAATCAATGACACGATTATCAAATAAACGCAGAACGCGACCGAAAGAACTAAAGAGTATTTTTTTAAATAACTGGGTAAAAATTATATACTTTATCTGGAGTCTTGTCATTTCATCAACTATGGTATCAATCTTCCCATTCAATTCCAATATATTACTTTGTAAAGTTGATTGCTCCTTTTTAAGTTTATCTAAGCGTGCGTTCAGATTAAGTTCTGGAAAACTTTCGATTATTTCATCGATCAAACCGCATTCTTCCAAAGCCAAAGAAAATCTTTGCTGGATTATGTGAAGTCTAAGTTTAGGATTATTTACTTTTAGATATAATGATTATAGATTGAAATAGATATGTTCTTACCATCTTTTAATTCAGCTTGATATTTGCTTTCCACAAATGCGAAAATAACATCAAAGATATCATCAGAATCTAAAGCATCATAGATTGACTCGGTTAGTTCATCGATAAGCACTCGGTGTTCATGCTTTAATACATTCATTATATCACCTAGATGAAGAATTAAGATCATTGTGTGAAGCAAATAGGTAGTATTAAATGATAGGTGGTAAAAAAAGATGATAACAACAACTTTTGCATTATGAACACAATAACATTATTCTGAGTAGTCTGTAAATACAACATTTTTATATACCATTACGAGTTTCTGCTCAAATGAAATGAGACATCATTTTCAACGAAATCTACCAGAAATTACCCACGAAAAATTCAGAAACGGGACACTGAACTATATATTAAAATGTTTTTTACAAACTTTAATATTATATAGCCTGTTCTTTGGATAATTATGGCGCGCTATTTAAAAAGGACAGTGGTATTTTTCCTCGTTGAGTAAATTCTATTGTTTTGATCGTTATTAACGTATCAAGACTACTGTTTTATACTTTGATTGAATTTCTTTCAGTTAAAGTATTCGACTAGAGTATCATTTTTGGTATCCTAAATAGTTTTACCGTCGGTACTCCAGAGTACCTTGTTTTTCTATTGTATCTGTTAGTACTTTGGTCTTAACTATTTATAGTTTTTTCTACTTTTAGTCAAAACTCACTTTCTCATCCTAAAATGACTGGAAGATGCAACAAAAGCATTTGCCACCGCCCAGGATGTCGATATCCCGTTGACAGCGGCATGCAGTGCGATGAGTGCAAAGGTTGGTACCACGAAGTTTGCACGAATCTAACGCCTGCAGCTTTCAAGAGGTTCAGTAAAAATGGATGCATATGGCTATGTCAACAGTGCTGTGTAGGTGCAAATAGCCTGTTAACCGAGGCCATCTCAATAGTAAATGCCGCGAAAAAGTGTCTCGGCAAGCGCGATCGGGACACATCAGTCGGAACTCAATCTGTCGACACGCAGATTGACATAAGGCAGGCCCAATTGAGTCCAAAAAATGTTGACCCACACTGTCCAAAGGAGGAAGAACATCCTCCAAAGAGGTCTGTCACAACCAGAAACTCGCGCAAAAAAGTCTCTTCTGTCCCTCGTATCAAAAATGGTACCCAGAAGGGGACATTCGGAACCCAAAATCGCAAGGCTCGATCGGTTTCCAGCGCGAAAGATGACCCAACCTCCCAAGTCGTCCTGAACCTTCCAGAATCCCACAGTACGCCTGACGCGACTGTGGTTACTACTCCAAAGAACGTTGGCGATTGGTTACGGGTCGTAAGGAGAAAACGACAAAATGACGTAAAAGGGAATCCTACCCCCACCAAAAGGGTCGACAAGCCGAGGCCTGATCACAGCGACAGATCAGTCATTTTCCATAGAGTCAAGGAGAGTGACAGCTTAGAACCGAAAGCTCGTTTTGTGTTGATAAAACAACTACTCAACCAAGTTATGCCCCAAAACATCTCCGGAGACACCTTGCTAAAGGTGTATAGACTAGGAAACCTAGCGCATCTGAAGCCAAATCAGTCTAGATTACTCAAAATCGTTTTCAAATCCCCAAACGAACGCGACTTAATCTTAGAAAATGGACACAAATTAACGGGTTCAGGAGTTTTTCTCCGTAAGGACTTACCGTTGGCGGACCGTGTAAAAAGACGGGAAGCCGAAAAAGAACTACAGCTCAGATTAGACGCTGGCGAAAAAGACCTGAAAATTGTAAATTTTCGGGTTGTGAGGCTTCGACAGAGAATGATGACGAAGCCACTCTGGATGAAGAGCGAGGCCACCTAAATAGGCTTCGGATCTGTTACACCAATGCGAGGAGCTTACTCAATAAGCTACCGGAACTAGGTGTACAGATTGACTCAACTAGGCCAGACATAATCGCAGTCACAGAAACATGGCTGACGCCGTCTATAAATAGAAGGGAACTTGATTTCGAGGGTTTTACTTTAGTAAGGGCCGATAGAATACAAACGCGCAAAGGAGGGGGAGTAGCTCTATTCATTAGGAATGCTATTCCATTTACCATTATCGACAGTGTATCCCATGAGAGTGGGACGTATGAATTAGTTAGCTGCCGCCTGAAATGCAGGGGACAAGAGTTGCTGCTTAGTTTGATCTATCGCAGTCCAAGCTGTGAGGTAAACGAGGTCCTGCTAAGCAGTCTCAACACTTTATCACGAAGTGATCGATGTCTAATCCTAGGGGACTTCAATGCACCCACGGTGGACTGGGGAAATCTGCGGACTGAATCGTCAGCCAATTCCTTCGAACAGGAACTAGTTGATGCGGTAATCACATGTGCCCTAGTGCAACACGTGAAGAAAGCAATTAGGTACGACCCGGGTTCTGCATCATCCTTACTAGATCTTATATTGACTCATTATGAGGATGATGTTGCAAACCTGGATTACATGCCACCCCTAGGCAAAAGTGATCATGCAGTTTTAAACTTTGACTTCCATCTAACTGTCGATCACGAGCACGCCTCAGCTCAATCCAGACCTGACGTCTGGGAAGCAAACATACCAGACATCATGAAATCAGCATCATAAGTAGATTGGAAAATAGACCCAGAGTCATCAATCGAAACGGCTTGGGACGTATTCCGAAATTTACACTTAAAAGTTACCGCCCCCCACATCCCTTGGACTACACCTAAGGGGCCGAGAAACTCCCCACCGTGGTTCAGTAGGGAGGTTCGCATCCTTCTCCGTAAAAGAAGGAAAATGTGGGATAGATTTAGGTTACTGGGGTCTGACGAGGCAAAATCTCAGTATCAAAAGGCTCGAAATACCTGTGCCTCGACCCTCCGTAAGGCCAGAAAGCTGTACGAAGAGAAAATCGTTAGGGAATCCATAGAATGCCCTAAACGCTTGTATTCGTATATAAACCAAAGGACAAACAGAAGAAGAAATGTTCCTTCACTATGGGGAGACAGTACTGCCTCATCACTAGTGGAGGATGACTTTGGCAAAGCTCAAGTATTCTCTAAATACTTTAGCGATGTATAACCATAGAAACACCCTTCTCACCAGTTCATGAAAATCCCCCCACACAAGTGCTGGACAGCGTGACCATTAAAGAACTCGATGTCTTTGGTCTGCTAGTTAAGCTTGACATAGGTAAATCCACTGCACCCGATAAACTGCATCCCAGGTTACTAAAGGAATTAGCTAACTTTGTTGCGAACCCTTTAAGTGTGTGTTTTAATCTATCCGTAACCCAGGGTCGTCTACCAAAAGACTGGAAGAACGCCATAGTAAGTCCAGTCTTCAAAACAGGTACAAAACATAAGCCTGAGAATTACCGACCAATTAGCCTAACTAGTGTGGTTGTTAAAATCTTAGAAAAGATTATTCGGAAGGAACTGTTAAAGTATCTCGATGAAAACCGGATCCTCTCCGAAAAGCAGCATGGTTTTAGAACAGGTTACTCTTGTCTCACAAACTTATTAGTCGCTCGTGAAAGCTGGTGCGCTCTTAAGGACCAAAAATTACCTATAGACGTAGCTTACATCGATTTCAGCAAAGCCTTCGACAAAGTTCCGCATAACCGGCTGTTATATAAGCTAAGGAATGTCGGGATTGGAGGCAATCTATTGATGTGGATAAAAGACTTCCTAGTTGGGCGTCAACAAAGAGTAAGGGTGAACTCCAAGTTGTCTAGCTGGGAAACTGTGCTTAGTGGAGTCCCCCAAGGTACAGTTTTGGGGCCAGTGTTATTCCTCCTGTACGTAAATGATCTCCCTCGTCTACTATCGTCATCGGTCTTACTCTATGCTGATGATGTCAAGATATGGAGAGCGATACAAAGCAAGGGCGATAGCTTGGAACTCCAAAATGACCTGGAGAGATTATCTGAATGGTCCCAAACTTGGCAATCGCCGATAAACACTTCCAAGTGTATTGTGATGCATATTGGCCACCAGGGTACAGATACATACACGATGAATAACACTGAGTTACCTATTGTTCAGGCACACAATGACTTAGGCGTCATCGTCAGTCAAGACTTAAAGACTACTGCACACTGCCGTGCAATAGCCGCCAAAGGTTTTAAGACTTTATGGTCCATACGCAGGGCTTTCAGGCATCTTGACGCTAAAACGTTTCTGACTTTGTATACAGTGTCAGTACGTCCTAAACTTGAGTACTGCATACAATCAGCTAGCCCCTGCCAAAAAAGACAGTGAGCTCTTGAGAAGGGTTCAGAGAACAGCAACTAGGCTGATTCCCGGAATAGCGAAGCTCCTGTATGGTACTAGACTGACCAAACTAAACCTATTCCCGCTGTCATATAGAAGAATCAGAGGCGACTTGATTACAATTTTCAAATTGCTTAATGACAAATTTGCACCTGATATGCCCTCATTTTTCTTGTCTTCCAAAACAGAAAATCTACGAGGACACTCCAAAAAAGTTCACAAGCCCAGAACGAATTACTTGTCAGCTGACTACCGACTTTCCCATCGAATAATCAAAGAGTGGAATTCATTAACTCGGCACGTGGTTGAGGCTCCATCCGTCGACTCCTTCAGAAGAAAGTTGGATCAGCTGAGAGACCATTATCGCCAGGACTAACACAGGCCATCAAGCCTCCTGTCCTTTCCAAACTGAAACTGTAAGAACTAATGATTTCTTAGTATCTGATGACCGCTTGATTTCGAGTTTTAGATATAATACGCTCATTTTCGCTCACCTAGTTCTATTTACTGTAAATTGCACCACTTCGGGAGTTCCTAGCTCGTACAATAATTCAAACACTCTTAATTATCACGATAACTATTGCGGCGTGTCATGTGGGATATACAGCACCACAAAAACTTAGCATGGCTATGAAATTCTTACCACCAAAGTAATTAGATTGTTTCGTATATTGCACATGTAATAACCAATATTTACCCAGTATATAATTTGGAATATAGCATCGACTAGCCTACCAATTACGCCTTGTAAATACTACAACTGTATACGATACTAATGATGAGCATTAAAATTCCTTTGGTTTGGAGTGTTTAATATCTAGGATAATAAGATGTCTGTGTTTTTTAATAAACTTCATAACTCACATAGCAACAATGGATGCAGTTGCGAAGGTCCGTTGTAACGTGATATCCAAATACTGCTCTTCTAAATTCTTCAAATCTCAATTTGTGTATGTCACTATCTACGTCAATGATGCTACAGAAATTGTATATGTATAGTTGTCTGTATTTTACTGAATTTTCTGAATTCCTCGTAAATAAATTTACATAAAAATCTTTATAAGGTCATTTCTGTTAATGTTTGGATGAACTGTATAATATATAAGAATGACCTTCTTTAGCCCATCGACTGACATCGTCCAATAGAGTCGGTGAAATTTCACTGAACCAGTCAACTCATTTCGTCTTTACTTAACAGAACTAACCATTAAGCTTTGACTGATTACCAGAACGTCATCCAGATCAAGAACAATTAACGCGGAATGATCAGTTGTCGACATTGCTTGGTCCATATGACAGTATCTATACTCCTTGTCTCAGAGAAATCATTCGCCTTGTAATATTTTGTCCGATATTTTCAAATAATGAGTAAACGTAGCAATCTAGTCACCATTTTGGGTTTATTGGAGATGGGGAAATATCAAGTGGTGTGACATCCAATGAAGATTGCAGCAGTTAGAAACACCTATCATTTCATTTCAAATCCAGTAAGTTACCACCGACATTATTTAACCCGGATTAAAATCGCTAAGATTCTTTAAGTCTTTACCATTAGATTCCAATGTGACTTTTTATTTCTATCATTACTGCAAAAGTTTGTTTACCAGTTGTCGTAAGTGATTTCTAATTTTCATATTAACTAGTATTCCTGTTTGAATAACCCGTTTGACGGGTGCAAAAAAAGATTATTGCAGTTCTATAATAAGCTTTAGTAGCATACTTATGTTACCATCTTATACATCGTCTGGTAATGTATTACATATGCGTTTTCAAGTTCCTTCCAATATTGGGAGCCACGTACATACGTATATGGATACATGTGCAAATAACGTGGAATGAATTTCCAGTACTTCTTGTTTACAGGCTTGTCATGTGGTACAAAAAGCCGTTCTGAATGGTCTAAGTTTGCTGCAGGCACTCGGGACTCGACAGGGCTCTTACATATGAGTCTTATAATCACAGCTCAGAAATGAAGTGGTTCGAAGATGCATTCGGAAGGCTCTCGATGTATCGGCTAGCATTTAGTCCTAGCTGGCTAACATTTACAAGTGATGTGGAGCACGGCGTACACACTCATGATATAGAGCGGATGCGTGACCGAGCCCCTTCAACAAGTTGTGACCAGTAGAACTCATAAGTCCAGAATCAATGTCGAAGACCTAAAGGACTATTTGCTTTGGGGCTTTATTAACAGTTATAGGTCAAAAACAGATAACATACAGAAGTATGAGGCAGTGAATCATCTACCGGAAGTGGGTATACACATTGTTGCAGGAAAAACCGAGAGCAATTAACTGACTAATAACTGTTATACTGAATATTTTTCACTATGTTGGATAAAGCTGTCTTACTCAAGCCTTAAATCCCTTCGTGTATAGATTTTGAATGAGATATCTTATTTTTCACGTTGTGTTTTTTTAAATGTTTTTGAAATTTTGCCATAAAAGATTGAGGATGAGGTCCACACTCGCTAACACTTTTAATCTTACATTTCGCAAGCAATCAGAGTGAATCAGAAATCATTATTTATATTATCTATTATGCAGGACATGTCTCGTCCATGTCGCTTTTGCTAGGTTACATGAAAATTGTAGTTTTCCATCGAGAACCATCACAACATAACGCTACCAATGTGTTGGTGTGGAGCAGTCGCGTGTGATATAAGAAAAATTACAATATACGATAAATTATACAACCAATTAACTCTAAAATTACGATAAAACGAAGTCCGTTCGCGAAAATCCTAAATCCCTAATAAAAAAATGAACTGTGATGGCTTTGACGAAAAACTAAAACAGAGACCACCCTTTTACCGGTAAGTATCCATCGTTCAATTGGTAAAAAAACCCAGAAAAGCAGTGTAGGGATCATAAATTGCAGAAGCTACTGCTACACTTGTTGTCTTCATCTACATTTGGTGTGTATGGGATAGAAGATCCAGGTCATCTGCGAAGTCCAAATCATCTAGCTGCATCCAACCTGTCCACTGTATTTCGACCTTCTCATTAGTTGTCGGGGTCTTTATAATCCAGTCAACCACCAGAGGAAACGGAAAGGGGGAAAGTAGACAGCCTTGTCTGACTCCGGTCCTTACTGGAAACGCATCTGTCAGTTGTCCATGCACGACTTTGCAGTGTAGTCCGTCGTATGAGTTCCGGATAATGTTGACAAATCTTCTCAGGAACTTGATAGTGTCGGAGAAATTTCCATAATGTTCTCCGATCCATACTGTCAAATGCCTTCTCATAGTCAATGAAGTTGATGTATGATGACGAATTCCACTCAACTGATTGTTCGACGATGAACCGTAGTGTCGCAATTTGGTCTGTGCACGACCGATCCTTACGGAATCCAGCCTGTTGACCTCGAAGTTTGGCGTCTAGTGCGTCTTTCGTCCGGCTCGACAACACTGTTAAAAACCTGCCTTTCCTGGTACTGGCAACAGTGTGATGCCTCTGTAGTTCTCACACTTCCTCAGATCTCCTTTCTTTGGTATCTTGTTGAGATGTTTTTCTTTCCAGTCCGTCGGCACTTGTTCCTCTCCCCAAATCTTCTTGAATAGTAGGTGAAGCATGTTTGCAGTTACTTCAATGTCTGACTTTAGTGCTTCAGCTAGTATATTGTCAGGTTCAGCTGCTTTCCCATTGTTGATGTGTCTGACGGCCATCCTGATTTCTTCGATCGCTGGCGGGGTGACATCCACAGGAAGGTCTGTGTGCGCTGCTTCGATGTCCGGTGGATTCAATGGAGCTGGTCTATTCAACAGTTCCTCGAAGTGTCCTACCCATCTGTTCCTCTTTTCTTGAATCTTCATGATTGTCTTTCCTTCTTTGTCCTTGACTGGTCTCTCCGGTTTACTATATCTCCCTGCTAGTTTCTTCGTCGTGTCATATAGTTGTTTCATATTTCCTTCTCTTGCAGCTTTTTCCACCGTCGTTGCTAGTTCTCCCAAGTATTTCTGCTTGTCGGCTTTAATGCTCTTCTTCACTTGCTTGTTTGCTTCTGTGTACTCAGCTAGCGCCTTGACTTTATCTGCTCGTGTTCGGCTGTTGTTAATTGCTGTCTTCTTGTTCTTTCTTTCTTGAATCTTGTCCAGGGTTTCCATGGAGATGCACTCCTCATTATGATGCTTCTTGCGGCCCAGACAATGATTCTTTGATCTCTTTCCAGTTGTCCTCCATAGTAGTTTCCTGTTTTTTCAGTAGATCCTGTAAGGCTTGGGACCTGTTGTTGAGAGTTATCTTGAATTTGTTGGGTTTGTTAGTATTCCGTAGGAAGGCTGTATTGAACCTTTGTAATGCTGCCTTTCCAGTTGTCCAGTGTTTCTTTAGCTTCAGTTTCATCTTGGCCACAACCAGCTAGTGGTGATCTGAAGCTATGTCAGCTCTTCTCCTGGTTCCCACATCTTCATTGTTCTTCGGAATTTTTTACTGACGCAAATATGATCTATCTGGTTCTCTGTGGTGTGGTCCGGTGAGATACATGTAGCTTTTTGTATGCGTCTGTGTGGAAATATTGTGTCGCCTATAAACAATTTGTTGAATGCACACAAGTCTACAAACTAGTCACTATCGTCTTTCATTTCTTTCAATTCATGCCGTTGCATGATATCTTCATATCCTGTGTTGTCCATTCCGACATCGGCGTTTAGATATCCCACCATGATGGTCAGGTACTTTCCTGGGCAATTTGCTATGATCGATTGCAGCCATGCACGAAACACCGATTCATCAGCGTCCACTTCATATCCAAAATTGAGCTCCCAGTACAGAGATCAATTTTCGAAACATTTGATGCAATTTGTAGGGGGTATATCTACGACGAGACTAAATAAAAACAACGATAGTAAGTATAACTTAAGAATAATAATCTTGATGTTTCCACGTCCATAAAATCTTTACAATTATTCCAATATCCCTTACAGTTCACTCAAGAGGAAGTAGTCCTTCCAAGAAGTGGACATCAGACAACACCTCAAAACATCTCAAACAGGACTTGGTCCTCTTATTCTCACATCTCCAAATGTTGTCACAGCTAGTAAAGTAATTGACCCGTAGACATTACCTGCAGGTCCTCGTTATATATAAATAAAAATGAGACTCAAAACTTCAAAACAACTTTTGAGTGAAAACGCTAAAAAGGCTCATGAGTGAAAGATCCAGTGATTCTGTAGGATTAATGGACGTATGTGAGAGGTATGGAGGTAAGGGTATGATGTGCAATAAACACTAAAGATAAAGTAACAAGAAAGTATTGATAATCTTTTTATGCCCACCGATTAATGATCCCTGAAACTGCAGATAATCGGTTTCTTATCCAACAAGATAACATACAACCAATTAGGGTCCCGCAAAATGACCATTACTTCGGGTTATTACGGCTATTATTCAGCCGAGACTTTTCTGACTTTAGAAAGCCCATTACTGATAAACTATCAGAACCGTCAGCAAAGCTGTCGAAAAAAAACCTTACAGGGTAATTATAAGAACTTTAAATATTCACCAGTACATACGTTAGTTTCTACTTATGCAATGACTGCATATTGGGTAAACTTAGTTGCTGTAACTAAACCAATTACATGTTAGTACTATTCTTTAATGATTGTTAATATAGCTGCTAACAATAACTACTGTTTGTAGCTTAAAGTGTTCAACTAACAAACAGATGTACATTCGAGTCCATCTAATATTTGTCTTAATTTTGAAACAAACGTACTAGGCTCCTAAATACTTCCTTAAGCCTGTTACTCCCAATGGAGCATAGGCCGCCGACCAGCTTCCTCCAACCCACTCTGTCCTGAGCTTCCTTTTCTAGTTCTATCCAGTTCTTGTTCATTTTTCTCATGTCTGTCTCTATTTCTCGGCGTAATGTGTTCTTTGGTCTTCCTCTTCTAGTTTGACCTTCAGGATTCCATGGGAGAGCTTGTCTTGTGACACAATTTGGTGGCTTCCTCAAAATGTGTCCTATCCACTTCCAACGCTTCTTCCTGATTTCTTCCTCCGCTGGAATCTGGTTTGTTGTCTCCCACAGTAACTTATTGCTGATAGTGTCTGGCCATCTGATCCGAAGTATTTTGCGTAGACAGCTGTTGATGAACACTTGTATCTTCTGGATAATGGCTTTCGTATTTCTCCACGTCTCCGCCCCATACAGTAGAACTGTCTTGACATTTGTATTGAAAATTCTAACATTGGTGTTGGTTGACAATTGTTTTGAGCTCCAGATGCTTTTCAATTGTAGGTATGCTGCTCTTGCTTTGTCGATCCTCGCCCTCACATCTGCATCTGATTCACCGTGTTCATCAATGATGCTGTCCAGATATGTAAAGGTTTCCACTTCCTCCAGAGCTTCTCCGTCAAGTGTAATTTGATTGCTGCATATCGTATTGTATCGGACAGTCTTGCTTTTCCCTTTGTTTATATTGAGACCTACTGCTGCTGAGGCTGCTGCTACACTGGTCGTTTTCTCCTGCATTTGTTGTTGCGTTTGTGATAGAAGAGCCAGATCATCCGCGAAGTCTGAGTCGTCCAGCTGCATCCTGCCTGTCCACTGTATCCCGTGCTTTCCTCCAGTAGTTGACGTCTTCATGATCCAGTCGATGACCAGGAGAAAGAGAAAGGGTGAGAGTAAGCAGCCTTGCCTTACACCGGTCTTTACTTGAAACGAGTCGGTGAGTTGTCCTCCGTGGACGATTTGGCAGTTTAGTCCATCATAGGAGTTCCGTATGATATTGACTATCTTCTCAGGCACGCCGTAGTGTCGAAGAAGCTTCCATAGTGTCGTCCTGTCCACGCTATCAAATGCCTTCTCGTAGTCGATGAAGTTGATGTAGAGTGATGAATTCCATTCGATTGATTGTTCCACAATGTTCCTCAGAGTTGCGATTTGATCTGTGCACGATCTATCCTTACGAAATCCAGCTTGATGATCTCGAAGTTGGGCGTCCACTGAATCCTTCATCCTGTTTAACAATACTCTGTTGAAGACTTTCCCTGGTATTGAGAGAAGAGTGATGCCACTGTAGTTGTCGCACTTGATCAGATCGCCTTTCTTTGGTGTCTTGATCAGAAGTCCTTTTCTCCAGTCTTGATTTGTCTAATGGCCATGCTGATCTCTTCAATTGTTGGTGGGCCAATATCGATTGGGAGGTCCGTGGGTGCTGCTTCGATGTTGGGTGGGTTCAGTGGAGCTGGTCGATTCAAGAGTTCTTTGAAGTGTTCTACCCACCTGTTTCGTTGTTCTTCAATGTCGGTGATTACTTTGCCTTCCTTGCTTTTCAATGGTCTTTCTGGCTTACGGTAATTTCCAGCAAGTTTCTTTGTTGTATCATACAATCGTCTCATGTTTCCTTCTCTTGCAGCCTTTTCCACTGTCGTTGCTAAATCTTCAACATATTTACGTTTGTCGGTTCTGATGCTCCTCTTCACTTGCTTGTTTGCCTCTGCGTATTCGGCTTGTGCCTTGGCTTTTTCCGCTCTTGTTCGGCTGATATTGATTGCTACCTTCTTGTTCCTTCTTTCTTCAATTTAATCCAGTGTACCAACAGTGATCCATTCCTCGTGATGGTGCTTCTTTTGGCCCAGAACCTCTTGGCGTATTGAAACGATTGCCTCCTTGATACCTTTCCAGTTGCTCTCCATGGTAGTCCCCTCTCCATTGAGTAGATCATGAAAGGCCTCGAACCTGTTACTGAGGGCTATGTTGAATTTGTTGAGTTTGTCAGCATCTCGAAGAAAGGCCGTATTAAACTTTTGTGATGTTGTCCGTGCCGTTGTCCACTGCTTCTTGAGTTTTGGTTTCATCTTAGCGACCAGCAAATGATGATCAGATGCTATATCAGCTCCTCTCCTGGTTCTCACATCCTCCATCGTCCTCCTGAACTTTTTGTTGATGCAGATATGGTCGATTTGATTCTGTGTAGTGTGATCCGGTGAAATCCAAGTGGCTTTGTGTATGTTTTTGTGTGGAAATATGGTGCCATCTATGACCAGTTTATTGAAGGCACATAGGTTTGCAAATTTCTTACCATTTTCGTTCCTTCCTCCCAGTCCATGTTGTCCCATGACGTCTTCGTATCCAGTGTTGTCCATTCCAACCTTAGCATTGAGATCTCCCATCGGAATTGTCAGGTTCTTGGTTGGGCACTTCTCGACGATCGACTGCAGCCTATCGTAGAATTGGTCTTTAGCGTCTTCATCGTAGTCATTGGTAGGTGCATAGCATTGGATGACGTTCATTGTAATGCCCTCTCTCTTTGTTCTGAAGGAGGCTTTGATGATCCTTGGTCCATGAGATTCCCATCCTATAAGTGCATTTTGTGCTTTTCTGGACAGCATCAATGCAACTCCTTGTGTATGTGGGGCATTTTCTTCTTCATGACCGGAGTATAACAGAAGTTCTCCTGAAGACAGTCGTTGTTGTCCAACCTGCGTCCAATGTGTTTCGCTGATTCCAAGAACCTCCAGGTTGTATTTTCTCATTTCTGCAGCAATTTGGAAGACTCTTCCAGTCTCCCACATTGTCCGGACATTCCATGTACCTACAAAAATTGTCGTTCTGGTTGTAAGAAGGTGCATCGGCCTCATGACTTCCGAAGGAATTCGGCTTTCATCATGAGACGTAATAATTATTCCTTCTACTCCCAGGGCAGAGTTTGAAAGGTTTGAATGATTTTCTCTGGTTAGCGTTTTTTTAGCGAGTTGATTTTCTACGGGATGGGGTCGCTAACCCCATGCCCAACCCTCCTCTTTTACCCGGGATTGGGACCGGCAGTAACCCCCAGAGGAGCTACAGGCGGAGTTAGGCTCCTAAATAGTTTGAATTTATTAGTCCTTATTTAAAAAATTGCACTTGTGCTCATTAAAACTGATTTCAATAGACAGGATTAGTCGACGTATTAAATTTAGAAATAATTACCACAGCACTGATGATGTAAACAAATTAGTCACTATTTTTTCCATTTTTCTTGAATTAGTCCTTTGTTGCTCAGCTTGGGTCCAATGTTTTTCACTTATTCCGAGCACCTACAATCTGTATTTCCCTAACTACTTGATTCGTTCTCTGCACAGTTAACTATAATCTAATATCTATATAAAATAAGGGAGTAAATGGGTCCTTGAGCTCTATTGTCTTGACATATACCTAAATCAGAAAGGTTTTTTTGTAATATTTTATTTCGCGGGTCAAATGAAGTCAGACCACCATGAAAGACCTAGAGTCACTGGACGGCCGTTTCGTCCTAACATGGGACTCCTCGACAATGGGCATTCACGATCCCGCTCACATGATTCTAACTCAGGACCTATCGGTCGAACGCTTAACCGCTAGACCACTGGGCCGGCAACCAACAGTGCTAATGTCTAGCTTCAACTGTGAACAGTGTAGTTCGACCGGGTCTGTTGTGAGGCAGTAACTGACTGAAGACAATGGTGGACGACTTAAGTGGATACAAGCCATTTATATATACGACAATTGTGTTCTCCGTACTATATTTTAAAACTACGCACAATCAAAAACTTTTAGCTTCTTTTTGGATCCCTTCCATTTGTATAGTTCTCTGTTCGTTCATCGCCATATTTAGACTTGTTTTCTTTAACACTTTAAAAGCACTTGCTTAAAAATTGGCTAAACAAAATAGAATAAATCTAGGAAGTCAGACCTAATTGGTCATTCACTAATGAGTCAGTTTCAGTGGTCATGAACATTCCCGTCTTTTCACTTCTACTCTCTCTCACAACACCTTCGTGATGTACCACCAAAAACACAAGTGGAACGTGAGACTTCATTCTGTACCATCAATTGTTTCTCAAATATTCCGGAGGAATATAAAGTTGAGTTTTCTAGAAGCTGTCGACTTAACGTGGATTCATTTTCGACCATCAGTCGCACTTCGCAATACAACCCCCATATAGCGTGCTGACTCTTATATCGACAATTCAAGTTTTACCAACATTGTTTATATTGATAAGTGAAAAGTGTTGTCCTCCTTATTCTATGACCACTATGCCCTATAACATATCATCCTGACCGAGTAACTTATGACAACGGAGCCTGCATCATCCGTAACAGTTGACCTTGCCTGTAAATTGATATGCCTCATATAACTTATTGTTATTTGAGAATACATTATAATGATTATTATTAACATAGAAACTATTCCCAAAGGTCCACTGTGAATTATTATTATCAAATGAGTGAGCATTTTGACTATTCTACAGAACTTATAAAACAATATTATAATATGCTTCATTCTCTTTTGACTAGATCATTGTCAACTGACTTCGGTCGAGATTTTTCTTCATTTCTTAATTTTGTTGTCACAATATGCTGATCCACTGACAAAAAGGTATTGTTTCGCTGAACCCTGGGTTAGGACATGGAGCGGTTGATCATTCATCATCCGTTGGAAAAATATGTAGTTAACTTGGTCTCTTCGATCTAGAATTTCATCCCTTTTAGTCTGAAATATTGTGATTGATTTTCAGGTACCTGACTGTTATTTTTGTGAATCTTATTAACTTCATTGTAATTATATTGTACTAGAGCAACTATTGACTATGTAGTTGGTTCCGAAATGCGTATGCGTCTTGGATTTCTAATATAATTTGTCTTCATGATATTACTTCATGAATCAGACACAAAATTTAAGCATCATTACAATTATTGAATACAAGTGATCCAAATGAGCATAGTACACTAGACATAAAAAATGTAGTTTGGTATGATGAAATCAAAATTTTTCATTGGGTCGTCTTCTGAGTTCGGGATAAATTATTTAGGTCTTGTATTAACTTGGCTCGAAATGTGCTGGGTTTGAAGAAACCTGACAGATTTTGGGTTGTTTATGACAGGGCTTTTGCCATCAAAGAAATTTCAAAATAATGTTGCATATAATACACAAGTGGCAAATGTCTAAAATTCTTTCATTCACGTGGGCAGTTTTCTTAACTTTAAAGCAGAAGGCTACTGAAGTAGCTTATATCGACATACCTTCCGACACTAACTGCGGGAGCGATGCACATTCCTTGTTAGACTTGCGGGTGCCTTTCCCATCCATAACATCCGTGAAGCTGCTGATGAAGTCTTTTTGGATCACACTGTGGGAAGAAATAGGCCTAGGGTCTGTAGTCATATTAGTCTAAACCTACACATCGTCTCATAAATCATCGATATGTATGGTGTTTGGAAACTAGCTTTTAGTTAAAAGTGGTAATGAAAATCAGATAAAGTCCTAATGTTCCGATTACTGAAGCACGTTGTAATACATCACAAGGACATCCTGTGTGATTTCCTTTCAGTGAGCACCACATACAAAGTCAAATGCAAAAAAGGCTTCATATTCAGAAAGCAATAAGGAGTAGATGTTTCTCGCTCGTCCTTCCATCAAAGGATGAAACATTGGGCTACTCCCATGAACAATCCAACGTCGACAAACGGTTTTTCAAACTGCGTCTTAGAATTAGACAGGGGTAAAGAGAAATTCAGCTAATTGGAGATCAGGGAGTAAGCTCAGCACTGACACCTTTATATGTAAGTGAAATTTATATGTAATAATGAATTGCCTGAGTAAGTCAACATAAAGCAAATAATCATATTTAGAAATTTGATGCCCAATCGGTTCGCATCACCAGGAGAAATAATACGAGATTTTATCTCAGTCCCACTCCTTTCTACTTAAGAAACGGTCGGAAATATGTGATTTAAGTGATGACGATATTCTCCAAGCTGTCTTGGTCTGAGCAGTCGGGCAGACCACCATCAGCTCATATCCATTAAAACAAGATGGTAACTGAAAACAATGGCTTTTTCATGTGATTCATGTATCACATTTTCGATAATGCAAATACCACGTATCAGGTTGTTCTACAGCAAGTGAATCCTATTGTCACTTTTGAGCCATTAAGTTATAAATTACTACAGAGCCAAAATATTATCCATAACCACGTAATTTTCGTCAGCACGTTGCTCTCTTCGTTTATCTCACTCCTCATTAGACAGCTATAATCAATCTTTGATATAATTGGGTGTCAACATTTATCGAACGGTATCCAATGATTACTTATATCGCAAGGTTTTAAAATGTATATTTTAAGCCATTCGGAATCGTTGGACATGTAGGGTATTCCAAAAGCAAGAATCGTCGCTTTCAGCGACCAAGTGTTATCCTCTGGACCGCACAGTTAACGTTCAAGGGGTTTTCGAATATTCAGGTTTTGGAACCGAATGGTATCAAGGCCTATTTGGATAGATCATTCTATTTAGCAGTTTATAGGCAAATGCTTGTAGTCCCAAAAATGAATTCTAAGAATAAAGAGCGTTAGTGGACGAATTAAAGTTAATTATCGTTGATGTAACAGTAATGGAGTATGTTTCAAAACAGAATGTGTTCAAACCTACACCTTTAAATTCAAACCAAGGATCTTCTTTGTCTGTCTTAGTAATCGCTCAAGCTACAGAGGATTTTACCAGTCTACATATTCTCTCCTCGTTGGCGAATAGCTATCGTGCTGTTATGTCATTCATGTTTAGAGCTTGTGACATAATATGCAATTAGGTAAAACCTGGTCCAGTGTATAGAGAGCAAACATATCGGCCATTCAAGAGTGTGTTGCAACAACAGACTGGACAGTAGATACTAGCTTATCTGTTGAAGAACCATGGTCTACATTCAAAGATAAAATTAGTTTGGTTACATCCTCGTTTATATCATACTTATTACTGCGTAGACCTAGTAAATATCCACCATGGATAACTAAACAAGTCATGTGACCTTTTAGAAGTAAAAACAAACATTAAAATATTATCATCTATACAGGATCAAGTCAATATAGATCCAGTTACTTTAAGACTAAGTAAGAATACACTGTTATATGAAAAACAATTGGCTAGGGGCCGTGAAAGTTGTTCTAAAAGGTTTTTCTCGTACATAAACAGGAGAACTCAGAGAATTGACAGAGTCCCAATACTTTTGGTACAAGAAAATCAGTTACTATTGGCAATAAATGATGTTGCAAAAGCTGAAGCTCTATAAGAATATTTTAGTTAAATGGTTTCTACCAGCGGTGGTAAACGACCACCAATTATTCGTGATCACGGCGGCTTGTCAAAGGATCATGCAGTTATTGAGGAATGAACCATATTACGATTACTTCGACATCTCAAACCACATAAGTCCAGCGGTCCTGAAGATATTCACCCTAGGATTGTGAGAGCCCCATTGAATGTAATTGCTGAACCTTTGGCTATACCACCTAATATATCTTTACGGCAGTTCATAATGCCAAGAGACTGGAAAGTTGCAATAATCAGTCTGGTGTATGAGGCGGGGAGCAGAAACTTATTTAGTAGCTATCGACCTGTCATTCTAACCAGTGTAGTTGCCAAACTACTGGAAAAGAGTATTCGGATGACGACCTTAAACTTCGTGGAAGGGAATTGTTTTTTGTCTCGAGAACAACATAGAATTAAGAAAAGATCTATCATGTTTGACAAATCTGCTCACTGCGAGAGAAGATTGGGCTGCAGCAAGAAATAGAAATATCCTAAGTAGACCCGTTGACAAGGTCTTTTATCTGAGTCTTAAATCAAGAACGGAAAGTTTTAGGATCCATTATGAAATCATAGACTGGGTAAGTGATTTCCACAACAATAAGATACAGTGGGTAAGGTTAGATGAGGCTCTCCGTGGGAACACGTAAAATTGGAGCTCCACGAAGTATAATCCTGTGTCCCCTTTCTTTTTATAAATTTATGTAACTGTATTAACAACTGTAGCAAATTCATGTGTTCTACTCTTCGCCGATGACACAAAGATTTAGAGACACATACATAGTATGTCACATTCAAAACGAAAGTGTAACTTTAGTTGACTGTTGCGCTACTTTTGGGCATGGTGGTTTTCGTGTGTTCTCAATGCAACGCCACATTAAAAAAGAGTCATGTGCGGAATCACCTACTATCTTCTCGACGTTGTTCTTTGGTTTCGTGCGTAGACTGTCACAAAGACTTTGAGTAGGTTGCGTACATTTTTTTCACTCACTTAAAGTAAATTTTCAGTGGAATCTCACTGTTCATGTATTTCTGAGAAAGAGAAGTATGACAAAGCAAACTACTTGAAATCATCCAAGAGCAACAATAATAGTAAACAAGCGGAGTGGATCAGGAGAATAGAAGATGCAATACAAAATTGTGAGTCTAAACGACACTTGTTTATTCTTCAAAACATCCGAGGGAACTGTAATGTACCTCAAAAAAAGAAAAAGTTCGAGGTAGCCTCCACATTCCTTCTTACTGTGAATAGAATTTCATGAGGTCCAAGTATCGTAAAATACCCGCGGAAACCATTGAAGAAATATGGAAATTATTGGAGCCACTTAAACAGAAGACATCTAGTAATGTCCCATTAAAAGCGCAAAAATATTCTTCAAGTGATGTAACAAATGATGAACCGAAGACAAAGAGACAAAAACTGGAGGACACTTGTGAAGCTTACAATAATTGTTTACCAGAGAACGAATGTCACTTGATGTCACTTCGTCATATACAAGATGTTCTGACTGAATTAGGTGGGAAGGCAACTTTCTCAAGTTTGAGAAAACAGGTACATTTTCACAACTTATCTCCTGTTCAATAGTTGAACACTTAGTCTCATAACGCTTAAGATAGTGGTTCCTGATTTTAAAATGCGATCCTAAACAAAATATAGTATAAAGTCTTCGTCCTCACAGACCAGTTTCATGGTGAAAGGCTGTCAACTGCTCAAGAAGCAGCCGAGATTAATTTGATTTGTCGAATGTTTTACTGTTTCCCAAGGCCTGGGTAAATTCCTGTCCAGAATGACGAAAAAAACCCTTGTTTACATCATCAGTGCTGTGGTAATTATTTCTAAATTTAATACGTCGACTAATCCTGTCTATTGAAACCAGTTTTAATGAGCACAAGTGCAATTTTTTAAATAAGGACTAATAAATTCAAACTATTTAGGAGCCTAGTACGTTTGTTTCAAAATTAAGACAAATATTAGATGGACTCGAATGTACATCTGTTTGTTAGTTGAACACTTTAAGCTACAAACAGTAGTTATTGTTAGCAGCTATATTAACAATCATTAAAGAATAGTACTAACATGTAATTGGTTTAGTTACAGCAACTAAGTTTACCCAATATGCAGTCATTGCATAAGTAGAAACTAACGTATGTACTGGTGAATATTTAAAGTTCTTATAATTACCCTGTAAGGTTTTTTTTCGACAGCTTTGCTGACGGTTCTGATAGTTTATCAGTAATGGGCTTTCTAAAGTCAGAAAAGTCTCGGCTGAATAATAGCCGTAATAACCCGAAGTAATGGTCATTTTGCGGGACCCTAATTGGTTGTATGTTATCTTGTTGGATAAGAAACCGATTATCTGCAGTTTCAGGGATCATTAATCGGTGGGCATAAAAAGATTATCAATACTTTCTTGTTACTTTATCTTTAGTGTTTATTGCACATCATACCCTTACCTCCATACCTCTCACATACGTCCATTAATCCTACAGAATCACTGGATCTTTCACTCATGAGCCTTTTTAGCGTTTTCACTCAAAAGTTGTTTTGAAGTTTTGAGTCTCATTTTTATTTATATATAACGAGGACCTGCAGGTAATGTCTACGGGTCAATTACTTTACTAGCTGTGACAACATTTGGAGATGTGAGAATAAGAGGACCAAGTCCTGTTTGAGATGTTTTGAGGTGTTGTCTGATGTCCACTTCTTGGAAGGACTACTTCCTCTTGAGTGAACTGTAAGGGATATTGGAATAATTGTAAAGATTTTATGGACGTGGAAACATCAAGATTATTATTCTTAAGTTATACTTACTATCGTTGTTTTTATTTAGTCTCGTCGTAGATATACCCCCTACAAATTGCATCAAATGTTTCGAAAATTGATCTCTGTACTGGGAGCTCAATTTTGGATATGAAGTGGACGCTGATGAATCGGTGTTTCGTGCATGGCTGCAATCGATCATAGCAAATTGCCCAGGAAAGTACCTGACCATCATGGTGGGATATCTAAACGCCGATGTCGGAATGGACAACACAGGATATGAAGATATCATGCAACGGCATGAATTGAAAGAAATGAAAGACGATAGTGACTAGTTTGTAGACTTGTGTGCATTCAACAAATTGTTTATAGGCGACACAATATTTCCACACAGACGCATACAAAAAGCTACATGTATCTCACCGGACCACACCACAGAGAACCAGATAGATCATATTTGCGTCAGTAAAAAATTCCGAAGAACAATGAAGATGTGGGAACCAGGAGAAGAGCTGACATAGCTTCAGATCACCACTAGCTGGTTGTGGCCAAGATGAAACTGAAGCTAAAGAAACACTGGACAACTGGAAAGGCAGCATTACAAAGGTTCAATACAGCCTTCCTACGGAATACTAACAAACCCAACAAATTCAAGATAACTCTCAACAACAGGTCCCAAGCCTTACAGGATCTACTGAAAAAACAGGAAACTACTATGGAGGACAACTGGAAAGAGATCAAAGAATCATTGTCTGGGCCGCAAGAAGCATCATAATGAGGAGTGCATCTCCATGGAAACCCTGGACAAGATTCAAGAAAGAAAGAACAAGAAGACAGCAATTAACAACAGCCGAACACGAGCAGATAAAGTCAAGGCGCTAGCTGAGTACACAGAAGCAAACAAGCAAGTGAAGAAGAGCATTAAAGCCGACAAGCAGAAATACTTGGGAGAACTAGCAACGACGGTGGAAAAAGCTGCAAGAGAAGGAAATATGAAACAACTATATGACACGACGAAGAAACTAGCAGGGAGATATAGTAAACCGGAGAGACCAGTCAAGGACAAAGAAGGAAAGACAATCATGAAGATTCAAGAAAAGAGGAACAGATGGGTAGGACACTTCGAGGAACTGTTGAATAGACCAGCTCCATTGAATCCACCGGACATCGAAGCAGCGCACACAGACCTTCCTGTGGATGTCACCCCGCCAGCGATCGAAGAAATCAGGATGGCCGTCAGACACATCAACAATGGGAAAGCAGCTGAACCTGACAATATACTAGCTGAAGCACTAAAGTCAGACATTGAAGTAACTGCAAACATGCTTCACCTACTATTCAAGAAGATTTGGGGAGAGGAACAAGTGCCGACGGACTGGAAAGAAAAACATCTCAACAAGATACCAAAGAAAGGAGATCTGAGGAAGTGTGAGAACTACAGAGGCATCACACTGTTGCCAGTACCAGGAAAGGCAGGTTTTTAACAGTGTTGTCGAGCCGGACGAAAGACGCATTAGACGCCAAACTTCGAGGTCAACAGGCTGGATTCCGTAAGGATCGGTCGTGCACAGACCAAATTGCGACACTACGGTTCATCGTCGAACAATCAGTTGAGTGGAATTCGTCATCATACATCAACTTCATTGACTATGAGAAGGCATTTGACAGTATGGATCGGAGAACATTATGGAAATTTCTCCGACACTATCAAGTTCCTGAGAAGATTTGTCAACATTATCCGGAACTCATACGACGGACTACACTGCAAAGTCGTGCATGGACAACTGACAGATGCGTTTCCAGTAAGGACCGGAGTCAGACAAGGCTGTCTACTTTCCCCCTTTCCGTTTCCTCTGGTGGTTGACTGGATTATAAAGACCCCGACAACTAATGAGAAGGTCGAAATACAGTGGACAGGTTGGATGCAGCTAGATGATTTGGACTTCGCAGATGACCTGGATCTTCTATCCCATACACACCAAATGTAGATGAAGACAAGAAGTGTGGCAGCAGCCTGTGCATCAGTAGGCCTCAACATGCATAAAGGAAAAAGCAAGCTCCTCAAATACAACATGAAAAACAACACAATCACACTTGATGGCGAAACTGTGGAAGATATGGAATCTTCCATGTACCTGGACAGCATCATCGATAAACAAGGAGGATTAGAGGCAGACTAGAAGGCGAGGATTGACAGCCTGGGCCTGATTCCTACAATTGAAGAACATATGAAACTCAAAACCTCTGTTAACCAATATCAAAGTGAGAATCTTCAAATTGAAAATCAAGACAGTTCTGCCATACAGGTCTGAAACTTGAAATGCTAATGAAACCATTATCAAAAATGTACAAGTATTTATAAATAGTTGTCTACGGAAGGTTCTCAACATCCATTGGCCGGACACCTTCAACAACAGCCTTCTGTGGGAGAGGACAAACCAGCTTCCAGCTGAGGAGGAAATATGGAAAAGACGATTAGATAGGATATGCATTACGGAAATCATCAAACCACATCACGAGACAAGACCTAACTTGAAATCCTGAAGGGAAAAAGGAAAAGAGTAAACCGAAGAACACATTACGTTGGGAAATTGGAGCAGATATGAAAAGGGATGAATAAAAACTGAAGGGAATTGGAAAGGATTGCCCAGAACAGGATTGAATGGAGCGTGTTGATGGGCGGCGTATACTCCTCGACGAGGATTAACAGGCGTTAGTATGTATTTAAGCATGGCTTCAGCATAATGTACTCGGCAAATGCTATGGGTCATTTGACGAGCCTGTTACTATTAATTATAGGTGATTAGAACATATATTATAGATCCCCTGCCACCTCATGCCTGAAAGCGTGGTGTTTAATTGGGAGATATCTAATGAAGGTCGAACCACGATGCAATGTCAGTCCATGAAATTATTGTTGAAATTATACATGTTTGGAGATGCAGACTACACGTTTGTTGTATGATCGTTAACCATAATCAGTTATTAGAGACATTAGGTGACGAGTCTCAGTTTATGAGAGCGACGCCGATGCATTCCTTGTTTCTCGGACCTCTAGCTGTTTTTTTAATTTGTGCATACCCCTTCATCCTTTTTAACCACGTTCTAAGTATTTAGTCTTTTTTTATTGTCATCGCTACTCTATTCTTTGAAATTCTTTTCTATTCGTCTTGTTAATTTCATTCCTTTGTGCTGATTCGATATGGCGCATTTGATTAACTCACATTTGTGTCACACTTTACGTTGATTCTGGTCAATTACAAAAAGCTGTCTGAAACTGGTCACACACGACCGTATTCTTAGATTTGCACTTCTCAAGTCTCATCATCAGCAACCAGAAGTATGTGGCGCATGACGAAGTACTATGTACTTATAATGCAGCTTTCCTAATCGCACAATAAAATTTGCTTGCTTCCCTTGGGAAATACTTTCATGCTGTCATGTTCCAGTGAAGTTCATGGTGCAACCTCAGCCTTAGACATCAGATCTGCTGCTTTTTTCTTAACCACTCTTTAACCAAAGAATAATTGTTTCAGCTATTGACTTGATTTATGTGATGGCGGATGATTAATTAAAGTACAAAGTTAATAGAAGTTCCCAGTTTTATGCGTAAAAAGAGTATAAAGGCATTTGTTTTCATGCTAGTTTGGAAAATATGTGCATTTTTTTGAAAATGTTCTTATCTTTTTTGGTGAGTGTGGATTAAATGTGTATTTTTGTTCCCAGATTTACAGGACGTATAAAACAAGCGTACTTTCCCCACAAGAATGCATGACAAAGAAAGAGTTTAAAGCCAAATTGTTAGGGGTCATTCAAGGTTCAGAGTACTTTATTTTTTCGCCATGTGATGGTATGATCAGCATGGTTAGTGATGGTTTAGTCACTGAATCAGTTCCTCGTAAGTATTTAATCTTTCCTGATGAGATTTTAGATGTAAATCCAGATCCAGATATTTCTCTAATCACTTGTCAGAACGATAAACCCCATTATTCTGAAAGTCTAAAAAAGTTACTAATCAATACAATAAACGATGCGGGAGGGCGAATTTCTCTGAAGAAGCTTGTGAAAAGAGTAAGACAATTTATTTTGGTTTGCTGTAGTTCGACGATGTTTTTCGCTAATTTATGTGTTAAAAACAATTTAGCCTAGAATCTGACGTATGCTTTCGTTATTTATTTTTCTAGATCACTTAGAAAAATATTGTGAGGTTATAATCAAATTCTGAATGCCAATGTGTATATCGCCGGTAAATTTCTCTAACATGAGACATAGATTGCAGCCTACTTTAAATTCTAATTGCTTGTTAGCACTTCAGAGTATATCTCAGTAAGAATCAATATGTGTTGTCTGAAGCCATTAAACTTTGCAGCTATCCCAATCAATAGGGGCGTTTAATATTCATGCTTTTTTGTGTGCACTGTTGCTCACTGCTTTGGGAAATTGTTTCAGTCAACGTGCTACTGTTCCCAGATAGTGTGATCTTGTTCTAATTGCATAATGTTGACTATCAAAATTATACCACGACTCAATCCAATGACGTTATCGAGAAACGCAAAAATCAAAATCTTTACACCCCAAGTATTGTGCCTCAGTTTTCAGTGTTTTACTGTACCAAGTATGTTTTGGTAACCCATGAGCAAATAAGAAAGTTAAAAGAAATTTTGTAACTGTAGCAGCGAACTAATTTCGAGAATTTATCTCAAAAAAATTGTTTGTATGAATTAACGCTTCAATATGTGAAAAAAATCCGGAATATATATATCCAATACACTGTAGCCAATTTTGAACCGTGTCACCTAACGTAAAGCTGACGAGCATTATTATTTTACCATGCAGTAGCGTCGATGTCATTCGACATACATGGTTGGTTGATGGTTTTCTGTAGGAATTCCACATATTCAGACCACATTAGTGTTTCAGGATACACAAGTTTTTATTATTCAAATACTATTGTTAAAGTGAGTCCCTCTAATAAGATTGAAAGATTTATTAACTGAAGAATTTTAGATGATATACTTAAGTAATTAAATAAAACATTTAATAGTTTCATTCCCAGATGATTGATCAAACTAATTTGTGCATTTTGGACATTTATCCCATGCTCTACGTCGATTATGATTAAATTCTTACCATATACCCAGTTCTTAATGAGTTTTTAACTCCGTATATACACTTTTTTAATGATTCGTTTATACACAAACACTTAATTGAAAGTATCACCATCACAGACGGAGTAGATTCCGTAAATTTATCCTGAAAAATATAATATTCTTCTCATTACTTCCAAAATGCGATTTTTTTTACAGCATGCAATTGATATTAATCACTTTATTGATTTGAATATAGGCCTCATCACATGTTTTGAATTCAAATGATCAAAAGGAAGTTAGTCTTACGAAAGAGGAATTGAAAAGTAAAATTGTGGGAAAAGTCAATAAAAGTCAGTCTATGAAACTTTCAGATGACGGTAAATGGGTTGAACTTTGCTCATAAATTTGTGTATATATTTTTTCATATAATACAAGATACATATCTATTCCAGAGTTTTATTTCATTGTGACTTAACAATTCCGAGATTGAATTTGTGTAGGAAATGTTTTTTATAGGCTCGTTGAAAACTTGTTCATGATATTTAGCGTTGTCATATTTTATTTGTTTGACATTATTCAGATATAGAAGTTAGTGTAAATATAGTTCTAGAAAGCGTTTAAGATGAACCTCTGACGGGAGCACTATTTTAGTTTTTGTTATTGCACACTCCAAACTACAAACGCGATGTGAATACCTAACATGTGCGAGAGATTTGATTTTTATTTAGTTACCTGTTTTTGTGTCTGGTATGGTTTTGGTCATTAAAATAATATGGTCATACTGAAAACTCCTTTTCTTGTTTACCATGGCACACCTAAAGATTGTTTTCCTCTTGTCGTCATTGATACTAGTTAAGAGAAATGATTTAAACAATCTTGTCAGGTTTGCTTACTTTCTCTATCCTAATCCTCTTCTCACCAACTCTTTTTGTGTTGTTTCATACTAATTAATATTCAGTAAATAGTTGTATCCCTAACAATTTCTACCTGTATGTTGTGTCTCAAGCTTGTCGTGTAATATTCTAAAGTATTTACATATACTTATAACATATATTGTATTTATCATTATAATTACTTCCTCTCAATCCCTATAACCGTTATTCCGAATTTTGTATGGTCGTTGAATCTTTGTTTAAACGCAACGGTTCCCATATTTAAATAAATAATATATTTGTAATATCCCAATGAGTAGAAAATCTAATTTTTCTACTCATTGGGATATTACAAATATATTATTTATTTGTAACAATCTACCCAATGCTCAATTTATTCAAAATTATCAAATCAAAACTTGGTAATGATACCTAAAGGTTCCCATATTTGTTTGCCTTTAATTCAATTTTTGCTTGTTGATAAACTGTTATTAAGAGCAGACACAGCTATCAGCTGTCATTTGCACTATCGTATGTCATAATTATTCTTTATGTTATTATTTCAGGAGACCCTTTTTCTTACAGACACGCTAAGCATCGCCTCACTAGTTGAGGTTTGTAACTAATTTATATCTATTCCTCAATAAAGGACCGCTTTTTGGATAAATTGCTGATTTATGAACTTTATTTTCGCGCGTACCTCATTCGCGTAATTAGACGCTTTGATAGATTTGACAAACCTCCGGTAGGCCTACTGCTCATTCGAAACAGTGATATTTGTTATTAAGTTTTGTCTATAAATTGTTTTTCAATTAATGCACCTGAATTACAATTAGTAGATAACTTCAAAGCAATCGTATCCCCCATGGTATGTTCTTGTAGTCAAACAAATATGTGGTTAATGGATCCACAATATGGGTGGGACATAGCCCACTCTTTACAAGCTGATCTTAAACTCATTATTTACTACATGACTATTTATTTATTTATTTAAACACATAAATATTGGTACAAGGAAGCACCAGATAAATTCGCTTTTCGTCCTCTCAATTTCGTAAACAACAGTAATGCCACGAGAAGGCAGAGTAGGACTTCCCTGGCAGAGGCTATATATTCGCGTGGCCATATGAGAGCATTTCGAGGGGGAGAGTGGACTCTCCCCACTTACGGCCGTACCAGGGCATTTGGGGGCAATACTACATGACGGTAGTCTGCATTTTAACTGCAACAGATATCAAATTATTACTGAGTCAGTTATCTTGCGGTTCGACACATCGCATCATCGACATTAAGTTTGTAGCTCCTGGTAGCTTAGGTGGGACGGCCCCTGGTATTTGTAAGATTCAGATGATATCTTCATTTTGAACACTAGGCTTCCCATGCAGTACTCATGCTTTGTATAATTATCCTCATAGGAGACTTACCAACAATTCGTCGTAGTAGACTGATTAGAGTCATAAACTTGTGTGGCACCCACTGAAATTCAGTGCCTTAAGGAATTACAATCTTTCCTACCTAACATTTCAGCTTTTAGTTGTCTTTGGTCACTGATCAAACAAATAAATCTCTGTACCTAGAAACTAGGCAGCAGGACGATGTATGTTATTTGATAATAAATTACGTAATCTGATATATTTGGACTGTAACTCAGAGAAGCATAAGCAGAGATAAAGAAAAGATCTGTTACTTCTTATTCTCATTAAACCCTAACATGACTGTTAATAGCGATCCAGGCAATTATTTTTGCCCAAGTGAGGTAGTGAGGCTGAAAGTCAGTGGGACAAGTTCCAAATGTAAGCTCACGTGAAACACCAAAAAATTTAAAGGTTATAGATCCACAGTACTAAAGTCTTGAATAAACATTTCTAAAGTAGATCTTAAGTTCACGAGACTTCCAGATCACTAACCACATGTTTCATATATGTATCAACTTAGGATCCTTATGAGTAGCAGATACAAATGACGTATAGTTTCGGACTAGCTTCATCAGTTATTGTATTGAGAGAGAATAACCCTTTGATAGCAATTGTATAATGGCTTGAGACCGTTTTAATAGATCAAAAATCCTATCATGTGCCATTTCGTAAGTAAGAAAATTTCAAGATGAGGTGGGGAAAAACTAAGCGTCACCTAGAATGAAAGCAATATAGAGCTGATAATTGATATAAATAACCTTGTTTGCAACAAAGTACGATTTGTACTCACATACAGAACGGTGTATTTATCCCATCGATCTACGATTGGTTTGGTTTATGTAAATATCCATCGCACCGTTGGCCCTACCTGAGTTTTCGGGCTACGACAATCATTACTCTAAGTTTACTTCCTTAACCTTTTTCTGATGAATGGTGTTGTAGAGTGAATAAATTTGATCAAATAGTGACGGAGTATCATGTATCAGCTGGTTAGAAGAATCAGTACGTTCGGAAAAATTAGATCTGACCCGTTTACGTTTTTCAATTAACTTCTAAGGGTCGTCAGGTCAACACGATTGATCCTTAAGTGGCTTATTTTTTAGCGAATTAACTCCTTTAATTGTATCCAGCAAATCATTTGGTGTGAATAATATTGTAAATGTACATGTGCCACACAAATCTCATTCGATTTGTGTGAGGGCTGTGATACTGCCCAGGTGCTCAAACTGAAGCAGGTGGTTTTCTTAGGGGCCCACACCCGGAGCCTTTGACCTAGAGGTCTAATCCATAAGGCAGTGGAGCATCGTGAGGAGATGCATTCCCATGGTGACCCGTGACCAACTATTGATTCGTACGCCATTTGTTCCCTCAGGATACTGGAGCCCATGTGCATCAGTGGTTTGGAATCAGGGTCTTCCGACTCCCCTAGGTGGACTTTCTGTGTCTACCAACCCGGTTAAAGCGCCGGACATTCGCCTTGAGCTTAGAATGCAACAATATTTTGTTGTTCTGCATACACTAGTGACAGTATGAACCTAACTGTAAGAGTATATTTCAGTGAATCTCCTGATGTGCTTACATACACTTGACAGTCAGGAAGAAATTGACTAGTAAGGCAAAGTTGATTTTATTCAAAGAAACATTCATTTCTGAATATACATATTTACCTTAATGACTTGACTCTTTGGGTTACTAGCTCATCGTATGTATACGATATATCAGTTAAAAGTCAGAAATCGTTATTAAGGTGAATGGAGTGTACTTTGTGAAGCATTCCTCTTGCGTAACCAACAGTTATGTTGACTAATTTTACATATTAATCGAAAGTTTTGGGTCTTTGTTGTTCATTGAACATTAAATTTTGCCTTGATTAGAGTAGACTTAACTTACAGAACTAATATCTGAATGTTAGTGAAAGCTAGTTGCTAAATTATGAATTATGATACTTCAGTTCCAAAAAATAACTCACAAAATTGTGCATCAAGTGCGACTATATTTACGGATTGTTCTAAATTGGATTATAACATTTTACGATTTGAAATATCTAACTGTTTCACCGCCGAAATTGGATCTAGTTCTCGTCCGAGTAACCTGTTTCTGTCTGATTAGCAATTTTAATATGTTTTTTACCTAATCGGGGAATAAGAGTTGAATTCCACCCAGTGTAGTCTATTGTACACAGACTGGTAAAAGTGTAAATTTTCTGCTATTAAGACCAGCATGCTTCAGTTTGAGAAGGAAATAATATTCAAATATGAGTCACTTGGAGAATTGATGCATTTAGTATGGGAAACTAACTTTCATAGATGAAAAATGTTTCACTGGTTCCAATGTAATGCCTTAAGGTGGAAAAATGGCATATATCACGGTCCTAATAACCAGAAGATTAGAAAACGTGAGATTGATGAACTACTGGTTCATCTGTAGGAAGAAAAAGTAAGTATTAACAAGCATTCTGATGTATCAATCAATATTAATGTGTTCGTCTCACTCCATAAACAGCTGTTGGTATTTTCATTATGCGTAACATCTCTATTCACTGTTAGAACATTCATTTCTTTTTAGTATCATGCATTTTTTTGTAAACATTTAAACCACATCAAGTTAGTTAGATGCAGTGCATTTTTCTATATTATCAAATTTATAATATTAGTTTTCGACAATAATTCCAAATGAACATCAACAACCATACCCAATTTTGTTAACTGAATTCCTAACTATACATCTTATGCATAGATTGATGATAATGTCCTTTTTTTTTAAACTTTAAAAGATTGAGTAAGATTTATAGGCTTTAACAATTAATGAAATTCACATACCTAAGTGTAATGTGTTATAATTCCACTTATCTTTCAATGAACTATTCATATTTACTTTTGAATTACCAAAAACAATATCATGTAAGATTATGCACCAAGAAAAGAAAGTCAAGTAATGAATTAATCATTAGAAATAACAATCGCAAAATGAAAGTTCTTACAATACATTCATAAAAACATTCTTTTTATGAAATTATTGGTGACTATCCAATTCTTGGGGATTTAAAAGTTTTTTATATAAAGAAATTTTTCTATGTTAGAAGTAAAATAATTCCTTCTAGTTGTCTGAATTGTTTGAAATGATAATCAAGTAGCAAAGGGATCCGTATAACTTTTAATCTAAATTCCATCTTAAATAAAATATACGAAAATAAATCGAATAAGAACATGAGAGATTTTTTATACGTACGTGTACATGTAGTATATCTAATTGTATATGTTTACATAATTCACATTTACTCTTTTTTTCTCCTCAATATTCTGTTGATTTTTCATCGACAACATGTATTCTTCTTGGTATTTGCATCATTCTTTAAATTTTGAAGAGTTTGAAGTTCATAAACTTCTTTTTCTTTGAGTTTCCTTGATAAATAAAGAAATTAGTGTAGATTTTATATAGAAATTTTCTGTTCTTTATTTCAATAATTTATCTCACTACAGATGAAGTATTTAGTAGATTACCATTTGAATGCACGTACGATGTGTTCAATTGTCTTTTTAATTCATGTAAAGTGTAAATGGTCAAACAGTTTATTTACTTTAAATGAAAAAGCTGATCGGACTTTACCATTAAACGCTTCTAGTACCTAGATGGTTTTTCAAAGTTGAAATCATTAGTCAATTGAATCTAGATGGTTTGTTATTTTATTCCGTTGATACTCTGATTGTATACTCTAGTGGACGGATGGAGAAATCAATATTCCTATGGAATTCTACATAGATTTGATAGAATATTAAAATGGTCTAAATCCAGATGAACAAAATTTTATTAGGTAGAACTAGTCAGATGGAGGCATATGAACATATATGAGCATATCAATGTCACTAATTATCCTTCCTTGGCCCTAATTCCCTCATTGGGTACGTTTTTTGGTTTTTGTTTTTTTCTGTACTTTTATCTGATTATTATCGGTTTTTTGTTTTTTAAATTACTATTTCACATTTAAACTCTAATCAGTTATTATCATTGCCTTATACAAGTTTTCTTGATTATTCAGCCTATTATTATGACCTTTGTGTTTTTCGCTTTTCTTCATATCTGTCAATTGAACTATTATTTCACCCATAAATTATTTCCTTTCTTACCCCTTGATTAGTACATAACCTCATTTGTTATTTATTGTCGAATCTTTTTATTATGCAATCTTTCCTAGCCTCCTGTAAACATATATTTTCCATATATATATATATATATTTATATATATATGAATGTACAGCTTAAGTAAATGATTTCGTCTAAAAGAAAATTTTCTTCGCTGAATTCTCTTTTTCTTAATCAGTAGGTGTTTAAGTAACTTGATCTGACTAATAGTTATCTGTCGTTCAATAAATATATACTTATTGACTGTGAAAGAATGTTTGTATTGCCACTGGCATGACTATTTGTTAAAATTGAGGGTTTATTAATAATATGGCAGAAAGGACGATTTATTAACGATTGAATGGGGTGAACCACACAGTGGTTCAATAGTTCTTGCTCGCCTCAGAAAGTTGAGACCAAGTGACGATAACCATATATGGGGATTTTATGTTGTAGGAAATTTCCATTGATCTCAACTTTATAAAGCAGACAATACTTTGAGAAAAATACTAAGTGACCAATCACTAATTCTCAGTATCCGTTAAAGTTGTTTCAATTTCAACAAGTCAGATACTGAATCATTTAAACGATATCATTAAAGTTTTCTCAGGACTATAACTCATGAAGCGATTTAACATAGCGGCTACTGGATTAATTTACCTAAATTGCTAAATAACATTTTGACTTCATATCTGATATCAATTTGTAATGAAAACTTAATCTAATTCCTAACCATAGCTACTAACTGGAACTCATAATCTTAATTTCTCACAGTAATTGATAGCCCTGTTTTGACCCTACTAAGTAGATGAAGTTTTTTGAGGCTACTTTAGCATCGCTCAAACGTTGGCTATAAGCTGTAATCTTTCCGAATAATTTTCAAAGCTTCCATTTGAGTGAGAAAAGGGTTTGGATGAATTGATACAGTGTTTTTTGCTACCTTATCAATAACATCCAACTCTATAGAAAGAGAAATGAAATGAATTCTTATACAATATACTGGGAATTATATGTCCACACATAATAAACGCGTAATATTAAATAGTTTTACCTTGCCATAACCATAAACGCCTCTTCTATATTTTGTCCAGTCTTCGCACTGACTTCAAAGCACGTTGTTTTATATACCTGTAGATTTAATAGGTAAAATTTATTTCTGATACAATTAACTGGAAACATGTGAATCTGAATTAAAGATGATCGTCAGTTAAGATACAAATTATTTTAGGTTTCGAACTTGGTCAGGATGAAATACCTATTTTTAAAGATTATACTGTAGTCAAGTATACCAACCGACAAGTAAAGAACAATTTGTTTTCGTGCAATGTTCGAGAAATCACTTCAAATATCGAAGTCAGCTTTATAGTATGAATTTACCCATCTTTTTTCAGTGTTCAATAAACATACAGTTTCTAGCGTTACCGAGCAGTTTTCCGATCTTATTAGTCCTAGCTTCTAAATCTAAGTTCATTGAAGTAATTTGTTAAGTAAAGTTGTGTTGGGATTATACCGCACTGATGAATTTTGTATATAATTCTTAGTGAAAAAAATGAAGACCACTATATCATTTTTTAAATTCTAAATAAGTGAAAATAATTATTCATTTTCTTCAAAAATAAAAAAATACTCAACACTTGGGAGAGGTTGCAGCGAAATTTTTTCACAAACTTGAAGCATGACACAGTCAAATTTACAATCACAAAATGACATCATATATTAATATAGGGCTTGTGGAAGTCTGTACAAGTCGTAATACTAATGTGATACTTGGATTGTCAGTTTTAACATTGAATATATCGGTTATATTATATGTATCATGCATAGTTAGCAGTGAGTTTGTTAGTATTGTATAGGCCTGTCCACTTATCATATTTGCTGATTTCTTTAACTAAGCATAAGGCCATTTGAAGACTCGTGTGGACGTATGGCTGACCGCCTAAGCTTTCTCTTTTCATTGGGCTCATTGTTGGTTTGCTCATGTGAATGCACGAAGTATGATTTCCTAGTTGCATTTATTATTTGGCTTCTAATTATCACCGTTGTATAAACGCAATTAGCCGAAGTAAGAAACAGGAAATTAAATATGAGATATATTTCATCCTTATCAATTAGAGTCATAATTCAGGTTACAAAATGGTTGAGCACTTTAACTACAAAAGTAGCGACCCTAAATGGGAACCCAATGCTCCATGTCTATAGTAAGTCAACCACAGGAAAGTGACCATACGTTTGCCGTTAAAATTATCATGTCAATATTATTATGACCACCGGCGTAGTTCGTTACAATCATTGAAGCACTGTTTACAAAACTTCGTTAATGTTTCTGTCACTATGACATCTGAATGCCCACTAACAAATTCACCGTGGCCACAAATTATCTACTCTAATAAGTACAAAACACATACCACTAAAGAATCCAATCAATTATTAACTTAAAATGCAAATCAGTAGCACATACTTCTCTAACCCATCAGTATATATATATATATATATATATGCTGGGTTTCATGAATCAATACACATGGGGTTGTCGCGATTTTTTTGTCCTTATAATATAAAATACTAAATATTTTTGTAGTATATAAAGAATCCTCGGTAACTTGTCAGATATTTTAATTCGAATCACTGCTATACAAAAGAACTTACGCGAACAATTTTATCAATTGTAGCTCGTGACACTGCACGTTTATCATCGTTTTCGTCAATGAGATCAGACTTATTTTCAAGAATTAAGATAACGGTATTCTCATCTGTTTCTTCGGTAACCGATTGAAGCCATGATCGTACGGCCAAAAAACTTGATTCATTAGTTGCATCGAACACAATAATTACACCATCTGATTTACGATAATATTGTCGTGTAATACTTCTGAATCTGCAAGTTTGTCAAGTTAAGGTATATTTTTACTTCAAAATGTTACACTACTTAAAAGTAGTTGAAAAGTTTCAAATATGTTTTTGTAACTTTTTGAATTCAGACTAACCTCTCATGAAAATTGAATATCAAAAAATAGTTTTTCTGATATTCCTGAATTCCTATAGAGGATATCGTATTAGCATGGACTGAACATATTTCCGAAAATCTATCAATTCTCAAGAGAAATTTCCACCTAGTTGATAGTACAATAGATAAACATCAACAGTAATTTCTGGAACACGATCAATATGAACTATCAACAAATTATTCTAAGCAGCCACTTTACACTTAATTTCTACCAATCGCTCAATAGTGAATTCAGTTTAGAAGATAACTTAATCACATTCGAGACATGGACATAAACTATGGACATAGGCTGTCAAATCCAGGCATGTGAACGTGAAAATGTCAACAGCTGTATTCATTAATGTTTGGTTTATAGTGGTTTGGAGATTCTCTTGGTATCATCCATAGAATTTTATTGGATCCCTCAAAAAGGCATAAGAAGATCTGTATTCCTGGGGCTAAGAATACGTGTAAAAAAAATTCATATACTATCTTTTGACTTTTACTCATTGCTTATTATTACTTCTACTACGTACATCGAAAAATTATTCATTTTAAATGATTCTCTAACTTTCGACCCAGTGCCTAGTTTATTTTCTGGTTTTTTGATGAACTTTTACGAGACTAATTGATATCCATGCAAGTCTCGATCTAAAGTTTGTAAACAATTAGTATTTTAATATTGTTTTCAATAATGGCACTAGATTTCTAGATTTGTTAAAACTTTGGATTCAGAAATGTTCTCATATAACTTGATCACTCAGTTTGGATTCTCGAACACATTCTATAATAATGATAATGATCGTTATTTTTGTCAAATTCATATCCATTTAAACCTAATGATAAGTCGAATACGCTTCCCTATGGTGTTACGTGAGCAATGAACCTAATGAATAATGCAGAACGATCTTGAAATTTTGACGCATTTTATCCAATCAGAAATTAGCGAAACTTGATAGATAATTATCTGTAGAATATGAAAGAGTTATTGAAAATATGCTGATTTTACATGAATAAGATACTTTTTGAAGGTGTCTATAGACGCTCTAACTTAATATCCTAAACCTAACTTTCATACTCTTCATGGATTACAATGAAATATCAATGTATCTCGTACTTCTGAATATGAATTAAACGTCATTCCATACACACATTCACATTTTAACGTTTCCTTTGACATTCCAACGTCTAGTGAACACTTTATTAAGACATTTTCTTTACTGATATTCTTCATGACCGGATCATTCGTAAACTCTCATTTCCTTTATCGTTAAATAAACGACGTGTTTGACTGACACTGATAATCCTGTTGTCAATTGTTTGTTCTTGATTAATTTAACGATATTCTTTAGCTTAGCCAAATTAACTTTAAATGTAAGTAGAAAAGATCTGGTGATTTTTACCACTAATAATGCACTTTAATGTAGGGTAGAAATTTTTTAAAACACTTATATCACTTGAGAAAATATTCTCTTGTATATAACACATTTTTCTAGTCACAACTTAAAGGGATTCAATGTATTGTAAATAAGGTAGTGTAATAAACTTGAACATTCATTATTATGTGTAAATACAGTTATAAAATGGTCGAACTTTCGGAGATCATGTTTGCTTAAAAAAGAGTGAATTCTATGACTTAGTAAGGAAATGAGGATTATGAAGAATTTCAAGATCTCGTAAACCTGTCTAGTAAACGAATGTTAGCGGATAAATAAACCATATTCATAATAATTTTTACTCTTAAAATCAAACTATAGTACACTTCTATTTTGGATCCGTCCATTCAGCTTCTACAGTAAAAGTTTGATGAAGAGATTCTGGTTCCATTCCGATGGTCGTGTATGAGATTTATTATTTTCTCCATCTTTTAATAAATTTGTAGCCTGAAATTAGTCTCAGTATGCTTCAAAATAAGATGAATAATTACTGAACTGCAAAAAGCTTTGGTGATAGAATCACTTTCAAATGAATTGTGATAGAAAAGTTGATTTGAGCAAAGTTAACTTTTACTTTTTTAATCTTCTAAACCATAAGAACTAATGTAGTATTTAATATGAAGATTCAGTAAAACTACAGTAAATTAAAATTACCGTGCTTACATAACTTATCTGAGCTTACATATATGTGTTTCATATAATTCATATGTTTAAAATGATTTACGCAGGGATATCTTATCCTGTAGTAATTCTAAAAATAACTTTCGCGGAATGCTCGAGTTGAAACACTATCAACAAATAATGTTTGGGAGTAATTAAAACAAATGAGATTTCGAATTAAAGCTTCGATCTATTACATGCTAGCTAAGTATGGATGATCCTAATGAGAATAATGTCTATCGGCCATCAGTTTGAACTCCAATAAATATATAAATAAATAAACACCCTATAACAAATTCAATTCATGAACTTTCGTTTACAAAAGTGAGAAGTTAAGTGAAAACGGAATTATATCTGAAAAGTGACAGAAGTTGTAAATATAGATTACTATTTATTAGTTGAGTAATGTGGTGTTTTATGTTAGGCATAACTATACTGGATTCTATCCCGTATACCATTTTGAATGTAAACTGATGAAGAGTTTTTACTCAGGATGAAATACTTTACCACTAATTTCGAAGATTATTTAAAATACTTCATTAAATGACATAACTTAATGAGTGAAATTACTTCATTGATTGTAGACAATCTTCAAAAGAAAAGAATATCCGTGAATATTTTCCCTTTTATAGAAAGTGTAATTATCATAATAGATGAAACCATATCATTCCTGAGGTTTGAACTGATAATTGCAAATAAATTAGCGTCGATTGAATCGTTTGTACGAAAAGGGTAATTTATTTGTAATGTCACAGGTGGTAGAATGTTGAACTTTTGACGTTACACGGTCCGGTGTAAGTCACAGAAGAAATGACCTACATTCGTCAAAAATGTTAGAAATTCACTTTTCAACTCGTTCGCATATTACAAGCATGTGATTGTTCTCGTTATAACTGTTGTGATATTTATATTTCGCTTGTATATTAGCAAATCGACAAATTTAGTTAACTATGTAGTAGTTATAACAACTCTACATGTAAATAGGCAGTACATACAACAGATGGTTGGATGTTAATCCTGAACTGTAAATAACTTTAATTTATGGATCTGTATGTTTTAGTAGTGCTGACAAGCCGTTACATTAGATTATATGTTGTTTCTCTTCAAGGTAACAAACTACTTTAAACTTTTTTGAATATCAAAATCAAGGTCTTTCAGATATACCTACCAACTGAATTTATCCAACTAACAATAAGGAAAATTTTTGTTGACCCTACATTAACGAATGAGCAGGCAGACTAAATATTGTGGAACTAAGAACTATGGTGAGTTAGTTAAGATTAGACAGAGTATAAGAATTTAGCATACATATTAAACTGTTATAATATTGAAGTAGTGAACATCCAAATAGCATTTTTGTTCAGGTGACATCTTTTTATGATAGGAAACTATGCTACAAGTATGTCTTTTTATCCCGAATTCGAAGGTTCTAAACTACTCACTACTTTAAAGTGATTAGCCTGTTTATCATTCATTTAGATGTCTGAGAATAAAGCTAATCGGTGCATTAATAGTAATCATACAAATACTTTAAACAATTTGATATGTACAGTAATGAAGCAATCTGAAAGGCTTCTCTGAAAACCCTGCAAAATTTATTTTTCATCTATAAAATATGCGATTTATTCTAATAAAAACCGGAGCTATATTATTAGGACTTAAATTTTATATCCTTCAAACAAATACCATCAGGATAGGCACAGAAATTCAATCCGAAAATTTATTTCACTAATTGAAAGGTTTGTTTCGAGCGAATGAGGGAAAGATAAACTGATTGAAATCAATGCTAGTTGATATCGCGAACCAATATCTCATTTCGCCCACATTAACATTAAAAATATTGTCCAAACAACACCTGACAGCATCAAGAAACCTTGAGTGAAATGTTGATGTACTGGTATTTCAGTCAGATAAATGTTCAGATATTGTCCTTGTGAACATTCAAGATGCAAGATAGATAAAAGTAACAAGAACTAGATTGACTCAACGGAAAAAAGAATGATGAGCGTGATCAGGAAATTCCCGAAGTAGAAAATGATTGGTAATTCTAACTACATTTATCTAAAGCCTTAGGGTCTCGTTTTCTCCTTATGTATGGTTTACTAAAGGTGGATAAACAAATTATTCCATTTAGCCCTATTTTGTTGATGGCTGATCCACTTTACTGAAAAGTTACCCACTGGCTAGCTGGGAAATCAAAGCCATTTCATCAGCTGTTAGATATATGCTTATTGAAAGATTCATTGGAACTTGTGGAGAGTATGAATCACGTAAACACTTCTAGTAAGTAGATGGGTTTTTTATGAAACATACTGTCAGTTACTAAAACTTACTCATCTAAACACCATTTCACGTAACATTGGAAATACACTAGAATTGAGCCTGATAAGTGCTAAAAATGTCTCAGTAAAAATGAATATCCCTAGTAACTGTCTTAAGAAATATAGAAAAAGTTAAGATAAAAAACCCAAGGGAACCATGCTAAACAGAAGGAGTATTTTTATCCTACCATAATTCAAAGGTGACAATGTTACAGAGGATATCGATGGAAGACTAAAAACTTCATTAACCATAACAAACTGCAGTTAAACTGATTTTCTTGTGCAAAAAGCATGCGTTTTTGTAATTCAACCAAAGATCGACATTTGCTCCTTTCATGTTATCGCTAATCACAAGTACAAATTTATATGTATCTACCAGAGTGTTTACATTGGGGGAACAGAAACAACTGTCTATGTTCTGAGGTCAAACGAATCAAAGGCTTTCAGGAGTAATATTTCAAAACATCTTGACAAAGGATATTAAGTTTGTACGCTGAAGTCTTTCAAGATTATGAATAATATTAGTCTTCCTATATTTTCTAAGGCCGTAAATATCAATTGTCTGGAAGTGAACTTACATATTCAGGAAGAAACAGTGATAAATCTTTCTGTACCATCGTAAAATTGCACTCATTTTATACTACATCACCTCCATTTCAATCCTTTCTCATAGTTCCATTAAATCATTTTTGTTTTGTTTTGAATTCATAATTTTATTTCCAACTGAACTAATACAACTCGTGTTATTTTTTTTTACTACCAATAATCTGTGTTCAGTTAATTTATTACTAAAATTTTTGTTTTATGATATTTAGTAACTAGTTTAAATAACTTGGGATTTCCTCTTTCAAATGGTGCTTCTCTCAAATAATTTTTACGATCCTATTAATTCTATTATTTTTTCTCGTTAGCGTTTTTTTAGCGAGTTAGTTAGTTTTTCTACGGGATGGGGTCGCAAACCACATGCCCAACCCTCCTCCTTTACCCGGGCTTTGGACCGGCAGTAACTCTAGAAGAGCTACTGCTATGTGGAGAACTACTACATCCATCGTCAAGAAGGCACAGTATTTATAAACAGTTGTCTACGCAAAATACTCAACATTCACTAGCCGGATATTATCAGCAACAGCGTTTTATGGGAGAGGACAAACCAGATTCCAGCTGATTAGGAAATATGAAAAAGACGTTGAAAGTGGATAGGACATACGCTGAAGAAATCACCAAACTGAATCACGAAGTAAGCCCTAACTTGGAATGGTGAAGGGAAGCGGAAAAGAGGAAGGCCAAAGAACACATTACGCTGGGAAATAGAAGCAGATATGAAAAGGGTGAATAACAACTGTTAAGAACTGGAAAGGATTGCCCAGGAAAGGGTTGGATGGAGAATGTTGGTGTGCGGCCTATGTTCCTCCACGAGGGGTAACAGGCGTAATTAATTAATAATTCTATTGACGTATTCGACCCATCACTCTACACTTATTCATTTGTAATCAACTTCGCTTTCATAAATGTGTCAACTTCTACAGTAATTTAGACTCGAAAGTATTATAGACTGTAAGCAGCTAACGAGATTCTAATATAATAAAATGAATTAATATTATTTTGCTCAAATCTTTACATTTTATTGCTTTAAGACAATGAAAACTATGTGTATGAAATAAAACAACGATTACCACTACACATAGTTTCAATATATCAATTGAAGATATACGTTTCATATCCGTGTATCATGTGTTTAACACAAGCAAAATTAAGTGACCTTGTGAATTTGTCTATTTTAAGTAGTATATGAGTCACTAGTTGATTGGTCCATAATATTTAAGTATAAAAATGATTGGTTGTATTACTTTTAGTGATTCATATTTTACATCTGTTAACTTTCAAATAAAAGAAAAGAATGGGAATAACGCTTAGACAAAATAAAAAGAGAAGAAAGATAAACTGAAATGAGCTAGTAAATGGAAAAGGGAAATATAGTTAAACATATAAAGACACATATATATTTATGCATCTATATGAACTTACTTCTCTTGTCCAGCTGTATCCCATAATTGTAGATACAAATTAGTCCCATCGCAATGCATAAATTTTACATGAAAATCAATTGCCACAGTTAATGGAAGATTTAGATCAAATACACCAGATACAAATTTTCGTATAATACTTGATTTTCCAACACCGGAATCACCAACAAATATAACTTTGTAGACACGTTCAGCAAATGATCCATTCTTTTTTAAATATAGGTAAAGAACATGAATAAAATGAAAAGAGGATAACAACACATAGACAACTGAAGATAATTATTAATACATAATAATAATAGTCAGGAAACTATTGAAATAAGAAAAACAAAAAGTAAACAATTTTTTAATAATTTTAACCCTTTATGTTGTTGTATCCTAATAATATGTTTTTGATCTAACCCAGGTACTTCTACTTATCGGAGAGCCGTACTTTTTTTAACAGAGGTAGCGACAGAAGAGGAGGAATACGTTTGGTAACGTTATCGGAAGGAATTTTTCAAGTATGTTAATCTTCCTAATGTTTATCATCAGTTGATGTCTGTATATATGACCCAATATAAAACCAAATCCAGTATTCTCAGGTTTCCCGATGAGGATGATATCAGTGGACCTATTATCTGAAAACACGGTATAACTGTGCAATCATCATAATTATTATTTCCAAAAAAATATACGAATTTTTCTAATAAGAACCTTGTAGAAACCTGAAACTTCAACAAGTAGACGAATATTTCTTTTTGAATGAACAAGGGTTTAGAAAACGAAACGAGTAACAGGGTTTAATACTGAGCTATATATGTAAGCCTAATAATAAACATCTATGCTTTACTCTTTAAATATTATTCAATAGTTTGTATGTCAAATAACAGAAAAGCTACTCACAGTAGTCGAGTCAGCATTTGAGCTCATGTAAGAAGCCCCATCAGGTGAAACTCTTCTTCCACTACATGATTAAATGAATTAAAAACAGCAGTTATTAATAAAATGTTTTAAGTTTGATGATTGTCATAGCCGTTTATAATGCACAACAATACTTTAATCACAGATTGATATCGATTCACACAGTTATCGAAAATCTTAAAGCACTAAACAACAGGTTAGTCCTCGTTAGGAGGTATTCAGCAATATCAACCCGATATTTTCCCCATTGTTGGATCTATTAGATATTATTCACTTATTGAATAAGAGTCCAGTATATTTCAGGTTCAACTTTAATTTATTCAATATATAGTATCAATATCACTTAATATTATTACTAGTTATTCATTTTACACAACCCTATCGATTCAAGAGACTATAGCTTCAGTGTCAAATAAAATTACAAATTATAACTAGATTACAATTTAGTAAAACTTCCCTAATGATCAGTTAAATATCTGGTTAAAAAAATAGATATACATTGAATTTATGAAGGCATTTATAGGAGTTTGACTTATACGTTTATGCGTATAATATTGAATTTCGAACAAACTTTTGAATTCTAAAGAATATTTTCTCATTAAGTGAATTAGATATTGTTGAAGATAAATGTAACTTATACAAATGGAGTTTCTAAGTAAGTTATTTTTCAAGACAGGATTGTGCTTTCGTCAAGAAAGGTTACTCTACTGATAAGTGATTGAATATTTTAGTGCTTAGTACTTAATATAAACATAATTGTACCCATTCACTGTGCTTTTTATCTTAATACCTTATTAATCGGAACTTCTAGATGCCACTGAACATAATTGGATTTATATTTATTACCAACTTATTATAAGAGAAGCATATCCTAGAATAGTGATGGCAAGTACCTTTCAGTTAGCTAAATGTAGTTGAATAATTATTAACTTATGATAAAAAGTACAAATATAATTTCATTTTCTTCTGCGGAACTCTAACAATAGTAGTAATAATAATATTAGTGACAGTGATAATCGATGAACTCACTTTGGCATATAACGTACTTCAGCTGAATCATTCATATGTGCTCGAGATTTCTGTGAAGTTTTTCGCATATGAGGGGTGTATATACTGCCAGGATCTATAATAAGTTACTTATAAGAGATTTTTTAAAAATAAAATATGATCTACATTGATTGAAAACTTCTTCATATTCTTCAGCTTCATCAATATTTTCAAGATCTCCTTCACGTATACTGTCATCATTCAGTCTAAAGTGATGCCAAATTAGAATTTAGAATTTATATTTAAAAATCCATACGGTCAATTATTTGTTCCTTCTCTGTCTGAACACTTAGATAGTTCTAGTTTGGAATTTGGTGATTCACACTAACTTGTTCCCTTACGTTGTTTGTAAAACCATCTTTCTGCGTTCGTAATCGATTTTGAAATGTCCATCAAACATATTTTTAATCAGTTAAACATCTCAGTGTATTAATCAAATATAAACATCAGAGTTATCTTGAAACAATTCAGTTTAGTTATAAAAGTAATAGAGTTTTTAATAAAGGTGCTGAATAGATAAGGATTGTTCTATGATTATGGGATTATGCAGTATTTTTTAAAATCAAAAACTGTGTTAATATGGGGAGTTGTGGAGATTGTAGCATCTCAACAGTTGAATTCATGAGTCGATCTAAGTTAGACCACCATTGAAAACCTGAGAACATGAACGACTGCTATTTTCTAGTTAGGCACTCCTCAGTAGTGGGTTTGAGTTCCACGTGCGGGATTGTGTATGCGCACTGCTGAGGAGTTGCGTACTAGAACGAAACAGCCATCCAGTGCTTCCAGGTTTTCAGTGGTTGTCTAGCTTAGATTGACTCGTGAGTGCAGCTGTAAAAACTGTGTATTAAATACCATAGTTACTGAGCAATACTAATAATTTAGATTTGGACTATTATTTGATGTACTCATTTGATAAATAGATAGCTACCTAAATAATATATTATAATAAATAGTAACAGTAATGCATTTATTTGATTTAATTAGGAACATTCACAATTGCATTTATTAAGAACAAAATTTCAGTTAAGTATCATCCATGATTCTCACTGATTTGTTGAACTGAACTTATCTAACTCACTACTAAAATAGTTTGGGCAGTAATATCATTGGAATAAAAATTTAATACAAAAATTTATACAATCATAAATAAATGCTAGACTTACATGACTGGTGTGAAATAATTACTCAGTGTAGAACCTCTTCTTGCATCTGCAATCTCAAAATTTGTTGCATCCAAATCAGTTGAACTACGTAGTAAATGTGGTAAAGCGGCAGTATCCTTTATTGTTGTATCTGAAGTTTTTGCATTGTTCATATCAAGTGATTGTGATTTACTGTGAAAATCACGTAAATCAACTGTTTGTGATGTTTCTTTTACTGCGTAAAGCGTTTGGGATTTAAACTCTTGTTCGTCGACTAACTTTTGATTAATAGTCCTATATAAAAACGATTAAAAATTGTAGAAGTTAATTAGTTTTTTTAAGGGCTCTATCCTGGATGAAGTGATACTGGTTGAAGAAAAGTAAAGAATAGGTCATTTTTCACGGTAATTTACTTAAGTTGTCACAGGAAAAAACGCCACTGAATTCATACTTGATGCCTGGATTATTTCCCACAGAAGAAGAGGATTTGCAACTCTATTTTAGATAAGGATCGAAGGAATTTACAGATAAGAACCAGAATTGAGCGAATTTCGGAAAATACGTCAATGTTAAACCTGGAGGATTCTTTATTCTATTCACAAACGGATAGAGATGAGATATAAAGGAGTTTCAGGTCTATCCAATAAAACATTAGGAAATTGATTTCACTGTTTGGAAATAGTCAGTATGAAACCCTGACCCTAGGTTTCACTCCAGTTTGTATTATTCTGTAAGACATATCTGACATCTCATGTGAAATGATGCTCCTAGTAGAGTTGTAAATTGGTGTCGCTAAGTGCTACAATCAGGCCCCCAAATGCCCTGGTACGGCCGAGAGTGGGGAGAGTACGCTCGCCCTTTCGAAATGCTCTCACATGGCCACGCGTATATAGCCTCTGCCACGGAAGTCCTACTCACTACCTTCTCGTGGCGGGAGTGTTGTTTACGAAAGTGAGAGTACGAAAAGCGAATGTACGGCGCTTTAACCGGGTTGGTGGTTGTGGAGTGTCCATCTAGGGGAGTTGGAAAACCCTGATTCCAAACCATTGGTGCACATGGTCTCCAGTATCGTGAGGGAACAAATGACGTATGAATCAATCGTTGGTCACCGGTTACCATGGGACTGCATCTCCTTAAGATGCTCCACTGCCTTGTGGATCAGATCTTTAGGTCAAAGGTTCCGGGTGTGGCCCCCTAAGAAAACCACTAGCTTCAGTTTGGGCACCTGAGCAGTATCACAGCCCTTACACAAATCAAATGAGATTTGTGTGGGGCATGTGTTTTTGGTGCTTCCTTGTACCAGTATTTATGTGTTCAAATAAGTAAATAAATAAACAATCATATATATTACCACTAAACCATATGATTCTCAATCAACCTATTTCTAAATTTACTAATGATTGTCTAGCTATTAGTTTACAACTTGATCGATAGGATCAATCGATCGAAACTAGAAAACAAGACATTTGGTACCATTTAGTGATCAATTAATGTTAGAATATTTTGTGACATCCTAAGTATTTCTTTTCTACTCTTTTGTTTCATTTTCTTTAGGTTAAAAAGTGGGATATCGAATACTTCTCTTCTTCATAAATTTCAATTCAGTTTGATTTCAATTTAAGGTAATGTAATTATGACAGTAAAAAAACACACATGTTTAAATTTTATGAAACATTAAGTATAATGTATGATATTTAGTAATGATTTAATAGGTACACTTAATTATGGAATAACAATTATGGTGTTGTTGTTTTTTGGTTTGACCATAATTAATCACTATAAACTAACATACTTCATAATGTGTATTAACTGATTTTCATCAGCTTTTATTATATAATAATTAGGTTATGATAATGGTTATAATTTTATTTTTTTAAAAAAACTTGTTAAATAGTAAATTAGTGAATAGAGTAGAATGTGTATTTGAATTACTGCCAAATGAATTTTATACCGAAATCTAAATAAGTGGTTATAACTAGTGATGACATTGTATGTGGATATCCACTAGGATGATATTTGTATAATACCATCAAGTTATTAGCATTTTAAAAAAGAAAATGATTAATGATGTGCTCACTGTGATAAATCGAATAGATTAACTTGGATGTGTATAATATTGTGAATGTTCACTTCTGTCTATTTTTATCATGAAGTTCCAAATTAGGAAGAAACTTGACTATAAGAGGTTAATTAGACAAATGATATTGAATTTGTTCATCTTACATCATTTTGTGACAACAGATAAGGAACTAATCTTCACAATTGACTCATCTGAATAATGAACTTGCCTACATTGATAACTAACATGGATATATTTTCTGTGAAATATCATAGCTGACTCGATTTTTGTGGAGTGAGACAATCACAACTGATGACATTGGTGCTATATTATAAGTTAACTAAAGTTGGGAATATAGAATGTGGAATTTCAATTCATACACTTAAAGGCAACTTCTCTGATGTAAATTTCGCAGGCCATGGGTTTGACTTCCGATGGGGTTATGGGTTCATGTTACTGAGTTCTATACAGATACATAACAGCTACGCAATCTGTTCTGGTTTTCGGTGATTTTTGAGTTGAAGTCGATTAGTCATAATGGTACCCATCAGGCTAAATTATTATCCACCTCTAATTTAATTACAAAAATCACACTTTATCTATTATATTTTAAAGTACTTTAGTGTCATTACTTGAATATTATGTCAGAAAAAGAGCATGACAACATAATATAACTTTGGAATCAACTTCAAATGTATATAACACCCAAACTTATGATGATAAGTTAATGCGTGATATTTATCTCCTACGTTTATATATCTATACTCGTATAATCAACAACCTAACAAACAATATCAATCATAAGCTATTTTACAGTTATGTAATCATTTTAAGCCTATCTTCAACACATTTAAACTACGTTCATTTATTGTAATTCCAGTTCATTTACAGTTAACGACAAGGTGTTAAGCAAAGAAAGACGCTATAATTAGCTTGAGATCATTAAATAAATAACTTAATTAATCAGGTTTATAAAAAAACCTACAGACTATGAATAGAAAAAGACATTGTATCATTGCAATAGAGAATAGTAAGATACTAATAATAGAAAGGTATTAAAGTATTGTACACTGATTATAATAAGTTGATACTAGAAATTACATTATTTAACAAATATTCAATCATTTAAGTAATATGATCAATAATGAATTTTTGACCTTCTTCTGACCTTCAAATTTTAAAAAATTTATATTTTTAAACTAATTAAATTGAGTCATCATAGTTTTATTTTAATTAATTAATCAGTCTAGTATATAACTAGCTCATTAAATATATATATATATTTATTTAATAGTGATTTATTCATTTCAGAAGGGGGTTTTGTGGAGATTTTAGTAATTTTATATAGTTGAGATCATGAGTCAATTGAAACTAGACCACCACGGAGAACCTGGAAGTACTGGACGACCGTTTCGTTCTATCGCGGGACTCCTCAGCAGTAAGCATCCACGGTCCCGCCCCGCGAGATTCGAACCCAGGACCTATCAGTTTCGCACCAGAGCACTTAACCTCTAGACCACTGAGCTGGCCGGCATCCAACGGTGTTAATGTCTAACATCAACCAATCCACGAAATCGAGCAACCATTGACCAATGTCTTCAGTGAGTTGATATCTCCCAACAGACTTGGTCGAACTCCACTGGTCACTGCTTCTCAATAGAACTCCAGGAAATACCTCATGGAGCCAGTCACCAGTGAGCATATGATCAGTATCAGAAGAGTGTTTTGTGGAGCTTTTAGTAATTTTATATGGTCACTATCATTGATATTATTTTTAGAATGTTGATGAAATAGAAAAAAATCAGAATGTAAGTAGTTAATAATTTTTATGTAGAAAAGATTTAGTACCATTTCTGAAGACCAATGTTAAGATTTGATGAGAATGAAGTGTACCTTTTCAATTGTTTTTCATTTTATACAAATTAATAGGTGATGTTATACTTTTGTAAAGGAAATAATAAATATAAACTACACAATTCATTCAATAATGAAACTATAGGTAAGTGGATTTACAACTGTGATTCACATTCAACTTTACGACTATACAATTATATGTGAAAATGTTACTGATTGTAAAAATTTAGTTGATCCTGGTGTTGAATATATACATACCTTAACATATCAAGTTGTCTTACTAATGTTTCACGTTCTAATGCTATGCCTTCACTAAGTTCTATGGCTGCTTTTGCTCTACGTCGACGTTCTTCACGTGCTTTCTTCTGTAATGTATCAATATAATCTTTACATTCATTTAACATTTCTTGTGATTCTTCTAATTTTCGTTCTAGATCTTCTTTTTCTTGTAATAATTTCTCTTTTTCTTGTGCAATGCTCATTCGAGTCTTTTGAAGTTCTTCTACTTTGCTAGAGGCCTGTAAAGATATCATTTAATAAAGATAAGAATTACACAAATATACATATTTTTGCTCTAGATCTCATTAATACAAGCAATAATTAAGGTTTAAATAAATATACATATATCTTTTATCACCAAATAAGATCTATTGAATAATACTGTTGCTTTTCCCCAAAGCCCAGCCATAGGTCGAGCTCAGAACTGTCAGACTCAGAGAAATATATGAAATCTACAGATTACTAGGTGCAAAATAATTTGAGAATGTGATCTTTGAGTTATAATTTAACCCTAGATATAAATGGTCACGGAATCTAACTAAAAGGCGAGAAGTCATCTTCAAACTAGTTTTTATTGCCTATATAGTTAATGCATAAAATTTTGGTTCTTATCCATTTTGTTACATTAGTATGTATTGCCTAATAATTTTTGAGTGAAAATAGACGTTCGGTGTTTATATAACCCATGTTGATTCGTAATGGAATATGTTTTCACAGATATGCACACTAGTAATAATGCATATCATAATATATGAAAACTAGTTTACATTTGACTAAATTAATCTTTACCCCAAAGAAGTTTCGTAGTCAGAAAATGGAGCAACATATTTATTTTCACTAGAATCTTATTGATCATCAAAGTCATGACTATTAGCGCAGTGTATTTTTTAAAATAATCCCATAATAGACAAATTTGTCAGACCTTACAAAATTTTGGACAATCAACGAAATTGACTGCAAAATGTTCCTTTATTAAATATTGTCTCTTGGAAATTTGAATTAATGCACCTCACTATTCCCACAATATTTGAGTTGTGTTAAAAGTAAAGGACGTTTATATATATATATATATAATTTATATGGAAAACTTTTTAATTCTAGAACTTTGACTATTTTCAGTTTATGATGATGGAATTTATTGATTCCATCAGTTGAAATTCGGATATTGAGTAGTAAACTTACGCTCTGGTCTACCTCATTTAATGCCCCTAATATAGGTAATGCGAGAAAGGACATCTTACCATCTTTCACGCTATATAAAACATGAATATTGATGCCTGTGATTCGACTTTCTCGAGAAATTTGCTAAATTGTCTCTTTCATTGGTTTTTAATCATTCAGGTCATCTGTGGAATCGATTTTTCTCTGAGTAGTGAGTATTATTGTATTGATCTAGTCCTTCTGTCCTGATCAAGTGCTACCTATCGAGGTATAATGTGGCTAGTAGTTCGAATAACCTGAGATTACGTGAACTATGTTGAGATGTTAGGTAGCTGGTGGTAATTAAATTAAAACTAAGGAACTATGTTTAGTGATATTTAGCACTCGTTAGCAATCTGTACTCGTACATGTGACGCTTGATCATATCCACAATGGAGCACTAATTACCTCAAGATTACATATATGATCTCCTGACGGGTGTAAGGTATAGAGTTTCTCATCGATTACATCCAATCACATAATATAGGTTGTTTGTGAGCATTTTTCTTAGGGAAACTTATTGTCCAACCCAAATTTATCAATTATAAGTTGTATGATCATCACTTCGATATGAAAATTTAAATTGGGTACCGTTCACCATTATAAATGATTCAGTAGTTCCTTTTTTAACAGTATTTTTAAGATCATCTGGATTCCTAACAAAATTTAGATTACAGTTATCATTTAGATGTAATCATATGAGTTAGGTACTTCAATATTATCTCAGTCATATAACTTAACAAAACATTAGATATCTCCATTTTTAGAAAGATTTAGACTGATTTTAAAAGTTTGAATGGATCGCTAATGACGTTTCGATCAAGAATTTATTATTGTAACTTATTTTCCATTTTAAATTCCTCCTTTTTCAAGTGATCTTTGGAGACAACTGTTAAGAAATCCTTTCATTTTGTAGCTTATGAGGTTGTTTTACCGATAATCAAAACCAAAATATATACTTTTCAAAAAGAATCAAAGATTTAAATTTATTTTATTTGGGATTAAATTCATAAGACCCAACATCATAGCATTCAAAACTTTGGCGACCTCTTGTAAAACTTGGGGATGCACAGAAACGTCTCATTACATTGTAACTAATATTTGTGGTGAACTACATACAGTTGCGTATACTTTATTCACAAAGCATGTGATGTGATCAGTAATATGATAGACAGAACTTGATGAATATTAAAAATTAGTTTTTCATCACTAAATGGGAAGTTATTATACTTGAATAAAAGAAGTTATTTCAATTTGTAATGACTGGTAAAATACTTCTTACCAAATGGAGGGAACTGAAAACAAACTCATGAGTTTGCATTGGCATTATGAAATGTACGTAATGGGCTCGCTGTATGTAACCTATTTTGTCAATTGATTGCTTATCTTAACATATAAGGGAAGAAGTTCCGTCCAGTGAATCCAAAAACAAACTGATTTTATTATTCTAGATGTGTTTTATAATTATTCTGAATCAGAAAAAAATGTTAAATACTACGAATAATATTATTTTCTGCCTGAAAACTTTATACATCAGATGGCAGAACTTCAGTTCGTAAATTTACAATCATTTACATCTATACTATATCAGATTTATACATTTGGTAGTCAAAAGATAAGTTCTTATCAAACTAATATGTTAATACTTTGTAGACTCACATAAAGTTACCTTTTATATGAAACACTAATGAGAGCTTAACTAGTAAGTTTTCTCTTTCAAGTTTGCATGCTCTAGGAATTCGACATCATAGATGCTATCCTAGTGATAACAAAATAACAGCTCAATGTTCTTTACATTTCACTACTTCTTAATTGGATTTCAGTTTATGTTAAAAATAGACATTTTCAGGTAAAAATATAGATGTTATTTCTTTCTAATATTCAATAGTCAAATATTTCTCAATTCTTTGTGCGTTTTAAGAATAACTAAAATAAGGATATTGTATTCAAATCGAAATTGATCCCTTTCACAGGTGAATGTACTACAAACTATTTATCATGTGAACACACATTTTAAAAACCCTTACTTTTTCAAATTGTTGTACAAGGTCATTTAACAATTTTTCTTTTTCTTGTACTTTATTATTTAATTCCTCTTTCAATTCTCTTTCTTTGAGTTCTTCCTTTATATAAAGAAGGAAAAAAATCAAAGCTCATTTTAGGAAAAGATTAAAAACACTTGAAATATAAAGTTTACTACAACTATTGAAATACAACTATATGTTATTGGTTTGTTTGTATATTATTGGGAAATTAAATGTTCATGTAATGTATAGCATAAAAATACACAATGCAATGTTTCTTCACAATGGATACAATAAAACACTACAATATTTAATTAGTTTATTTAATTTTAAAGATTATAATCGTTGGATTAGTATACATTTTGTTAAACATGTAATTGAATCTCACTGATGAGTGTGAATAAGTGCGAAATATCAATTAATAGGTTACTACTGATGAAAACTATGGTTAAAAAATCACTGTAATGAACACTAGTAAAACTAGAAGAAATAATAAAATAATGATGAAAATATAACTGAAAGCGTGAGTCAATTGAAGTTAAACCACCAGAGAAAACCTGAAAGAACAGGATGGCCGTTTAGTTCTATTATGGGACTCCTCAGCAGTGCGCATCCACGACATCACCTCACGATATTCGAACCCAGGACCTACCGTTCAGTGTTTCCAGGTTTTCCCTGGTGGTCTAGCTTCAATTGACTCACGCTTTCAACTGTGAAAATACTAAATCTCCACAAAACCCCTTCTGATAATGAAAATATAACTCCTAATTAAAGTATAATTAATCTATATACTTTCAAATGATTTCTAGATATTTATAAATATGTTAGAAAATCTATTGCGGACTCCAAAGTTAACTGAATAAGTCGAGATTACCATAATTAGAAATATGGACTTAGAAAGTTCTCATATTTTGTGTTTGGATGATTTAGTAATCAATAGACTTAACTTTTTCTTATTAATTAACTGTAAAGAAATGAGAATGTGTAACATGCAATATTATAAATTAGATGTATTTAAAAAGGATTTTATATCAAATTATTTGTAATTATGTTTTATCTTATATTATTCTTCTAACGGAAAATTGCATTTTTCAACCAAAATAGTTGGATAATTTGAATATACAATCATTTTACACTGGTGTTAAGTGGAGAAGATTTGTAGCTCAGGTGGGTGATTTTTATAAATGTTTCATTGTCCTTCTGAACGACATCATCAGCACAAACTTCGGGTAGATCTAGATTTTCCTGTCAGCTATCGTCATAAAGTATAGCATTGAACTGATATGTTACGAAAGTTTTCAAATACATCGATAACTATTTAGCTGAATAACGCCGCCAAAATTCTCATCCTAAATAACAAGCATCCTTTATCATATGTACTTTCAATGTGCATTTATTAAATAATTGGTTTATTAGTTTTTATAATATCCAATTGTAAGTCTTCATTTAACTCACCAAATGTTATTTCTTTCTTTTATTGTTCAAAAATTACTGTAAACTAATCATCAATATGTTATTTACAAATATTCTTTTCATATGCGTAACCGTGTGTTTTAGCCTTATATTTTTATGAATATAATAATGTGAACATCGAATTTTAAATTATACGCAATAACGCAAAATGTTTGATTGTGTTTTGTTGGTACTTTAACTGGTACTTATGGAAGGGCTTCAGAATTTCGCGTAGCTGTTGACACTATGAAAATTTTTATTAGACTAAGAGTTGCTAATGCGAGTTTATTCATTTGACATAATCTAACCTACTACCAAAATGTTTATATAAGATAGAATGAATAGACCCAACTACAATAGTTTAGTCAGACCCTTGAATATATGTATATATTATCAATGGAGCTTATTATTATAGTTGATGTTTATTTTACAAATATAGGACTGTTCATTATTATTGAATTATATACAAGGAGAAACAAATATATGTCAAAACAAACTGTTCACCTTTTGTTTTAATTGTTCCTTTTCTTGATTAACTTGTAGCTCGAGTTCTTCAACTAAATTGTGCAATTCTTCATCTTGTTTCATTATTTTACTATTAAAGAAAGAGAGAGGGAAAAAACAAAAAAACCCAATCGATTACAGAAATAATAAATAATGTTATTTATAGAGATTGTTGAATGTTGTTATTATACATTAAAGGTTGACTGTAGTTAGAAAACTAATGAAAGCAAAGAAAATAATGGACAGCTGTTCTATCGTAGTATTGAACACTTCTGTAATGTACATTCACTATCACACCAGGTCTTGAGTTTCTGATCCCTGGTGATTTCCAATGCCTGTCTAACATGGATCACTTATTGATGTAAAATCATAAATGATTAAAAATTTATATGGAATGTATAAAATTTCACTATGATAAATTTCAGGATTCATAACTGATTTCTACAAGGTTTGGGTGAATCACTTTATTCTTTGGCGTTTAATTATTATCAAGTTATTGTCTGACTCGATTTAGAAATGATAGGAATGTCATTTAACTTCTTTATAATATTAAACGTTAATGATGAAGTGTATTATTGTAAGATTTGAAATGGATACATAATAAGTATACATTTTTTGAAAAGATATTACTCATTCCAATGGCAGTTGAATTTGGAAAGCCATAGTACACAGTAAGTGATGTTAGTGTCTTACATGTGAATTTTGGGTAGATTTTTAAATCAGGCATTCTTCGCTAGTTAGCTCCCAACTTTTTTCAACTAAGACCCAGCAATATAAGCTAATAATGAAATATGTGTATTCAAAAACAGGTTGTTCTCACCTTAAACCTACCCTGGTAATATGAGCTTATTAGCCAGAGTGATTACGTGTCAAATTGTTTTTACATTATTATTATTATTATTATTATTATTATTATTATTATTATTATCCTTGTATACCCTTACCCCTCATTTCCCGTCTAGTTGACCTTTTATTTTTATATATAAATGTTCTTAACAAGTATATGTGCGATCAGATTGTTCGAAATGTATTGCGCTAATCTATCACATAGTTCTGATAAACTTCGTCCTCTTATTACACTATCGAGAAATATGGATAAACAAACTAATTATAATTAACTTTGATTAAGAAACTTCATGTTATCCTATTTAACGAATAAATGTAGAATAAACTTGGATTATTACAGATTTGGAATTAGTGACTTCAAGAATATTCTGTGATTGTGTTTCATATTTCATTATTGATAGGTCAACTTAAATCAAAGAAACTGTTGATGATATTATTATGTTTCTTGAGAATTCAAAAGAATTTATTCTCAATTCATAAAATTAAGATGTAAATTCATTTATATATAAGCGAACAATATTGTTTTCGATTAGATCCTCATCAGGCTATACTCTAATATATAGTAATATTTATATGCATATACGAAATTATTAAACCAATCAATGCAGTTTATGAGTCAATGATAACAGTGGAACAGATTACATAATCAAAATTCATAATAAGTAGAAAGTACAAATTGGTAATGACAGGTGTACTAGTTGTGATAAGAATAATAAAAGGCTTGAATCAATGTTACATAATAGGAAAATAGGTCAATGATTAGAAAATATAGACACTGAAATAACAATCATAGAAATTATAAGATTACGTAATAAGAAGTGTTCAGATAATTTGAAGCGAATATTAGAAAAATTATAAGTAAATAATTGATAGGGGGGTGAAGAAAAATATACGAAGAAAGAGTATGGAAAATAAGATTATTTATTAAGGCCAAGGGAGGGATAAGGGTGTTACAAATTTCTTATGAACACAAAGACTTGGGTTGTTGGATCGAATTCCTATAGCTTCTGCTATGTGTAGGAGACGAGATCGAACCCCATAAGGAAAAGTAGTAGGAATACGATAAATAACTTTAAAAGACTGGTTTCTGTCAACCTCATGACCGCTATCAATCAAGTGTGAAAGAATCGAGCTCCGTATCGACTTGACCATACCTTTTCCTAACCACGAAGGGAGGCGTTCACTAACTCTTTGGTTCAATTGTCTGGTAGTGCGCCCAATATAGCTTTCTCCACAAGAGCAGCTGAATTTATAGATACACATAGAAGTGGCATAACCAGGCAACTTATCCTTTAGTTGGGGAATCACCACAGATCGTGTCGAGTAAGAAAGAAAGAGGTCGGCAGCATTAAACGTTCTCTTAACTGCTTTAGTCAGTCTATCCCGTAGTACATCATCAGCTGAATCGCCGTTGAATTGTAGTTTTAGGAAGAGTGGTTTCTTCGCAGCTGTTGATATCTTTACTTTCTTATTTGTTGAATGTAAATGTTTCTTCAGGAATCCTAGTGGATAACCTCTTTCAATCAACATATTATGGATAACCTCTAACTCATTGTTGATAGAATCGACTGAGCAAATCTTCCTATCTCTATTTGCCAGACATTTAACTAAGTTCCTTTTATAGTAGATAGGTACGAAGCTTAAGAAGTGTGTGTACTAGCTAGATGAAGAGCTTTTCCTAAACACACTTCTACTGATGGACCCGTTCGCTTTTTTTATTAACAATACGTCAAGGAAATTTAATTTGTTATCTATTTCTTCTTCACATGTGAATTTAATAGCTTGGTGTTTATTGTTAAACTGTTCGAGTAGTTCGACTTTGCCAATGTCCTGATCCACAATAATAAAAGTGTCATCAACGTACCGACAATAGAAGTCAAGCTTGTTGATAACATCTTTGAGGAGTCCATTCTCTAGTTTCGCAAGAAAAAAGTCCGCTAGGATAGGACCTAGAGCTGAACCCATCGCTATTCCATCAATTTGTCTATAATATGTATTATTAAAGACAAAATGAACATTCATTGTACATTTCAAAAGTAACTCTTTAAGACTGACCTCAGGAATTCCGACATTGATTTGTTTTTCATGCAATTGTTGACACACAAAATCAATAGTTTCAGTTAGTGGAACGTTGGTGAACAGGGAAGCAACATCTAAAGATATCATCCGTTCCCCAATTAAGTTCATATGTTCAACCTTCGAAATGAAATCAAAAGCGTCTTTCACGCTTTTGTTGACGACTAGTTTGTGTAAGAGTTCCAGGATTTGAACTAGCCACTTTGCAGTTTTATGGTAGGGTGAATTATACATGTCTAATTGTATTATTTAATTTGAAGTCAATGTAATGCCTTACAGGTAAAGTTTTGTAGATTAATGAATAAAATGTGTTTTCAATAGTTAAGATCATGAGTCATTTGAAGCTAGACCACCATGGAGAACCTGGAAGCACTGAACGGCCTTTTGGTTCTATTGAGGGGCTCCTCAGAAGTGCGCATCCACGATCTCGCCTCGAGAGATTCCAACCCAGGACCTATCGGTCTCGCGCCAGAGCACTTAACCTTTAGACCACTGAACTGGCCGGTATTCAACGGTGTTAATGTCTAACTTCAACCAATCGACTCATGATCTCAACTATTAAAATTACAATCATATCCACAAAACGCCATCTGATATTAAAATTCATTTGTTTAGTCTTGTAAATGTTAACATGATATTTTATACTGTAGTTCATTATTTCATTGAATTGTTATCCATCATCTATAAACTTTATTTAAATTAAAAGGTTTTGTTTCGGTATTTTTTATAATCTATTTTTACGGAGATTTATCTGAACTTTACAATTTTCGATAATGTAGCTGAAGTTGAATAGTTATCTCGGTTGATGAAACACATTACATATGATAAGATTCAAATAATAAGATTTTCCAAAGTTTATTTATTTCCAGTTAATTTTAATTGATAGAATTTCAGGGTGATAGTGTAAAGAGTAGTTCATCTGTAAAATAATATCTTTTTTCTTTGAAATTTGAATTAAGACAGTTATTAATGAGTTATGTAAGAGTATCAAGATGTGAAATGTTTTTCATAAGCTTATTTAACAACATAATTGTTAAATGGAATATAAATGATTACTGTGACACGAATTGATCACTGGATAGGTACTCGTATCGTGATTATCTAGTCTTTTGTGGGGATAAAATTGTACCAAATGATGAGTTCCAGCTAGTTTAAAACTTTTGGTTAAGAATTAATACCGATTGGTTCTAACCGCCTAACGTTCATGGTGACTTTTAAATTTTCATCACTAAAGTCACAAAACAATGACAACATTATTACTATACTATATTGTCTACTAAAACAAATATTCTCATTAAGGTGTAATGTTTTTGAATATGGAAGTAGTCTGTCTTAAGTTTAAATTAGTTTCAGCGGTTAAATACTCTATATTACATAACCGTATGAGGAAATATTTAAATAGTTGTCGAGTTTGATAACTGCTTATGAAAATTAACGTAACTGTCTACAGACTCTGAATACAAAGTTATAAAAAGAACAGAACTAATACTTAAATTATTTGAGGTGGCATGGGTTTTGTGCATCGATAACAGTTATTTAACAAACATTATTATTTGCATAATTTGACGTAGAACATATACTCAAATAAAACTAGACATTTCATACTGAATTAGGCCGCCTTTGATATAGAAGGCGATAACGTCATACTGTAATTTAATTAAATTTAGAATTGTGGACTATGTACTTAATAATATTATGCTAACTACATGGATTGAGTTTAATCGTGTGTGATAATGGTCGTATGATGATAAAGAGTTATAAACTAAGGCTCTTTTATGTTCTTTTATATTTTGATCTGTTTAAAACAATAGATCTAATGTGATCAAATTATATGGATCTAAATCTAGTTATGGTTGTGAATGAGCATTACTGATCCTCTGTCGATTCCAAAAGTTAGGAAATCAACACTTTGTTCCCCGATGTCGATCACAGGTCCAGGTAAACTATCATTAATATATTACTACTATAAAACGTTATAAAATATCCATTTAGTAAAGTTCATATATGATGACCATTTTGATATAAATGTGTTGAAAGTCTGTCAATATTTTATGAATTTATATGTTTTTTCAGTTCTCACTCATAATGACTGGCATTTATTCTTACGGTAACCATATTACCTATTAGGACTTCATTGTGCTACAGGCATTTCCAATGTTCAAAATATCACTGGTTGTTGTAGATTTGTTGAACGGAAAAATTATTTTTAATACTTCTAACTGATTTATTAATTTGAGCAAATTTAAACTAATGCACACAGGTTATCTAAGAAATTTAAATTAGGTTCTAAACAATTTATATATTAACCATAATTAACTGAATTAAATAGAAGGATCAGGTGTGAAATGTCAATAATTATCATACTTCCTTACTAGGTGTAAACTAATTAACTGACTTGCGCACACAATTAAATCTGTTTAATACCTGATCCATTAATGTCAATTCATCAGAATACAAGAGATTGATTTATACATTATATATATGTATAATGTGACTAGTAGCATATCGAAAAGTTTTCTTCAACAAGCCATGGGAATAAGGAGTCAATCGGCACAGGTTAAGCATATACCAGTTGAGACCAATCAATATCAGTTCTGAACATTAGCAAAGAAAATATTTCAAATAAAGTTTTTACAGCTTAAGATATCGATAATCTCTTTTATGGTTATTGAAACCATTGACCAATAATCACATCATGTGGTATTTTCAAATCAAAATATTTCTACCGTCCTAATGTGTAAATATAACCGATTTATTAAGTCATTAACATTGATTTTCATTTTCAAGTTATAACGTGTGTGCTATCAGATATTTCGATATATAATATACTATTTCTGTTAAATCGTAAGCTCAAGATTGTGTAATTATGTACTTGTAAAACCTAAAATACTTTAGTTTTGTGAAACTTAGCTACGAGATCATATAGTTGACTGTACTTACTAATTAGTACCATCATATAGTTATTATTCTATGACTGTTAATGCAAATAATATATAAAACGGATGCTTAGAGTATGCAAGTAATCATTTACATATTTTAATCTAATGAAGGTTTTCTTCATCAATAATCTTGAGCACAAGACTGATTAAGTTTTTAATAACGCCGTTATTGATTTCTGTTTAATATGTTTATTTAATGAAGAAGTGAAATACAACATCTGAACAAGTGAGGTCTATCTTACGAGGAGTGAGAAGTCTACTTAAAAACCGAAATGTTTGATCATTAAAAATGTCCGATAATTAATGATTAGTTCAGATGTCAGATAATTATCTTTTTGACTACATTGCAATTAAATTAAAAGATAGTTGAAGTTATAATCGCTTGTAATTCAATAGATCAAAAATTTAGAATCTAGACAACATACCTACTGATGTTATAATTCTTCACTACTTCTGTCATTGCACGCACAACCTCAACAGTCACCTCATTATCACGACGAAATTATAAAACATATCAGTGTGTACGGAATGATTTCATGATATTTATTAAAAAGGCCAGAAAATTAATCACTTATCAGGTGTTTGATCAGTATTGTGACGAAACACGTTAACACTAAGACAGTTTTCTTGTAGTCAACTTATTTCTAAATGTGAAAAAAATTCTTACGAAAATTATACCAACTACTTAAATTACACACTACCTGTATAAAATCCATTTAAAAAAAGAAAACGATTGCATAGTGTTATTTAGAAATCGATTATCCTTATTTCGCTAAAAATCAGAATTGTAGAACAAATTAAAGCACGTTTCGTTTAGTCATTATACATATGTATATATGTAGGCTTATTTCGGAAAGGGAGTTACTTTGAATTTCTGTTCAAAAGCTAATGACAATTTCCTTTCATAAACCCTAAGAGTTTTAATTTACGTTAGATTTTGGTTGCGGTTATACTATTCGAATAATATACATTTCGGTTTTAGAACTCTATAGTAGTTAACACTAATTAATTAATGTTGTAATGAAAATTAAAGTGGTAATAATATCCTTTATTTAATCCTGTGTGTAGACTTCTGAGGAGTTTCCAACTAAGATAAAACAGCTGACTAATATACTGTATTTTTCGGTGGTTTTTTATCAGTGTTATTTTTATCTCAACTGACATATGCTTTAGAAAATATCACTTAGATTTCGAACCTGGTTATAAATATAACAGTCTGAATTTGACACCTTGTTACATGAGACTACAAGTATTTCTTTTAAGAATAGTGGTTAAGAAGCCTTTGATGGCAATTCATTTGTTGACAAAGTAAAAACAAGTGAACTTCATCAGTTTAAACCACCAAGTATGGCAAAAAAAATGGAAGGACTTGTGATACGTTATGGTGTCAGTTAATTACTATAAAAAATATAAACCATGTAAAATTCTTCTACATTTCTCTCCTTTTTAGAAAGAATGACATCTGCTAAAGACAATGTAGCTTTGTTAGTAAAAAATAACATTTATTGCCAAAAAAATCAACAATGTCTGATTAATATCATCGAATAATTGTTCAGCTCAAGAAAGCGTTAAACTAAAGTTAATGACCAAATAACCTGATCAAAACGACTATCCAAGCAATAATCTTATGATCATTAACAACCCGCTTCAGGATAGATTCTCGAATCTTTTTCAAATAGTCAATAAAACCTTTCGGTACGAATATATCGTAAATAAAGCAGCTTTCAACTGACACTATTTAATTGCTATCATGTTTTATCGGCAACGATGTCACTTTGAAAATTTGAACTGCTTGGTTGTACATTATTGTTTTAATGTATCATAACAACTTCAATGTCTGGAGATTCAATTTTTCATCCAAATGAATGAAAATTTATATCACTATTATTTACTATTCAACGTTACTAACAGCACTTTTATTGAAAATGATTTCACTATGAGAAGATTATTTCGTAATCTTTTTTTATATTTTTATTATATAGTATTTGTTACGATGGCTCGCTGGCAAGCTCAAGGAAGCCTATAGAAGCCCAGTAAGAGCCGAAGACATTCCATCTAATCACCGCTAGGGGAACATTCTAGAATGTCGACGTGTAGCTATCCTGTTGGTTGAACAAGAAGGACCCCCTATGTGCCTATAGGCTGTCCGAGATGATGATTTAATTTCAGCCAAAAACTACAAATACATGAGATTTTTGTACTTTATTTGACACTCTTTTGGGAATAACATTCCTACTTAATAGTTTTCTGTCTTCTCTCATTTTGCGACTTGGGAGGGTTTTAGCGTTTGAGTGCTCAAGTATTACATGGCATACAAGTTCGAGATATAACAGTGTTATAAGGTTTTATTAAAATATCTTTGTCAGATTTAAATTTAATACAATTTATAAAACAATTACATTTTGAAATATTATTTTAACTCACTCAAAATCATTTAATCAATATTGTGCTTCTTGATAAAAGTTGTGTTGAGGAAATGGATATCAATCATCAATATTTAGGTTAATAGAATACATTATATCCATTGTAAGCAAAGATGGATAGTGGCTACCAGTGGAATCCAGATTGACGCGCGTTTCGTCCTATTTGGGACTCATCACTTGGATGTACCTGCATCTCAGAGTTGATGTTCACTCTGGGACTCGAACCCAGTACCCTCGCTTCAAACGCCATCGCATTATCCACTCGGCCACTGAGTCATGATAGCCACTTGCTTGTGCAATGGGTGAAGTTTAAATTCACTTAGCATTTTTTTTTGAATTTTCCTATTGATGTTTAAAACTGCAAGTGATCAGTCTCTAATTGGCATATTTGCATACTGTGCATATCGCCTCGATATAGGTTTCAGTAGATGAGTGGATAACGCGATATCGTTTGAAGCAAAAGATACTGGGTTCGAGTCCCAGAGTGAAAATCAACTCTGAGATCCAGGTACATCCAGCTGACGAGTCCCAAATAGGACGAAACGCATGTCCTGTATTCCACTGGTAGCCACTATCCATCTTTGCTTACAATACTTGTGAAATAAGGCTATATCTAAGAAATACGCACAGTATACACATATGTCAATTAGAGAGTGACCAGTTGCAGTCCTTAATATTAATGGGAAGATTCAAACAAACAATGCTAAGTGAATATATCATGTTTGTTCAAAATAAATCTATGTTTATACATTATATATGTAAACTGTTTCACGGACAACATTTATTTGAAAATGTTTAACTAGGTAAATTTAATAAGACACCTACAATTGAATAATAATATCTTAAAACTAGAAATAATTATATGGAATCAATAGTTTTCGTATTCAAAAAAGTAATAATAAACTTTTAAGGGTAAAACATATAGATTTGATTTAACTGAATGAAGAGAAATAATCTACATTTCTATCTAGAAGATATTTTAGCCACTTTTTGATGATAATAATAAATAACATTTAAATTTCAGAAAACAAACATGTTGTTTTAGGTATGTTTTCTATATATTCAAGTTTTAAACCATTGTATTACTATGATTACCAATGATGATTAAATCTAAACAAATATATGATTTCCTTAGTGCTGTTTGTTTGAATCTTCTCATTGATGCTTAGGACTGCAGCTGGTCAGTCTCCTACTGGTATATGTGCATACTGTGCGTATTGCCTCGATATAGCCTTAATTCATAAGCGTTATAAGCTAAGTGGATAACGTGATGACGTTTGAAGCGAAAGGTACTGGGTTCGAGTACCAGAGTGAACATCAACTCTGAGATGCAGATACATCCGGCTGACGAGTCTCAAATAGGACGAGACGCGCGTCCTGGATTCCACTGTTAGCCACAATTCATCTTTGCTTATAAATGTATGATTGTTTGATGTAGAAATAATAATTAATAACCGAAAAGAAATTATGAATGAATGGATTATGAAAATATTTTTCTTTCCCTTATCTACTAAAACGTCAAAGAAAAGTTTTTTTTACAGCTTAATAAAACAAAGCTAATGTATTTATTGAATGCTTATTTCTTATACCAATCAGTATGAACCTATCAGAATATTAAGAAAATGATCTCATAGCTTTAGTATTTATCGAACAATCAGTAATCTTTTGTCAGTATGGTAAATGGTTTTACTCAGAAATATGTGTCGTCTGTAAGTCAACCTAACTCATTAGATAATATTAATTTTTTCTACCTACATAAAGAGCAAACAATTATTTTTTATAATTGTATAAGAATCTACAGCTACCAGTCTATAATCATTGTATAACAAATGCCGAAACAAGCCATGTTGGTGGATTAAACAATATTATAAATTTATGGTATATTATGACTTATCATTGTATCAGAGAGTGTTGTCAAAAGTGTACAGTCATGTTTTTCACAAGTGGAGTGACAATTTAACAAATAATTATGACGTTTAGCCAGTTATTGCCCAATTGGTAAAAAAAACTACACAAAATGATATGCAAGGATCGTTATGTATTAAGGTTTCTGTAAATAATATTTCGATCTGTATAACTGTCAATTAATAACTTTATTTCACCGATTTTTCAACAAATAAGATAAATATTGAATCAATCGTCTAGTTGAAGTATTTTTAATAAAATTTTAGCCAGCGGATGAAAGCTTCTTTGCCTTTACTTATTCATCTATTTTTTTATAAAGAAAGTTTTATCATATAGAAAAATAGATGTAAACTGGTCTAAAATTGGTCAAATTATGAACTGTCATCTAATTATTTGAAGAAGAAGAAGAATAAAGAGAAGTATGAACTGTGCGAATAAAAATAAAAAACATTCAAGGAGTAAACTGTACAAAACAGTAGTCCTATTAAAATTAAATGCATTTTCACCAAAGCAAATTCATTTGTTTATACAGTTGTATTAAATAAAGGGAATTTTATGACATACCTTGTGGATGATATTAGCAGACTATTAATCTCAATAAAATAGATAGAAAACGCGCTTTATATTATTTGCATGTGCTGTATTTAATGTATGGGACCGTGTTATTATATCAAGAATTTATTTTGATTTTATATTGTTCAATCTATAATCAAATTTCTCTCAAAATAAATAAAAACCAGCAATTGTAGATCTTAATTAACATGATTATAAGCAAGCTGCAATAAGTTGGATGCATCTATTATTTGTTTTCCTTAGAACCTATGCACACCTCTTCATTAGTTGCTGTTGATATTATAATACTCCATCCGCAACCCATAGCTTTATTCATCACACTAAATGACTATCAATATATTGATCCATTTAAGTGTTATTTTTACCAGGTACTTTATCATTTTGAAGATCGAGGTTTGATCAGTTTATAATAACTAACTTGAAGTGATTTGATTTTGAAACGGATAATTTTAACTATGAATCGATCAGATTAGATTTTACAGTCAAGATTATTCTATCTAGATAAAAAACTTTCCACTTCAATTTTTTTAGCAGACTAAAAATGAATTAAAAATGAATTTTCAGACAAAATAAATTTGTTGTAATCTCATTCCAAATATTTGAATATTTTTGTCAACCATTTGGTTACGAATGACAATTAATACTAATAATTAGAAGGGGATTTGTGGAGATTTCAGTATTTTTCAAAGTACAAATAAACGATAAGAAATAAAGCTTACTTTTGTATCATACGTTCCATATTTTCATATTCTACTCTAGCAGTATTAACCTCTTTCATTATAGCTCTTAACATATCTTCAAATTCTGGTAATAAATGTGAATTAGCCAATTTCATATATTTCCATATATGCTTTACTTGTTCATAGCTAATTCACAAAAACAAATAAACAAACAATGAAATTTAAAATAAAACGAGGAAAAAAACAAGCTATAGGTTAGTAAAAAAAATGTGTTCACTTAAAGTTTATTATAAAAAGTCAACTTAATAATCAGTATTTAATTGATATTCCTTTAATTAATTTAGTTGGAACAAAAAGCATGGAGGTAACAGAAGACATTTTAAATAAATGAATAATTACACTTTTGATAGTTTTGTATTATGCGTTTCATATTTAATATAAAGTAATGAGATTGATTGAGTTCGAATGACATCCTTATCTACAATTAGTTTTACTAGTCATAGAAAAATGTTTGTTGGATCTGATCATTGATCTTTAAAAATAATCAATATGCTTTTTTTATCAGAAATCCAAGATTCTTTATTTTTCAAATAAATAGTTTTTATATGAAAATGAAATCGTGATTCAATTGAAGCTAGACCACCGTGGAAAACCTGGAAGCTCTGGACGGCCGTTTTGTCCTATTGTGGGACTTCCAAGCAGTGTGCAATTCTAAACCGAATGTTTGTATCGACAAGACACTAAAAAGTATATTAATGGTGTATTTATATCCGGCGTCCTGTAATATAGCTCTAAGAAATATTCAGATATGTTGTCGACGATCATATCGACGCAAGTGGTGTACGTCATGAACTGACCTCAGCTAAAAAAACCGTTGGACAAAACTTTTATTTACTGCTTAGTTTTTCTATCGTTCTTTATTGATATCACTTTACGATGAAAATCACTCTGAACATAAATGATATTTTCAATAATAATCGACTGGCTACAAGTGTCAAAATGAATATTATGAAGATTTATTGAGATGTCATAACTGTTACATGTCGATGATGTTGACTAACGATCATATTACATTTGAAATTAAGTTAATTCCAAACTATAGTCTACTAAATTCCAACTCATTGGTATGAGGGCGACGTCCAATGTTACATACGAAGTGTATAGTTGTGGATGTACAGTGATGAGAAGCTAGATACTAGGGCAAAGCAGCTATACCCTACTTCATATCTCTCGAACTGACACTTGTATTCGACAAGTGCTATCTTCGATGCATACTAACGTACTTTTTAATTTGTATTGATTACTATTACACATGAATATATTTGTAAACGTATAAATATATAAAGTAAAATGTGTTTATTCTAGTAGGTTTAACAAATTATTTGTACCTTTTCAGCACATTTTCTGGATCTAATGATGATATAATTTGATTATATTGTTCGTCAATTTCTTCATCCAATACTAAATTGTTTGCAGCTTTATCAACTAGAAAATGACCTATAATTAAATGATAATAATCAAATGATGATAACAATGACAGAAGGTAAAAATTCAAAATCATTTTGCATGAAACGAAACAAATAAGTTCAATTTTTTATTCATACTGGATTGTTAAATTTGAATGGGAAATTGAATTACCCTCATCCTACTGAACAGTAAGTAGGAAAACCGATTTGTTTAATTTAAGGATAGTAACGAAAACTACAATCAGTTGAGTGGAACACATCACTATACGTCAACATCATTGATTTTGAGAAGGCGTTTGACAGAGTGGACAGGAGAACATTATGGAAAATTCTTCGACACTATGGAGTTCCTCAGAAGATCGTCAACATTATCCAAAACTCATACGATGGACTACAGTGCAAAGTCGTGCATGGAGGACAGCTGATAGATGCATTTCCAGTAAGGACCGGAGTCAGACAAGGCTGTCTACTCTCCCCATTCCTCTTCCTTCTAGTGACTGACTGGATTATGAAGAATTCGACATCTGAAGGGAAATACGGAATACAATGGACAGCTCAGAATCAATTAGAGGATTTGGACTTCGCAGATGATCTAGCCCTCCTCTCTCATACACACGAACAAATGCAGATGAAGACAGAAAATGTAGCAGCAGCCTCCGCATCGATAGGCCTCCACATTCACAAAGGAAAAAGCAAGATTCTCAAATGCAACAAGGAGAACACCAACCCAATCACACTTGATGTCGAAACTCTGGAAGAGGTGGAGACATTCACGTACCTGGGGAGCATCGTTGATAAACAAGGAGGATCGGATGCAGATGTAAAGGCGAGTATTGGTAAAGTAAGGGCGGCATTTCTAAAATTGAAGAATATATGGAACTCAAAACAACTCTCAACCAATTTCAAGGTCAGAATCTTTAATACGAACGTCAAGACAGTCCTACTGTATGGAGCTGAAACGTGGAGAACTACTACGGCCATCATCAGGAAGGTACAAGTATTTATAAACAGTTGTCTACGCAAAATACTCAACATCCACTGGCCGGATACTATCAACAACAGCGTTTTATGGGAGAGGACAAACCAGCTTCCAGCTGAAGAGGAAATTAGGAAAAGACGTTGGAAGTGGATCGGACATACACTAAGGAAATCATCAATGTGCATCACTACTTAATCCCTAACTTGGAATCCGGAAGGGAAGCGGAAAAGAGGAAGGCCAAAGAACACATTACGCCGGGAAATAGAGGCAGATATGAAAAGAATGAACAGCAACCGGAAAGAACTGGAAAGGAAGGCTCAGGACAGAGTTTGATGGAGAATGCTGGTGAGCGGCCTATGCTCCTCGACGAGGGGTAACGGGCGTAAGTAAGTAACGAAAACTATGACGTACTATTTAAAAGTAAATATATTTTAAGGTACATGTACTTAAGCATATTAATGAATGTGAAGTGTGCAAGACCTAATCAGCCAGAAGTTTCATAAATGATGTACATACATGAAATTACTTCAATTAGATATGTTTTTTCAAGTTACCGTCAGTATTGAATTTTATTTTTAAATAGAAAATATTGGAGATCTCATTAAACTGTAGTAGCTTTGTTAAGTCGTTTTTAGCTCTCTGTCCAATCATTTTAATTATAGAACTAGCTCTTCTTTGATTAAACAACCTGATTATTTATTACGCTCGTTAATTCTGTGAAAGCTTTGTGTCATATGTAGATAAATTTCATTTCAAACTATTATTAATTGAAGAACGATGAAAACAGTGATCAATGAATGTCTAATTGGTCCATTTTTAAAATCCTATAATTTAGATGTTATGCATATATTTTAGTTCAATATAACATAGTTTACTACGTAGAATTAACACTAATAATGAGTGCCTTTAAAAAAAATTTCATGTGATGGTATGAGGTTCTTTTCTACAATAATCGGCTATTGAATGACCTCTCAATTGTTCGAATCTAAATTTGACTCAAATGAAGAAACCCTCTATAGCTTTCAACTTAAGCACATGGATAAATATTTGTGAACATCTCTTAGTTGCTTCGTCAATAATAGTATAAATCAGTCAATAAACACTGAATATTTGAAAGTCTTAGTGGGTATCAACGTATAAAAGCCCATAAACCATAGATAACGAAAGGCGTTAACATAACTGTTCTACCTTAGCTTGAAATCTTAACACGCAATACTAAAAATCAGTAACGAACAAATTAAAACTCATAAAATTATTAAGAAAGCTGTTTTGTTTCATATTTACAGGAAATAACTCTAAAGAAAGTGAATTAGCTATACTATCGCACTTCATCATATAGGGCATAAATGACACGTATTCGCTATTGTTATTACAAAATGATAAGTTTCCTTAGTTTGACAGAAACGTTCACAACAAATTCAGTTAACATCAATATAATTTATGTCAAAGAATTTTAAGTGAGGTTTTTGTAAAAGAAAGTACTATTGTCTAAAGTATCATGGATAGCTTAAATGCATTAAAATTTTTGAAAAGATTTTTATAACTTAACACTAATGATATTTAACGAGATAGAATCATAATACTATTAGACTAATAACATACTATATTTCTAATTGGAGTCAAAAGGAAATTAATTTCTATCTAATAAAATTTGAAACCCTACATTAACTGAACTACAATGTAGTTCATGTTAATGAGTAAAAATTTCTGAATTTAGACAGATGAATAACATGAACTGTTTATACAATTTAAATGTTTAAAAATAAAAATGGAAAGGAACAAATTCTTTATCAGTAGTTCTTAAAGTTTTATACTTCTGTTGTTCAACTTAGTGCAAAATAACAACAAACACTTAACATTTTAAGTAGAATGTGTGATAGACTTGTACTATGGTGTGGGTTACTGATATCCACATAAGTAGTATATGGTGATGTCTGGTATTGAATGTATTTCAGTAGAAGATCGATAAGGGGAGAACGGGAAAGGCGCGCTATTGGTACGAAAATCCATGAACAATTATAATCGGAGACTATGGACAGATATTTGCAGAAGAAACAGTCAAATTGAGACAGTTGATTGTTATTTTGCAAATTAACTGTTCATTATATTGTTCTCATATTTTAATGAAATATTCTGTAATGTTGTGCTAAAATACATTCGATTGTCCCTAGTCATGTTTTGTTCACTATAGTACTTATATGATAATATTCTCTTCTGATTTTCATTCAGGTTTATTAATGTTCAAAAATTGTGGTTTAATAAACCCTCATAGATAAACAAGGGTGTAAAATAAAGTATGAGGGATTTTGGGACTATTAATAATTTTAAATCAGTCAAGGTGTAATCATCGGAACTTTCATTATAATCGAAGTTTGGACCGTGTATTAAAGGTTTTCAATTGAATACATAATATCTATTTGGTAAAGGCCATACAGACTTTCGAAAAAAAACAGAAATTTCTGATGAAACACAGAATTTACAATCTAGATGTTCATACTGTTTTTAATTGAACATATACTAAATACTATGTAGACTAAATAAGAGGAGAGTTAAGTAAATATACACTTTTAGTCATTGAAATAAACAAAGAAAAAAAAGGAATACCTACGATTTGATGTTACTACACTAATTTTCATCTAATGAGAAAAAGAACAAAAATGATTTACGAGAAGATTAAAGAAAATATCGAAAAAGTTCAAAAGGTCAATATTTTACCAATGTTGCAATAAAAGAAATCCTTTAATGTTTCATATATGTATGTGAGGACGTGGTATACTGGATCGGTATTAGATTTAATAGTTAAGCTATTTAGTTTATCGTTTGCCGGATAGTTACAAAGCTTATTTTGTGTACTTATAGATATTATTTCACTAGAATAAATTATAGTTGAAAGTGTGAGTCAATTGAAGCCAGACCATCATGGAAAACCTGGAAGCACTGGACGGCCGTTTCGTCCTATTGTGGTACTCTTCATCAGTGTGCATCCACGACCTCGTTTCACGAGGTTCGAACCCAGGACCTACCAGTCTCGCTTCAGAGCACTTAACCGATAGACCCCCTTCTGATAAGAATAAATTATGCCAGGAGAAATCTTAATGAATTTATTCCATTAATATTAGAATTGTAGTTCAGTAGTCATTTCAGGAAAGATTTCATTCATTTTTATTAATATCAAATTAAGTGAAAAAAGATAAAACGAATGAAAATCTGTTCATAAATAATTCCACTTTATTTCATGATAGAAATATTCATATAAATGAATGAGATCTAAAATAATTGGATTTGAATTGAATTACTATTTGACTAACCAACAACTCAACTGCTTGAAAAGCGATCTAATTTCCCCTTGAAAATCAATATTTTGTTTGCTATTTTTAGAGGGACTGCTTATTAATATATATAGTTGTCTTAGAAACTACACCTATTCAAAGATAATCAAAATACTGAAAATCGATCATAGAGAACAACTCTATGCTTTAAAGATGACTATTCTAGTATTAGATGGGAAGCGTTAACGTTTGTGAAGATATTATTTGTACAAATATAATAAATATCTAAAATGATGGATGATAATGACAATAAGGAATGAGAGGTAATAAATATGCGCAGTGTTTGTATAGCTCTGGGATTTCAAAAGAAATGGAAAATAACTAAACGAAACTAGTTATTAAGGTAACATCATCAATTTAGTTTAGATAGAAGTTATTTGATATCGTTAGTTGAAATAAATCAATGTCTTAGTTCAATGACTACAAAATGTCTTTCAATTTCATCTGCTTTGTTATCTGTTCAATTTTTTTATTACACGAAACTCTTGCATTACCTTACAGAGTATTCAAGAACAAAGAATATTTTTTCATGAACAAGTTTTGTTTTAATTAACTTCTTTAGAAAAATGTACAGTTATAAGTCCATAATAATTGTGTTATTTCATAAAAGTCTGTTCTAAAAATAAATGCAGAGGTCTGCTTCACAGACATTTCAACAGTGTACATACTTTCTTCATTTTGTATACATTGGTTATGGGGAACAGCAAGACATAATCATTTTCCAGTTTACATCAAATCTCATTCAACAGCAATTATTTAATTGCATATAGTTTGTTTTTTTCAACCATATTTCCTTACATTTTCAAGAACCTTGTCAGCTCATTATAAACGTGTCTAAAATTTCAATCTTCGAAATCATATTATGATTAATATATTATCTCATTTTCATTTTTTGAGTAAATGATAGAGATATGTCATGTTTTATTAAAACCAGACTTTAAATTTCGTTTTCGTAGAGTAATTCTATGAATTTATTCCGAATCAACAAATCGTTGCACATATCATTTTAGTTTTCATAATTAAACACTTTAGATAGGGATTAATTTAACTTATTGTTTTACCTAATCAAAAGAAATATCACTACGTGAAACGGTTTTATCAGTATGGGGTTGTAGAAATTGTTGAGATTAGATTGAGATCATGAATGGATCAATGTTAGACTATCATTAAAAACCTGGAAGCACTGAACGACCCTTCCGTTCTGTTACGCGGCTCATCAGCGGTGTGCGATCACGATCCCTCGCGCGGGATTCCTATTCATAACCTTCGGTCTCACGCGTGAACGCTTAACCTCTAGACTACTTAACCGGCATTCAACGGCGTTAAAGTCTGACTTCAACCACTCCACGATACTGTGCGACTGTCATTTTAATCAATTTCATCCATTCATTGTTAGTGTTATTATTCTTGTTATGAGACACTGAAAGTTTTTATTCACTATACGTTAAGTTGAACGGTACTGAATGAATTTTAGACTTTATTAATGGTCTTTTTATTTGATACAATTTATTATTAGGACGTTCCACATTATTTTGTGAAATAAGACGATAAAAATTTGAAGATATCTTTTTTTCATTTCAAGAATAAACCGCAATTCATTTATTGACCATGTCAAAATTATAATTTACTATCCCGTGAAACATCTGAAAACGAGGTTGTTTGTTTTATATACTTTACAGAGGATAAATCCAAAAACGGTAAAGAATTTTCTATGATTAAAAGTCTTTTCATATATGCATCATATGTCTCATGATTATATTTATTGAGATTGAGTAAAATCATATATTTCAAATGATTTTGTAGATTTCAGTGTGAGTTGAACAATTCTAACGTCTGTTATGAAATTTGCTCGAATATGAACTCAAGTTTTATTTGAATCTCCCAGATGGAATACACCAAAAGAATTCATTATAACATCATTGTGTATGGAATCTTTTGAATTATAACGTATAATTTTATCAAATTCTTCAAAGTTACATAATTTTTTACATTTAGCCCTACTATCCAGTAAGACATTGTTGTTAATTTTTATAATATCTAGCCCATGGTATCACAAAATCCCTCTAAACATAACACTGTTGATTGGGTATCACTACAAAATAATGTTTATTTCTAACAATTACTGTCAACAATATTATGGATATTGAAACTATTTATTTCGTTATATCTGAAAAGAAGCATTCTATAAAAGATTAAAATTAAAAGTGCCAACCTTATTATATTACACTTTAACATACTTTTACCAATTATATTTACCATACCTAAATTAAACACAAGATAACAGTTAAAGGATAGAATATATTATCCAGTACTTTCGATGGAATAACTAATTATTATTATATTTCCGATTATTTTTTAATGCATACATAGCTTTATCAACGATATAGTTTTATTCTCCAGGTAAGTCATATTGCTTTCAATATTTACTGGTCATTTTTCTAGTTCATGGTGATAAAGTAACATTGATTCAAAAATAATTTTCTGAGTTTATTGCCCATTCAACACCTTGTTCATTATGTCGGTAGATTGTATCTTTCGCCATGTAGTAAAATACACTCAAGATCATGGCTATTATTATTTGTTTAACATTAGTTACTTATTCGTTATGGACTTTAGGTCATTTTAGCTAGAAAGGACTATTTGAAAGAAGAAAGCAATTCTATTTTCCTATAAAGGGATAAAAAAGATAATCTGTCATAAATACTATTATTATCATCATCGGGAAGATAATAAAAAGAAAGGTGATGAACAGGGTGGGGATTTATTAAATCTTATTTTTAGACCTTATCATTACTCACCGAAACTTCGAAAAATTAAGTATACTTTATCTACCTATTCGTAGTATATATATAGTTTAACTGACAGACTATGATACCTAGATGTAATATATGAAATAATTATATAGGTCATAGTCTCTTTTAAAACATTCATATCACACCTCTAAAACACACACATTTTGTTGGTAAAAGTGCCGAAATGAGGATCAGACTGAAGAATCACGTATGTCCATCAGATTCTCTAAAAATATTTATCTAAATATGAGTAAGAGATAACCTAATTAATTAAAGTGAGCTACTGTATTACAGATGTTTTGCATAGATCAGTTTAATTTGCCGATGGTACTTATCATTCTATAATCTCAGTTTGAGCGCCTTTGATAACTAGAAAGATCTTGACAGTTATTTCTCCCCATAAACAGAGTATTTATAAGTGCACATCTACAACCCCTCCATAGAATAAACGCTTGGCCTTTAGATCTTGCTGTGAACGTTAATCCATAAAACACCGTCCACAACAATAACTATTTTTGCGGGGTAAATAACTCTTCTTCAAGGACGTTTAGACTGTTAATTCATCAAATATGCATGGAGTGAAATATAATCAATCCCTAATTTGGGTGATTATGACCCAACCATGATTATGTTTTCTCTATTTAAGAAAATATAAGTCTCACCTTTGTTTATCTATAATTAAAGTCTGATGGTTGGTGAAATATGACAAAAACGGGCATCGGTTAAATATTTTTCCAATATCTATTCACTTTCTGTAGTAATTACACATCTGAAGTAATCATTACCGAATAGTAGATGATGTTAATAGCTGGCAATTCACTTCTATAAATGATTTAATTTTGCAAGTGATTGTTTGGAACCAGGATAATTAAATATCAGTATTTTTATTTCATGGTCTTTCGACACAAGTTTGTTTTTCTATGAAAGCAGAATTCACCACGTGATTACAACAAACAAAACGGTTATACCGATCAAAGCTTTAAAATGAATAACTTTATCAATTCAACAACTGTTATAGTACAAAGTATTCTTTAATCCCTTAGCTTAATGGCTACCAGACAGTTGAGAAATGAATAAAGTTAATTCAGTTAACAACAAAGTTTATTTAATCACCAAAAATTAAATGGAATCATTACAAGAGAAGAATTTATTATATTATAAAATAATCACTTACCGAAACCTTGAATGAATTCATCCAAAGTCAATTGTCCATTTTTATCTTTATCTAATAGATTGAATACAAAATCCAATTGTGACATCGTCAATGGTAAACGATCACTAAGACGATCTAATGCTTGACGTGTTAAATAGCCACAATCATCTGTATCACAATGCATAAACAATTGACGAGCTTGTTCAATTATATCTGAACTACAGTCATCCATTATTATGTTGAAGTTTAAACACAATAATAATTGTATGGTTTGGAATAAAAAAATTTAAAGTAGTAACTGGAGAAACACTGTTGTCTGAAGTATATTTTACAACTTGAGTGTTACACGGTTTGGTTATGTAATGAACATTTATTCACTAACTAGTATACTTTGCATGGAATTGTTATAACTCAAAATAGTTTAAAGGAAAAACGTAAACATACATACAAAGCCATAATTAAGTAAATACATATTACAGACACACATACACAACACATTTAACACGTACATTCACAAATAGATTTATGTACGTGCTTAATACATACGAATAAGTGGTAGTTTCTTTCAATTTTTTTCACTTATTGGGCAATTTTCAAAAAAAAAATCCTTAACAAAAATAGATTAAATTTTTTTTATAGTTTATAATACTTTTAAATGGTCTGCTTCTGGACAGTATAGGTAAATAAGTACTATAAAAGGATTTATACAATAAAAGTCACTTGGATAAAAAGTTCAGATTATTGCAAAAAATGTAAATAATAGGGGGGAGGGGTTATAATTGATTATATTTTATAAATAATTTATTTCATAAATATTCATTGATCTGCACACACACACACATCTATTATGGTAATCATGTGATTTTGAGCACATTAAATATTAAATAAATTTGTTAACCTTTAAAAAACATGTGATTTTTTAGTTATTGAGCATAAAGCTCAATTATTAGTGAACTCCACTGTGCGAATAAAAAAATATATATTTAAATTAATTAATTAATTATTTAACCTGTAGTCTGTATTCTAGGTAATTTTTTAAAATAAAATTATTTTCAAGAAGTTTGAAGTGAAAAAAGTGGATTCGATAATTTCGAAAGTGTTATACATCATTAAGACATTTTGTCTGTTATAAAGTGAATTCTGTTTGTTTAAATTCATAAGTCGTAACATGTAAACGAACTATCTAATTGTAAACAAAGATGGATAGTGGCTACCAGTGGAATCCAGATTGACGCGCGTTTCGTCCTATTTGAGACTCGTCAGCTGGATGTACCTGCATATCAGAGTTGATGTTCACTCTGGTACTCGAACCCAGTACCTTTCGCGTTATCCTTTCGCCCACTGAGTCCTGATAGCCGCTTGCTTGTGCATTGGGATGAAGTTTAAATTCACTTAGTATTGTTTTGTTTGAATCTTCCCATTGATGTTTTAGGACTGCAACTGGTCAGTCTCTAATTGACATATGTGTATACTGTGCGTATTGCCTCTATATAACCCTAATTCACAAGCATTGGAAGGAATCGGTCTTCATAGTTCTATTCTACTAAAGAAAATGTATTAGCTTGAATCTTATAATTCGAATCAATCAAACATCAACACAAATAAACATGGACTATGGAAAAAATTCTTTTTATAGGATTGCTTAACGTATGTTAAATTATTACACTTAAAGGCTAAACAAAAGTTATTTAGAGTATATAATAGAAAAAACCATTGATGTCTTTCATTTGTTTTTTGTTTTTTTTAATAAAAATGAAATAATTTTGTGGTAAATTTCGGTTATACATCAAATATTTTCCCAGTAGACTATTTTTTAGGCAATGCTATTCATAATTAGAAGACTTATAGGTTTGTTTGCAAAACTCATGAATTGACAATAATGATCCATTACTATTTGAAACATAAATTTGCGTTAGAAACAGAGAAAATGAATTTTTTTATTGGACACATTGACATTTTACAAGTACATCAGTTCTTTCTAAAAACAACATATCCAATGATTGGTAGAATTGTAAAGAGAGATCTAATAATACAAATTAGAAATATTTCAACTGTAGAAACTTATAACGTGATTGGATAGAATGACATTCAGAAATCAGTATATTCGTAGCTTACAATTCGTTCTTGAAATTACAGATGGTTTAACACAGACTACTAAAGTTGCACAGAGTAATCCAAAGAACTTTTAATGCAGGTAAACTACAATTATGGTTTTCTACACATCTAATGATCATTTCGAGATCGGAAGATAAATTACCTAGACTGGCCACTTCTTTCTATTTTTATCGATGAAGCTGCTCTTATGGAGCAAGCTCTATTGGCAGGTGTTCTAGGAAGTTATGTTTTCGGCTCGCGACCACCTCTCGGTGTGATTAAGCAAAGGTATAGTTAAAGCTGTCAACAGTTAAATTTTAGCTCATTTGGTACTAATGAGCCATACAGTCAACATGAAGCAATAGTTCACAATATTATTTCGTGTTGGCAGCAATCTGCATAGATCCTTCAGACTGATAATCATTCAGATGGTTGAAGCAATAACTATTCGGATCAAAAAGCCAGAGTCTTGTGTCCGGAAGGAGTATATTCGACCGCTCCTTTTACTTCTGCCGAAGTCAGTCCTAACTAGTTAATAATCATTTTTTATGATATGGTGACGTAATTTGGTTAGTGTTTATTTTCATAATTTAAGCTAATATTATTCACACATCTTATCATTGCTATTATTATCATTATCACTATTATTATAACACCCGGCAACCTTTTTGATAATTATGTTCAACATCCATCCTTACTTGCAGATTCTTACCCAATTCATAATATTCTACATATTAATTTATTTCTGATTTATAATTACAGTATTATCTCTCACCCCATGTTAATCACAGTTATTCTAATCATTAATTTTACAATTTCATTTAACATTTATTCAAGTTAACACGTATTAGTCACCCCGACACTAACCATTTGATTTGATTTTATATTACAAATGATCTAAAATTTACATATTATAATTTTAAATGTTATACTCTGCTTTAAACCTGGCCATTGTTATGGATTGTTAACTTGGATATATAAATGTAGAACCTGATTAGAAATTATTGAAAAGAATATTCCTCGTTTATATTACCTGTTTCAATATGATGGGATATTTCAGAGAATATCAAGACGCCATTGGCGGCCTGTTTAAACATCTGGGCTACCTGTTCCTGTCATCTAGATATTTCAACAAGTTATCTAATTTCGTTTGTTTTAATACATCATTATGCCTATTAATCGCACAACCTATTCAGGTGCGTTTCTGAAAAGTGTAAGAACTTTCGCTGTAAAGGTTATAGAAGGCCTAATTAGAGATATCGTGGTTGCTGGCAATATGCAGCGAGAAGAATGTACATTATTTAGATGTCGATTGACTGGGTTGTTAACTTCTAATCGGCGATTACTCAATATTTATCGTCAGGAAGGATGAAGAAGCAAGAAACGGAAACTTTTTGAAGTACTTTGTGCTGAGAATTCCATATTGTACCAAAAATATAATATTGAATAAAGCCAATAATAATAATAATAAATACCTTTCAATGCTCTTCTGTATGTAAACATTGAAGTAACTGAATTCTTGTCTAATATTTTGTGATCTCCCAACGAGTAGAAAATTGTGTTTCTGACGTTTCGTGACTTGATGTAAGTTACTTCCTCAGAGTACATAAATAACCGAGACAAGTCTAGATAATACAAGGGAAACAATGCAGAATGTATTTAGTAAAATCAAAATCATAATGGGTCGGAACATGTCAATGTCATGTTATTTTGGTCAAGATGATTCTGTTTGACATATCACTGCATTAATTTGTGCTTAAGAAGGTGGGTATGAATTCTCATCTGGTTACAAAAAATGGTCTTATAATAGTCTTAGGCATTAGTTTCTTTGTTATAAACTGGCCGGTACCCAATAATGAAGTTATCAGAAAATTTTAGATACTACATAATTAACTGCTCAGACCTGTAAAGTTTATTTTTCAAAATCTCCCTGAAAGACTTAATGAGATATTTACTTAACTGAAAACCAACACTATCTACATAGATTTAAAGCACTTTGTAAATGATTTTGGTTTAGGAGTAAGAAAACATTTTTTGGCTACTTATACAGGATATTTTTACGATAGTCATCAATATTATTTTTGTTATAAACCCATCACCAAATCTCTCGAAAAATGTAGTCTACATGAACATAGGTTTTATGAATGTACAAATATCGTTTGCCAGATCATGGAGAAGAAATGGTTGTGTTTGCGCTGAAAGTATGAGTATCATGTAATCTCTTCCAGTTTCAATGTTTAAAAACATTACAAACAAGTTCCTACTCCGTAGCTTAGACCAAATACCTACAAAAGTCAATTTCTTTAAATATGTGAAAAGGGTATACTGTTAGGGATATCTTTGGACTAACGCTTGACCACTGAAGCGTCTGGATTGATTGAATTGAATGATCTTTGAATTATATGTATACTAATGAAGTGAAATCCAGCGATTTCACTCACTGTTTGTTGAATGAATTATTTGAAATTTTTGCTTCCTTTCAGTGAGAAAATCTTAGTGATCAGGATTCTTGAGAAATCAAGTGGTATTCGAAAAAAAATTAAATAACTACAACGTTTTATTCGGAAGTTAAATTCAGTCATTTCCATGGAAATGATCAAAATTCAGTTTATCATTTATGCATAAAGTTACGAAAATAATTTTACATTGAACATTTGTCCAGTCATGTTCAGATGTTGAATTGATTTCGTAATTTAAATATCAGTCGTGTAATGGAATAATATGTGCAAATTGTCATATATAAAGCTGTATGTGTACAAGTTATTGTAATGTATATATTCAGGACCAAATATTTGTATAACTATCCTTTCGAATCTTAACTGACATTTGTTCTTCTCTAAGATTTATTTATTTATTATATAAAAGAGAGCTGTTCTATTTTGAGAAATAACATAAAATCTAACCATAAAGATATACAGTTCAGTCCAACAGTCTCAATCTGCAAATATTTATACACAATTACAAGTAGTATCGTATTGATGAAGTCATTTAAAGTAAATATCAAACTCATACAGAATACTAAAAAAATGTCATTTGTTTTACTGATAATATATTTTGAAACAGATATTATTAGAAAATGCCTCCTTAAGTTAAATGAAATCGATTAGATCTTTTATTAGATTAATTGAACAAAACAACTTTTGAAAGTGATTTCCCGTTACAAACTCATATGTCAGCCGAAAAAATAAATAAAATTAAGATAAAAATTGCTTATATGATTATTTCACTAAATTTTGGAAAGTGTTTTTCATGTGGACATTATTGAAAAAAATGGCTGAACAAAGAATACATCAAGTAAACAGAATATACCTATTGAAACATGAAATAAGAAAGAATACATTAACTAACACATTGATATTGAAACTATCTACCTTTATTACTCTAATAATATTCTTGGAAACAAAATGAAACCAACTTAAGAAACATAAGTAAATATATGTTGGTTGATTAAACAGTATTTTTGATTTCAAAGGAGCACCGAATTTAGACAGTCGTGTAAATAATTCAAAATTTATAGATATTTACCTTAATAAGAAGATACATTATTCTATTATGCATAAATAATATTAAAATTCACATAAATTTAATCAAATTTAATTTAATCAATCAGATAATTATGGATTGATTCATCCACTTGAATAGTCACTATTTAGACTAACAGCAAAATGAACGAAGAAATTCACAAAGATCAACTACGAACGGTTGAAATGGTACCGTAAACAAAGAAAGTGAAAAAGGATGGTATTAAGGAAATGAACACATTTAAACTATATAAAGACTCAAAGTTAACAACATGATAATCAATGAATATATTTGTATCAGTATGATTGATTTCCAACATGTCGTCTGATTAAATGCAAGTGGGAGTCAACAGTTTGGAGACTAAAGAGTATGTCTCTGCATACTCTCTAATAAAATATTTTGAAACAATACGACAACATATATGACATTTGAATCACAATCTTATATAAGGTGAACAAATAATCAAAAAGCAGGATTGTGATGTTAGTTTCCACTTTGGGTGAGAATAGTTACTTACGAATTGTAACAGGTCCATGTGCAGTCGTCAAGATGGCTTCGATTTAGTCACAAAAAGGACAAATATCAAACAAGTCAACTGCTAATAGAAAAAAATCGATTTAAACTTACTCATCAAATAGTCAGCAATATTTTAACTAAGCATTTACTCACTTCATGATAACCATAACCTCAATCATTCAAAACAATCATATTCTCTACAAGTAGTGAAATTCAGTTAATACACACTCAATCAATCAATTAATACACATTTGCTGATGACATGTATGGAACAGATGACAATAGCATTCAATCACGTGAATCAAATAGTCAGCATTATTGGTTTCACATAAAATATTACAAGTAGGCAACTATTCATGCATCCAGTGATGAATGTGTTCATAACTATCAATGTGTGAATCAAGTCATGACAAAATCAACTAGAATGACAGTCAATAAAATGAATCTACAGAATTATCGATACATCTGATTATTTATAGTATCACTTTGCCAAAGTGGTAAAAACGTGAAATGAAATAAGCTAGACATTTAGAATTATGGATTTTTTCTGTCGATAACACAGACTGAAGTAATGACAATCTTTCGGTGTTGGAGATACGACGATGTTACATAAATCATATCACAAATGATGAATGAACTCATGATCACAGATATATTATGAAATGTTTGTCTTGAACACAGAGTAAATGAAAACATTCACATCTTACTGTCTGTTGATGATTACCTCTTCACCAATCGTTGGTATATTACTATAGAGAATAATCATTTAATAAATTATTTTCTACGGTAAGATTTGCAGTTTGAAAAATTTGTCAATGTTGACTTTTATTTGATCCAGTCGACTAACTTCTTCGAGTATACCCAATAAAAAGGATCATATGATTCCCAAAATTATATTTTCCTATTTGTATAATGTATGTAATTCAATATATTAAAATATTAATGATAAAGTTATGGATGTATATATAGATTGCTAGAAAGTATGTATGTATAATTTATTAAAATATCAAGATAAATGGATAAGGTTTAATAGTATTGTAAATAATAAGATTGTCAAAAACAATCATGAGAAAAGAATAAAGTTGCGATAGTACTTCAGTGTCTTTACGAAGGTTTGAATTGATGAAATCGAATAAACCGAGCAATGGGTGGAATGTTTATTGTTAAAAAGCAATATATTTGTCATATTCAAATGAGTAGGAAATAGACTTTTTAACGTTCTACACCTTGTAAAAGGTCGCTTCTTCACGGAATGAATAAATAACCGGTTTAAATCTTTAAATGTTTAAGTTGTACCTTAGTGTCAGTTTAAAGTGGATGGTTATACTTCAAGTTACATTTAAATTTCTTTTATACAAATAGACTGAAAATGACAATTCATTGTGTTTATTTTCATTTTTCAATGTGAATTTTATGTGAGATGAAAATGTAATCACAATTGATTTATCATTGGGTGGTGATCAATGTCATGCGTGTCAAGTCCTTCTTAGTGATGATCGAATGCTATCGACCAAGTTGCAATGTGACCACTAGTCTAGGTGACTCGACACTGTGTGCACTATGTTGAGATAAGATGGTGGTTGGAGGTGGTCAACAAGAAACCCTGGACCCGGGTTTCGTGCTACTTGACAATCGTCAGTAAGGTGTACCTATAATCTTGAGGGAACTGATGCTCTCAAACAGATTCGATCCCGTGTCATTCAGCTTCACAATCAGAGACGTTACCACTGAGCTGTCCGGGCCGCGACCGATGAAAATGTATTCATCACTTTAGAGAAATACCTCAAGAACGGCATTCGAATCACTATAAGCAAAATCGACGACCTATTGTTTATGTAACTAGGGTATTACTTTGGTTAGCTTTGTCATAAACAATTATTATTTCATCGTTTTGTAAAGAATTAAAACCGTCAATTTTTCTTTCGAAATATTTTCCTAAATACGCTTTTATTTTTTCGAAATATGAGGCGTCTTCGATATACGAAATGAGGCTCTTTTTCATATAACTGTTTGAGTTGCAGTACGACCTAAATTTCTATGGCTTTAATTCGGTTATTTATTGATTATCTGAATAAATGACTTACACTAAGCTCCAAAATGCCAAAAAATTAATTTTTACTCAATGATATATTATGAACATAAAATTTGATTATTATAAATAAGAGTACGTGTGAAAGTAATATTCACAGTCCTCCATGGTAACTTCGAAAAATACGATTTTGACCTAATGTTTAGTGAACTGTATGGGAAGAAAGAGGATCGAATAATTGATTTACTAGGTTTGACAGGAACATCCTAGTGGCTATAGCATCAGTTTTATTGTTGAAACGAATTAGTATAGACTCTAAAAGCTTGATCGTCACTTTGCATGTGGTGCTAAATGATAAACTTATTTATTTTATGTTGCAAGATCACTAAAGCCAATACTGAATTTTTCAATGAATTACTTTAGATTAGACGCATGAAGATATACAGTCAAAATATGAAGGGTTCAGATGTTATACCAAACAAAATATTAAGGTGACTGCGTGCATAAACCTGACCAACTATGAAAATACTAAATTCTACACGAAACTCCTTCTGATTTATAATCATATGCTCATTAGTGACTGACTTCAAGAGATGTTTCCTGGAGTTCTAGTGAGACGCAGTGACCAGTGGAGTTCAACCAAGTCTGTTGTAGAGATATCAACTCACTGAAGACAATTGGTGAACGGTTGCTCAAACATCGTGGTTTGGTTGAAGTTAGACATTAACACCGTCGGATGACGGCTAAGTGGTCTATCGGTTAAGTGCTCTGGCGCGAAACTGGTAGGTCCTGGGTTCGAATCTCGTGAGTGAAGGATCGTGGATGAGCACTGTTGAGGAGTCCCATAATGTAACGAAACGGTCTTCCAGTGCTTCCAGGTTTTCGATAGTGGTCTAGCTTCAATTGATTCATGAATCAGCTATGAAAATAATAATAATTTGTTAGTTATCGAGATAAGTTAAAAGTCAGTTGAAATATTACCAAACATGCATATAAGGTGATTAAAAATAATATCAGGCGATAATAATATTTTTAGTGTTAATAAGGACAGCTTACATACAAACTTAGTCATGTGATTTCAAAAACACTTGACATAATATTGATCACTTTGTAATAACATAGTAAGTGACGTTAAACGGTTACAGTAAACAAGGTGTGTGTTAACGCCTATTGGCCTGTTTAAATTTATGAATCATTACAATTAGTTACATTTTACAATGTTAAAAACATAGAAACTTTTGTTAGAATTGAAAAGAAACCGTCCTTACATTAAGAAGTGTATAACTTTCCAGAAAATTGTTCTATATTACGACCATCAAGTTTATTCATATAATCATAACTTACATATATGTAATTCGTTTCAAGAGTTCCTAAAGTTTACATAAAGGATTTCAAAACGACAGTAATTGAACAGCTCTGAAATTCAGTTGATCATGATATAAAGAAATTGTTTTTTTTCTGAAATAGCATATTACCGATTGACTTTATTTATGGATGTGAATGGAAATGAAAAGGAAATGGAGTACTGACAGCTACAATTAAATAACTTGGAACATTTGGCAGAAAATAATGAATATTTTGGTGATATTCTAAATTGTTTTAGATGGGGCGGTATAAAACTTCCCATAGTTTTGTTGAATAATATTTGCATAGTTGAAATCATGAAACAATTGAAGCTAGACCACTATCGAAAACCTGGAAGCACTGGAAGACCGTTTCGTTACATTATGGGACTCCTCAACAGTGCTCATCCACGATCCTTCACTCACGAGATTCGAACCCAGGACCTACCAGTTTCGCGCCAGAGCACTTAACCGATAGACCACTTAGCCGTCATCCGACGGTGTTAATGTCTAACTTCAACCAAACCACGATGTTTGAGCAACCGTTCACCAATTGTCTTCAGTGAGTTGATATCTCTACAACAGACTTGGTTGAACTCCACTGGTCACTGCGTCTCACTAGAACTCCAGGAAACATCTCTTGAAGTCAGTCACTAATGAGCATATGATTATAGATCAGAGAGACGGAATAATATAAATTCTTTGTTGAGTGTCATAAACACTAATTGTTATACAGCTTCACTATCGCAAAACATGTAAATTCTCGAAACTGCAACCTTAGGAACATACTTAAGATTGAGTATTTAATAAACCATAAGATTAAGTTATTTCTTGGTTAATTCTAAAACCGTACATTCTGATTAAACATTAACATTTTTTACATTACAAACTATAGATGTAATAAATAATGCATAATAGGGTTTGAAAATGGTATTGGAAGGAATGATTCCAAATGAAATACCTTTCTTACTCAATGAAGGTGTGCCTGAAATATATTTATTGATCTTATTTTAAAAGACCAAAGCTGGTGAATAATTCCAAGAGTCCATAGAATTTTTATGAGTACGGTTTATTTAAACATTTGTTTTTGCCGTCCTTATACATACTTACATTTACTTTGATATATATCTTGTGTTCAGCTCATTCGTTTTTTCGGTTGAATCTAATTGAGTGAAGTGAATTGGTTGAAGTGAATGGATAAAAATGAACACAGTAACAGGCAAAACAATATGAAACGGTAAATAATAAGGAAAAAAGTAAAGTAGTCATCACAAGTAAATAGTAAGTTAACATGGGTTTTATGGTTGATAACTAAGCAGGAGTGGAGATTCAATGAAAATTAGCACAGTAAATTTGCCATTTAACCAGCTCGAAAAACGATTACTAAAAGAAGGGAATTCTTTGATCTAAAGACTATCGCTTTATCGTTTTATGGTAGCAAAGCTTACATTGAAAGCGTCTTTTGGATAACGATGTGCAAATAAACACGCTTATAATTTTTGGATACAGCAAGATTGGATAACGTTAGAACACAAAACTCATTACTTATTACTTGGTAGAAGTCCTTGGATCTACGATTCATCCTAGTCGGCTTTCGTCAATGAGATGTTTCTGTGACCTAGAAAAAGTTTATGTGCATCTTTAGAATCTGGATGATATTACTCTATGTTCAAGACGAATATGTTACCACTAGGCCCACATTGTTTGATTGACCAGCGATGACAATTTCATCAAAATTGCAGGAATATTTTGCTGACAAGTGCCAACAAGTTTGTGCTTCAACATTCCTTTGTTTTTCATAGTTTTTCAGTTAACATTAGTTCATGCTTAAACATAATTCAACATTGAATGACCTCAACTCCTGTCATGCGAAAGTTATTTATTTCAAGCATATTGAAATTTAAAGCATAAAAGTTCATTTTCTAAATAGTCGGCGGTAAACGAATAAAACATTAACATTTACAATATTCCCAGAGCTCATTTAAAATACGAGTTAGTCTCCTAAAATACTAAACAAACAAAAATTATTATTTTCATATATAAAATAGACTAATGAAGAAATGCTCTAGAAAAGAAAAAAATTAAAAATGTAAGGTAATATGACATGAAAAGTTGTAAACAAAGGACACATTCAAAATAGTTTTAACACGAAAGACTAAATTATTGCTAACCCGCATCAAATACAGAATCAATGAAAATCATTTTACAATATATTTCTTCCTAGTTTAGATCAATTCATGAAATGCACACCATTACCCTCTACAGGACCAGTTTCAGGGTTTTCATATCTCGTGACGAGGAGAATACATTAAGCTACCAAAATCCCAGTGAGAATTTACTTTTGATTTAGTGACACAAACCAGCGAATAGATAGGATTCACACTAGTAAGGGAAAAGCGCACATCAATAAAGATGAACATTTATAGCGGTGACCAGCGAAAGGACGGCCATAAGATGTGGCTCATATTAATAAATGTGAGCATCAAATGGAGGAATGAAATTTTTGCTTCATAGATAATAGTGAAGTATGCAAGGTTATTTCAGTGGCTCTTTTCGGTTGACACCTATTCCACACTCTGAAATAATTCCCTTTGAACACAAAATTTGACAATTATACTCATATTTGGGGGCAGTTATTTGATGTGGGATTTCATTTGTTTACTTGATTTTTTAGTGATAAACATACAATTCATTCAAATTGTGAATTTTATTTTTCACGCAAACATACATGGATATGCACAAAAATATTTCATTTAGATAAGAAACAATCATCTGAATACTTCCATACATGCATTTCAGAACAAAAGTTACTATGTTTCAAAGATAGACCATATAGTGCGATTTTGATATTTTCATACTATGGGAATAACGTTTTTCCGGTAAATCCTAATTTTTTTTTATTACAGCAGTTAATTAATACCGACAATTGATATATTATAATCTATCATCATTGTTCTGATCTTAATAAAATGTTAATAGTTAACAACGAATAGCTTTCCAAACTATTAATGAAAATCTAGATATTAGGTCAAACATGTGATTTAAATAGTCTATGCTGTCAAATGATTCCCATTCACTGACAGGTATTAGTTAATTGCTTAAAATAAATAGGTTTTAAATATTATACGAAAATGATGCTTAATAGTACGTGAAGACACAATATCTGAACATTATTATTGCAGCACCTCAGTAAATATAACGCAGATCAACTAGATTATCAGCTTCGATATTCGAAATAAATGAATGAAATATGATTTGGGTAGTAAGAAGAACAAATTGTTACTTAATTTGGAAAATCACTGTATTTGTCGAAAGTCGATTCTTCATTGAACGTTTGAAGAACTGCATTTTTGATTGGCCGAAGAAGCAAAGAGACAGACGATAAACTGAACAAATTTCAAGCTTTTAAAAATTTTATCTCTCCATTCTATACTCACCTTTATTAGTATGTGCTCTTTTAATAATCTCACGTTAGCTTGAGCCCTTATAAATGAGTACCTAAAGATGGCCATCCATAAAATATATTTGATAATGGCAGCTCTAGGTGGCTAATTAATGAGATTTAGATATATGAATCAGTGAATTCCTATTATGTAATACTATCACTGCCGTAAGACCTAGACATGCTTGGTATAACTCGTTATGAGGATCTTGAATTCATGCTGTTGGATAATTCAAAACTACAACAAAAATTTAATCCAGTGTTCAGCACTTTTATTCGTTTTTCAAATTACATAAGTTCATGATTCAAATAATCTGGACAAAAATACTTTTTTGTTCATACACATACCATCATACTTTTAATATAGATGTGTTGTTTTTACTTCTCTTCCGTAAATTTGTCTATTTTTTATTGATAGTTGTTTTAAACCATGTCATTTTCTTCTAATATTAGAAGATAAAGAAAATACCTTTTAAGCAGTTCAAATAAATTTCATACTAAATGCATAAAATCACAACATCTCAGGATTACCGAAGTAAAACTCAAACTGCTTTATTTTCAAAATCATGTAGATAAATCACTTGACCATTTAAAAACCCCGCTTTTATTGTCATCACTTTCGTACATAAAGTTCTGAACGTATGTTACTTGATCATCATTACATTGCATACGATTTGACTTCGTTATAAACATTTTTTTATGTGGATTTATCATATCCAAGTACATTTTTATGTGACCACAAAATGAAACACTGAATTACATTTTAATATCCGTAATCCATAAGTAGACTATTTATGTACCAAACGATTAGTCAAATTAGTCTGATTTTTAAACTATCTTGCGATGAACACCACTACTGTCAGGAATGATGAAGAAAGTTTATATTTCACGCAGATACTTTCAGTGTTATTACATTCTCTTTAGAATGATAATATACATTAACCAGAATTGTTCTCTCTCTCTCACTCAAAAAAAAACAAAAACAATTTAAGTTCATCACCTGATTTTCAAAGAAATGAGATTGAATGTTTATAAGAAGTAATTTGAGTTGAAATATATTCATTTAAGGTTCAACATTTGAAATGTAGGATAAGAATGCACCACTGAAATAAAATATTCTGTATGTTATTTTGTTATTAATAGGTATATGAAGACGAAATCCATGTATTTGCCTAACAACTAAGACCTTTACGAATCTAAATAGTTACCTTTCGAGATTTCTATACTAAATGAAAAAGCCATAGTCAAAATCATCACTATTAATTACCAGAATATTTATGTGATAAATAAATAAATTTAATAAACTTTTCATTATCAACAAAATAGATTCATACATCTACACATCATATCTACTCTTCACACACGTATTGGAAATGGTTTTGAAATGATATACCCTAAAGTTTTCAGAAATAGGAGAACTATTGCAAGTTTGACTTCATTATATTACTTATTCCTGCTACCCATTGCAGGGCAATAGACTGCCTATCAGGATTCGCCAACCAACTCTATCTTGGGCCCTCCCTTTCCAGTTGTTTTCGATTGCTATTCATTCTTTTTATGTCTGCCTTCAATTCCCGACGCAAAGTGTTTTTTGGGCCCTCCTCTTTTCCGTTTCCCTTACCTACTTCCAACGTCTTTTCCTAACTTCCTCTTCAGCTGGAAGTTGATTTGTTCCCTTGCACAGTAGGCTGTTAGTGATGGTGTCTGTCTGTAGTACCTTGTGTAGACCATTGAACTTTTTGATGATTGTTGTGGTAGTCCCACAATTTTCAGCTCCATACTATAGAACTATCTTGACATTATTACTGAAGATTCTCACTTTGATATTGGTTGATAGTTGTTTTTAGTCCAATATATTATTCAACTGTGGGAATAGTGTTCTTGCTTTGCCAACCCTTATCTACAATATGCATCGGATCCTCCGTGTTCATCGATGATGTTGTCCAGGTACCTGAAAGATTCCACATCTTTCAGAACTTCTCCACTAAGTGTGATTGGGTTAATGTTCCCTGTGTTGTATTTGAAGATCTTGCTTTTTCCTTTGTGTATGTTGAGGCCTATTGATACAGAGTCTGCTGCTACATATGTTGTTTTCGTCTGTATTTCCTCGTGTGTATGAGATAGGAGGGCTAGGTCATCTGAGGATTCCAAGTCGTCTAGCTGAATCCATCCTGTCCATTGTATTCCGAGTTTCCCGTCAGACGTCGAGGTCTTTATAATGCGGTCAACTACCAGAAGAAAGAGGAAGGGGGAGAGTAGACAGCCTTGCCTGGCTCCGATCCTCACATGGAATGCGTCTGTCAGCTTTCTCCTATGCACCACCTCGCAGTGTAGTCCGTCGTTTGAAATCCAGATGATGTTGACGATTTTCTCAGGAACACCATGATGTCGAAGAAGTTTCCATGATGTTATTCAATCCACAATGTCAAATTCTTTCTTTTAGTCGAGGAAGTTGAGGTTTAGTGACTAATTCCATTCAGTTGGTTTCAGAGGGGACTAGCCTATTCAAGAGTTCTCCGAAGTATTCTGACCACCTGTTCCTCCGTTCTTGAATCCCACTGATTAGTTGCTTTCTTTGTCCTTGACTGGTCGCTCTGGTTTACCATATTTCCCTGCTAGTTTCTTCGTTATGTCATATAGTCGTCGCATATCTCCTTCTCTTGCAGATTTTTTTTCTACAGTCGTTGCTAGTTCTTCTACGTATTTCTGCTTGTCGACTTTAATGCTCTTCTTCACTTGCTTGTTTGCTTCTGTGTACTCAGCTTGTGCCTTGACTTTATCTGCTTATGTTCGGCTGTTGTTAATTGCTGTCTTCTTGTTCTTCCTTTCTTGAATTTTGTCCAGGGTTTCCATAGAGATCCATTCCTTATGATGATGCTTGTTGCGGAAAAGCACCTCCTGACACGTTCAAGTTAGTGCTTTGGGTATGAGCTTGTGTGGGAATATTGTGCCTCTTATAACCAATTTGTTGGATGCACATAAATTTGCGAATCCCTCACCATTTTCTTTTCTTTCTCCCGGTCAGTCCATGTCGTCTTATGATATCTTCACATCCGGTTTTGTCCACTCCGACTTTGGCGTTTTCGCATCTCATCAGGATGTACAGGTATTTTCCTAGTTACTTCTCTATGATTGATTGCAGTCTCTCATAAAACTGATCTTTATCGTCGTCATTACCATAATTGTTTGGTGCACTTCATTATACACTAATGTTCAATTCACATCCATATACATTTTATAAACATACAGAAAGTTTTTGATAATTTTCTCTGCTGTTATTTAAACAACTATAAACAGAAATGAAAATAATTCGATTAATTATTTGTTCAGGTCGGATTATTATCAGAGAAGTTGACGTTAAAACTGAAGATTTTAGGCTTGGTTGATTGAAATAAAAATCAAACCGTGAAAGGTAACTAAAATGGAAGAAAGTTGACTGAATTTAATTGGTGTAAATAGTTTACATTCGATTTAAACCATTTTTAAAGGTTTTTAGGAATAAAAGAATGTTAGTTGTCTTTAAAGGACAATGTAAAGAATAAATTTACACCATCAGCTTTTAGAATGTGGGATGTACTTACTCAAAACACAAAATACGAAACAGTTTTTTTGAGCAATTATTCTTATAAACACTGTCTACTAGGGGACTTATGAAACGATGATATTAATTGTCAAGGTAATTTATTTTGTTTTTTTTTCAAACAGTCAAAAATGCACAACATAGAATCTGGAACATGTTTACATAGGTGCAAATTGCTATACTTCATTAAGAATGTGAAATGACAATTTTAAAGTAAATCCCAGAGTAGTAGAGGCAGTCATAATATTGTTGGCAATAGAAAAAATTATTCACTAACGATACGGTTCGCGAAGAGAATATCAATTATTGTAGTATAGAAAAATTTATAAGGCATTTATAAACCTTAGATCTAGTGGAAGAAGAATGAATTCACTTAAGCCACTATGAACAAGTTTGAGCTATGTCATTAAAAGTCTCAAACCATTAGTTACGGTAATATGGCTGACTCTAATTAAACCGTCTACATTCACCGTTTCCCTGTCCAATAGTCAGTTTCTTCATGGACTGATGCTATATGTCTTGGTTTTGTTACATCCGTCTATCTTCTAATGTATTCTTACACCAGTCATTATCTCATGTCGAGGTAGATGGTGGATAGACATACCTAATACGCGTCCTAACCACCTCAGTCAGTAGAAATAGGCAGTCTGCACTGTTCCATTTTATACATCATCAGTAAAAAATAATAGTGTCATAATACAGGATCAGATCACTTAGTATTACTAACTCATCTTGATGGTACGTTTAGGAAGTAAAAGTCATTGAAGTTTTTCATGATAAGGTGAATGTTGTTGAGCTAAGGGATGTAATGCCTAGACCTATTCATCTTTCATCCCAAGTTTTCTCTCAAGGTTTGTAACCTGTAAGTAGACAGGCATAAAAAGACTTCATCCCAATAATTATTGTCATAATAATACTTGAAACAAAATATATCTTTTCACTCCTGAATAAAAAAAAACTATTATCTTAAAATAAGCATTTGGTTAAAAGAGGCCTCACTATGATATATTAATTCCAACCTGTCATTTTCGCTAAATGGGATATTCTAAATTTATATTCATCAAATTTTATAACACATTTATCATATGATTCATTACTTAAAACTAAGCATTTGTACGTGTTTTCTTTTTAAAGAAACATTTATTTATTTACCTTTTTTGATCACTTTGCATTATGTAAAAGATGCCAAAAAATAAACCAGAGTCTTTCAGTCATATGATCATTAAGGAGTTGTTGTCTTTTTCACTGATATATTCTTTCAATGTCAATAAAAAAAGAAAAAAAATCGATTGATGTAAAAACTATGTACATTCCTCATAAATAGTTTATCGTGAAAAATAATTGTAATTAAAATGAAAATATTGTAAGCAAAGATGGATAGTGGCTGGCAGTGGAACCCAGTACCTTTCGCTTCAAACGCCACTCCGCTACTGATTCCTGATAGTCACTTGTCTGTGCAATGGGGTGAAGTTTAAATTCACTTAGTAACGCGATGGCGTTTGAAGAGAAAGGTACTGGGTTTGAGTTCCAGAGTGAACATCAACCCTGAGATGCAAGTACATCCAGCTGACGAGTCCCAAATAGGACGAAACGCGCGTCAAACTGGATTCCACTGCTAGCCACTATTCATCTTTGCTTACCATGCTTGTGAAATAAGGCTATATCGAGGCAATACGCACAGTATGCACATATGCCAATAAGAGACTGACCAGTTGCAGTCCTAAACATCAATGGAAAGATTCAAACAAGTAATACTAAGTGAATTTAAAGTGAAAATAAATTTAGAAAAATTAATTTAAGTAGTATTTGTGTTTTCTATTTCATTGAATAATTAAACTAATAATGAGATTGAATTTTATCAGTAGATCTATTTTAAATTTATTCCAAGGTAATAATAAAGAGGATGAATGGTAAATTTATAGGAAATTTTATATTACTTCAAGTGGTAGTAAAATTTGTATACTTCAGACTGGGTGTTTTTGTCAACATAGAACAAACTTAATGAAATCTAATAATATAGCTCTATTATGACTTGATTAGATAGGTAAGAATTCAAATTGAAATGTATTATCTTATGAGAATAGTTACTTGAGTTAAGAGTTTGAATGCAAAAATTAAATGAAACATGTTATTTCATATGAAGAACTGTTCCATGCTACTGATGGTACTAAGTAATAGTAAATACAATTATTTACCTTAAATATAAGTATTTCATATGTCTTATATTTTGTTGAACCTTCTTCTTTTCAAATGTATATTCAATTGATGATTACCAAGAGCTCATAATGACAACATATGAGTTAAATAAAATATTAATATTCCAACCTTTCAATTAGAGATACCTGAGTGACCGTGACTTACATTTGTTTATGATATCGCGTACTGAAGATATCAAAGTGAGAAGTATTAGATAATAGAAAACGGTTAGTTGGACCCCCTGGATCTAATAGAATTATTTCCTTTTACCCACCAATACGGAGTCTAGAATTTTCACGAGAGTTCCACATATTTCAGACTGTTATGGAAATTAATAACTTCCCTTCAGCTTTTATTCATTATTTATCACTGCATAGAGAATACAATGGCAATTAGATGTCCTTGTCTTAAAACCTTAAGATTAGTAAATTTAAATAAAAATCCAAGTGTAAAATATTGTATTGCAATTCATTTGTATGCACTATTCAAACTACAAGTTCTCCATTAAATATAGTATGGATTTATTTCAATTTGAAATCGATTTGATTATCTGGTTGTTGATATTTTTGATTGAAATTTGATAGTTGACTTATGGGTGCTGGCACATCCATCTGACAAGTTTCAAGTAGGACAAAAGGTGAGTTTTAGGTTCTGCTGCTAGTTACATTTCATCTCTTCTATAGTACGTATTTCATTTATTGATATGTATTATTGAGAAGTTCTAAGATTGATCAAAAGCATAGCCTATTAGATCCTAATTTTTTCTTCCATATTGAATTAATGCATTTTTAGCGAAAGCAACTTTAAAAGTAAACTTTTGTTTATTTTCTTTTCCAATTCAATTATTTCGAATTAATTAATGTAGAATACCCTAATTTATTTATTCTTGTTGTTATATACACCTTTATTCATATTGACCTTCTTTAAAAATCAATATCATCTATTGAAAATATGTCGTTAATGTTAATTTACATTAACATAACAATCTGATGTTACACTCAAATATATAATACCTTGACATTTGTACTGGATGGGAATGAAGCTAAATTAGTAAAGTACAAATTCAGTAATTGATAAATTACCAACAATTTGTTTATTAAAACTTCTATAATTCTACAGTATATTTTTGTCGTTAATAAAATGACAACCAGTAAGCTCATTATACTTGTTCAGAATAATACATTTTTGTTAATATCTTTGTATCAGTATTGTCGATCGACTGTTATATAGGTAAATGTTAATAATACTCTCTAAAATGTATATCAAAACCCTACAATTACGATATACACTTTAAAGTAACTCAATAGTAATTGCATAATCGTTCTTTTCAATGAACGTTTTGCATTTCAATCAAAGAATCACAGATATTTCAACTGAATACAAAACATACTTCTTGATATCAACATAAATTTTAAATTTCAGAATTAACCATTACGAATATTCTTCTTTGAACTATTTCAAATTATTGAAAAATATATCTTGCTTAAGGAGTGAATGAATCATTAGATATTTAGAACATTGTTCGATTATAATAATCATGATGATTGTTTTACAGAACTTTGTTCAATGCTCATTTATTCATACTTTAAGGAATTTATTATGTACGATCTATTTGAATTTTTGGAATAGTGAATAACTCATGAAAAATTTATTTTTTAATTATTTTATTTAATCGATAGTATCAATAAAATATTTCGGCTGTTAACTGACTGACTATCAATAACATTTAACTGAAGTAATCACTGTGGATTATTTAGATGATGACATTTGTTACAGAGGTTTTGTGTATAACAATATTTAACATCAAATTGTATATTTATGCATAAAGCAAGATGCATAACTCTTCTCATTTCTTTCTTATATGATAAATTCTTTATTTGCAAGTATAGATCAATTGTATGGATTAGTCAATATTATATTATTCTTCCCTCAGTAATAACAGAGATCTTTTGATAAAATGGAATGGATGATTTCATTCCAAAAATCTGGCGTCCAATGTTGATTTTTGTACGAGACATAAATAAAACTTTATTGTTACATTTTATTAGAGTTTAACAGTTTCACTTTTCACTGGTTACGACTAGTTTTGTAAATAAACAGTGGAACATATATGTTGATAACAGAGTTAGAAGTAAACCATTCAGTGGGTCAAAAGATTTTTTGACTTGTAAATACAGACTTGAAGTTCTTAAATTAAAATAATCTCGTCAAAGCTTCATATAAAATGTGAAACTGAACATATTGACTTTTGATTTATAGTAACATGAAGAATGGCTGTATCTCATACCTGTATTGGAGTTCCTTTTATGGGTTTTGTTAATTCATAAAGATTGTAGACCTTCTCGTGACCAGTGAAGATTTCTTAAAGTTTAATGATGAATAATCCAGGGAAGCCGCATACTTATAAAACGAAGGATTTGATTCATAATTTGCTCAGTATTTAGGCATATAATCTCATGGATAGTGATTGACTTCCTTTGAGTAGGTCACATCATTATTATTGAATACAACTGTAGTTATTTTAGTTATTGTCACATAATTATGTACATTAATAATTGTGAAGTTTTAATGATGTAGTTATCAAAAGTAATTTTTTTACCCGAAAACTTTTTGTTTTTGAATAATCTATAAAATTTCTTATAAACCTGAAGCCTCAATTAAAATAAACGGTTATCTTTACTTACTTTTGAACAGAAAAAAAGCCGTGATACATAAGGGGATACTGTATGAGTTTGAGTATCACCGAGCACAAGAAATATAAGTTTGTCGACTTGGAAAGTTTCACTATATTCTTACATTACTATTGTATATAAAGGACCATTTGAAGTTAATGACAAATTTGTTTTTTCCCATAAATGAATTAGCTTGAAATTACATAATGAATAAACATCACAAACGCGAAACTAGTAAGTGGACTCTCTCTCTCTCTGGTTATACAACAATTAACTGGTAAATCTGAAAATTAATTCAATAAACATTTAAAAAGTAACTGATTCTTAGTTAATTACATTACTAATATTCTTTACATTGCTAAAATCCCTACACATTTTAATTCATGTAAAAGCATATATACTGTATTTACTTCATGACATATTACTTACTCATCTTGTTACCCAATTAGCTTTTCATATGATATTAGTTTGTGATTCGATTTATATTGAAGAAAATTGTATAAATCTATTATAAATCGTTTAATAATAGTACCAAGAACGTAATACTTACAAGTAATTGACTTGGAGATTTTAATGGAAAACTGTATTCTTTGAAGTTGATCAATTCACAAGTGAGATGGTAACTCGCTGATGATATACTTTAGTATTTCTAACATGTGAAATTAACTGAATTGAATGATTAAAAAATCATTGAATTTCCTCACTATGCTTACTATTCAAAGAAGCATTCAACAGTCAATGGTTAAAATTTCGATAAAATAGCAATATCAACATGACGTAATTCTTTATAGTAAATTCATTGTGTAACATTTATCTATTACAAGCTTTATAATAAAATCAGTCTTTATTATGTTGATTAGGAACAGATTTTTAAATTAAACAACTGATTTCAGCATATAGAGGCTGAAACATATCTGAATCAAACATCCACCGGCTTTTGTTAGTTCCTATATCAAAATCAAGGTGTTGATTGAAAAGCTACTTGACCGAACTTAATTCTAATTCCTATGAACAACTAATTAAAATGCTATACAGGTCTGCTTTAAGCTTATTAATAATCTAGACTAGAGTTGAATTATTTTATCACAAATATTTAACTAGGAGGAATCCCAATTATAATTTCCAAACACTGGACATTGTACATAATACACTAATATTGGTAGGCTGTAATAAAATTCAAACTAATTGTTTATCATACATCACTTTTATTTTTGTAGTTTCCTTGAGAAAACACTGATATTTCATCAATGAAATCATTTTAATTCATTTTCACTCTGTTATATCCCAATATGATTAATGAATGGTAACTTTTGCGATCCATTTATGAACCAATACTATGTGTCAAATAACTTAGCTATTCATATTCATGTCCCTCGTATTAAGAGCTTTATTTTGACCTATGAATTATTATTATACGATTTACCATTCTTGAGTTATGCCTTGTCTATCAATTACTATCTCTCTTATTCACAGCCACATTTGGCTAAAACTTGTACAAATGTTGTTTCCCATTTTATGGTACGATGTGGTCCATCTAGTTGGTATATAAACCCAGTATGTTTGATATAAATGAATTATACCACGGAGGCTGAAAATGAGGTTCTAAATGGGCTAGGCAGAAAGCAGGACCGAAAAGTACTCTAGATTGCCCGTATGGACTTTATACGTAATTGGTCCGACCGATAAATCACTGCTCTGTAATTGGAAATATTATCAATTCATACACTAACAAGGCATACAGGCTACGAATTATAACACACCCAATAACCGAAGTTATTTCGGTTATGTCAAATATGCTAAGCCCTAAAATTTATCTCCTAAATCATACTATAGTGACTTACAATTTCGAAATTTACTCCAGTAATCGCACTGTTTTAATTATTCGAAACAAGAGTGAAATGCATGTGATTAAATATACATTAATGTATATTTGATACAGATAACCTTATTTGAAAACTACTACATTTTTAATGCTTGAATTCATCAGTCGATTAAAGCTAGACGACAAAAACCTAGAAACATTGGACGATCGTTTCGTCCTAGTATGAGACTTCTCGACAGTGCGCATCCACGATCCAGCACGCGCAACTCTAACCCGTGACCTTCGGCCGCGCAGGCGAACGCCTAAACTCTAAACCACTGAGCTAACATCCAACAACGTTAATGTCTATCTTCGACAAATCCACGATATTGTGCGATCATCCACTATTGTCTTCAGTCAGTAAATGCCTCTACAACAGATACGGTTGAACTCCACTGGTCACGACTTTTGAATTCAACTATTAGAAATTACTACGGTGTCCACAAAACCCTATTCTGATAACTACTACATTTTTTGATATTTACATCTATCTGGATTAAAAATATTTGACAAGTTTCATGACATAAATTAATAATTTCTCAATACCAACTAAGTCATATTCAATCATATTCTGATCAATATTAATACTTTCAAACATTTTCAACGGTTGGATTATGTAATAACAGAATAATTTCACAAAATTAATTTAACTAAATTCCATTGAAAAAAATGATATAAAATCTTCTATTGTAGAAACGTACGTCTACTGATAAGACAGAAAAGAACACGTGAAATAATTTTAATGCATAATAACCTAAAACTATAAACATTAAAAGAAAGATAACTTTAGCTGGGTTGTTCGCAGTTCTACCAAATAACCATTATATATCCACGAATGACATCTATCAGCAGTAACAAGATTTTTGGATAAAAATGCTTTATTAATATAGAGTTGTGGAGATTGTTGAGTTTATATTGAGATCATGAATGGATCAATGTTAGATCACCATTCAAAACCTGAAAGCACTGAACGGCCGTTTCGTTCCATCATGGAACTCCTCAACGGTGCGCATCCACAATCCCGACGTTCAATGCTTCCAGGTTATCAATGATGGTCTAACATTGATCCATTCATGGTATCAATCTAAAAAACGATTTATTCGACAATTTGAAGTAAATTGTAACTTAAAATTATGAAAGGGGTTTACTGTAAATGAATGCGCAGAAAATCAAATGGCATTTTAGAAAATATTTGAAATAAAATTTTGTGAATCAAATCAAATTTTTATATCTGAATGATTTTGCGGAAAGTTATGTATGAATTTTAATAATATTTCTGTCTAAAGAGTACGTTTTCATGTACATCTGTAAAAGGTGATTATTTGAACATACTAAAAGTGTAGATGATAACTTCTGTAGAACGATATCTCTCATAGTCTAATATTTTTGAAACCAGATTGTACGTCAGAGTTAAAACATTTGATACTTAAAAACTTAGCAATTGCTCTCTAACTGACTTCTAGTTCTCCAGAATATTTACACAATTGAGCCTCGAACGGTAGAGAAAAGTTGAAAAGTATAAGCAGAAGCTTTACCTTTTAAAGTTAATTTGTGTACAGAAAATAAAAGCATTTATAGGTTTGTACAGAGTCTTGATAGTCTGGAATATTCCGGAAACACTAAATTTAACAAGAATATATTGAGTTACTCAAGAGGAGTTCAGAATATAATTCTTCACTTTTCCATAAGTTTCGGGTAAGTTTCCATTACATGTTGATTAAAAGTTGTTTTCAGACTTTTTCTGTTTTCTAAAGACATTTTGATGGGTTCTCGAAGGTTGACGATAAGTTCTTAAAATAATAGCAAATTTTATAAGAACTTTCGTCTAAATTGGAGCGAATAGTTTCACAGTATTTGATCGACGAGTTGATGTAAGACATTAAATAGGAATAATATATTTGTAAAATCTCAGTGAATTATGATTAGGATACGAAACTAAATATAGTCTGTAATAAAAAAATACTGAAATAAAAATTGTTCGAATCATTTGAGAGGAGTAAGACAGTTAACTTTGATATTCAAAATGACAACGGAACAACATGAAATTTATAATTTAACATTCTTTTTGATTGACACCAGTGATACTTAAGTCTGTCTATGATTATCTTACTGAATGTATATGCAGGGAAAGAAACACAGAAATTACTACTTATTTATTTAGTCATGTACGCTATTTATCTTTAACAAGCTAATTAATTATGATTTGATTATTCACTAATATTTCCAGTAATATTTAAGCGATAAAGTCCTTATATTCAAAATTAGTTGTCATATTTTTGACTTATTAACTAGAGTCTTTTGAAATAAGTAAATACCAAGTTACTGTACTTAACAGAATTTTGGACCTCACTTTAGTGTATTGCAAGTACATTATACAGAATTTAGCTCATGACCTTGTATTTAGAATATAGCATGAGATTTTTAGTCAACTTAGTATGCTTCTAATGGTCACACTCCCATTAAGAATGAATTCAAACAGTCAAAGTTTTTAATTTAACTTTTGGAGTTCAACTTGAACCTAGTCATTGGTGTGAATATGATTATTTTCAGTTCACTAAGGTTATCGGTAACTTTCTACATAATCTTGATCCTCAATAAGAACTTACTTCAAGTATGGTAATTTTCGTAAACACCTCAGAACCGACATTGTCTGTGTAATGCCTAAACCACGGAGAATTATTTCCGAAATCTTTGTTTATTTCTATAGGATAGCTCCTACATTTGAAGCTATGATCCATGTATCTAAATTATCAGATTATCAGTGGACTGATTTCTCTCTTTCACATCTTTTTGTTTTTGATGTATTAAATCGAATGTGTACACTTCGATATTAATGTTAAACGAACACGGCGTGTGCGAAATAAAACTTCGATTGATACCCGAAAAGCATAGCACATGGACAGCAGTTAAATTAGTTTATTTAATCAATTAGCTTGTAGAATATTACGGGAATAATCAGAAAATCATATAGTCTATTTAAAAAATTATCTAAGAACATATGTTTTCTTAAAGTTCAGTTAATAGTTCTTGTTTACACAAGAGCTTCAGTGATTTGTTTTTTATACAAGTCCGTTTGTTCAACACCAATTAGATTGTAAGTTTATCTTGTCAAAAGTAACATTATTCTCTAGTTATTTAAGTTATTTACTAGTTACTATGTTAATATAAAAAAAAATATTTGAATAAGAATTTTATAAAATCTTGACAAAATTATAGACTTTGAATGTGATTGGCAGCAGTCAAATTAAAACTTATGATTATCAGTGTCATTGGAGTAAATGATAACTGGAGAAATATTATCTATATTATTAGTGAAACGATAATTACTTACTTACGACTGTTACTCATCGTGGAGTAGCATAGGTCGCCCATCGATACTCTCCATTCAACCCTGTTCTGGGCAATCCTATCCAGTTCTTCCCAGTTCTTATTCATCCCTTTCATGTCTGCTTCTATTTCCCGACGTAATCTGTTCTTTGGCCTTCCTCTCTTTCGTTTCCCTTCTGGATTACAAGTTAGGGCTTACCTCGTGATGCAGTTTGATGATTTCCTTAATGTATATCCGATCCACTTCCAACGTCTTTTCCTAGTTTCCTCTTCAGCTGGAAGCTGGTTTATCCTCTCCCACAGAAGTCCGTTGCTGATGGTATCCGGCCAGTGAAGAAACGATAATAGTGCTATATGTTTTACAGGATTTGAAACTCTAAGTTTAGAATCATTCAAAACTATTAACAAAAGAATGAATATGCTGAGTGTTTGAAATTTACACAAGAAAATGTATGCACAACTCTGAACAACTTTTTGATAAGTTTCTAAATCTTTGTAAAATCTAAGACCATATATTTGAGTTGAGGTGGTTAGTCATTAATAATATCGCATGAGAACTGCATCATATCACAAATTTACATAGATTGAAATTCTGAATCATTGACTTCCGGCTGAATTCCCTTGATTTTCATCCTATATGATGTTTTGGCCAGGCTTGCTGTCCTATATAAGGATAAAATAACTGTTCAGTAGTATTCTTCGTCACTTGACGAAGTAAGATTATAGTAATAAAAGTATTGAGCCCTTAGGCTGCGAAAAGTCATTGAACATAGGAGCACCATTTTTGGAAATCGTTTTAAACCTGTTTCACATTGTTTAAATGAATATAGCGAAATCCTGATAGTGTTTTATGATAAACCACTACAATTTCCTGTCGTGTTCAAGCTTGTAATATTAGGCTAACTGTAACGTACACAAAATGAATTAGAGTTGGATTATGTGGAATAATGAAATTTCAACAGAGTAATGTGTGACATAATAAACACAAACAAAATGAGCAAGGTGAGAAAACATATTAATGGTTGCAAATGACGTTTATATATTTATATAATATCGCCTACATAAAATAATACATTTCATGTTGAGATAATAAAAAGATTGGACAATGAGTAACTTCATGTTGTCCTCTATTTATCATTGATGTGATGCATAATATCAATTCTCATTGAATTTTAATAGTTGAGATCATGATTCAATTGAAGCTAGACCACAATGGAAAACCTGGAACCGCTGTACGGCCGTTTCTTCCTATCGTGGGACTCCTCAGCAGTGCGCATCCACGATCCCGCCTCGCGAAATTCGAACCCGGGACCTATCAGTCTCACGCACGAGCGCCTAACTCTTTGACTACTGAGCAGGCATCCAACGGTGTTAGTGTCTAACCTCAACCGATCCACGAAATTGAGACTGATAGATCCTGGGTTCGAATTTCGTGAGGCGGGATCGTGGATGCGCACTGCTGAGGAGTCCCACGATAGGAAGAAACGGCCGTACAGCTGTTCCAGGTTTACCATTGTGGTCTAGCTTCAATTGATTCATGATCTCAACTATTAAAACTGCTAAAATATCCACAAAATCCCCTTACGAAATTATCATTTAACTGAATAAAGTGGTAAGATGTAAAAATTCAACCGGTATTATTTGATAGTGGTAATACTAGCTATCAGGATGATTATTGCTTCATGTACGATTTTGATACAACAAAATTTATATTAACGGACAAACCAATATGTGAAAATTGTTTCAACTTAACATATCTAACTTGTATTTGGTTATTTAATTTGGTTATTTATTCTCTGAAGAAGTGGCTTACACTGAGTCACGAAACGTCAGAAAATCTAATTTTTCTACTCATTGGGATATTACAAATATATTATTTATTTATAACTTGTATTTTGTTTGTATATAAAGTACAAAAAGTCGATGTGATTCACAAATTGGTTATCTTTACATTAGTCATTCAGTATTGATCACTAAGTGACATATCAACATAGTATAACCGGTGTAATTTGAAATATGCAAGACTGGGTCAACCGTCTCTTTGCGATTGTGGTATTTTGCATAAAGTTATGGGTTATTTTGATAACTTCTCTAATTAAATATATAACGGAGTTTTATGTTGCGAAGGTGTACTTGTATGCGAATAAGTCACATATTTTCTTTGGTATGAGCTAATTCAGTTAACAGAGCATTTTCGTTCTTAAACAAACAGGCATATAGAAGTGTAATATTCACTTGCTAAACTATTCGGTGCTATCATTGTGAATTATTTTTTATACACACTAAAATTATTGGTAAATGTGCTTTTCATGATAAATCCCTTCAGTGCACCACAAACAACGTAAGACGTACCGTATAAGTCCATCACTCCAAGGTATCACGCTTCACACTAGCATGTAGAGAGTGAAAATTCAAAATATGAAAAGCGTGAAAGTTGAAATCGCAGTAAAGAAATATATAACAAGAGTGGAAACAAAATTGAAGGGTGAACAGTAAGAGATAATACTAAGCTCGAAAGTAAAAAGCAAATGTAGAATGAATACATTTATGACACAATGGAGAATCTTGATAAATACCCCCGAAGGTCCTCAACTATAGAATACTACTAAATTACTGACCTTAAGCAGGATATTTTCACTATACACTAAATCCCACTTGCACCAGAAATTAATGATTTCATGGAATGGCTCCGTGTCTTGACAGGATTACCTTTAGGTTCGTAATAACCTAATCCTAATTTGGGATTTATCTCATCCTTTTTTATTCCCAAACTTGGAGTAACTTCTTTTTTTATAGTAGTATATATATTCTACAAATGACTACAGAATCCAAACTAGTTAACGAGAATAATCGATTTAACAGAAAATAAGTAACTTTAAAGAAATACTAAGAAGTCCTTTGAAGAAACATTATTTTCTGAACATGCACCATATTACTGATAAATCTTGCAAGTGTGAAGTTATTATTATTAAACAAGGCATCACAAACATAAATACATAGAGATTACATAACTACAAACTTAAGTACTTTTTTAAGTAGTAGATGTATCATTTTTGCTAATGAAAGGTACATTCATGAATTTCCTAATTATAGTATAAATTAGTGTTTAACAGCACTTTTGTATTCAATGTCAACTGATAGCCAACTGTTTAGGTCTGTGTGAGGTTAAGAGATTGAATAATTGTCTCATTTTGAAGAACAGAACAGAGTTTATTGAAGTAGCATTATTATGGATGCGGTGGTTCAAGAAGGCTACTGTATCACACTCACAAATGTCATTGCTTTTCGATTCCTGTTAAACATATAATGCAGTACTTAGGAAATAGTTTATTATGACAAGACTGGAACGTCATCTTTATGAATTAGTGAAATAGCTTAATATTAGAGAATTCTAATCCAGTTACATATTTCCTTTTAGTGTATATATCGAAAAAGAAGAAACCGAAAGCAGAGGGCAAGTGAAAAGAAACATGACGATGATAAGTCAATTTTAAGATAAGTTTTTCAATGTACCTTAATCCGCCTATTTATTATTACCTTATTATAAAAAAGTGAATAATCTTACTACAGTAAACCTTGTGGTTATTCAAATTTTATGTAATAAATTAATAGAATGAAATAGAAACTCAAAGAATTTTTCTAGTGAGCCTAATCATAGACATTTGTACACATTTAATCCTTGTTGTATGCCTTTTTAAAATAGTCGTAAGATAGAAAAAGCCTTCAACTTATCAAGTTGGATCCACAGGCAGATAGCGATGAATTGTTCGAGGTCTTTGAATACACTTGCAAATCGATTCACGCAAAGGTCGGATTTAAAATGACAAACCGTAACCTTCAATATTAAGCTAATAATGATGCAAAATATATATTGTATAATTAGCTGTACCAAAACTTACCTAATGGCCGTATCCTTTTAACGCTTACAACACGTAAATGGTCTGATTAAATTCTTCATATCACTTATTTAGCTAAGATGACATTTTATCAGTAGATGTCATAATTCAGATCTTGAACAGTACAAGTAATCTTTATAAATTATCATAATAATCTATGTTGTTGTTTAATAAATTAGTATCAAATAATGATTGGGAATGAAGTACACTTCAGTATATGATACTTCATGGTTAAAGATAATTTGTACCCTACTTTCATTTAGATTTCATGTTTGTTGGCAAAAAGTAATCTATGGGCTTGATGTAAAAGTAAGTATCGTCAAAAATTTGAACTTTAGCCGATTGGATCAAATAAGAGTCAACATTGACAAATTTTTCAAACTGCAAATCTTACCGTAGAAAATAATTTATTAAATGATTATTCTCTATAGTAATATACCAACGATTGGTGAAGAGGTAATCATCAACAGACAGTAAGATATGAATGTTTTCATTTACTCTGTGTTCAAGACAAACATTTCATAATATATCTGTGATCATGAGTTCATTCATCATTTGTGATATGATTTATGTAACATCGTCGTATCTCCAACACCGAAAGATTGTCATTACTTCAGTCTGTGTTATCGACAGAAAAAATCCATAATTCTAAATGTCTAGCTTATTTCATTTCACGTTTTTACCACTTTGGCAAAGTGATACTATAAATAATCAGATGTATCGATAATTCTGTAGATTCATTTTATTGACTGTCATTCTAGTTGATTTTGTCATGACTTGATTCACACATTGATAGTTATGAACACATTCAGGACTGGATGCATGAATAGTTGCCTACTTGTAATATTTTATGTGAAACCATTAATGCTGACTATTTGATTCACGTGATTGAATGCTATTGTCATCTGTTCCATACATGTCATCAGCAAATGTGTATTAATTGATTGATTGAGTGTGTATTAACTGAATTTCACTACTTGTAGAGAATATGATTGTTTTGAATGATTGAGGTTATGGTTATCATGAAGTAGTAAATGCTTAATTAGAATATTGCTGACTAGTTGATGAGTAAGTTTAAATCGATTTTTTTCTATTAGCAGTTGACTTGATTAATCCGTGTATTATTGTTTGAAGGAAAATCGAAATTTGGTCAACTTTACTTCATTTGATCGATTTTGCATTTATAAATTTTCATGGACTGATTTTTTAATTATGTCTATATCAAGAATACCTTTTACGTTTACTGATAATGAGATTCTAATCTTTGCTCTTCAGTGTTAAATTAATGAACAATAGTCCAACATATAAATCTTGTGTTGTTCTCATTGAGGATGAGAATAACTTTACCGAAACATTCTCAAGTATACAAGAGATCAAGATCGCAGGATGCTTCATCTTCCCAAATAATTTATAACTGACTAGAATTCAGAAAACATTTTCTCTAGTTGTTCAAATGAGCTAACATATAATCATAGTAATATTAGCAATAAAATTTTACCTTAACACTGTCATTTACAAAAGTATCAATTACGTCACAAATGCTCTTCTACATTTACTGTGAACATTTAAATTCTTAGTACATGTAACTAAACGATACCAAATTAATCCTTTACAAGTATCATTTATTCGACTTTATACAATAATATGAATCATCAGTAGTAAATGAAAGTGAAAATTAATATATCCAATAGATTAAATATTTTAAAATAGCATTGAATCACTTTCGTTTATTCAATACAGATTGTTTTACCAAACACTTCCATATGACGTAGACAAATCGTTTCGTGTTTTTCTCGAGACATAACGCCACTGAATTCGAATGTAGGTAATCCTGTTGGTGCACACTGATAACGGCTCTCTAATTAAAATAGAATAACTATCTATTGTACTCTGAATTTTAAGAATTATTCGTCTGATAAAAGTTTTCAAATATCATCCATAAAATCAATATCTTACTGTATTTGGTGTTATTCACAAAATTATCCAACTCTTCTATTCATGTTTCTTAATTATTTTAGTTATCCTTATTGTTACCATTATCAATTTTCATCTATTGTTGACCGATTAATAAATAACAAACACCTTATTTTGAACGCTTGTGAAATCCTCTATTATCTCGACATAGTTGTTACTGGGTCACAATCAAAAACCATAAATGAATACCTTCTTACAACTTCCTTTTTTAATTTTAGTATTACATTGATTTTAAAAGGGAAAAGTAATTAATTTTAAGTCGTCTTGATCAAACTTAATGGTAATGGACAAAAAGAATAAACGATTGTCATCAATCTACCTGATGAATTTGGTCAGTAAATTGTTGTGAAATGACAGTTTGCTATTTGAAACTCCATTTGACATAAAGTACATTGACTTAAATGCTCGAAAAAATCTGAAATTTCTGTTCATCAACTGTATCACTGCAGCTTCGCTTACTTTCAGTTTCGATTTAAACTGTCACAGGATTTGAAGAATTCCATCGATCAATTTATCTTAATGTTTAATTAAATGAAGTTATTCAACCAACGCACATTTCTGTTGCTTTTTACTTATTCGCTTAAAATGTGTGTAAAGTGCTAACTTTTATCAATTTATCAATCATTTCCACTTGCAAGTCATTTAATGTCTTTTGATAATCCTATGGTTAAAAGAAGCACAAAGTGCTGAGAAGAGATTTTTATTCTTCATTATATTCAGTTAATTCTGTATCCTAGCGTCAGTTTAGTTTTTACCTTCATATATTGACGATAATTACATATATCTGTGATCGATAATCTTTGAACTGTTATTCCGTTTTGAAAATTATCATGTGCTTGTGTAGTACCTACTAATAGTATGTATTAGATCAAATGATTGTCTGATTTTGTACTCTTTAACACAAAATCATTTTATGTACAATGAATATATAGGAGTATTAAATGACTTATATACCAAAGTGTTTCGTCTAAAAATAAGGAGAAACGATAGTATTAGAATATTCAACTTGAATTTTTAATAAAACGAAGTAGTACGGTTGTATAAATTCCTGTTAAGATGAACAAACATTATAGTCAAAATAGACTAAATTAACAAATCATTTTCATATCATACAACCATACCAAATATGTGCTAATATATGTAGAGTACTATTGATAACATCAATAATATAAAGTTGTGTTTTCTCAAATGTAGAAATGAAGGTTGATCAATTGGGTAGCAATTCATTTTCTCTGAATCTTATAGACAAACAAGGTTAAATTCACTTGAAGTCAATGAAATAATGACTGCGAACAAAATATCTAATCTAACAGTTCAACACAAAACTCCAAGTTAAAAACTTTTGAAGTGGTTTACTTTGATAAACTAGTTGATAAAAGTCAACTAATTTTCATGAAATTATAGATAATGGAATCGAAAATTTAGCTCTGAGTTTATATTTCTTTCTTCTTTTTTATAGATACTATGAGGAGCTAGCCAATACAAATTAGAAAGATCACAACACCTGAATAATCCGTGCTTCATAATCATAATCAAATACATAATTCCTGAGATAAGTAAAACGTGCTTAGCCACTTTATAGACTAAGCTGTTAGAAGAAAAATAGTCATCAACCTATTTCTTCTCTACTTTAAAATTGAGTGTTAGTGATTTCATTGGTCACTCAAACTTTAAACTCTTAGTCGCTTGAAACAATAACATATTAACAGATTCCGGGGATACTGTTATGATTTAAATCCTGAATGTATTCATCATAACCCTTGTTTTGAGACATGATCTTTGTGTTGGATTCATTGTATACGATATTTGCATCACTCAACACTGAAGTGTTATCTATAATTGGCAAAGTATGAAGGCCTTATGCTGTTATCCAGCTCATTTGATAATCTTTTTCCGGAATCCTGTTATTATCAAAATATATAGCCTAATTGGGTACATTTAGAAGCAAAGTATTGGCGACATTTTTTAAGGAAAGAAATCCTGGTTTCGATTCAAGTCATCACATTCATACTGACCTACATTCTCCAGGTTATCAGCAGTTATTGCTAGTGGCAGAACTACGGTTAGTGAAAGATACAATTGTTTAGAACCATTATTGTACTCCTTGAGGTTGCGTTTTTTGAACTTCTTAGAGTAATATTCACGGTTACCGCAGAATATTCTCATTATTTAACTGCTGTCTTTGTGGATTGATTTCTAAAATTAGTACAACAGTAGTATGTGATGAGGGACTATCAGGAAACATTTCAGCTAACACAATACACTTATGAAAAATATTTTTTGGAAATCTAGCTGTTTCTCCCCAACCGACTAGTGATCCTACTTGCCTGTTTTAAATAGTTTGTTGAACTGATAACCAGAAATTGAATGGTTTAAACCCAGTCATTTGTTCAACTCAACGTTGTACTATGTTACAGTTCATTTAGCGAAGGATACTGCTGACAGTGCTGTTGCAAGCCTACATAACCTTTAAGCGTTCGAATTATTTTATTCTGGTTAGCGTGTTTTTAAACCCGTTAGTTTTCTACGGGATTGGTTCGCTAACCCTATGCACAACCCTCCTTCTTTGTCCGGGCTTGGGACCGGCAGTAACCGCAGAGGGGCCTCAGGTGGAGTTCTAAATAACCTTTACAGCTAGATAAATAGTCTTTACTATGTTTAAATGAAAAATCCACAACAAGGTTCTCACCCGACAAAATACAACACCTTCAAACTAATTTGACAAACTACCAAGCATACTAAAATCAAACATCATTATTTATTTACTTATTTTGAATATTGGCATTACGTACACAGAACACATTCTAAAAGGCATATTTATATGTATATGTTACATTTTTGTACAAAGAGAGAATTGACTTCATGCTTTGAAGTAAAATAACAATGTAATGAGCAAAGTAGTTCAATAGTGAAAAATATTATCTCTACAGAATACTATTATATACTGTCATACATATACGGTTTTAGAAATCGTGTATACAAAGTTAAGTATGATTTATCGTCAATATAAATACAAAAAATAAACGTAAGTGAAGAAAAAGTAGTAGAAATGAATAGAAAATTTAGAAAAATTAACGATTATGTAATTAACAGAAAAGAAACAATAATAGCAATAATATTATTATTAACAAAGATTTTGTTGGTGATGATATCGATTAATTTAATACCTTTTGAGAATTATTTTCAGGGTTAGATTTTTGATTAATTTTACGTTTAATTAACAGGGGATTTTTGGAGGCATCTAAAGTCATCAAAGTAGGAACATTGGAGTGTTCTTTACGCTTTGTCTGAAGACTTTCACGAAATATCTCCTTTTTCAAGAAACAAAAAGGAAAAAAATGGTGTAAATTAATAAAACACTATTTGTGTGGTTATTAACTAGAAACAATTGTAAATAAATGACGTGTTTTAAATTCATTGTGGTTTTTAAAAGCATTGTAAATTACTGAACACTATTACAAACATAATATGCGTCTTGTTCTATCTGTTTATAAACAACGAACACTTCCACTTCTCGTCTTCAATCTGCTTCAAAATAAAGCACTCAATGTTAGGTGGTTATAGGCTTATCCAATAGTTTTGGTGGATCCATGTTCTCTGGGCTCGAAGACTTATCTGATAGTTTTTTATAACTACATGCTGACGAATGTACTGGATATGAACATCAGTTCACTCAATTATTCATGTTAGTAAAAATTATGGCGCTTCAATCAATTATATTTATACACGTGTGCCGTAGAATTGATATCTACTGCAGCTATTAAACATAAGGTTGATTCTTAAGTTTTTAAAAATTCCGACTGATAAATAATAATAAGAAACATATTCATCATAAGTCATTATAATGCTTCGGTATACAAGGTTTGAGCTCTTTTTAAAACTATGCTTATGAGTGACTAAGTGCTTTTTCTAAATCTGCTATTATTTAATGTTTTATTACCTAGAAGATTTAAAAAATGCTTCGAACAGGGTCTCACATATCAAACGGATAATTGAACTTTTCGTTAAGTTACTTAGATAAATAATTTTTGTAGTTTAGCTTTTTTCATTTACTGCGTATGCTGAAAACTGACAAAACAAATCTAATAGAGCCTGGGTAGATTCATTATGCACCATAAGTGGTTGATTTAAAACAACATATAAGACCTACCCGAAATTGATCCCATGCTTTTGTGGTGAAAAACATATTGGTTCCAAGAGGTGTGTTAGGCACATTATTATGCTGAGCCACCCAATGGTTGTTCATCACTTCTCTGATTGTAGGTCTACGATCTGGCTCTGTGAGTAATAGGCTTTTGATTAGATCTTTAGCTATTAATCAATAAAAGCGTGCAAATATGTCGAAGATAAAAAGAAAACCATAAACATCAAGTAGAATTGACTGATAGTAACAGAATAGTCAATAAAATTTTTCAACTAAAAAACACATACATCTTCGGTATTTATTAACTTTGCTTAGTCTAGTTGTCAATTTTGAGTGGTTAAAAATGTTTTTTTTCCAAAAAGGGATTCAGAGTTGAAATTACGAAGCTAAAATAGTTTTGAAATATTGGCAAACTGGATAGTTCGTCATTTGTTGTAGATAACACAAAGTAAGTATGATGTTCTTTATCAGCCATTTTAATACTTAAACGGTGATCACATATTTTTTAAGACTTCATACAGATAGTTCTTACAAACTTTTGAAAGCCGGTACATTAAAAGGATAACTGGCTGCAGACATGTTTAACCTGATTACGTTCCAGTTTATCAGTGTTAACTTAGGATAGGAAAGAAATAAGACTGAAAACATACTCTCGAGTTCAAACTTCATTTGTTTTGAATTTAAGGTATCTCAAAAACGTAGGTCTAGTAACTTCTTACTCCAATGTTTTATGCACTCCTGTTTTAAAAACTGAATTAACTGAAAATCGTGTTTGCCTAGATATTAAGATGACTAATATCACAATTTAGGTATTTCAAATTATGTTGATGGTTTCAATTTCATCACACTTATGTTTGATCCAAATGTGGATAGGAATCAAATTTAGGATTTACACCTCGTTCTATTCATAACTGATCTGCTCTTTCCTAAATATCGATAACGGAAAAGAATATATTCTCAGAAATAATTGAACGAAACTTAAAGCCCAAGTCAAACTTAGGTGCATCGCTTTTTATTTAGCCTGAGTTCGCAACAATAGGCAGGTCATATAGTTGATAATTAAACACATACCAATCAAATGGTTGTCAGGCAATTAAAAGTATTCGTAAACTCGACGTTACCTACGAAGACAAATGAGTTGATAGGAATGTAGTTTAGAAACCCAAATGTATTGAAATTTATAAGGTTTGAGATTTTACTGGCCGAAACATAATTTTAGATCTTATAACAAGTAATCTGAAGTCTAAAGATCCCCACAAAATATTTCAGTAACGTGACTAGTTATATAGAACTACAGAACGTTGGAAGTAGAAGCGTCAAATAGTAACTAATAGCACTTAGTTGCTCGTTCTATAAGTGGAAAGCTATGGATAACTACCTAAGGAAGGCATGTAGTACATTTCGATAGCTTTGACCGAATACACAAATATGAGATACTTGGATTTATATAAGCTACTAATACAGTATAGAAAGCAAGTATGGGTAGAATGTAAGATGTTCCATCGAAGAAAAAATACATAATCCGAGGTGTGAAAAGGCTAAAGTCGGAAACAGGTTACTTTGTGATGTTATTAACGAATAATCTAAAAGTAAATGCATCAGTAAGCGTAAAATTTGTGAGTACAAATTCTGTACCGTTCAAATAAATGCCCTACTTACCACTTTTTGAAACAGATTTCCATTGTGCATCAGGGAAGTCATACTTTCCAGCCCGAATCTTTGACTTCATACCAGGAGATATGGGTTGGCCATTCTGACTAAAAAACGGGGGACAACCTGAGAGCCTAAACAATATTATGAAATGTAAATTGCTTACAAAATATAGGTTATTATCCCTAAGGACCAGATATCACATGACTTGTCATATCGTTCGAAATTAAGGATCTCTGGTGCTAGATATAAATATGATCATAAAAAGCATAGTGAACCTACGGACATAGTAAGGTGTGTAACATGGTGTTTGAAGAGACTTTTTAGTGATGACTTCTTTCGCAAATCCAAAGTCCGTAAGTTTGAGGACGGCACCATCCTCATTGGACGTGTAAAGCAAATTTTCCGGCTAAAAAGAGCTCATTGGAAAATCAAATATTACTTTAAGATCACGGTGCGCTATATTTCTTTCATGAAGATAAGCAATTGCAGAGGATATTTGATACACTATTTTTGCAGCTTCTACAAAAATAGACTTCCAAATTTACGAGTTACCGCTTTCTGTGAAATTTTCATTTTCCTTAATTTTATTAAATAGTTCACCACCCCTCATATATTCCATTACTATTAAGAGGTAGTTCTTCTTAGTGTTCAGGTTTGTGTTTTCAAAGACGTCCACAACCTTCACTATATGAGGACAGTCTGAGACTCTCCAATGAATTTCAGCCTCTCTTCTTGACTTTTGATTGTCCTCAAGTATCTATAGTATGAGCCAGCATACCAAATTATAGTACCTTTAAAGCATACTGAACTCCTGTCTCATTATGAATACACTGCATCACCTTTCCTGTGATCCCCAAGCCCAGCACATTGTTTGTGATCGTATATTCTGAAGTTATAGTAGATGTTTTAGGAACAAATGGTCTAGAACATGACATCCTCGTTAATAGCAATAATCAATCACTCAACCCAAAATCGCGGACATCAAGTTGCCTTCATCTACAGTACAGTCAAAACAATTATACAAAAAAAACTTGGAATTATTCAAAAATCATGAAAATAGCTCTCTGACTTTGATAACGAAGCATTATGTAATATAGACTCTCTATTCCTTCGAGTATAGACAGAGACATTGAATTTGCAACCTTCATTTCACATGATACTATTCCTGTATTTCAGTAGCCCTTGTTTATGCCTGTTTTTCCTTTAAAGAGGTCAATTGAAGGCTCAGACATCAGTTCTTTCAATCGTTAGATCCAATCTCTGATAGCTCATCTAGAATTTGTTCGATATGTGAGACCAAAAACTGCTGTCTACTTCGTACTATGATGATAAACTCGGAGAAGAAGCAAGGAGATCATTATTTGAAGTCTCAAGCAACACAATGAAGCTTTTTCTACCTACTTCTAGTTGATATATCAAGACTGTTTTCTATTAAGTGAATCAGGTTTTTACGAAGTTCTTCAAATACCAGTTCCGCGAGTCATTTTCAAAGGTTTCGAAACATTTCCAAAGCAAACGCTTGGAGCATACATAGGATTTTACTATTTTGACAGTAAGAAAATTTTGTTTAAAATATTCGTATCATGCGTTCCTACGACTTTCAAGCACAGACGAAAATCAGTGAGCCGTCATCTAACCACGACTTCATTTGACTTCTAAATAATTATGAGTCAGAACCAATTTCGTTTATTTGACGATGTTTAAGGAGATTCCTAAGTTGTCTAGCTGTAACGGTAACAGATTTCGAAAAATATTGTCAAAGGCCTTATTGAACTCTACATAGATTAGAGTTACTGTAGCTGTAAGCAAATCCCCAAAACCAATAGCTCTGTAAGTGTTCGACATCGGATGCTGACCACCTTAGTTTTAACGGACTTATCTATTTGAAGGCTCTTGGTCATGCATCTGCACCAGATCACGATGCAGAATGGCGTGCGTAACGTCTCCTGCGGTCACCAGACAGATTAGATCAGTCACTATTCGATATATTTATAATCTATCAAATATATATTTCAACCTCCTCGCTTCGGACTTTGATTTCACTGGGTGGGCGCGATTCAGTTACGGAAGGTGTTATTGGTAAGATATTGTCGAATAAAAATACCTGTGGTGTCTTCATTACTGACTTGATGTGAGGATTGGGTTCTAAGTTGAATAAGCTGATGCATGAAGAGCTAAGCAAGGGAAAGTTTTCGAAAGAAGCCAGACAGTTACTTAAGCCACATTGGATCTGTGCCCGTTAAATGAAGTCGGAAATCGAATCTAAATGAAATACCTTAATCACGTTGAGGCCAATAAGATTCATGAGTGGCTGATGAGTGGTCATCATTCAGGACAACTTTGTAAGTTCTGATACATGACAGGCACTGTAGATCTTTCATTGGTTCAAGAATGTAATTATGGCCGTCATAGTCTTATCAGTATGCTCATATTACTTTACCTTAATAACGATTTTGATGTCGTTATTGCTCCTTGTCAGTTGAGTGGCATACTTCCTGGATATTTAATTCTATTTACCGGAAAATCTTATTCTCCATCCTCATCCTTTTACGTTGGTTTGTCGATATTTCATGTTATATGCTTGTAATGATAGATGTTGGAAATATGCAAGAAATATGTTTCTCCTATTCAGAAAATTATTCTCATCTATCATTTTGCATTAATTAATCAAAATCCGTTATTTCTAAATTTAGAAGTTATAAAAGGTCTCCAAAGCACCCACTTTGATAAATAGGAATTAGCTTATTAACTGTATGATGTAACTCATGCTGCTTACCAAGTATCTTTTACTAACCGGTTGTCGAACAAATGACAAGCATATGAATGATGCTAGAATCAGTAAGGCGCTTAAGAACATGTGCTTTAGACTCCAGAGAATTAAATATGTACGGTCAAGTAACATCATTACAAACTTGCAGAATGCTATAGTTCTCGTCTAAAAGACAGGCAATATTGTTTAAAAAAATTTGAATTCGGTAAGTTCACTTAGCAAACATTTGCGTTATTTCCGTATCCAGACCACTGAAAAAACGGTGATTCGATATGCCGTTTTAGTCTGTTCCATTTAAGGTAAACAATATGATCATGCACGAATGTTCGAGTTGCAAATGTAACGTGAATTATTCAGTATGACACCCATTCCCGCGTTAATTCCGATAGTCTAATCTAGGCTAGTCCAGGGTTCGATCTGTCCTCTTGCCGACTTATGGACTTTTATTAACTTGGTGCCGTATAATCAGTAGTCTCTTCCAAAATTATATTTCTCACTATAAGCTCCACCATCCTCGAATCGCTCGCATTTTTTTTTGGCAGTCTCATTTCCCCTTTGACTTCGCTAGGTCTCAAACAATAAAACTGGATATATGTTTTTCCTCTTTGTAAACCCTGTTGATGAATTTCGTTCGCTTTCACTAACTACTAACACCCTTTCAGTCATTTTTCTTTTGTTTTGACTTTTTGATCTATTCACTCGTTCGAATTATCTTTCGAGAGAATTTTGATCTCCATACATGGCGTCGTTATATCCACCCTGTAGTAGCTCTTAGAGTTATCACACTTTTCCATCGTGATCGCTGGAGACTTAGTTACTGCCTATCCCGACCCAGGATAAAGAAGAAGGGTTTGGCTTAAGATCAGTAGTCCCATCCCTTAGAAGACAGCCATGCCAACAAAAGCCATCAAAAGCTTGAACCACTCAAACTCATTTCTAAAAGTTGAGATATATTCAATTAGAAGAATTATGATGTCAGATGATGAAATCCGAGATTCTCCGGTTGGTACCTCTCGTTTTGTCTATAGAAAAAACGAGACCTGTGACCGAATAGGTCTCCATTTAAACCCTGAAGTAGGACAGTTGAAGCGCTGGACTCTTTTTTCAAACTCACGTTTTCAACATTTGACGTAAAAAAGATAGGAAAATGAACGCCTACGCAAAATAGGTAAGTAAACGAATACTTGAGCTATAATGTTCCGACATTAATAACACGTTTTTGATGAGCTCCTAACCAGTGAAACTAAGTTGGTTTTCGGCTTCCTTTTAGAATCGACTTCCATAGGAATGTTGGTTCGATAAACTTACCCATCAAGAACATGTTAGTTCGGTTTCCCCAGTTTAATGGAGAACTACTATCCCGTTCAATGTTCGACCTTCAATAGATGGCGCCCACTGCCTAGTCAATATTTGAAGATAACCCATAGATGTCATATAATTAACTAGCTTGTTGTCTTACCTCGTAGCATGTGCTTTTTTTACAAAAAATTATCGTTCATGGTTTGCCGAATGCGTCCTCTGTATGAGGAACAGAGTTTGCAATGGAAAAGATTATAAGAAAATTAGACAAGAATGTCAGAAGTACAGCTAGCAAGCTAACTAACACCATATTGTTGGGGCTCGATTCGCCATTCTCTGTACGGATATCAGTTGTCTGTGTGGTGACGTTGAACCTAACCACACAATCCTCAAACCTGAACATGAGACAACTGAGAAAATAGTTCTACAGCAATTAGCGGGGAAAAGGATCCAACAATGGTGAAGGAGAGAAAAAAGAATTAAAAAATTCAAATTCATTGAATGGCATTTCTCAGCCTTGCAGGTGTGACCATTTTTGTGTATCCCATACTTTTTATTCATATTTAAAGTACTGTCATAACTGTGTTCTTCGTCATTTATGGGTGATTGTTTATAAGCGATGAGTCGGTGCAGACAATTCTGTGACTTCCACATAAGATCTTATGAGATAAGCAGCTACATCATGGCATATCTACAATTTTAGGATTAGATCTATTATTAGAGAAATACGCATAACGAAATAGACCATAATTCTGCTTCTTCTCACCTGGCTCGCGAATTCCCCCAAAGTCAAAAATAAAGAGGAACCCAGAGAATTGCACCACTGTTTGTATAAAATAAAAAGATGCGAGGAATAAATGTATAACCACAGGTGATCGATGTTAGGTTCCACTTAAGTTTTTTGTTTCCAGAATGCCTTGATAATCTAGAAGTAACAGACAGTGTACACATCTTTAACATGAAAATTAGTTAAAACGGAACACTTGCTTTCTCTTAAGAAAAGTGTGAACTTGCCAGAAATCGGATTCACTAACAAACTCGGTTATGCATATGATTATGAGTCTGTGAAGACTCCCTTTCATGACACAGTTCGCAACCGTGGATACAGAGTCCGTTGAACTGAAAAATAAGGTTATTCAATTGATGAAGACCAAACAATAAAAACACTAAAAGTCTCAGAATCGAACAGGTTTCTTGAAATGATCAACATAATTGAAGCCTCAAAGACAAGCCGTTTCGTTGGTTTGATGAAATACCCATGTTCTGGTAAGACCAAAATTCTTAAAGTCACCCAGGAAATCAGTTGGTTTGCACCTTATAAGACTGTCTGTTGTGCTAGTCATAAGTATCTCCAATAATCCATCAATGTAGGAAAATATTGAAGCTAGGCTTACTACGGGCCAACGTGGTCTACTAGGTAAGTGCATGACCCTATATCACAGAGGAGGATAAATTGAGTGCACGTGAAGGCAAATGCTTGTATTCAGAAAACTCACACTTATACGGTGTGTGAGCCATGGAAGATGTGACAATAAAGAGAGGAGTTGACCTTGCTTCAGGTCACTACCCGGTTCCACCTAGGATCACTAAAAAAATAAATAAGTAGTTATTTGTCTGACGAGCATCACCATTTTGTGCCTCTTATGTACTAAATTTTATGCCAATGGGATCATTTAGATAGTATACTGTTTCCTCTCTTGCGGTTTATAACACTTTCACTTACAACAAACCGTGCCCCATAGTTATAGGAAAAAATTTCTGTGATGAACCACGTTTGTGAGACAACAATTATACCGAACTTTATTTCATCCTTGGCTACATTCCCACTTCCAAGACTATGGAGATTATTGCGATATGTCATTTAAGTAGCAGTTAAGGTAGTTGAAAATATGATCTGGGTTTAGTTACTAGCCCACATGCAATCATGCAATCTGCTAACTCCCGGGTTTCAAACAAGCATTCACAGTTAGGAGACTAACTTATTGAGAGAGAGGATTGCCTGTCTGGCGACGTGATATTTATAGATTTTTTGACAAGGTTTGAAAGGGTTTCTCACCTAGATCCTATGCGGAAGCTATGAGGTTTCGGAATGACAGGTGCTGTACAAAAATGGATAAGCAGCTTCTTATATGGTCGAAACAGAGAATTGAGGTAAAAGAGACACCTTCTGAATGGAGGCCGATCAAAAGTAGTGTGTTCCAAGGCAACATCTTGAGTTCCCTACTTTTCCTTCTCCACATCAATGAATTACTGCGATTGTTTAAGTCGTCGACATTATTGTTTATGAATGATGTCAAAATCTGAAGAACATTGGGAAGTCAATCTATGGTTGTGATTCCCAGACTTACCTAGAAGAATTGGCTAGATGGTCTCAATGCTGAGGCTTAAAAATTACTTTAGAGAGAGAGTATGCTCATGAACATCTGACATGATAACAACTGCCAGTATACTGTTGACCGTATATCTCTTTAATGCGTTCAGGAACACAAGGACTTCAGTCAATAGTAAGTCACGACTTGAAAACAACTACACGCTGCAACGCAGCGGCTGTCCGAAATTTTCAAGAGTTATGGTCACTTCGCCAAGTGTTCAAATACTTTAACGAAAAGAAGTATCGAATTTTATATACCGCTTATGCGAGACGACATTGAGAGTACTGTATCCAGTCATCTGGTACATGACATATCAAGAATACTAACTCATCTGAGCATGTTTAGTGTGGGAACAAAATTAATGAAGAGTATTTCCAATTTCCCTCACAATGAGTGCTTAAAACTCCTGAACCTTTTACCATCATCATATCGTATCAATAATATCAACATGAGTTCCTTTGGATATTATATTGACATTCTGTAGATTTAATTACGATTCGGGCTTCAATATGTCTTAACTTTTTGCTCCCTCTGGTGCTAATAATCTTCAAGGTCATAACAAGAATGTTCACAGACCGTAACATATTAAACTCAGAGCGGGGTCCCGCTTTTATCATCGAGTGATCTGGAGGGTGAAAAGTGAAACGATCACCACGCTACCCAGACAAGTCATAGAGCTACTGACTTCCGAATCCTCACTACCTAAAAATACTACCACTTGTCTCGCCGTCAGTAAGGCCTCTAATCACTTCATTTGCTTTTCAAGTAAACAATCGGGTCACATATGAATGTTCGGCTTCGAAATGTAACATGTATTATTTAATATGATATTCATTTCTTCGTCAATTTACTTAGGTAATGTTATTGGAGGAATAGATGCAAAGTTTGTTTGCATAAGGTGATCTGTTTGATTCCTAATAAATTTCCAGGGACGAATTGCAAATAGTAGAGTAACTAACGTAAATGCGAAAATGCACCAAAAATTAACAATATCTGGTGGTAGTTAAGGCAATACATCAATCTCTAGGAAAAAAACGAAAGAATGGTAAATGTGATCGCACAAATATGAATAAAAAATTAATTTTCCCCTGATAAGACCTACAGCAAAAATCTAAATATTATTTGAAGTGCTAAATTTGAGTGTTCCACCGCTACTAGATTAGTATGATATGAGCAATGTTAGCATAATATCTGAAAATGTTGAGGAATCCTTTTTTCAAAAACACACGTGTCTACACTTTTATATAATACTTTTAGATACGGCAGCAATGTAAACGAAAGCTTTTTCTGCTTTATCTATCACCATTTCAATCGCCAAAGTCCAATCAAAATGCTTATGGCGGAACTGCAAAAGCGGCCTTGAGTAGTAAAGGTAGGTTTTCAGTTCACACGAGGATGAATGGTGATAAAAGTTGTTACACTTCTCATCAGCACAGCTATAAAGAAACAAAACATATGGAATAATGCTCCAAATGACAGTTAGAATTAAGCACAGAGGATTTACTCCTCGCGTTTTGTAAACAAGCAGTTTTGAATTCACAAATCCGAAATCTGTACGCAATAAAGTTATTTATTTCGGTCCTTAGATCTACTACTAGCATTAAGACCTGTGGATTATTTTTTGAGTTTTAATCGAATCAATCGTCAGTGAGACCATAATTTATGGACGACCTTTGAGCGACGCTAGAGTGACCTTGAGAGCGTCCACTTACTGAGTAGAAGCATGTGAGGGTTGTCGACCAGAGTGAGAACTTGTTTGCTGACTTACACTTGATAGTTAGGTTTACGAACTAGATTTACGATTTTCATCACGAACTATAACCAGCTGTAATGCCAAAACTCTATTTAGCCAGATAATTATTCACTCATTGAAATGTGTGAATTTCGCACCGAAATGCGGGACCTGATTGGTTCGTCCATAAATTATAGTCTTGTTTGAAAATTTTCTAATTGATGACTTCTCAATTCGGCTCTCCTGGGTGGAAGTGGTCAAACCATCATGACACTCTCAAGGGCACTTTGGCGTCGCTCAAAAGTCCCTCGTAAGTTATAGTCTCGCTGTCACATCTAAACATTCCTGGACATCCCCTCACTTAACTAAGCTCATTCACAACACAAAACTTAGGAAGTTAAGGACGTAACATAGCAGAATGGACTGTAGGGATACCTTTCACTCTCTAAGATTAGTCGAATCCTGGACTTTTCTACCGGCTGAGGTGGTCAATGCGACTTCTAAGGGGTCCTTCAAGAGGGACCTCAATGTATTTCACTACAATGTACTAATACTTTTGTCTTAAAAATATACCTAGGTTCCTACTTGGAGCTGTCAATAATCGACTGCTATTAGATACGGAATCCCTCTAAACGAAAGCTTTATCTATTCCCTCCATAACGATTTGAAGATAATAACTATTTCTTTCGACTTCCACTAATAGTAGGCAAATAATGTGGTTTTATTATGACAACAGTAGTTTTGTAATGTTACTATACTTAGTTTTTGATTCATATCAACTCACCCTATTTTGGCTTAAGGGTAGGGTAAATGCCCTTTGCACTTAAAATTGGTAGGATGGGAATTCTCATTGGCCTACTCCATCAACTATTGATGCTAATTTAGCAATTCACGTGCACATCTGTATGTATTTATGGGTCGCATTGTTTATTTTCTATTCCCTATATTTTTGTCTCAATTATTTATCATTCATTTGCCATCTTTTTTAGTGAACGTAACTGTGCAGTTCATCATCTAAATAAATACACTTAATTTGAGTTTGTTATTTACAACTTCAATGTAGCATGAACACACACCTGGTTGAATACTCCTCTAGCGATGAAAAGACTGAAAAACTGGAGCTGCCTATAACACTCCAAGATTTAAATTCCGATTCCTTTCGTTTTTTTGTTCGTGAAGATGATCCTTCGAAGCATGATTTTCGTAGTAGAACTTTTCCTCATGAACCTGGGAGTTGGGCTACTTCCGTTTATATTGCATGTAATCATAACAACATCTTGCATTGTACCAAGGTTATCATTTGCATTCTAGAATACTTGAGGCGATCAAAGACCCCGTAATTCAATCAAATCCTGTAATGGCTGATTGTTATACTGTGGATTCTCCTCATATAAGTTTGTCGAAGACATGGCCTATTTATTTTCATTGGATTGAGAATGTTGTTGGTAATCTTCGTTCTGCTGTAAAATCTTTTGGAAAGTAAGAATAATTGATACATGCTTAAGCAATTGTAGGTTCTGGATTGCACTTGATGGTGTAGAAGTTCTTGTAAATGAAGAAAATACACGGTACCCACCTTCTACCGTTTATAATGTGTAGATCATTTTTTACTTTAGTAGCTTCTGAAGAGTCGCGTATAGTACTGATTTCTCTACTCAATTCTGTTGATCCATGTGTCACTGCGTTTAGAGGACCAAAGTATTATGAGGTGAGACAGTCAATTTTCCTATTATTCCTCAGAATCCTAAATTTCATATGAGCTTTTTGTGGTGTAATGGGAATGTTCGTAAGAAGTATTCAACAGAAACACTAAACAATTTTTCGGTAAGACAACATTTTTCTGTGATTTATTTATGCAGATGGCTTTGCAAAAAGCAATATTTGTAGAATCTAAAAAAATATTCCATGAAGTTACAGATATAGTGTGCAAAAGTGGAAACAAATATTTCGACATAAATATATTGTAATTTTTTATGTAAATAGATGTACTGTGCTTTGAAATATTCATATTTCTTTACAAGCTTATTTATTCTGACGCGCACAAAAATAATCAGTCTTATCGGCATTCATTCAAATTAAAATAAACCGGAATAGTTTGGTATCAAAGTAGGATATGAGTTCTAAAAGCACAAGTAAGACATTTAGAGGCCCGATATCTGACTCGAAGTGGGTTGTATAATTGTTTGTTATTGAATGATTGCTGTCGAAATATATATATCGCCAATCGTATATAATCATTGACTTAAATCGCGATGGTGAATAACAGAACTAAATAAGTCAAATACGAGAATGGGTTTTTGAATACGTATATTCTGTACAATCGTTGATACGAAAGCGAAACAAAATAAAATTACGCGCAATGGAGAAGGCGATTGAGCCAACTTGATTTAATCAAGCGTAAATCAATATTTATAGCCAAACAAAAACAAGTTACAGACATGACTAAGATAATAAATGCACACATATACGTCTACATGGAAACAGTCAAGATTGATAAGCGAATAATTAACAAGATCAAAATGTGACTCAAGAATGATGAGTAGATCGGCCTGTCCAGAAGCTAGAATGAGTTATGTGGGCTTAACGTAGCAACCGACACTATAGACATATATGTAAAACATAAAGGCAGTTTCCAGTACCACATGGTGGTTAGTTTTTGGCCACGTCAGCCTGTCCCCATTTCCTGATTTTTAGAATCTAAATAACCCCTGCAATGTATCTTATGTAATAATTTGCCTCGTTGCTGATGTCTTACTCATATATATGAGAATTCACATTGCCAACGGTTCCGCTCTTCATTTTCTTCTGACTCTACTCCTCACTTTATTTGGTGGTTCTACCACACACATTGCTCGAAGCACTTATGACTTGATACGTCCCAGTCACATTTTAGCGGTTGATTGAAACTGTCAAATGCTACATAGAAAGTTGTTATTTGGTTGCCCCGTTCCGATACCATGACGTTCTTATCAACATTGGGGATATGAACTATAGAATTTTAACTCAATGATGACAAGTTACGCTCTTTCTGTGAGACATGAAGTTTTTGTCTCCGATTTCTGACGGGGTCGAGGGTACGCACTGTTAACAGGTCCTGTGGTATAGTGAGTCAGTTCCCAAGTCTTTCACCTTTCCTGCATGGTTATAAATGATGGTATTCAGAGTATATGAAATAAGTCTTCTCTGAACATCAGGAGGTCCCGCTAATCAGTACACCAGAAATAGAGAATTGACACCCCAAGCCAATCTTTGTACTCTCAGTATGAAGACAAGGTAATTTCAAGATAAAAATTTATGCTCTAAATGCAATGTGGCCCTCAAACACATTGTTCAAACTGGATCTTATCAGTATTTATATTACTTGAAAAGTAATTAAACACGAAACCATCCCATTATAGTAAAATAGAGAACACTACATTCATAGGCCGATAAAGTCTTTATTAGGAATGTGGCTTCATTAACCGAAACCTCTCCGGTTGATACAATCTGAACAGGAACAATTCTTATTTCACAATTGAGCACCTAGTCTTGGCTACTACGTTATTTAGACTGAATTTAAAAGAAGCAGAAATTACTATAAAGGATTGTTTGGGTGTTTGTTTCATAGGGCTTCAATATCAATCAACTCTTTGATTGACAAGTAAAATAGTACGTTCTACTTCTTTTTAAGTACTTAGCAAAGTTGAAAGCTGCAAATGTGAAGAAATCGCACTGTATAAGTTATTGGAAAATAAGGAAATAGATCTGTAGCGTTAATCTACCAAAACTTGCAACAACAAGTAAAGATTTGAATCGAATTTTGGATTATGATTCAGGTTCAGTATAAAATAAATAACTGTCGATTTGGTAAACTCCATTCAAGGGCAGTGTTACATATTTACGTTTTCGTAAAATGGAATGAATTTATTTCGACCTATAAAACTCCTCTTAGTCTATGAGGAGGGATAGATATTGTTTGGTTGCCTGTCCAGATTATTAGGTCGAACGAGATCGGGGTCGCGTTCGTATCAAATACACCACTGAGAAATCAAGATCGCCAGAGTTTACATTTATTACATATTAAGACTGATGGCACAAATGTGCATTCCTTCTGTATATTAAAACGCAAGCACTGTGTAAAAACATATGTCTGAAGATATTTTCAATCAATACTCGGATCCAGACAATAATTTTGGTGCTGCGGTAGTAGAGAACTGCATTTGTAAAAAAAATATCGGAAGATGAAAGTTTGCAAGTTGGTATGAATCTGTAAATAACCAGCTTAGTTACCACACAATTATCGTCTGACCGCGAAAGTTATATCAAATAAATATAGAGAAAACAGTGTTATAGAATTATATCTGATTCACGCATAAAAAGTGTTCTATATTATTCTGGATGTTTGGAGTTTACCATTAATATGTGATAAGATAATGTCTTATCGATCCTGGTTGCTGACTACCGACCGGATTTCATGCCGAACTGAGCGACGATTTGGGCCTTACGTATAATGATTTACTTGGTATTGTTTGCTTGATTTTCACATTGATGTTTAGGATTGCCACTGATAAACGGGAAGATTCAAGCAAACAATACCGAGTGAATTTACACTTCACTTCATTGCACAAGCAAGGAACTATCAGGATTCACTAGCTAAGTGGATAACGTGATGGCATTTGAAGCGAACGGTATTGGGTTCGAGTCCCGTTGTGAACATAATAATATGTGAACATGATTTTCGTAACTAAAATTAGCCTTGAAAAACTTGTATAAATCTGGAGTTAAGGCTAGTCTTATTTCGTAACTTCGCTTCTCATCTATCTACCAATGAAGGATACTGCTTGCTCAATTCACCCTAGTAGAAACTGGACAGGTTAGAAAAAACACTTAGTGTGAACAGTCTTAATCACTAATCTAACCAAAACTCAATTCAATGTTGAAGTGGAACGGCTTGTGAGCTTGTATAGGGAAAATATTAGAAGAATATTCAATTCATCGTAATTTAGTAGTGAATAACAAATATGAAGAAAATATTGCTAACATGCTAATCAGAAAATCACAGCTCAGATGTCATAACCATAGTTAAAGAGTAAGATATAACCAAAACATAATGTCAAGAGATTTCCTTATATGCTGAGGAATGTTGCATAGATATATATGTCCATGACAGAAATTAAGATATACAAAAAGATAATACAATTTATTTAAGTCAGGTGCTTATATCGATGTAGGATTATTTTTCAGCTTGTTCTGCTAGTTCACCCATTGATGTGTAGGATGAAACTGGCTTCAGTTGTTGAGTCCGCACTAAGCCTTGTTGAGCCATGCTTGCCAGGAGACAGCCTTCTCTGTTCCATATGTCTCCATATGAAAGTGTCAAAGCGCCACCTGTACACCAAAAAACCAAATTTTAATTTAAATGGTCAGATAGCAATCCTGAATGTCCACCAAAGAAGGTTAACAACATGTTTCATAAAATTGAGAAGACTAAAGAACCAGCAGATTTCCTAACATAAGGTTAGGTAAACCACAAAGTTTTCAGAAAACATGCTGTTAAAGTTCACTTGGTGTTGTTTACTTGTATCTTCCCATTGATATTTAGGACTGCAGTTGATCAATCTCTTGTTGGCATATGTGCATCCTGTGCGGACTGCCTCGATATTGCCTGAAGTTACAAGATTTATAAGCAAAGATGGAGAGAGACGGATCTATTACAATCCTAAATAACAATGGGAAGATACAAATAAACAACACCAAGTGAATTTAAACTTCACCTCATTGCACAAGCAGGTGGCTATCAGGACTCAGTGGATAACGTGATGGCGTTTGAAGCAAACTGTACTGGGTTCGAGTCTCAGAGTGAACATCAACTCTGAAATTCAGGTACATCCATCTGAGAAGTTCCAGATAGGATGAGACACGCGTTCTGGATTCCACTGCTAGCTACTATCCATCTTTGCTTACATACTGTTAAAGGTTGTACATCAATATAATTTATGAGTTGCAAGCTTTTATAAACACTCTTACTTGGGATCAAATCAATAATCACAATTAGGCAGTGGTTTCCAGTTAATCCAGAAGTTCTTCATATAGATGGATTGATACACCGTATTTACAATTTTTCACGCGCTACTGTAATAAATGATTGCATGTAGTTCATGTAACTTCAACAATTCAAGAACCAAAGTGTAAGATGCACAATTTGTTTTCTAACTAAATTATATAAAATCTTGGAAGATGAAATGAATTAACCTTACCGTATGTTTATAAGACGATACTAAACATTGATGAAAATAACAAAATTAAGAATGATAGTGGTGATCGCTCAATATCAAATAGTTTCGTAGCAAATTTAAAACTAATCCACACTACTGTGCTGTTGAGACTCTGTAGCATGGAAAACTGTCTAATCAAAGTAGTTCAACTACAGTATTTTACTATATTTTCTTGTGAGCTTCAATGTCGTTACTGAAGGAAAACTTTAAAATAGGATTAATGATAAACAAAACTGTTCAAAAACCGATAAGTTGCAATAAGTGACGAACCTACGTAATTTGCTCTTGTTCCAAGCAAAATCCATTCATCTGGCTTAATTTCTATTTCGGGATTGTGAAACCATATGCTTTGATTTAGCGTGACCAAGTATAAAACATGATGTGGTTCAGTAAGTGCGACCCATAACAAAAAAGCATCCGATAAATACGCTAGGAAGGCATCACGATAAGAATGTAGAGAAGTGGCTAGAAAATGGAAAACAAATAATTAGATTTTTTTAACGTACTAAGACTTGTGAGTCATTCACATAAACCCAGTAGACTATTATATACTTGATAATTCTCCTAGACTAGGTAGGTGCTCTAAAAAAATTGTGATCGTATTAGGCATATACTCCTAACATGATAGGATATGAACTTGTTAAGTTCGCTGAAAAATACCAATAACAAAGAAAATTTAGCGATCTAGTGCACTAATTCCTCATCTTAGTAATGCAGAAACACTAAAAATATTTCTAATGCTCTTAGAATAATAAACGGGTGAAACAATATTGTTTCTTAATGATTAGCTATCAAATAGCTTTCAAATAACAGCATTTACGCTTTTCATCCACCTAACTGGCATAAAATGATATTACACCAAAAAAAAACGGTAGAAAAGCTCCTAAATCCTTAAGATGGATAGTCGGTTCAGCATAATTAAGAAAAATTATTATTTGTATGATTAAATGATATCTCTATATTATTAACTATGGCATTTCAAGTGAAAAATGACCTGAATAAAGTACAAGAGAGGAAAAAGAAAGAAAACCTATCTACACCACATGGGACTTAAGGACAATAAGTCAAACTAAATAACCATACTGACACTAGTTGTAAACCGATGTCAAACTATTATAGTTCTTGAAGACGATTGAAGCAAACATAAATCTTGTGATTTTAACACACCCACAAGAAAACAGGTAAATAGTTTGTTTTTTTCCAAAGATAATTATAATTCCACAGATTGCTCTTTTCTGTAAGGATAGTAGGTTAAGAAAGAATAGTAGTACAGTACCTTAGAGGGCCAGGGATTCCATTGTAAAATGAAGTGTCAGTTATCTGGAAATTTACTTCGCTTAATTGACCTTCAAATACCATGAACGTTATATGATATACAAATAGAAAAAGTATTTAGTACTACATGTCATTCAGTCAGCGAAAACGTAGGACCAGGCACATATATTCATCGGTCCAAGTTGCCATACCTCGTTAGCACAACAAGATGAACACCGGATTCATAGAAGTAAGGTTGTATATAAGGATATAGTATAGGAAGGAAAAAAGTTATGGAACAATTTTAATCTCAAGGTTTAAGGGAAGATAAAGAGTGAATACACCTACGCCATTGTGATCGATTCTGAGCCATATCACCCAGGGTCTCCAACCATTGGTTACGATAGTCACGCGGACTCCAACCAGGTAGTCTGCATCTGCCAACATGGTTCAGACTAGAAGTTAGTGACTTCAAGCACTGATGCCATGTTTTGGTTTGGCCGCCCCTAACTCTCTTCCAACCATCCCCTACACTGGTCAACATTGCGCGTCGTGGTAATCGGTGTCCAGGCATACGTAATACGTGGCCCAACCATCTCAGTCGATGAAGATTCATGACCTCATCGAGTGATTTACCATCATTCCCTAATACCCTGCGTCCTCTGGAGCCAATCCATCTGGACCAGCTGCTCTTCCTCGTTTCAGATTACTTATAGCCTTTTGAACTTCAAGTAGGGTCGGGGGGCCTACTTCAATGTTCCATTCAGGTTTTCTGGGAATAGTGGGTAGTTGTGCAGTAGCTGAAGGCCAGCTAAACTGCTCCTTAAAGTGTTCCGCCCATCGTTCTAAACGTTTGGGTTGAGAGCAGATAAGGGTTCCGTCTTTTTCCGATATTGTCTCACACTTGACTTCTTAATTCCGGTTTCTTTTATTAGTCTGAATAGTTGCCTGGTGTTGCCTACAGCCGCTGCCTTTTCCATCTCTTTTGCTTTCGTTGCCCACCACTGCTCACGATCGTTCCTTAGACTTTTAGTTAACCTAGATCTAATTTGTTTACGCTCTTCGTCGTGTTCAGAGCCTGATGAGATGAGTTTACGCGAATCCATCAGTGAAATAGACTTAGAAGAAATCCACTGGTTTTTTGGAGCCCTATGGTTTAAATAACTAATAGATGTTACTGATGTTTCCACAGCTGTTCGTGTGTCTTTCCAAGCAGCATCTGGGTTAGTCTTGTTTACAGAACTGCCTAGATGTGAACTCAGTTGTTTCTGGAATTCGCATTTGGCTTTCTCGTCCTCCAGTTCAATCCTAATGGGTCTTCTTAGTGTACTTTTCTTGCGTCCATTAAGGCGCAGACAAATGCGCACTCGTATTAAAGCGTGATCAGAGTCTAAACAAGTATTCCAATACGAGCGACAACCTTCTATTGAGCCTCTACAACGATGACTGATGACAATATGGTCTATTTGAGTCCATCGTTGATTTGGTGAAGGTGGTCGCCATGTTAGACGATGTCTCTCCTTATGCTTAAAATTAGTGCTTGCTAAAAATAAACGATTGTCTGAGCATAGTTGCGACAGACGATAACCATTATCGGTTCGTTGAGCCGGAATACTAAAACACCCACCTAAATGTCATTCTGTTTGATTTAAGCTGCCTACCTGGGCATTAAAGTCACCCGCTACGACTACTATGTCTGAGCGCTTAGCTTTCTGAAGAAGCTCAGAGAGCTTTCTGTAAAAGTCATCTTTCACTTCATCATGGCTGCAGTCAGTGGGAGCGTAGGCAGAAACGACGAAAAGGCAACGACGTGTGTCCCTATCCTTCCGAGTTCTTACGGAGCCATTTAGCCGGACAGCACACAGGCGACTGTTAACGGGGATCCATTCTAATAGTGCCTGTTCTGCCCTTGTACTTAGTGCTATGTCTACACCTGCAAGTCCACGAGAACTAGCCATCGGGTCGCCAGATACACGGAGGGTATATTTCGTTGGCTGTCCATTTTGGCGAGGTGAGGTCAAGTGAATGACTACACTGGGATCCTGTATGTGTGTTTTTGTGGGTAGTTTTTGTGTTAGCTCCGTTCTTCAAAGGACCTTACCGCTGGAGACGGATATCCATGGGATAAGGCGAGGTGTGCATTTTTAGGGTCGACCTTTTCTAACCCCAACCCTCCTTGTGGGAAGGCAGCATCACTGTCATGCTGGTTGTCTGAAGGAAATACCTTACTGCTGTCACACCTCTGTACAGTCAGCAGTACGACTTCGCCTTCGGACCCTGGGTTTGCTGCTTTTAGTCTCACCGCTCTTCAAACAACCTGCCTGGCATGGTAGGACCTTGAGGAACGATTGTTCCAGCCAGTATAGCTCGATTGAATCATCACGATAGGTAAGCCCGACTACCACGTCAAGGTAGCAGCAACGGTCGGGTTAGTACTACATAGAGAAATATTATGTATTCTTGGTTTTGTACTCGTTTGTCCAGTTAGGCAGCAGCGCTATTTGATTAATTAAAGGAAATTTTAAACAAGAGAACATAAGGATAATTTGACGAATCCCTAAACTTTGTTAAAAATGCAACCGACTCATTTGTGAGGTGGACAATTCGAACACAGAAAAGTAACGATATAATAGAAAGGCTTTGAATGGTCACACGATCTGTTATGTTCAAACCATTAACGCAGATCAAGGATGATTTATAGTCTTTGAAAATGGTGAGCATTATACACGGAAAATAAAAGTAATAAATACACTAATGAAAGTTAACAACTTACAAGGTGGTTCCTTTAAACGGATCCAAGAGTGTAGTTGTCCACCAACATTTGACTTGAGGCCGAGAACATATTCGGGTTCACAGAATACGGTTTCAAGAGGTGAATTAGCATCGAAACTTTGATAATGTAGTACCCGAGTTCGTGGTACATTTGGCAAGTTGTCACTAATAAAAAAATGATGCAATTAAATCAAATATTTAGAAAATTCTATTAATGACACTCGGAGCAAATTACTATTTTCTAATCAAATATAAAAATTCATAATGCTTAATATGAAGCGCATCAGTAAGTAACATTTTTTTGTTTAGCAACAGAATGACGATGTTGGTAAATTCAGTTAGTATGAGAGCAACAACAGAAGTTTCAACAAATGAAATAGGTATAAAATAACACTTTTCGTATATAGAAACATAAAAAATTATTCAGTCTCTAATTGTAAAACCAAAATAGTCATTTTAACTGAGTAGTTTCTTCCAAAATATAATCTAATGTTTGATTTTCCACTTCAATTTATATTATTTCTCTTCAACTTATTCTCGTCTCATTATTTCTTCTAGCTGTGCTAACATAAGTTGTGACAAATCAAGTTCCTATATTGTATTTAACTGATAACTGGTTGAGGCAGAAACATTAGGCTACGTTTTAGATATAAACGATATCTCTGTTATATGTTTAATGGTCTGGTACCACGAAACCTTGTGGTAAATGTTTGGTTTTAGCAACCCCAGAGTGAAGATATAAAGGTATTTTTTGGTATAACTCAGTTAGATGAGTTATTTTCAGATGTGCTCATCATTTCAACTCGTTCACAAGGAAATTGACTAGGTTCTATGTAAAAAAATTATATTGTGTAGAGTTTAAAGGTTGAAATTTGATATTAAATCAAATATGAACACTTTAATTGTTGTGGTTATATATGTGAATATACAATTTGGAAAAAAATGAATACAGTAATACCGACAAGTAAATCTATTGGAAGCTGTGGACATAGTGCACATCTGCGAGAACGAACTTTTAAATACTGTCCAGAAGATTATTTAAACATGATAATAAATAACTTTTTTGTTTTATCCCAACAAGTAGCAAAATTGTATTTCTGACATTTCGTGACTCAGTGTAAGCCACTTATTCAGAGTAAATAAATAACCGAAATATGTTAACACAAGTTTAAATAGAATATTTTTAGTAAAATAAAAATCATAATAGGTCTGCATATGCCAATGTCAAGTTACTCTTGGTTCGCAGTCAGTATTTTAGAAGTCGATGGGTGGAAATCAGTCAATCTTGTACAAATGTTATTTTTTATTTTATGGTACAATGTGGTCAGTTTGTTTGGTATATAAACCCAGTATATTTGAGAATAATAATTCATGTTGCAGAAGCTGTTATTGGTGTTCTAGACTTAACTGGCTGGGCTAGACAGATAGCAGGGCCGATACGCACTGTTGACTGTTCGTACGGTTTTTGTGTGTCACTGTTCCAATCGATAATTCGATGCTCTCTGATTGGCGGTTTTATCACGTCATACGCTAACAAGGCATCCACTCGGCCACAAGATATAGCAATCCCAAAGAAACCTACTAATATTAGCAAATCCTTCGTCCTAAGAAATTCACCAACAGTTAACAATTTCATTTTTTATACTGTATTTTACAAGTATTTGTTCTATTCCCGATGAAAACTGATAAATCCTGTCACCATAGTTTCAGCTTAAATATTGTCTTCAATGTATCAGAATACCTGATTGTCACATTATCCGTTGTTCCTATCGTATCTTGAAGGTAAAGTTTCAGTGGATATAAGAACATCTCCCACCTATCTGTATATAATTTGTGATATTGTAATAAATAAAACTTGAGTGTAAACACAGAAACACATTCATAATAAAATAATATATATGTGAAGTCTTAATATAAAAACATATTAAGGATTCACTGCGTATGTATGGTCTACAACTTCTTCAATAAGAACGTCAAGACACTTCTATTGTAAAGAGCAGAAGCATGTAGAACAAATACAACCATCATCAAAAGTACAAGTATTTATACGCAATTGTCTACACAAGATACTCCAAATCTGTTGGTCATACACCGTCACCAACAACCTACTGTGGCAGAAAGAAAACCAACTTCCAGCTGAACAGGAAATCAGAAAAAGACGTTGGAAGTGGATAGGACACACAGTACGGAAATCATCAAACTGCATCACGAGGCAAGCACTAACTTGAAATCTTGAATGGAAAAGGAAAAGTGGAGGACCAAATAACATGTTACGTCGACAATTGGAAGCAGATAAGAAAAGAATGAATAGCAGCCAAAAACAATTTTGAAAGGAGGGTCTAGGACAGAGTTGGTTGTTGAACCGCAGTCTATTCTTCTATAAGGGGTAACAGGCGTGAGTAAAAAGTAAAATCGCCACCAAAAGTTTCAAACATTAGACTTACAAGTCAAGTGATTTCACATATGAATTAAAATCTTGGAGTTTCTCAACAGACTGAACATGAGGCATGGGAGACAAAAAGGATGCAGGATCCTTCTCGGGTGTTTTAAATGAACAATCCATGCGAAAATATGGAGTAATTAAATCCGATTCACTTTTATTTATTGGAAAAGCTTCAACTAATCTATGACAAAATGAACGTCCATCACGAAGTTTTGTAACATGGTAATCATTTGGTTCAAGTACATTTGCTGAAAAAAAAAACAAATTAAAGCATCAACAAATCAGAAAAATGAAGAAAATATAACATAAGCTTTCAGTCTCTAATATGGAATAACAAAAGCACATCCTTAAAGTAAAAAGAAAATCAAAGTAAATCAACGGGGAAATGAAATTATAGAAAAAAGATGGCTATAGATTAATATATTTAGAATCAAAAGCCTAGGACAGAGAAAATATCCAGTCATATCCTGATTATTTTTCAGAGATGATACTGAGAATATCCAATCATCGATTTCCAACATTTTATCATTCATAACTGAAAATCACTGACCTACATTACACAGTTGAGAGAAACATCACTAAATGGTGTCATATCTTTACTTTTATTTAACGATTTATAAAACCGAAGACGCGAAAAATGATCACTATGTAACTGAGATCTTAGCTATCGTTTCGATGATGCTTTCCAATCAATAGCTTCAATATTTTCCCCCAGCGAAGTACTAAATTCATTACTCTAATGTTTCTGCATTGATAAAAAATGTGAGAAGAAACATAAGTTTGGATTTTTAGACAGATTTGTAACAGTTAGCTGATAAGTCTTTTAATTGAACGCTTGAATCGGTTTGTTAAGCTCTTCTAATCCGTGTACAGAAAATTGAGGGTATCTATAGAATTTCAGAAGGCTCTGGGCTTCTGGAACCATACGAAACAGTAGAAGGGTACGTAGTCATTCCATCAGAAATGTGACGCGTGACTTTACTTCATAGATTTTTCTGAGAAACTTCTACTTAACACTGATGGGATAAAATGTTTCATATCGTCTTCAGAGCCCCTGTGTACTATTTCGAGGAATCATTTGGATCTCCCCAACACCTTTCTTCTTACAAAAAATTGGACTTCATCTTACGGTCTACTTGCCACATCATTACCATTAGCAGTTTACTGAATTTATTGCAATACGAACTACAAAGATCGAATCAAATCATTTGAGCTTAAGAAGTTGAAAAACTCCACAGACAAATTATTAACCGTCATTTTAGGTTGTACATATGTCCTTTGATATGCTTAAAGTAAGAGAAAATCCACTGTGAATTTTCTTCAAATCATAAAGATATTGAAAAATTTATGCTAATTTTTTATTAATTATAGATGGTTTGTAATAAAAACTTAGTTTCAAGCTAATCGAATTTTCCTACAATTAAAAATATTATACCATTACCGTAGATTTTAACGTACTCTATGCTAAATGGAACTAACGAAAAGCAAAACAGGAATTTCAAAGATTTTTTCAATACAAAAAACTAAATAAGTCAATGAATTAAAAGTTAAATTATTTCACCGGATTTCATAAGAACACAGCTTGAAAACTGTGATTACGATTTATAGTCAAAGCTAGATGGGTAATAAAACAATGAGCTGTCAAGACAGTAAAAACATACATGAGATGGTGGAAATTTGTAGCTCAGCTTGATGATTTTGATGGAGTTTTGTTCTCTGAGCTGGATGGTTTGGTCGTGGAGATTCCATCGTTCTTCTGAATGACATGATCAACACAAACTTCAGGTAAAAGTAAAATGTTTGAATTTCTCCACATATGGCTCATGGCTCGTCCTGTAGACCTCGATGTTGATTGATTCTTGTTGACTTTAAACCTGTCATTGTTTAAGGTCAACAAGAACCAATCAACATCGAGGTCTACAGGACAAGCTGTGAGATTAACTTGTTTAACAGACAGTGTAATTCGAACAACAATTTGTATATTATCATGTCTGTATGAACTGTATGCTCGACCACGTGTTACGATCTCTACACATATTCCTCCTTCTTACTTATATAGCTTGATATATATATATATATATATATATATATATATATATATATATATATAATAACAATAATAAATTGTAGTCAGCAATTCGTGCTCCTTTCTGAAATTCACACACCGTTGTGATTTATTTAATAAAGGTTATGTGGGCGATTGATATAGAGAGCCTAAGGAATTATCTCGAAGATAATCCACTACATCATGATTGAAAAGACATTTTTCTTTTGATTTAAAATTGCCCCATGATACGTTTTTACAAAACTCATTGCCAATTAACTTACATCGGTCATGAAAATAACAGTGCAGGCTATTCGGTCTGAAATCTTTAGGAACGGTTTTACTAGCAGCCATTAAAGCTTGAGCCATGAGCTCACCACCATAAATAGTTCGTGGATTAGGCAAGAACACGCGTTCACCTCTGCAAACAATCACATGAGAGATTACAGTTTGATTATGAGTTCACAGTAAGAAAGTATATATTTCAAAGACAAAGCCCTATTACATGATAGTCGCAAAATTTTCAAGTTTCTTGTCATTATAGTAATAAAATATCGAATATCTGATAGAAGAAAAGCCTCTGTACTAATCTTCCGACTGAACAAAAAAATGTATATAACTAAAAACAATGTTACTAGGAGTTACTTATTTTACAGAAATTCACCAAGTCAAATCTAAATGGTGAACTCCTACAGTTATCAACAGAATATAGACAAAACTGATATTTTGAAAATACTTATATTTCAAAATAATATAATACTTTTATATGACACGTTTTAATGTCTACGACCACAAATCTCGATATTTAAAACAAATTCACTATCCAATGTATGAGGTGAAATTCTATTTCTTTTAGAAACATAAACCACTCAACGATCACTTGGAGATTTATAGGCTGGGTATTTTCACCACATCAAGTCTTGGAAATAGAAAGCGGAAATTGCTAACCGAAAGTTATCATCAAAACAACTTTCCTAAAACAAATTCCTTTATACCGAAAGTATTTCTGCTTAAAATTACACACATACTACTTGTGAAAACTACTTTAAAAAGTAAACAAATTCACAAATTTTAACTTCCTTGTGCACATTCAACAAATGCATGTTAGAACATTTGCAAAACGATGTTATTTCTTTCTTACATAATAAATCACTGATTGTCCACAGTTTTCAAGAACTGTCTTAGTCAATCGTTGTGGAATACATTACTAATAAGTATTTATTGTATACCTATTTATATATAACCAGTTTTGGTGTGTCAAGCTAAAAGAATACAATCCACATCACATGAACATTAAACTACATTCGATTTCATTTAAAAATAATATTAATCTTACCTGAATACATTTTCTCTTTGTAATTTCATATCTAACGATTTCGTTATAAATTTATCACCAATATTCATTGTTCCTGGTAGGAATATTCAAAAGCTAAAATAAAGAGAATCAAATTAAATGATGTAAAATTGTTATTATTATGGAAGAAAGAGAGAGAGAAGACAAAAAGGCAATGAGCATTTTCTCCAGATATATATTTTTATAATGAATAGTACAGAAATGATTCGTACAGGGACATAAGTTTGTTTTTTTAACAAACAAAATTGTTTAGTGTATTTCGAAGAAAAGTGGAATTCTCACTGGCCAATTGTTTCAAAATAAGTTGAGATTCTTTTGGATATTGTAAGGATGGCTTTAAAAAATTGAAATGATAAATTAAAAAAAAAGAAGAAATGGTTAGAAGCAAGTAGATAACATTATAAAATCAAATCAAATTTGCTTCATATTTTTATGAATAATCATATTCCATATGGTAAAATTTGAACATGCAATATATTGGTTTTGTTTAAATGACATTGGGTCAGTGAATTGCAAATATGTATATAATCAGAAAGGGTTTTGTGGAGATTTCAGTATTTTCATAGTTGAAATCATGAGTTGATTGGAGTTAGACCACCATGGAAAACCTGGAAGCACTGGACGGCTGTTTCGCCCTATTGTGGGACTCCTCAGCAGTGTGCATCCATGACCTCGCCTAGCGAGATTCGAACCCAGGACCCACCAGTTTTGCGCCAGAGCTTTTAACCGATACACCACTGAGCCGGCATCCAAGGGTGTTAATGTCTAACCTCAACCAATCCACGAAGTTTGAGCAACCGTTCACCAATTGTCATCAGTGAGTTGATATCTCACAACAAACGTGGTTTGAACTCCACTGGTCACTGCTTCCCACTAGAAGTCCAGAAAACATCTCTTGAAGTCAGTCACTAGTGTGTATATAATGATCAGAAGGGGTTTTGTGGAGATTTCAGTATTTTCATAGTTGAAATCATGAGTCGATTGAAGCTCGCGAGGCGGGATCGTGGATGCGCACTGCTGAGGAGTCCCACAATAGGACGAAACGGCCGTCCAGTGCTTCCAAGTTTTGAGATAAGGTGGTGGTTTGAGGTGGTCAACAGGAAACCCTGGACCCGGGTTTCGTGCTACTTGGCACTCGTCAGCTTCCAGGTTATCCATAGTGGTCTAGCTTCAATCGACTCATGATTTCAACTATGAAAATATATATATGTAGTACTTATTTATTAAGTGATTTGAATACACAAGCTAAAACATATTAATGAACAGAAGATCATTGACACTAAATAGTAACAAAAAGCATTTTGGGGAAATAAATAGAGATAGGTAAAAAGGATAATAGGATATAGGGTTGAAGAGAATGAAATACTGATAAGAGGTAAGAAAAATGTAGTAGCATTATTGGTGAGTTCATATTTGTGCAATATGTGACAAATATATTTGCCAATTAGTTGCACAACATCTACGATGTTTACACTATAGAGTAGAATAAAATGCAACAATAATGGCTAGATGATAACAATTATTCAGTAGATCAACTTCCTACGATTGATTATTAAGAAACAAAGAGTATCTTCATTAATCAACATCTTGTCGAAATCATGAAACGATCAATGTTGGACCACTACTGAAACCCTGAAACCATTGAATTGGTTGAAGTTAAACCTTAAAACCATTAAATGCCGGTTCAGTGGTCTAGAGGTTAGGCATTTATGCGCAAGACCAATGGTCATGGGTTTGATTCCTGCGTGCAAGGTCGTGGATGCGCACTACCGAAGAGTCAAATACTAGGACTACAACGGCCGTCCAGTGCTTCCAGTTTTAAATCATGGTCTAACATTGATAGGTTCATAATTTCAATGAAAATCAAATATCTTCACAACCGTATACTGATAATCAACACCTATCTACTTATACACATGGTTTCAGATATATATCATTGTTATATCGTGGTGAAGACATAAGTACGGGCAACTCCCAGGACCTATTAATAGACTAGGCTAGGCGGACAAGGGACCAATAAGGACCCTAGACTATTCATACCAGTTGAACGTCATTGATGTGGCACAGTGTTTAGATTAGACAAGTCGTATTCCGATTGGTGGATAACCCACGTGATTAAAAGTCGGACATAAAATCACAACAAAGTGGCATACGGCCTTGTTCTTTTTAAAAAAATTCATAACATACCATAGTTGTGCATTTGAGATGTTCCTTTCAGTAATAGAAGACATGTGGACTTGTTTCACTTTCCATGCATTGTAGTTTCTAAGTTTGTGGATGTTAGGATATTCACAGGAATATCCCAAAATTATCTCGAAAGTAAAGTCGTATGTTTTCAGACTCTTCACATATTTTGCATGTTATTTTCTATTGGTCATTATTTACAGTTGTCCTAACTATGACTTTCACATGTCGTTTTCCTATTGGTCAATTTTGGGTTGTCCTGATTATAACCTTTACGCGTCCTTTCTTTCCATTGGTTACTGTTCATAGTCATTTTAACTGTATAAATATGCTTTGTCTGTAAACCATTTTTGTTCTGCTGCTGACCCCATAAACCATTCTCATTTAACGGCTGTGTTTTGATTTATTGGAGTTGGGGAACAGTATTGGGGTCGAACTAGGATATCTGAATTTGGTCAATCGGTAGAATTTCGTGCAGTCATATTGCAATACGTAATATTTGGGCAATTTATATTAGTGGAGTACTTGCTTTTCAATAACTAGGTTTAAAATTCAAACACTCCTTTGCCAAAATATGTTTGGCTAATCTTGTAGTATTGTTAGGACACAGATACGAATTGCGATTCATACATGTATATGATTGCCCCCAAATGCCCTGGTACGGCCGAGAGTGGGGAGAGTCACCTCTCCCTCTCGAAATACTCTCATATGGCCAGCGAATATATAGCCTCTGCCAGGGAAGTCCTACTCACTGTCTTCTCGTGGCATTACCGTTGTTTACGAAAGTGAGAGGACGAAAAGCCAATGTCCGGCGCTTTAACCGGGTTGGTGGACATGGAGGGTCCACCTAGGGGAGTTGGAAAACCCTGATTCCAAACCAATGGTGCACATGGTCTCCAGTATCCTGATGGAACGAATGGCGGACGAACCTGTCATTGGTCAACGGCTACCATGGGACTGCATCTCCTCACGATGCTCCACTGCCTTGTGGATCAGACATTCAGGTCAAAGGCTCAGGGTGTGGCCCCCTAAGAAAACCACCTGCTTCAGTCTGGGCACCTGGGAAGTATCACAGCCCTCACACAAATCGAATGAGATTTGTGAGGCGCATATTTATCTGGTGCTTCATTGTACCAATATTTATGTGTTTAAATAAATAAATAAATAATAACATGTATATGATTACTAAACTGAATGAATTTCAATTCCAAAATAGATAGGCTATAATAGGTTTCAATTTAGAATTATTGGAAATTTCCATTAAACTAACAACTAGCAGAGAAATGTTATTTACTGAAATTGCATCCATTGGTGAAAGGTTAATGATTTAATCAACAGTTCAAAATTCAATATTGGGGAAAGTCAACTGTCCATATAGCAGGAAGAAACCATTAAATTTGGGTTTTCTCCTCACTGTTAACAAGTGATACATCAACCTACAATAAATTGAATCTCAAATGACAAAGTTAAAAACAGTAAAAATAATCAGAAAACATTTGAAGCTTTGCATTAAGAAAAAAGCCTTTGGCTTTAAATGAAAATCTAAAAATAATTTATGTGACATACGTAATAATTTGCATAATTTCGTAAAAATTTAATAATCATATTTGTGAATTTTATTGATTTCCGAAGACTTGAATCTTTTTGAGCATCATGGTAAAATTTATTCACAACAGCTACGAACAATTCACCAGGAGATAATTCTGGAGTTGAAGATACATAGGCTAGACACTGAGAATAGAGATTGAGAAAAAAACAGCGAGATAGAAAGAGAGAGAAATAAAACTGATGTCCTGCATTAAAAAGTATCAATGGTATGTAATAAGGAGAAATCCACTTTATTGTTATTATAAAACGGTAATCTATTAAAACAATTATCTTATAATTGAATGAAGATAAATCGAGAACTGACTAGTGTAGAATCTATAACAACAACCCATTATGGACCAGAAAAAATATCTAATATAAGCAAAACGATACAATTTCATGCGACTCAAAAAACTGACTGAATTACAATTGTGATAAACATTTACAAACCCAAAATTAGCAAAGCCATTCAATATTCATTTATTGTTTGTTCCAATTAAAGTAACACTTATGTTTATAGATTAAGTTAAATATGTATTCACATTCGCTCAATAGTGAGTATTTTATCTCTTATATGTTATGTTTATTATCATTTTAGTAAAAATAAGTAATGGTAGTCATTGATAAAAAATAAGACCTAATTTGTTGCATTGGGCAAACAAATCTTTCTACTTGGCAAAACAATGATTATCCACAAAGTGATGTCGTGTATTTTCGAAGAACGCAACAATAACTCATATGTACACACTAACATCTATTGAGTTGCAAGGTATAAAGCTGATGGCGTCTACACAAACATGAAGAAATAGAGTAAAAGAATGATTGTTAATTAACTACTTCCATAGCATACCCCAAAGACACTGTCCTTGGATAAACTTTTGGAAATTCTAAGATATCAACTTCACAATTATTGAATAAGGAGAGTAAATTCAAAACATTTGTCTGCACATACTATAATGCCACTTATACCAATGCGCTAAGACAGCTATAGAAACGAATCAGGATGGAAGTTTCAAATCTTCGGAACGAGAGAATACATGAAGGAGACGTATAGAATTCAGATCAGACATAGATCCAAATAAATAATCGCTGTCCAAAAACTTAGTGGGCTTATTCCGTTAATGAAATAAGACATTAGATAAAATAGTAAAATCGTCATGTGTTAATATATATATATATATATATATATATATATATATATATATATATATATATAACATGTAGAACAAATACAACCATCATCAAAAGTACAAGTATTTATACGCAATTGTCTACACAAGATACTCCAAATCTGTTGGCCATACACCGTTACCAACAACCTACTGTGGCAGAAAGAAAACCAACTTCCAGCTGAACAGGAAATCAGGGAAAGACGTTGGAAGTGGACAGGACATACATTACGGAAATTATCAAACTGTATCACGAGGCAAGCACTAACTTGAAATCTTGGATATAAAAGGATAAGTGGAGGACTAAATAACATGTTGCGTCGAGAATCGGAAGCAGATATGAAGTGAATGAATAGCAGTCGAAAACAATTCGGAAGGAAAGGCGTAGGACAGAGTTGGTTGTTGAATCCTAGTAGGCAGTCTATTCTTCTAAAAGGGGTAACTAGTATGCATAAGTTATCAAGTAACGTGCACTTGGTTAATATGAAAATAGCAGTCATTCATAACCAATTGACCGAATGATTTATTCGTGCGTAATGCATTTATTGCATAAAAATGAATTCGTAATTTAAAAACATATAAAAGTAAATGAATATGATCAAATGAACAAGATATTTATCTGTATAGAAAATCCATATGGATCCAAAAAGAGATTCAGTCAATAACTCATGACTGATAAGCAAAGATCTAGGAATGAAGAGACACTTTATAACAGAGGAAGTAAAAAAAGTGAATCAAAAGAAAACTTTAATAAAACATCTATCCAGTGCTTTTGTGTACAACCTTTAACTTGAATAACCTTCAAAAGAATGCCATCCAAAAAGTAATTTACTCTTAACTGAACGTTGATAATGACAGAACGTAATGTGAGTAGTTAAACGCAACTGGGAGAACTGTCAAAGTATCTCTGGGAATAAGTAAGGACGAAAATAAGCAACAGAAAGAAGACAGTTTTAGAAACGCTTAGTGTAGATAAAGATTAGAACTTGTTAGTACTACTTCCAGTGAATGTCTCGTAATTATTTTCAAAGACAACTCTAAGCGACCTCAGTGTAACTAATAATTAGGCAACAAGCAAATTAACGTGACGTTTACTTCTAATATCATGAACGCCAGCCCTCTCTCTCTCTTTCTCCTGAGCTCTCAGGTTATTGTTTTCACCTGAATGTCTAGCGCGACTAAGTATATATCGACTGTTCCTAACTTTGAGATACAAATTGTTTCCAACAAAATGTTTTAAACACTATTTATTTAGGGGTTTAAGATAATATCGAAAGTTAGACTAACTCTAGCGAATAGCATTTCCTTATAGACCGACGTGGTTAACTGCCTTTTAATTACATTCAAGGAGAAAAGCGTTAGACTGATATAATAACCAACAGTAATAAACAACTTTGCAAACTGAATAAAAACGCTTAGAGATTATTGTAAAGAAATAGTAGTTCCAAACATGTCAAACTTGGATCAACGACCAATACTTACTGGATCGAAAAGAAATTCCAAGACAGAATATGAATCGACTGGCCAATTAGAATCCAAGGTACAGAGTTTACTTTGTTAAAATATAAAAGATTGATGAAAAAAGTAATCATAAAAAGTGATTTAACAATTTAAATTTGTATACTAATAAAAATTGTAATCATTATTCTAAAGAAAGAATTTCCTTTACCATTACATCAAAAACAAAGGAAACTAGTGGAAAGTCTCTAGGACACAAGTTACATATCAACTAAATAATCGTCTATAATTCTCCTACATATAATATAGTTATTTAGCTCATTTCAATAACAAATTAGTGACTTAAAGACATTCAAGATAAAAACTGAGTACTGAGAAGTTTTAATCAACCATAGAACGCACACTGCCGCAGCAAAGAATTAATTATTAAGGATGGTAGGGCATTATTATTTGAAATTAACCAGAAGAAAACACATTTATAAAATAATCAAAACTTTAGGATTAAGAAAATAAAATTCATCTATACATTGGATACTATGCGAATAAATTTGAGACATATTAACTAAGGTCCTTAACAAACAGTTACAACTTTCAGACCTGTGAAACCTACAATTACGCGTATGATATGAACGATTGGTCGTCGACTACGTAATTATTTGTGTTTAGTCAGAAATATTAGATATTCAGTTTGCACGACAATCTTCATAGAGTATCAAAAGTTTATTGTGCCTATATTACAACTCATTTCGGATAAACTGAATAGCACAAGTCTCTTTTCATCTTCCTAGGTCCAATTAATTCAAGAGAAATATTTGTGGGAAGATTTACTGATGGAGACAAAAGAACATTTTTCCAAGCAAGTGTCACTAACGTACACACATGTTTCCAGTGACCTTCCAAACAAGGTGAAACAAAAGCTGTATACTAAATGACCAACAAATTATTTGTAAACAAAGATGTTTTTAATAGCGATGAAAAGGAAACATCGCTCCAGTGAAGAACTTTGATGTGGATAAATTCAGTTACATAAATTCGAAGCTACAAAACATGTAGTATGGGAATTTCGACATCCTCAACAATTTAGCACAAATTTCTGAGGAGATAAAAGCTTATTGATTTTTTCCCTATATTGAAACTAGCATTACTAACTGCATGGCTTGAACCCCAAAAAAATAACTGTCAGGTACTCAGCACTAAATGACCTTAATCTTCTAATTTTACATATGTTCAACACTAATATTTAAAAAAAATCACACAGGAGAATAAGTTCTAATATTGACGATTTGTACACCTGAGTAGAAGTACAAAAGTCGACTGTAAAATAACAAGCCATTTTTAAATATCAAGGTCTAAATGGCATAGACCACCACATACTAAGACATATGCGGCTCTGCAAACCAATTATATAATAAAGGCAATCAACTATTAGAATCAAGAAAGGTCTATTCGAATTGTAATCTAATGTTTGTGTAATGCAAAACACATTTAAATACCTTGACTTCTCCAGTATATATATATATATATATATATATATATATATATATATATATATACCTAAGAACTTGGAGGAAAATATTTACATCCAACTAAAAATGGACAGTAAAAAGCAAACCAGTAATAGCTCTAGTTATTGTAGGCGGGTAAATTAGAACTAATAATTTTAGCTTATTGATCTGTCAGGCAGAAATTATCTAATAAACCTCTTAGATTGATTAAGTTGACTCCTGGATTATTTAACGTCAATTAATGAATTATTGTTGAATCGGAACCTTAGGTTGATAAAAATGAGCGCAATAGTTGTGTTAGAACTAAGTAATAATTTTTGGCAATCACAAGGCTAGTCTTATCTCCCGATATTTAACTTGGCTGTATGTTTTATTTTATAGAAGCAAATAACGTAGTTGGTTGGAATTCCTAGTTAGTTAAAAAACTGAAAATAAGAAACATCGCTGTAAAATTTATCTAAAATACATAATCCGCAGATCAACTTACTGACAGTTGAATATTTTATTTTAAAAATGGTTTTCTGTAAGAACTGTCAACGACTGCAAAACCTTTTGAAACTAATGAACATTTGAACAAAGTCTCATCCTATTATTAAAGCACCTCAGTGTAGTGGACTCACAACCTCCCAGGGACTACACCTAAGAACTTCTGTTCTCACCGTGAAAGAGAAAACATTGGGCTACTGAGCAGAAATCAGATGCTCAACACTTAAAAATTCAATCCATTTGTGAGGGAGAGTAGAGGACATCAAATGTGATTGCTAGCGGGTAGTAACTACTTCACTTTTAGTTTAAATCAATCTGTTACAACAGACTTCAAATCAAGCTAATCTCCCCACAAATTTTTCAAATAAACAAAATATTTTATATTTGGGGGGTTTAAAACCTTACAGCACTTCCGATCAAATGTTGAATAATGGGCGAAAAATTACATAACTATGAAACGTTTTTGAAAAAATACTCTAAAGAGCGGAGGATAAACGCTTATTTGGTCAGTAGTACTACTTCTAACAGGAAACCTTTGAGGTCTCTTTTGTTGTAAAATACTGGTCAGACGCATATATCATTGCTCTTCGTCTTAAATCCTATAAGCATTGTTGGTTTATTTTTCACTAGATCGAAAATAACATTTCCTTCATTGTAACTTACCAAAGAAGTGTATAGCAGTGGGAAGGAGTAGCGTTCTTTAAGAAGTTCAATATATATTCATTTTGACGGTGGTCTGCAAAGCAAGTATAGAGCAAACACAAGTCAATTTTAACAATCATTGATTTTTTTTTATATTGAATAAACAGTCAATTAGTTAGTCATAACCAACCTGATTGAAGAAGTGAAATGCTCTTTAAAAACAAAAACACATTGGATGGACAAGCATACAGTTGAGATGTTTAAGGCGTAAAACAAAACGAAAATACCATTTGAAAACAAGATACAACTTGAGAAATTAGATATCTTCAGTACGCAGTTTAAAAAAACAAGTGTACTTATAACAATTATAAAAAAATATTATTAAACAGGAGAATGAAAATACACTAGTTGTAGTTGATTTGCTTAGCAAACAATGGTAAAGATCACTATAAGAATTAATTAATTAATCACTTACAACCAATTAAATACTTTATGGTAACTACCGCTGGAAATCAAGATGTATGCTTTACTTTCTTAATAGCTAGTCAAATGGATATACACCTAAATCTCAATCAGTGATACATGAATTCAGTGTCTGAGCCTTAAACACTAGGATTTTTTTATTTATCAGGTAACCGATTTATCACACAAACCTATTGATAAACGGATATCAAATGTTTTAGGATTTTAAATTTTTATCGTGAATTTTTGAACAACTGAAGTTGTTTGTTTACGTTTAAATGGTTATTAAACACTTATTTTTGTTCAAACTTTTATTATACAGCACTCTAGAAGAAAACATGTAAGCTGTATATGAAGTTTTAGGTTGATGTGTAGATTGTTTGACTTTGCAAGATCGAAAATACTAAACATAAGAGAATAGATAATCAACTAATTACATTTTGTAAGGGCAACCAAATGCATGATTGATCAACCAAGCAAGTCTTTGAGTGACTTGAGAACATACCATTTATTGTATTTATCATTAAAAAGTTAATCTGTAGATGTATATGCAGAATAACTGACTTAGGAATTCAGAATCTGTCACAGTAATAGATCGACTGAAGCAGTTAACATTAACAGTTATATATATATATATATATATATATATATATATATATATTTCTTCCACTCCCCCCAAGATTCTACAACAGACTCCCACTTTTACTAAAGCAAAAGACGAAGACCGAAAACGTTGATGAAGATATACATAAAATATACATTCAAAGGTATAATGGATATATTTAAACAACTTATGTGGTTGACTTGCCTCTCTAATCGTATGTTAAACCATGGCAGTATAGCATATTCACTTCCATAAACGTACCTGGAATAGATAAAACTTCGGGGAGTAGTGAAGCATACAATTGATGAGAAATAAAAGGGTCAGGAGACAGTTCAAAAATAGACAACGTCAAGCTCCGTGAGGGCAGTTTTTGAAAATGCCGAACCTAAAATTGAAATGACAAAATATAGTGTTTATAATGCAAATGAAAAGTAGTTGAATAAAACAAAAGTCAAATACATAACTATACAAACAATAAAGTAAAACGTTATCCATTAAATACAGAAAACTAAAAAGCATGAATCTATAGACATATGTAGACTTGACCATGTCATGGGAACATAGAAATAGAACACAATGTTAATTTTATTTACAAGAAGCTACACGTATCACATTGTTTTCTCATAATAAAAGCATGACCGAAAGTGAATAAATGATCTGTTTTGGAATATTAGGAACACAGTTTTGTTTATTCGACCAACAAGACTCAAAACAGCTGTTTAGGTGTGATTGGGTTAAGCTATTTTCTGTATTATAACTAAATCCCAACTTTAACTAAATATGAGAATAATTAAGAACATACTAAATAACCGTTCACTTAATAATTAATCAATAATTTCATATGCTGAATGAAAAGCTGCTTAACGGTGATGAGCGTTAGCTTATAAGCCACAGTACTTGAGCTTCAAACATTAGGTAGTGAAGTCAAATATCCCTAAACCTACTATGAATTGAACAATTGCAGTAACATTAATCCTCATAACGTGACATGGCTGCACACCGAATATAAAAATCTGTGTTTAGTTTCTGTTAGTTAAAGGTTATTTTTTTAATGAAAAAGCTAAACTGTTTACAGACAAAAACTAGAATTTACTTAGATTTATTTTAACATATGAAAATAGCTTAAATGTTGAGTTTGCAATAGAAACGTGACTGAACAGTTTAACAACAAACTGTTGCAACTCATTACCTTTGAGTAATTCACAAGTTTATCTGTTATTCAGTCAGTCACTATCAGAACAGAGACTTGGCACGAGTATGTAAAGGTACAAGTCGCTACACCTTAAAGTTAGCAATAACCACAACAACATAGATTCAACTAGGTGAAAAGCATTGGATGTGAAGTAGTATCTTAAACAGTAGAAATGTAAATATGAGAAAAACAATTCAAAAGGCACGACACCAATTGAAACACAGTTAGGAATGATATTAATTCTAAAATTTAGAGAAAAAAGGAAAAATTAATGCAACCGTTCATTGTGACAGAATTTGCGCCATGTCACCCAATGCCTACAAATATTGGTTACAAGTACAGTTTCGATCCCAACCAGGATATCTGTACCCAACAACATTAATCAGGTCAATAATCAGTGGGTTCATGGATTAATCTCATGTCTTGATCTGTCAACCACTAATTTCCTTACACTGCAACACATCGAAATGGGTAGTGAATACGTATGGATAACTGTTTTTGAACTTTGAAATATTTCTCATCTTTTAGTGTAAAGTATATTTAATCTTTAAATGATTGCTAGAAATAATTTGTTAAAAATCTGAATCATTTATTATTATAACAATTACTGATTGATCAGTCCGATATTTAAAAGTAGTTATAAGAAAATATATGATATCTTTCCTAATACTGTAAAAACATATCTGTTACATGAAATGAACTTTATGAGTATTTCATAATGAAATCAAAATGTCATAATTTTGAATAACACCTATTTGAACTTGCATTGACGAGCTTAAACAGTTAAGCTATATACCATTTTCAGTATTCTAAAGTAATATTTATTATGCAAAACAGGAACTCATTACAGGACTTAAGTGATTTTGCAAACGAAGAATTGGAGATAAACAAAAAGCCACACCTTTCAACGGATACAGTATAGTAAGATATGAATCAGCTAGCTACTAAACTTTGATATACAATAACAGAAAAGATCTCAAGTAGCGAAGTTAAAAATAGTTTCAACATTTAGTTTCGCAGAGTGGTGTTTGTTTCTTCAGAAAATTAAACCGAAACCATAATTATCGACTAATTCATGCTCTGATAAATTTGATTTGTAATGATGGAGAAAATTTGTGTCCATTTCATAATCACAATCAAAATTATTCAATTATACTATCCAGTTCAAAAAATACAACACTACCAGTTAATCAGATCGTCTAATTTGTTGTCAAACATAGCCTAGAATCGTGAGGTAAGGTGGTGGTTGGAGGTGGTCAACAGGGTCCTGTTGACCACCTCCAACCACCATCTTACCTCAGTATATATAGTGCAAGCAGTGTCGAGCCACCTAGACTGGTGGCCACATTGCACCTCGATCGATAGCATTCGATCAGCACTAAGAAGGACCTGACATGCATGAGATTGATCACCATCCAGTGATCAATCAATTGTAATAGCCTAGAATCGTTTATGGCCAATGATTTCCAATAAACCAGATCTGCATACAAACATATACAATTTCGGTGAATTTCACGCTAAATAACTCATTTTCAGGTTTTTACAAGCTTCGAATTGAAGAAGCAACGAAGACGATTCAGCGAACACAATCTTTTTTCGATGAATTCTTTTTTGTATAAAATATGGCATCACTTAACACGCAATTGAAAGTCTTTTTCAAATATCAGTAAGTTACATATCAGTACAAGATGAAAGCAAATCATACATAACTTGAAAAATATTCAGAAATTGTGAGTGCAACATAGTCACAAATTACTTGAAAATACCAAATATAAAAACGAAGTTATCTAACGGTCCAATGACCAATGAGAAATGTGAAAAACATATTATACGGGAGAGAGATAATTGTTCATTTGATGAATACAAAGAACAGAATAATTACATGTCACAGCTAACTACTCTAGACTGACTGTATCAAGTAATCTAGCGGCAAGTTCGAGCTAGGGGGCTCTTCATCCGAAATTAGTCATCTAACGAGGATGTGGTTTACATGTAGCGTCAGCCATTTACTTCGAATATCAATTTTGTAGATCATGTCAACGACTCTTCTTCTGACGACACTCACAATCTAAGCAGGCCCCCGTTGTCGAAATTTTCTTACATTCACTGGTAACCCATTACGAAAAAGACGTTCAGTTCTCCGCGCGTTGAGTGTATAATTTTGTCTTCTTCTTTGTAAACACATGCTATCAAATGAAGTCCGAACTTTACTTCTGAAAATTGGCTCAGCAGGGCAGATGCCCTTGGGTGAGGCTGGATTCGGGGTTATTCCTGGTGATTTTCCCCGTCGACCTACTTCTGACTGGCTTAGCAAATCAGATTAAGTAGTATATCATAGTTAATTTATAATAAATGATGTTCATAGCAAAAATTTCTATTCCTTTTCATTAAACACCATGTAAACTTCATTATACAAAGAAACTTTAAAAAAGTAAACAATGGGAATATTTTTTATGTTATACATAGTTGAGAACTCAATAATTTTGCCATTGTTAAGAATTAATTCAAATAAGATATAAAAAAGAGTAACAGTGTTCACAAATTGATAGAATATATATGCATTATAAGATGTAAAAAACTTACGTAAGAAACGAAAAATGCAATCACGAATAAGTGGAGTAACCATGTACTCCCGTTAAGAGAACAGTGAGTTGAGTGTAAACATTTTTGCAGATTTCCAGCTATGCTAATCAAAACAGATTCATCCACATGACAAAATTTCTTCATCAGGTCTACTTGATACTAATTGAAAGAATGAAAAGAGAGATATGCTATGAGGAAGGAACGTATTGAATAATTAATGGCAAGGGTGGATTTCAAACAAATAAAAAGGCATTCATGTCGCTCATCAAATAAATCATGCTAGTATAGAAGAATACAGTAAACAATATGAGTAACCTGTGCAGTTAAGGAAAGTACTCGGAAAACTCACAAAATAATGATGTCAAACGTTTTTCAATCATTAATTGTATAAAGCAAGCAAATGCATCAAGAGCAATATGAAATGATCTCAAAAACAGAGCTGAAATCATTCACATTGATAAAAAGCGACTAAACCAATGACTACTTCAAAAATAATCAATCCGTAAATTACTTAGAAATTAAGATGTCTGTATAACTTCAATAATGTGACCACAAAATAAATGAGACTATATACAGTAAAAAACATTGTTTTAGCGCTGCTGTCATAAACAACATGGTAACTAGTATAAATGAACACTGGTTCAGCTTGGTACACTTTACATCAGGATACTGAAAGCCAGTTAATACGATGAGAACCAATTCAGTTGTAATAATAGCAGTCCCATTGATGGTGAAATCCTGACATTGAAATATCGTTTAAAAACAACTAAGGCAGTGGTACAGTAAAAATTATGGACGTCGAAATCCAAGATCGAGAATGAATGTAAATAAGCTACAGAACTCGATTTTGAGCAGCATCACTCGAGGTCTTCAAAAATTCATTACGATCATTGTGAAAAACAGAACTGGGAAGACCAACAATCGACAACTTGATGAATAGATGTAGCAGGCTGGTTCGGTCACCTCTGATGTTCTTCTAACCTAATTCTAAAGCCCAAACTTTGGTTTGGGCAACTTGGTAGTATCTTTGGTCGTCACAAAAACAGAATGGCTTAAAAAGCAGGAACACAAACGTGAAGCTGGTCAATAAGTTAAGTGATCTGTAAAAAGTTGGGTTATCAAAAAGTCACTGTTAGGAGAATATTTGTGAGAAATGTAAATAAAAGTAAGTATTGAACAACTCTGACAAGCGCTGCTACACAAAACCAATTTACATCACCATTAGCCGTAAAAAAACTAAAAAGGTCAGTAAAAGGATATATATGTATAACCGAAAAAAAAGTATTTTTAAATAACATTGCAAAAAGTACTCTTTTGATAAGTTCATATCAATAGCACGACGTAAAATTAATAACCAACGATGATTCGAAAAATCTATTAAAGTATGGAAGCTATAGTTACCTTGATATAATTTTGGTCAACATCCTGTGAAATGTAGAATAATCAAAAACAATAAGGAACTTTACCATTTACAACTACGAATTTCATAAGAAGGGTAATAATGATTTGATTTTATCCCAATAAAAATAAGGTATAACTTATAATTATCAATACCACATAAGAATATTTTTAAGCAATGAAATGTTATCGAATCATAAACTGACCTCCTGAAAATTAATAAACTCTGCATTAGAAATATCGGATTGCCAATTTGGTTGACATGTCGGATCAGAAATTAGGTCACTAAAAGCATTATTCAGTGTCTTGTAAATAGCCTATGGGAGAAACGAAAAATAGCAGAGTTGGCATTGATTCGATAAACAGTTCACGAATTTTCTAGCTTTATACTGAAAACTAACAATAAATTATCTCAAAAGAATGCCACACAACATTGATATATATACAATACAGTGAATAAATGTGGATAATAGAAGCTAAAACCAACCTCCTTATAAAAACAAATAATTTACCTCAGAGAGCTTAATACAGTCTTCATTATTTCTGTGTCCGGTAGATGTTTCAGAACCTAGTAGTGATAGAATAAGTGAAGTCATGAATAAGGGGCTGAAAAAAGTTGGCATCATTATTTGCATAAAAAAGTAAAAACTTGTATTTCAACGAGATCATAGCGACTTGCAACTACCTCTTCGATTAGTCTGTGTTGATACGCTTGAAATTTTTTTAAATCTGTGTACAATAGTACGATTTCCTACTAATTTCAAATGGTAGAGATTTTAAACCAAGACTATTTTGCCCTGCGTGGTTTCACTCACCTGAATACACATTCTGTATTGTCTTACAAAATGAACAAACGTTCCTAACACATGTGAAACTCATTCTATATTAAAGATTAGAGTTAAAGGTGAAATATTTTACGTCATTCAAACGAGGATTTTACAACAATCAGTTCAGAAATCTTTTCAATACAATGAATTTGACATAAAGGAAGTTCATTGTTTTTCATTTGTCTTACTATTTAGACAAAATTTATAATTTACGGGTAAAAAGAAATTTCCTCGGTAGATCCTACTTGAAGACCACACGATTGTTCATCATGGAGCAATGACTCAGTGACCAAGGGATTCGACTGTCGGCCACCTAGTCGAAGGTTTGGAAACCTGCTCCACCTATTTTTATTTGAGAAACCGAGTAGTATCATTGCCCCTTACATTCATAGTATGGCTTGAAACCATGTATATGGATTCGTATCAAATACGGGACTAAAAATACTGTGCAACAGAACGATTGTTTGAGAACACAAAATTGATATCTAATTTAACGCTTCACCTACATACTGACTAGTACCAGTACAGAATAACATAAAAGTTCAGTACCCCCAAATGCCCCGGTACGGCCGAGAGTGGGGAGAGTCCGCTCTCCCTCTCCAAATGCTCTCAAATGGTCACGCGTATATAGGCTCTACCAGGGAAGTCCTACTCACTGCCTTCTCGTGGCATTACCGTTGTTTACGAAAGTGAGAGGACGAAAAGCGATTATCCGGCGCTTTAACCGAGTTGGTAGATATGGACGATCCACCTAGGGGAGTTGGAAAACCCTGATTCCAAACCAATGGTGCACATGGGCTCCAGCATCCTGAAGGAACAAATGGCGTATGAACCAATCGTTGGTCACCGGCTACCATGGGACTGCGTCTCCTTACGATGCTCCATTGTCTTGTGGACTAGACCTTCAGGTCAAAGGCTCAGGGTGTGGCCCCCTAAGAAAACCACCTGCTTCAGTCTGGGCACCTGGGAAGTATCACAGCCCTCACACAAATCAAATTAGATTTGTGAGGCGCATATTTATCTGGTGCCTCTTTGTACCAATATTCATGTGTTTAAATAAATGAATAAATAAAAAGAAGTTCAGTTTTATCCAAAAATATTACATCTGGTACAAAATATCAGATAAAAACAGTTATGATAGGTAGTGACAGCAGTGGAAAAGTTAAAAGGACAAATGCAATAGGATTTAAAAGGTACCTTTTAGATACCAAATACGATGAATGAATTAAGTTGGGACTTTATTCAGAAAATTTCCTGCACCAAATTGAAATTTAAGATCACTGGCGAGTACTGTGAACAACTAAACAATAATGACATATGTACCATACATCTATTATTCGTAGTCACATTGAATCTGCAGGACATTAGTGCCCTTTCTCAAGGACATAATTAAACTTCGATTTAATGTGCCTCGAGCGTTTATCGTATTCTATCTGAACATTACGTAGTTATGTATCTAGAGTCGATAGTTTGGAAAGTTAGTGAACCGTGATTCACATTCTTCACTTATCTTAAATTTCAAACACACTTCGTTGCAAAGAGTTAATAACCTGCAATCGAAATGGAGAAATCATATTCGAGTATTCTTACTCTTGTTACACAGAGCCTTCTCAAAATGACACTTGTATCTATGTGAAGTGAAACAGGCTAGTCGTCAGTAGTTTCTGAAAAAAATAGACTGTAACAGTACAGATGACAGTTGAAGAGACACTTGTATTGTCTTTGAGTTATCTAACAATGAAAACGCTCTGGGCGTGATGACCACAAATTCCCAACTCCTACCAAAGTCTAGAAGGTTGGAAAGGTATATCACTTAAGTTTACAAGTATAGATATCTGTTTCTCACAATTATAAAGTTAGTTTGACCAAAATGATTCTGAAATCGCACGGGTAGTAGCTATCCGATATGAATATAGAGCTCAAAAATATTAGCCGTTCACTATGGTTTGTGCAAAAGATCAAAAAAAGAGGACGAGAACAAAGAATGATTAGTGTGGAAACGAAAGAACAATGAATTCTGAGACGATTGACTGATATTTGAAAAAAGGAACAGTCAAGTTTAAGAAAATCGATTGACACTTTTCAAATTGTGTATTTAGTGTATGGTTCTCAGATTTTACTAAGATGTTCTGTAATTTTGTATTCAAATACATTCGGTTGTCCCCACTTGTGTTCTCGTTCACTACCCACTAACCTGCATTATTTGTGAAACTACTGAAATACCTCAACACCAATAAGCAATCCGATTCTGCCAGTAGCTCTTCTAGAGTTACTGCCGGTCCCGAGCCCGGGTAAAGGAGGAGGGTTAGGCATGGGGTTAGCGACCCCATCCCGAAGAAAAACTAACTCGCTAAAAATTGCTAACCAGAAAAAATAATTCAAACCATTTAAACTCTGCCCTCCCAGTTGAAGGAAGAATTATGACGCCTCACTATGATAGCGGAGATTCTTCGGAAGTCACGAGGCCGATGTCCTTTCTAACAACCAGAGCAACAATTTTTATAGGTACATGGAACGTCCGGACAATGTGGGAGACCGGGAAGACCAGTCAAATAGCAATGGAAATGAGGAGATACTAATTGACAGTACTTGAAATCAGCGAAACCCATTAGACACAGACTGGACAGCAAAGGCTAGATACGGGAGAGATGCTGCTGTACTCCGGTCACGAAGAGGAAAATGCTCCACACGCTTAGGAAGTTGTTCTGATGCTGTCCAGAAAAGCAGAAAATGCACTTGTAGGATGGGAATCTCTTGGATTCAGGATAACCAAAGCATCATTCAAAACAAAGAAGGAGGGGACCACAACGAACGTTATCCAATGTTATGCACCCACCAATGATAGCAACGACGACGATAAAAATCAGTTCTATGAGAGGCTGCAATCAATCATAACTAAGTGCTCAAGAAAGGTCCTCACCATCCTGGTGGGAGATCTAGATGATAAAGTCGGATTGGACAACACAGGATATGAAGATATAATTGGACGACATGGACTGGGAGAGAGGTTTGCAAACCTATGTGTTATGAACAAATTGTTTATAGGCGGAACAATATGCCCCCATAAACGCATACACAAAGCTACGTGGATCTCACCGGACCACACCACAGAGAACCAGATAGATCATATTTGTATCAACAAAGGACAATGGAAAATGTGACAATCAGGAGAGTAGCTGACATGGCTTCAGATCACCATCTACCTGGTTGTTGCGAAGATGGAACTACAGCTAAATAAGTATTGGACAAATGGGCAAACAGAATTACAAAGATTAAATACAGCATTCCTTCGAGATACTCACAAACTCAAATAATTCAAGATAACTCAACAACAGGTCCCAAGCTTTACAGGATCTACTGAAAGAACAAGAAACTACAATGGAGGACAACTAGAAAGGGATCAAAGAAGCACTAACTTCAACGCATCAGGAGGTTCTGGTTCGCACGAAGCATCATAATGAGGAATGGATCTCTATGGAAACCCTGGACAAGATTCAGGAAAGAAAGAACAAGAAGACAGCAATTAGCAACAGCCGGACACGAACAGAGAAAGTGAAGGCACAAGCAGAGTACGCATCGTCGAACAATCAGTTGAATGGAACTCGTCATCACACATCAACTTCATTGACTATGAGAAGGCATTTGACAGTGTGGATCGGAGAACATTATGGAAATTTCTCCGACACTATCGAGTTCCTCAGAAGATTGTCAACATTATCCGGAACTCATACGACGAACTACACTGCAAAGTCGTGCATGGACAACTGACAGATGCGTTTCCAGTAAGGACCGGAGTCAGACAAGGCTGTCTACTTTCCCCCTTTCCGTTTCCTCTCGTGATTGACTAGATTATGAAGACTTCGACATCTGGGAGGAAATACGGAATACAATGAACTTCTCAGAACCAAATGAAAGACGACTTGAACTTCGCAGATGACCTAACCCTCGTATCTCATACACACGAACAAATGCAGACGAAGACAGCAAGTGTAGCAGTAGCCTCTGCATCGATAGGCTTCAACATACACAAAGGAAAAGCAAGATCCTTAATATACAGCACAGAGAACACCAACCCAATCACAATTGATGGCAAAACTCTGGAAGAGGTGGAAACATTCAAGTACCTGGGAAGCATCGTGGATAAACAAGGAGGATCGGATGCAGATTTAAAGGTGAGGATTGGCAAAGCAAGGGCAGCATTTCTACAATTGAAGAACATATGGAACTCAAAACAACTCTCAACCAATTTCAAGGTCAGAATCTTTAATACGAACGTCAAGACAGTCCTACTGTACGGAGCTGAAACGTGGAAAACTACTACATCCATTGTCAAGAAGGTACAAGTATTGATAAATAGTTGTTTACGCAAAATACTCAACATTCACTAGCCGGATACTATCAGCAACAGCGTTTTATGGGAGAGGACAAACCAACTTTCAGCTGATGAGGAAATTAAGAAAATACATTGGAAGTTGATAGGACATACATTAAGGAAATCACCAAACTGCATCACGAGGCAATACCTAACTTGGAATCCGGAAGGGAAGTGGAAAAGAGGAAGGCCGAAGAACGCATTACGCCGGGAAATAGAAGCAGATATGAAAAGGATGAATGTTAACTGGAAAGAACTGGAAATGATTGCCCAGGACAGCGTTGGATGGGAAATGTTGATGTGCGGCCTATACTTCACGACGGGTAACATGCGTAAGTAAGTAATAAGCAATCCACTTTTGTTGTATATATATGATAAGTGATCATTTAAAGCAACTCTGATCATGGAACATTTACCAAGTAAATGTTTATACATTCAGCTTTTAGTGAGACGAAATAAATTTATGTAGAAATACTTGATTAAGACATATGACGACAGAAACTAACTAAAAACCGAAAAGATCATTTGGATAACAATAATTCACAGAACAACATTTGGTTCGATGAATTAAATACTTCACGATCGGAAAATTTTGCCATCTGTGTATATTTCTAGAACGATAAATGAATTATTCGTTATACCACATATTACTTAGTGTTCAAATGATTAACTGTATGCGAACAAGCAACTTACATGATACTTGCTCATCTAAAATGACGCACCTCTGAGCAACTTCTGTAAAACGTGCCACACCATCTATAAATTAGGGAAGCCAATGCCGAATGTAGAATACTAAACAGAAATTTTAGTATCAAACGATTAGTTTTGAAATAATATGAAGAGAATGTTGGATTACAAATTTATTTATAATAACTTCCTTATTGAATGTTAGCTCTCATTCTTCTTTGCTCCGGGCCTCCAGAGCATACAATATATATTGAGTGGTCCCATTAAGCAGAAACAACTGGACTATAAAACTACCAGGAATGGATAGTGGCTAGCAGTAGAATCCAGGACGTGCGTCTCGTTCTATCCGGGACTAAAACCCAGTACCGTTCACTTCAAACGCTATCGCGTTATCCACTTGGCTACTGAGTTCTGTTAGCCACTTGCTTCTGCAATGGGGTGAAGTTTAGATTCACATGGTATTGTTTGCTTGAACCTTCCCATTGATGATTAGGACTGCGATTGATCAGTCTCTTATTGGCATATGTGCATACTGTGCGTATTGCCTCGACATTGCCTAATTCACAAGTATTATAAACAAAGATGGATAGTGTCTAGAAGTGAGATCCAGGACGCGCTTTTCGTCCTATTTATAGTAGCTAAGTAGTAGTAGTAGTAGTAGTAGTAGTAGTAGTAGTAGTAGTAGTAGCTCAGTAGCTAAGTGGATAACGCGATGGCGTTTGAAGTGAATGGTATTGGGTTCGAGTCCCAGATTGAACATCAACTTTGAGATGCATGCACATCCGGCTGACGAGTCTCAAATAGGACGAAACGCGCGTCCTGGATTCCACTGCTAGACACTATCCATCTTTGTTCATAATGCTTGTGAATTAAGGCAGTGTCAAGGCAATACGCACAGTATGCACTTATGCCAATAAGAGACTGATCAATCACAGCCCTAATCATCAATGGGAAGATCCAAGTGAACAATACCAAGTGAATTTATAAAACTACCAGTTTTTACCGAAGTTAAAACTATAATCGTTTATGCGTAAAGCTCCCTTACATTTATCTTAACATGAACCTGCCCATTTATTTGTGCCCGTAATAGCATGTGCTTCAGAAGAATAGAGAGAATACTATATAAAACAATCTCAGAACATGTCCCGAAAAACCTAATCTTGAATAGCCCTAAACTACCTAGCAGTGCTATCGGAAAACATGATGGACGTGGGTCATCCAGTAGACCATGGTACTACCTTTCGAGTAATAAACAGAAACAGTAACGACAGACTTCTACGTTACGCAGAAGAGGAGACTATCCGTTGACTAAAACCCTAATTATGTACATAAGAAGAACTTATGCCTCGCCTGGAGTTTCCAGGTTGATCAGTTCACTGATGTACTTCCCCTGCTTTATTTTTGGTTTTGTTTGCTTGACCTCATTTTCATTTAATCAAAACATTTCCATTGTTTATTTTAGTAGTTTTCACTTTTAACTTATGGTTATCATATCTAGACTTACTTTAACACCATATAATAAAATATTTAACGCTTATCAATTTAGATATCTGACTACTTCCATTTCCTTGTGCCCTCTTCATATATCATAATCATTATTATCGTAATTATTTCACTATCGTGTTTAAGGTACTTACTGTCACTCTCCTCATTTTGTCTACTGTAGTCATAATTATTTGCACATGTTTCTTAGATCGGATTATGTCGTGGTCTCTTTCTCTCGTTTGATTCTTCCACCTATTTGCTGAACTTGTATAAATATATGGGAAGTATTGACAATTATTTCTCTTCAGTAGTAAAGAATTTTTTACATATTACATATAAAATTACAGTTGCAAGACATCCCGTTTATTTGATCAAATTAATGAATATGCACAGTGTTCGTTATTCTTGTTTTACAAAAGTTTATCGAGGGAAATAATTGCGTAAAAATCATGAAAAATAAAGATATTATACAGTAGATCAAGACTAAGTGGAGATGCACTTAAGACAAGTAACTCCGACACAAATAAAAAAACACCGGCCACATATCTCAGGCCTTGTGATCTAATTAAGAACAATTGCTTTTTTCAAGGTTATAAAGACAAATCGACTGTTTGTTTTTGCTCGGATGTAACAATATTCATGCTTCCAACCATGGAAAAGGAATCAAGTAGTGTTTTTACTTATTGCTTCATTTCCATATGCAATCCCAATATACAGAATCGATTGTTTACGACACTACTTTAGGTCCAAAGCTTATGGTTCATAAAATGAATCAGTAGGTAACTTTGAAAACAAAATCCATGTGTCTGAACATAGAACTAACCTGAAAGCCAGGGATGCCCAGCAGAACTCGGTATGCAGGAACTGACGCTCTGTGAATCAAATATAAATTAATTGGCGATATTAAGGAACTATATTAGATATAGTACTATCAAAGCTAATGTAAAATGAACAAGTATGTGATGAGATATTTGTAAGATTACAATAAAATTGAATTTGCTTGGTCAGAATTACTGCTATGAAGCAAGAAACTGAACACAGAAAGTAGAAAGCGTACAAGACCTACTTTTCATATTTCGTATATGTTATTTTAAGATTGTTACAGAGCTTAAAAGCTTTATGTTCACTATCAAGATTAATCGCGGATTATTCACATCAACAGACAGCTACAACGTAGAACCAGTCGCATATATGCATTGGACGAAGTTGCCATACCTCATTAGCACAACTGGATGAATACCAAATTCATAGAAGCAGTTACTTCCGTGATAGTAAAAAGATTTCATAAAAGGATATGATACAAGGAGAAAGAATTCGTTCGAAGAAAGAAAGGTGTGAAGTAATTTTAATCTCATGGTTTAAGAGAAGATAAAGAGTGAATACACCTACGCCATTGTGATCGATTCTGAGCCATGCCACCCAGAGTCTCCAACCATTGGTTACGATAGTCATGCGGACCTTAACCAAGTAGTCTGCATCTACCAACAGGACTCAGACTAGGAGTTAGTGACTTCAGGGACTGATGCCACTTCTTGGTTTGACCGCCCCAACTTTCTTCCGTCCGTTCCCAACACTAGTCAACATTGCGCACCCAGGTAGTCGGTGGTTGGGCATGAGTAATACGTGATCCAACCATTTCAGTCGAAAAAAATTCACAGCCTCATCAACTGATTTATCATCATTCTCTAACACCCTCCGTCTAACCTCACTATTACTTACCCAGTGATCCCAGCAGATGCGAGCAATATTTCTAAAAAATCTGTATCTTCTACCCTTAAAGGTCGCGTTTTGTAGCCGTAAATTAAAACAGAACAAGCTGCTGAGCAGTATACTCTTCATTTAATTGATAGATGGATATCTCGTTTTCACCATAGGTGATGTGAGTTGGCGAAAGCTGAACGAGCTTTTTGAATCCGTGTAGAGATTTCGCCAGACACCAACCCATTAGGACTGATCAGACTTCTAAGACAGGTGTTGTCGACACATTCGACTATTTCACCCCCTGCCCTTAATTCAGGTGTTAACGCAGGCCATTTCTGAAGCAACAATTTGCATTTTGAGGTGGAGAAACTCATCCCAAACATCCTGGTATTGTTGCTCAGTGCTACCAAAAGACTTTACATTCTATCAGCGTCTTCGCCAAACAGGACTATGTCATCTGCGTATTCTACGTCGACAAGCAGACCTCGCGGTAGGAGATCAACTCGCGAAAATTCAAACGATGGGAACGTTATTTCCAGCGATTTGTCTATGATAAAACTGAGTAAAAATGGAGATAGTGAACAGTCTTGCCGGATACCAGTTGAGGTTACAAAATCGGATGACAGTTCGGCATACGCTCTGACTCAACTGGTAGTGTTCGAGTTAAGAGCCTTCAGAAGGTTTACGTACTTCTGAGGTACGTCTTTTGATGACAGATAATGCACAGAACCTCTCAGTCTACAGAGTCAAATGCTGCTTTCAAGTCAAGAAAGACCACCATTGTCGGAAGCCCCTAAGCATGCCCGTGGTCTAAAATATGACAAATGAATATATAGTCGATGCAGTCACGACCAGGTCTGAAACCAGCCTGATTTTCTCGTGTTTGCAGTTGACGAGTCGTTTTTAGGCGTCTGATAATTATTGAGGCTAGTATTTTAGATACTATATTAGTTAAACTAATCCATCTGTGGTTATCATCATCATCCTTTCTTATATATTGGGACGATCAGTGACTGTGATCAGTCGGATGGGATTACATCCAATTACCAGATTTTAGCTATAATATTAGTTAACCTATCCGCTAAAACTGGACCACCATCGTTAAAAGGCTCTCGAGTTAATCCATCTACACTACCTTGTTTCAGATTAGTTATTACTTTTTGAGCTTCAATTAGAGTCGGGAAGCCTATTTCAATGTTCTATTCAGGCTGTTTGGAAACGGTGGGTAGCTGTAGAGTACCTTAAGGCCAGCTGAACTGCTCTTCAAGGTGTTGCGCTTATCGTTCTAAACGTCTGAACTGAGGGCATATAAGAGAACCGTCTTTTCCCGAGATTGTTTCACTTACACTTAACTTTTTAATTCCGGTTTCGTTTATTAGTCTGGAAAGCTGTTTTGCGTTACCTACAGCCACTACCTTTTCCATCTCTTTTGCTTTCTATTATGACGCTCGGTTTTCCACATCTATATTAATGGGACGTTAACTTGCCTTAGACGAATATCTACACTAGATCCCCTTCCAGTGTTTTTTCTATATAACTTCAACACAACTCAGATCAAGGACACGTGATTAGCCTGACTGGAACGTAAATATATTTCCACACCAAAAACCGACAACAATCACAATAATAATAAGGATAGGAGAATATATAATTCATCAGACGCCTGTCAGACTATCTACAAGTCTGATTAAGCAAACAACCAATCATTATCATCCTCACCCACACATCACTTTCGTTGCCCACAACTGCTCACGGTCGTTCCGTAGACTTTTGGTCAACCTAGATCTGATTTGCTTTCGCCTGTGGTTGTGTACGAAGCCTGGTGGGATAGGTTTACGAGTCTATCAGTGCAAAAGATGTCGCAGATATCCACTGGTTTTCTGTAACCATTTGGTTCGAATCACCAACAAATAATGCTGGTTGTATGTCTTTTTAAGCAATATCTGCGTCAGTCCTGTTTTCAGAACTGCCTAAGTGTGACTTCAATTGTTTCTGGAATCTACTTTCGGCCTTCTCGTCGCTGAGTTCAACTCTAATGTATCTTCTTAATGTAGCTTTTCAGGTTCCAGGCAAGCAAATGAGTGCTCTTATTAGAGAGTATGCAGAGTCTAAACATGTACTCCAGAACGAGCGGCACTCTTCCATCGAGCCTCTCCAACGATGACTGATGGTAATATGGTCTATTTGAGTTCATCGTTGGTTTGCTTCAGGGGTCACCATTTTAGACTATGTCCCTCCTTATGCTTAAAAATAGTGCTCGTTAAAACATGAGCGATTGTCTATTCACAGTTGCAGCAGACGATCATTATTATCCGTTCGCTGAGCCGGAATACCAAAATACTCACCCAAACGTCCATATTTTTGGTTCAAGCTACGTAACTGGGCATTAAAATCACCTGCTACGAGTACTATGTCTGAGTGTTTAGCTTTCTGAAGAAGTTCAGAAAGCTCTCTGTAAAATTCACTTTTCAATTCATCTGGGCTGTAGACAATGAGAGCATAGGTAGGAATGACGAGTGTCCCTATCCTTTCGAGTTTTTACGGAGCTGTTTAGCCGAACAGCACAAAGGTAACTGTTAGTAGGGGTCTATTCTAAAAGTGCTTTTACTGCCCTCATATTTAATTCTATGCCTACACCTGCCAGTCCACGAGAACTTGTCGTCGGGTCGTCAGATAAACTGAGGGTATATCTCGTCGGTTCCCCGTTTTGGCTAGGTGATTTCAAGTGAACGACCACACTAGGATCCTGTATGCGTGTTCCGGAGACACAGGATACATCAATGGTACGAGATTTACGGCTCTTAGCCAAGGAGGCCTGCTGACCAATGACATAGGGTATGTATGTTGAGGGCTCTAATGTGTAGTATGGAGTGAGCAATAGAATAGTTCTGGGTGACACTTGGAGGAAGTTTAAGGTTGGTATCCGATGTAGGAGGAACAATAGGAATTAAAAAGGGAAATTGATTATGAGTACAGCGGTCGTAAATGCTGTTCAAGGTATGAGAACGGTTTTCACTTTCCAGTTATCTACACCATAGAAGGGTTCTTCTAGAGGTGCCTGAAAAGGAAGCTGAAATAGTGATGGTCTTAGTGACCTGAGAGCATGACTGCAGTGCCCAAGGGACAACTGCTCGAAGTCGGTCACACGCGACCTTTTCTGTGTAATTTTTGTGTTCGCTCTGTACTTTTTGAGACCTTACCGACGGAGATGGATATACGTCGAACAAGACAAGGTATGCAATTTTAGGGTCAGGCTTTTCTAACCCATCCTTTGTGGGAAGGCAGCATCACTGTTATTCTGGCCGTCTGAGGGAAGCACCTTAATATCGTCACACCTTTGTACAGTCAGCAGTAAGACCTCGCCCTCGGACCTCGGGCTTGTTGCATTAAGTTTTATCGTTCTTCAACCGACCTACCTGGCAAAGTAATACCTTCGGAAACGATTGTTCCAGCCAGTATAACCCGACTGGTTCATTACGATAGGTAAGCCCGACCATCGCATCAACATAAACAGGAAAACACGATATGATTCATTATGAGAACGTAAACATATTTATCAGTGACTACTTCGCCAAATAAAATTTATCTATTCAAAATCCAGCTTAGTAGCAGCAAGATGCTAGTTAACAACACTGTTTGCGTAACAAGCACTATAAAAATGTCCTTTCCAGGAATTTCATCTAGCCAACGCACACTAAGTAAAAGAGGTAGAAGACATGAAGACATTGTCACTGTTGTGTAAATTAAAGTCAAGCTACCGTGAATTCATCTAACAACAACAGTTCATACGTTTTTCGTCTATTATTAATAGCGAGATGCGAAGATTAAGTATGGCTACGAACGACCGAGAAGTTAATACTTATATTGCAAATAATAAAACATGCAATTGAAGCATTGGTAATGCTAAACTTTTTTATTCATATCGCATTTGTAGTCATAAGTTTTTACTTCAGAAGTAACTCGTTATTGATAAAATAATTGCTGATAAAAAAAATATCAACTGCCGGAAACTGATTTTGGTGACATTTTTTCAGTCTGAAAAGACACCAGTTACTTTGTTTGCATAAAGCAGCAAAAATTATCTTAAAATATTGCGAAGCCAGGTGCAAGAAATGTATTGTAGAGCACATGGATCCATAATTAAAGCCTACGACATGTAACCTGATTTACATAAAAAAGCAATACAACCAGCGGTATGACAGTTGCATAAATCTAGAGATGAAAAACGTTTCGAAACAGGTTTGAAACAGGTAAATTGAAACTGACACCACGTATGGGATAGGACTGTGATAAAACTTGGAATACTATAGTTTTAGTGTCTTGATTTGTTGACATTCCTTACTTCTTAAATGGCCGCTTTAAGATCTGACACTCACTGCAGTACAAGATTCCGAGTTTCACAAGTGTAATTTAGCGTTAAGTTGTTGCGAAAATCCTCTTTGAAAATCTAGTGTTTAAACACTGGAGTTTCAAAGAGGATTTTATTAATTTTTGAAATGTTCACATTAGTAATTACTAATGTGAACGTTTAAAACATAAAAAAGTGAGAAATAATATTCTGTGGCTATGAAAGTTGCATTTATAGTTATGTAGAAGCATAAATTACCTTTGGCATATTAGTTTAGACAGACATGGAATATATATTTCACGACACTTGACGAGTTTGAATGGCGACGACTAGTGTAAACAAGATCCAAATACAGGTCAACACGAAAGAACAGTCAATATGATTTATATCCTAAAACTTAACAGAGTAATGCGTAGTACATAAACGTACCAACCCCAACCAAACGCACACGGAAAGAGGTATTGTTGCTCCTCAAGGTCACATATACGACTTATTCAATGATGGCGGTATTCCATAGTCACCATGGCCTCGACATATTATTTATTATGCAGTTGACAACAGATATCATACATGATGAAACGTGATTTGTTTCTAAAGACACCCTTCCATCAAGTAAAGAGATTCTGCATCGCAACGGTAATTACACCACATGATTTCGTGCATATCATGTTTATTATATTCTCACTAGTTCAAACATATCACTAATTCATTTCGTTTATAAATTACACGTAAGACATTAGTATTATGGACGCATTTTTATGACTTTACCCTTACCTAATACAATAAACTGTAGTGACTTCTATATCAGCTTGCTCTTAATAAGTAAATTGCTGTAAACCAGTCTGCTTACAAATAGAAAAAAAGACTTTAGATGCTGCTGATAACATATATTTTAAAGAAGTGCTCATTTTGGAGCAAAAGCGTTAAGTCTTTGTTGTGCGTTTGTAGAGTGCACAACTGTACAACCATATTTCAAGATCACTGCTATTAAACAATATCGACAGCTGGATAATCAAGTATGCTTAGGATTTACTATAAACTGCATACAATCTAACAGTTATCCTAGAATATATTGGAAGTCTTTACGCCGCAACAGAATCTATCCTAATGCAAAAACTCTTGAAAGACATGCATCGAATCAAATCGATACATTAAAATTGAAAATCTATGACTTGGAAAGGAATCTCCTTCAGAGACAAGATTCCGTTGAAAACCTACCGTCTGAGCTTCAGTCAATGTTCATGGATTACGTTGAAAAAATTGCCAAGAATAGATCGGACAAGACGATGACAAAACTGGTGAAAACTTTGGAAAACAAAAAACCAGATAAGGAATTTCCTTTCGACCCGAAACGGTACGTACACAATTTTTCCAATATCGAACTAGATGTAATACAGCTAGAAGCATTATCTTTGGGGCCTAAGTTCTGTGATAGTAGACATAAAATCAACCCATTAGATATTGATGTACAGTTTGAGAATCTATTTTCACAAACAAGTGACTTGATTCCCACCTCATCAGAGGACCTAGTCAGGTTTAAGACCACTTTAGTTGACAGCAGGCAACAATATAAGAATAGTAAAAGCACTACTAACCGCCTACTTACCAAGCAGCACCGAGACTGTTTAACTAAACTAAGAAAGGAGGAAACCTTGATTATAAGTAAACCTGATAAAGGAGGAGGCATAGTGCTGATGAATAAAAAGGACTACGTTGAAAAGATGGAAACAATGCTTAATGATCCCAGCAAATTTCAAAAAGTCACCAGTCATTCCGATATCAATAAAAAAGTGGAAAACCAGTTGACTAACTCTCTTAAGGATTTAAAGAATAAGGGAATAATTACAAAAGAGATTCTTGATTCTATCAAACCCTCTGGATCTTATACGCCACGACTGTATGGTTTACCCAAAGTTCATAAACCAGGTCTTCCACTGCGCCCAGTCCTAGATATGTTCAATTCCCCTTATCACAAAATTGCAAAATGGCTAGTACGTATCTTAGAGCCCTTGCACAAATCAATTGTTAGTACGAGCGTAAAAGATGTATTCGACTTCACTTCCAAAGTGGAAAATATGAATGTTAGTATGAAAAATATGTTCTCACTAGATGTAGTATCCTTGTTTACTAACGTACCACTTATGGAGACTATTGAGTTCATATGCGAGCAAATAACTGAAAAGCAAATCAACATTGGCCTGCCGGAAGATTGTCTGAAAGAACTGCTTTTAAGATGTACACTGAATGTTCATTTCGTTTTCAACAATTCCTATTATAGACAAATAGACGGAATAGCCATGGGCTCACCTCTAGGCCCGATTCTTGCTGATCTCTTCTTAGCTAAGCTAGAAAATGGCCCACTTAAGGAGGCTATTAAGAAGCTCGATCTATACTGCCGCTACATCGACGATACATTCATAGTCGTGGATCAGAACACCAGTAAGGATGAACTACTTGAACAGTTCAACAGTGTACATCCAGCGATTAGCTTCACTGGTGAAGGCGAGTGTGACATGAAGCTGAATTTCCTTGACGTTACACTAAGCAGGCGAAGTGATGGCTCGTTAAGTAGAAGCGTGTATAGAAAAAGCCCCTCTACCTGCCAATACACTCACTTCTATAGCTTTACACCTATCCAATATAAGAGAAACTTGGTTAAATGCCTCACTAGTAGAGCAAATAAGATCTGTTCTGTTGATACTTTAAGTCAGGAACTGGAATTTATCTATAACTCACTGACTGAGATCGGCTACCCTGCTGCGTTCATCAAAAAGTACATGTATGATACAAGGAAGAAATCAGAGATTTTAACTGTTCGTAAGAAGCCTCTATACATGAAATTACCATTCAACGGGGATGTAGCTAGTGAAACTCTGAAAGATAGGTTGACAAAAGTAATTAGTAGAACTTTCTACGCAGCCTATCTTGCATTGACTTTCTCGAGTCGACCAGTGATGTCTACTCAAACGAAGGATAAGTTACCTGAGTTGGCCTCCTCCATGTGCATTTATAAGTTCAGCTGCTCCTGTGGAGATAGCTATATCGGGCGTACTACTAGGCAACTTAACCAACGAATGAGTGAACATCTACCAGCATGGTTTGGAAAGGGCCAAATAAAAACAATACGCAGTTCTATCTTGGCACATCTAATTGATAGTGGACATATTGTCGATAAATTGAAATCATTTCAAGTGATCTATCGTATACCTCCATCGTTTCCCAACGGAGTTCGCTCCCGTCTACTTCATATAGCAGAAGCCATAGGGATTCGTACATTCCATCCCAATTTATGTGTACAGAAGAAATTCGTAACCCCCCTATCCCTTTCATGGCCGGACATAACTTAATAATTGACATTATTATTATTTGTAAAAATTTTTATTTTGGTTATCATTTTTTGTTTGTTTGTAATTTTCTACCTCTTTCCGTTTGTATTCTTCACTATCTATTTACTTACATACTTCTTATTACGTAATGATTTTAATGTTTTGTGATTACTATTCCAGACTATTTACCCACGTTTGACCTCTTAATTCTTATGTTTAATTATTGATAAGACTTTTGTTATCATAATTTACTATTCTTACTACTATCAGTACACCTGTCTTCCCACTATCAACTTGTACTTTTAACTATTATTATGCTTGGTAACGTATTTCTATTTCATTGTGATTATTATTGACTCAAATAGCCTTGATTGGTCTAACATTTTCATATAAATATTCATGTATATTAGAGTAAAGCCTGATGACGATCTAATTGAAAACAATTGTTCGCTTACATATGTTGTTCTAATCAAGTATGTGTTCTTACTTCCCTAGAAAAAAGCGGTATACAGTTCTGAAAGAGGAGTATTCTGAATCCTAACTAAATACAGCTGGCAGTGAATTAACATTAAAAAAATCTCTTTAACAATTGGAAATATCAGTTTATCAGACATCCAATTTCTTCGTATATCTTCCCGTAAAACGAGACGCGAATGCATCAAAATATATAAGTGGGAACAAAAGGATAAAAGCTGTAAAATTTGGTATTATGCACATAATACGCTTTGCGCATGCTGTAACAGAATAACTAATTGTTAACTACTTTTGATGAACATGTTAGCAGATCAGAGCTATATAAATTCTTCTCCGTTTAAAAACATGTATGTTGTCTATTGACTTATTCCATATTTTTGACTAAAACCAATACTATTTGTTCATTGAGAATATGACATTAGTGAGTCATCACAGATTTCCTTACAAACTGTTTCGTCATCAGAATGAGGGTACTATGGAGCAATCTACGGAGGGCAGTACTGATAAAACCTTCTACAAAGGAATGTGTAATGCGTACAACTCATCTAATGATGCCCCAAAGTACCCTGGTACTGACGAGAGTTAGGAGAGCCAGATCTCCATTTCCAAATGCCCTCACATGGCTACGTGCATACAACCACTGCCGCGGAAGTCCTACTCACTGTTCTCTCGCGGCATCACTGCTGTTTACGAACTTGATAGGACGGAAAAGGAAGGTCCGGTGCTTTAACCGGGTTAGTGAATATAGAGGATCCACCTTGATTATTTATCACTTATTTATCATTTAAGCACATAAATATTGGTACAACGAGGCACCAGATATATATATGCACCAAACTGTGAATTAAAACGTAAGTTCAGTGGCTCCAGGTTTTTCCCTTTGAGAAAACCACCTACTTCGGTTTGGGCACTTGGGCAGTATATATAAAATTAAAAAACGGAGATCGTTCG